>CM065590.1:468744321-469406416 GCA_033119425.1 Bufotes viridis
TTATTCACTTTTAGAAAAAAGACCCACTGAGGGGAGCTAGACCACTATGTATAAATATATCAGGGGTCAGTACAGAGATCTGTCCCCATCATCTATTTACCCTCAGGACTGTGACCGTGACGAGGGGACATCCTCTGCTGCTCTGGAGGAAAGAAGGTTTGCACATCAAAACACAGAAGAGAGGATTCTTTTTCACGGTAAGAGCAGTGAGACTATGGAACTCTCTGTCTAAGGAGGTGGTGATGGTGAATTCACCAAAAAGAGTTCAAGAGGATGTATTTCTGTAGTGTAATAATATTACAGGCCATAGCTACTAGAGATGGAGTCGTTGATCCAGGGGCTATTCTGATCGCCTGACTGGAGTTAGGGAAGGAATTCTTTCCCCTTAAAGTGAGTGAGAGTAGTTGCACTACCTGAAAGTTTTTGGTTTGCCTTCTTCTGGATCAACTTGCAGTGGATAAACAGACTGAATTGGACGGACAGATGTATTTTTCAGCCTGATAAACTATGTCACTATGTGATTATCTCGGCTGTGAGTCGTTGCATGTAAAGCCTTCGTATATGGATTGAAGATTGGAACATGGACAGCTCAGAAGCAGTTGTGGAATATAGAACTTTGTGGCAAAGTTACACAATTGATTATTGGGAAAAGGGAAAAAAAAAGCCCCTATTAGAGCAGCTGATCTTGGTATGCTAAGATCCATAATGTAGACAAAGTTAATACAAGGCACCTACTTGTCATGTATTGTAATTGCTCATATTGCCTCCTTTGCTGGCTTGATTAATTTTTTCACAAAATTATACACTGCTCCTTTCCAGGGTTTTGGCCACTGCTGCAGCGCAGATACGAGGTGGCCGGGACAGTAGCTGCTGTGCATGAGTGCCTACTGTATGTGATGGATGCATGCCTATGTGCCTATTTGCTCTCCATGGTCCAGTCCACCAGAGAGGCTGGCATTTATTCCTATAGTGTACAAGCTCGACCACCGATTCTGGATTTCAGGGTGGTTGTAACCCCTGGATATGATCAGTGTATAATGTGATGGAAAGATGAATCAAGATTTAAAGGAGATAAAATGGACAATCAAAATATATTAGTAAATGCCTTGTATTAATTTCTCTACATGATAAATGCTATTTGCTGAATCGAGACAACCCATTTAAGCATATAAAACTCTGCCCAACTTGTTTTGGGCATTTTTAAAAACAGAGGAATCCCTAAGTGTGCCATATTTAGAGCAATATTTATGAGGCATGTAACATGCCAAAAGACTAAGGTTGAGCGATATCAAAAATATTGCCACAATAAACGATATTATGAAATTTATTGCGATAATGATATATATCAAAATAAATACGTATTAGAAGAAAAAACATTGACTCGTGCTTTTGGTTTTTGATTGTTAAGTATCAAACATTTTACAATTGCTTCTACTACAAGTAGACATAGGATTTATAGGGAAAAAATATATATATTTCCATATCCTTTACCAGATAATGATAATATAACATTGGGCCAGAAGTAGACATATGGACTGGGCAGGAAGCAGGCCACAAGGAGACATCATGTAGTGCCCTGGAGAATGGCTACTGTGGAATCTGAACATTTGTGGACATTTCCCCATGTAAAGTTATAAACACCTTCCTTTTTTCATTTGAAAGGGTTAACTTGCACTGTTTAATACTGTGTAATTGCATTTTATATGTATGATATCATATAAATCTTGTTCATTTGCACTGTATTTGTGAGACTCTGTGGAGGGGTTAATGAATACTGAGAGACTTTGGGGGCTTTCATAGAAAAGGTGGCAATTTTCCACAGCTGCCATAGGGTTTAAAGAAGAGCATGTTTTGGAGGGAAAAAGCCAGACGTTTACCACCAAAACCAGACAGACTGATCTTGTGACTGTCTGGTTTAGCTCTGTTGTTATGTTTGAAAACTTGGGGGGGGACTCATGCCAGTCTGCATAAGTAACTAGAACTAGACGCTGAGATGGGGGCGCTGAGACACAGACCATGGGTCACTAACCCTGTGACCAAGGAGCCACCTGAACGCTGAGCTACAGACCGTGGGTCTACAGCCTTTGGCCAGGGCACTAGCCTTCTGAGAGAGAGAGGGACAGCTAGCTCAGGCCTTTCCTCTGCTCGAACCATTCTTCTGCCAGGGAGGAGACTGAAGAAGCCAGCCCTATGCCTCACCTGTATTGTTTTGCAACTGAATTCCTCCAGTAAAGCACACTGGTTAACCGCAGACCCTGACTCTCTGGACATTTCCCATTGGGGTGCACCACACCTTACTATCCCTTCCAGAGAGCAGCAACACGCATAGCGTTGGGGCCACTCCAAACCTGTCCACTGCAATTATATACTGTATGGGCTGGGTAGGCAGCAGGCCACAAGGAGACATAATATACTGTATGGGCTTGGACCTGGGCAGACAACTCCACAGGCCACAAGGAGACATGATATACTGTATGGGCTGGGCAGGTAGCAGGCCACAAGGAGACATTATATACTGTATGGGCTAGCTGGGCAGGCAGCAGGATACAAGGAGTCACTATACTGCATGGGGCCATGGAGACATTATACTGTCTATATTGAGGAACTATGCTGTAAGGGGATGACAAGGACACATTATACTATATTAGGCTTGGCCACAAGGTGACATTATACTGTATGGGATAACAATTTTTAACACCCCACCACCACCACCACCACCACCACCACTCCAAATCAGTATAATAATGTCTTGTGGCCCGCATACAGTAGTGTCTTATTGTTGCTCCTGTACAGGGGCAACAGGGAGGCATTATACTGAATGAGGCTTATACTGATGGGATTCATCATGACCTGTATATTATTCCTTAATGCCTGGTATTGAGTATAAAGAATAAGTGCCATGACCATGTGCAGTGCAGGCAGTGCCATGGCCGCAGAAAACATAGGCCCCTTTCAGACAAGCGAGTTCAACCATTGGACTCCTGACATATGCATTCCATAATTGTAAGGGTTACATAGCATCATAAATCAATACAATTCTGTGCAACCCCTTCAGTGCTGGGAGGTCAGAATAGGAGCTGCAGCATACTCATGCTGCGAGTCTGGAGTGTGGAACTCGCTTGTCTGAAAAGGGCCATACACAGACAGTAACACCTTTATTTATGACACCCGGCCGTTTCTATCTTTTAAGGTCTCTCATTCCTCTTGCCCCACCTTGGCTAGGACATTCGCAGGCCAGGGGTCAGGGGAATTCTGTTGGAGAGACTGGCTGCTGACTGACTTTGCCCACCTCGCTAGTGTGATCGGCCGTTATCTGATTCTGATGTCAGATGTGGGCGGAGACTTGAAAGAATAGGAGCGAGGAGGGACCAGAGATGGCCGCTGCAGGAAGTAATGTGTAATGCATTAGCATGCACTATGCAGGCAGACGATCGCAGATGTTTTAGAAGCGGTCAACGCATGTGTGACTGCACCTATGACAACACAAAACACTGTGGTTATTAGAAAATGGTGATATTGCCATATCACTGTTTGTTAATGCCACAGTATATCGCTGACACCAGTATATCGCTCAACCCTAGGCTGGAATAATAGGAGCAGTTTCTGTGGCAACTTTTGATCTAGGTTTTTGAACAAAAGCAAGCAGTGGATCCACAAATAAAGAAAAATATAAAATAAAGTCTCATGAATGAAGACTCATGTCTCCTGCCTGCATCCCCCTCCTGGGGGACACAATAGATATCATCCCAATGCAAGGTTCAGTGTCAGAATGTTTTTTATGGCATTGCATGGAATGGAAGAAGAGTGCAGAATTGAGAAGTAAGTATCATTTTTAAAAGATGTGGCACTTTGAAGATTTGCCTATGCCTACTCTTCCAAAGGTTCTTACTCTTTTTTGAGTCTCCTATTGCACAAATATATAGTTAGTCAAATGGAATGATTAGAATTTTTTATTATTGGGAGGAGGGGGTATTTTTGTTGGATTTTTTTGTATTTAAAAACCTTTTTTCAAACATCTTATAACATTTTAGTGCCCCCACCATGAGAGAATTGAACAGGCAGTTATTTGATCACAATGGTTTACCATTGCAGTCTTTGGTAAAAACCACTGTGCTCTCATTAAGCTCTGCCATAAAAAGGGCTTAATAAGAACTTAATAAGAACTTCAGGCTGCCATAGCAACCAAAACGCTGACCTGTCAATTCTCCCATTTTTTCAAGGAGTCACCCAGGTTTTGCATGGACTTTCCCGAGCTCTAGCCATTGCGTTTGTTGTGGATACAGTGAGTAACCAAACTACTGTGGCATGCAGTAGTGTTTGTTCGTACAACAATTTGTTTTGAACTATAAATTATTCACTAGCATTTGCTAGCAATTATTACCAATTCATCGGTTTTATGTTAGCAGTCAGCACTCTTCTATATCAAGGATATCATTGCATCTATAGAACTCATATAACAACTGGACTCATATTTCATGGAAGATTGAATGTTGGAAGTCATTTTGATATACCAACAAGTAAGCATTGTGTCTATATCAGTCTAGCAAGTACTACTGTACCTTGTTTTACAAATGTATATAATTGCACACCAAAAATACAATTACACACATATAATGTCACATCATTCTTTATTGTTTAAAAAACATATTATAGCAAATACACAGAACACAAATCATGTAGTGGTAGCAGTGCAGGACAATACTGTGACAAGCAGAACCTCTCCCTCTCACAGGACTCCCACAGAAGATAAAATCCCTCACTCCGATACCAGCAAATGAGCGTCAAAAAGAGCTGTGTAATACACATGAAACAGATAACTAATGTAACAAAATTGCTGACTACATATCAGAGCACAAAACCATACTCTCATGCATATACATTGCTGGTCATACACGCGGTATAAGGAGTCACCAAGGGTGCACTCTCTAATACATGTATCCAACAGCACTGCAATGACTGCATGTCATGAGCAACCTAAATCCTGCACAAACTACAGGTAAGTTAGCGGTATAAAAAGGGCATTTACCCACCAGGAGCACAGAGGGAGAGAGTAAACCAACCTTAAGTTCACAGAATCAGAATAGATCTTTCTGCCATCCACAACAAGTTGTTACTAATGTAACACCTATAGGTAGGGACAGACAAGGACAGTGATCCCTAACCTAGAACAAAGCCTGCTTTCCCTACCTACTTGCAGTATACAAGTCCTTCTTGGCAGAACTGCAACTTGACGACGGTCCCTACTCTTAATAAGTGCAGAGACAGACAAACACAACAACTATATTGAAATGGGTTAGAACCAGACAAGCTACGCAGTTCCATATAGGACCCAATGACGTGTGTTCGGCTCAGTCTTAGTCAGGGAGAGCTGTGCTGAGGAAGGGACAGACATTGTCAGGAGTGATATAGGAATATTTTTATTAGAAAAACTTTTCACAGACCTAAAAGTCCTTTTAAGGACTATTGTGTGTGTCAGCATCAATATATATTTCTAGCGCAACCTGCGCTAAATTACTGAAATTTTACAGACCTTTTAGGGACTTTTGTGTGTGGCAGCAATATCTATTTTTAGCATATCCTGCGCTAAATAGCGTGCAATAGTTAGGCCGCTGCAGACAGCAACATTAGCTGCGCCACATCTCCAGTGTAAAGTGTGCGCATCTAAAAAATATCTGTGACATCCAGTCTACTTTTTCCGTAGATGGTGTCCGCTGCGGACAGTGACATTAGCTGCTCAACATCTCCAGAGTAAAGTGTGCGCATCCAGAAAATATCTGTGACATCCAGTCTACTTTTTCCGTAGATGGTGTCCGCTGCAGACTGTGACATTAGTTGCGCCACATCTCCAGTGTAAAGTGTGTCCATCCAGAAAATATCTGTGACATGCAGTGCACTTTTTCTGTAAATGGTGTCTGCTTTGGACAGTGACATTGCCAGCGCATCATTTGCAGTGTAACGTGTGCGCTGAAAAAATGTATTTGTGACATATGGTGTACTTTTTCCGTAGACTGTGTCCGCTTCTGACAGTGACATTACAGGTGCGACATCTGCAGTGTAAAGTGTGCGCATCCTAAATAAATCTGTGACATCCAATGTACTTTTTCTGTAGACGGTGTCTGCTTTGGATAGTGACATTACCAGCGCCTCATTTGCCGTGTAACGTGTGTAGTGAAAAAATGTATCTCTGACATACAGTGTACTTTTTCCGTAGACTGTGTCCGCTTCTGACAGTGACATTACAGGTGCGACATCTGCAGTGTAAAGTGTGCGCATCCAAAAAATATCTGTGACATCCAGTGTACTTTTTCCGTAAATGGTGTCCACTGCGGACAGTGACATTAGCTGCATGACATCTCGAGTGTAAAGTGTGCGCGTCCAAAAATATCTGACTTCCAGTGTACTTTTTCCGTAGACAGTGTCCGCTGCGGACAGTGACATAAGTTGCGCCACATCTCCAGTGTAAAGTGTGTCCATCCAGAAAATATCTGTGACATCCAGTGTACTTTTTCCGTAGACGGTGTCTGCTTTGGACAGTGACATTACCAGTGTGACATCTCCAGTGTAACGTGTGCGCATAAAATTTTTATCTGTGACATATAGTGTACTTTTTCTGTAGTCGCTGCGGACAGTGACATTACCGGTGATACGTCTCCTGTATAACATTTCCTCATCCCAAATACCTGTGACATTCCCTGTAATTTTTTTTTAGCCGCTGGTGACAGCATTTACATTATCTGCGGGATATCTCCTGTGCGACGTTTCCACATCCCAAATACCTTTTTTAAATTTTTTGGCGCATACACTTCCAAATCCTATGCTACTGTACGTGTGACATCCACTTCCAGGTCCCAGCACAGCGTCCATATGTCCTTACCCCAGGCCTCTGAACGCAAGCGCAAATTCCCAGCCACCTACACATAGGCCATAGCACTAAATGTGCAGCCTTCCAAATTACTGGCCCTGCAAATGTTGCCATTTAGGCTTGTGGACACTGAGGCCTTCCGCAGCCTGATGTCGGCGGCAGTTTCGTGTTACGCAGTCCCCAGCTGCCACTATTTTTCAAGATGTGCCGTGCCCTCCTTACACCAACATGTGTCCCGTAACATCACACGTGCCCTGACTAACGCAGTTACTGGCAAGGTCCACTTAACCACGGACACATGGACAGGTGCATTCGGCCAGGGATGCTACATTTCCCTGGCAGCATGGCACAGGCACTACAGTCGCCAAGGATTGCGGGCCGTATGTCGATCAGGGTTTCCGCCAGCACCTACGTTCGTGGCTTCAACCCCCGATTCTCCTCCTCCATTCCACCTCCGAATTATCCACGTACAGCACAAGTCAGCCATCAGTCGGTAGATGGAAGCAATGTAGCACTGCAGTGCGGAAGCAGCAACAGGCTGTGCTGAAGCTGATTTGCTTGGGGGACATACAGCACAACGCCACAGAGCTGTGGCAGGGCATAAAAGACCAGACTGAGCTGTGGCTCTCGCCACTCAACCTACAACCAGGCTGTGGTTGTGTTTGATAATGGCCATAACTTGGTGGCGGCTTTGGAGCAGGGCAAGCTCACACACATCCCATGCCTAGCCCACGTCTTAAACTTAGTGGTTCAGTGGTTTCTCAAAACCTACCCTAATTTGCCTGAGCTACTGGTGAAGGTGCGCCACGTGTGTGCACATTTCTGCAAGTCATCGACAGCTTCAGCCGGTCTGTCAACGTTGAAATTGCCAGCTCACCAGCTGTTTTCAATGTGAGCACGCGCTGGAACTCGACGTTCCACATGTTGGCCAGGCTTTGTGAGCAGCAGATATAATGATATGACCATTCCACTTCTGTGTCTACTCAAATACTCGCTGCTCACAATTAAGGACTAGTGTTGGGAGCGAATATTCAAATCACGAATATCGCAACATATATATATATATATATATATATAGAATATAGTGATACATATTTAATTTTTATTTATATTTTTATTTCATTAACAACAAGGTAAAAGTAACAGATAACGAGGTACAAGGCATATACGTCAGTACATAGCAAGGTTGATACATGAGACATAATTATATATCATTATTGAAGATGTACAAAAAGAAGAAGGGAGATAGTACGATATATGTCAGGTAAGTGCAGACAATTTAACGGTGAAGAGAGTAAGGACCAATCTCTCTGCTCTCGGGCGAAGGTCTAGAAAGAATCATAAAGAGCGGTCACAGCCAGTGCATTCATGGGCTAGGGTGTAGAGGATATCTGATCATCGCCATGAGCAGACAAGATGTTTTTTTTTGGTAAATCTATAGTTTGACCACAACGACTATTCTTTAAGGGATGTGACGTGTGCAAGTTTCCCATGAGGACAGTTCCTCCAATCTATAGAGTTGATCAATTTTCAGTTGCTATTATTCCACAGAGGGAATGGAAGTTTGTAGCCAAAACTTAGGGAGCAAGAGAGCAAGGGAGCTGCTATCAACATCTGTTTGAGGAGGTAGGGTATGTGGGCACAATAATCATCAGAGGAAATTGACAAAAGAGACAGTTGTGGGGACGGCTGGATGGAGGTAAGGCACACCTTGTTAGCGAGAGAAAATACTTCAGTCCACCACTTGGAGATTAGGGGGCAGGACCACCAAATGTGGAAGAAGGTACCCCTGTCACCAAGGCACTGCCAGCATTTGTCAGAGGTTACATCCGAAAAAAGAGATGTCTTGTCTGGTGTATTATACCAGAGGGTGAGGATTTTGTATCCGTTCTCTTGGATCCAAACACAATGTGAAGCCGTGTGGGGGGATTCAAGAATTTTATGAAGGAAGGTGAAAGGTATTGTGACATTCATGTCTAACTCCCATTGTTTTATGAAATATGGCTTAGCTAAAATAGGAGGGGATCGCAGTCTGCTGTAAAGTTGTGAGATAAGCTTCCTAGGGGGGTTGGGTTGGGATATTATTGACTCGAGCCATACGAGAGGGAAATGGAGGCCACCAATAGGAACGCGCTGCCTGATATAAGACCTAAGGTACGAGATTGATGTAAGGTCACATGGGTGGGGATTGAGTAAATTGTTCATGACCTCGAGTTCCATCAGGTCACCTAAAGGGCCAATAAGTGACCTCAGAGAAGGCAAGGAAGATTTTAACCCCTGTGATGTTAAGGCTCTCTTAAGCATATGCCCCCTGCCTGTCGAGGTTTTGTTAGGAGGGAGGACGAGAGCCTCGCTTTCTTCCCATTCCAAACAAAAGACCTGAACCTTCTTTGTAGCAAGACATAAAAGTGTTTGGGGATAGGAATGGGGAGCACTTGTTGTAAGTAAGTAAGGTGAGGGAGAATTAGGGAAGAGAGCAAGTTCTTGCGCCCAAACCAAGAAAGTGTGGGGTTGGACTGATTAAGATGGTCTATGGCAGCAAACATTGAGGTTCTCAGGGGATATAGTTAAGTGAGAAAAGATCTGTAATCAGAGGGCTAATTTTAACTCCTAAGAAGGTGATAGTGGGGGAGGACCAATTGAAGGGCGAATTTTCCATTAGCAGTTGTTTAGTGGAGGAGGAGATTCCAGAGCACAGAACCAAGGATTTGCTAGCATTTATCTTAAACTCTGAAATGGTACTGTAAAGATTGAAGTGAGCTTGAATGCTTGAAAGGGAGACACTGTCACTGCAGAATACACCGGTTAACCTTCAGGTGAAGTCAATTGGTGTACATAATTTGCAGATCTCCTCTCTTTTATCCTATGCATTAGGAATTTGGTTGCCTTATCGCCATGAGCAAAGAATTTATGTTGTGACTAAGTTTAAGTAGTATTTGGCAGCTTTAGCTAGGAGAAGAGCTTTGAGCTCTGCCCTGAGATTAGATAGTTCCTGCAAGTGGGAGTCAGTCACTTTTATGTAGGGATTCAAGTTGTTGTATTTTAATGAGGGTATCATCGATCGCCCTCTCCCTCATTTTTTTTTAGGTGGGAGCCGATTTTAATAAATTGGCCTCTAATATAGGGTTTATGTGCGTCCCACACGGTGTGGGCCGAGAAATCTGGGTGCTCATTTAGGGAGAAGTATTCTTTGATGTGATTCGTAATAGAGTCTAAGGTGTTTTGATGACTCAAGAGGGATTCATTAAGATGCTAGTTAAAGCATGCGGGGTTTCGATTTGGGGCTAGCACTGAGAGGTAAATTGGGGCGTGGTCAAAAATATGTATGGAACCTATTAAAGCCCCTCGACATAAATAAAGATGTTCCTTGGAGATGGACAAATAGTGAAGGCGATGATAGGTGCCATGCATATGGGAGAAAAAGGTAAAATCTATTTTGTTCACAACAATACTTAGTGCACCAATCACTAATATGTTTTGCACAAAAATATGCATATCATTAATTGCCGATCGCGAATATATCAAAGCACTCTATCTGCATATAAAGCTATTGTAATGTTCTGCCGTGCCAACCATTTTCTCCAGTCTCAGGACACTTCTAGTACCTTGAAAAATTTAGCTATAGTGACGCACGCCTGTATTGCGCACGCATTACGCGCATATCACATTGCCTATTTTCGCAATCAAGAAAGTAATCGCAAATTTGCAAATATTGACGAATCCAAATATTCTCAAAATATCTTGAATTCAAATATTGCCCCTGCCGCTCATCACTATTAACCCCTTAAGAACGCAGCCTTATTTCACTTTAAGGATCTGGCCATTTTTTAACGCTTTTACTTATTCAGGCCATTCTGAGATAGTTTTTTCATCACATATTGTACTTCATGACACTGGTAAAATGAAGTAAAAAAAAAATCATTTTTATTTATAAAAAAATATACAAAATGTACAAAAATTTGGAAAAATTTGCAAATTTCCAACTTTCAATTTCTCTACTTCTATAATACATAGTAATACCTCCAAAAATAGTTATTCATTTACATACCCCATATGTCTACTTCATGTCTGGATCATTTTGGGAATGCCATTTTATTTTTGGGGGATGTTACAAGGCTTAGTTTAGAAGCAAATCATGGAAATTTTCAAAAATTTTCAAAAACCCATTTTTTTTAGGTACCAGTTCAGGTTTGAAGTCACTTTGTGTGGCTTACATAATAGAAACCACCCAAAAATTACCCCATTCTAAAACTACACCCCTCAAGGTATTCAAAACTGATTTTACAAACGTCGTTAACCCTTTAGGTGTTTCACAGGTCTTTTTGGAAGGCAGATTTTGCTGGACTGGTTTTTAGACACTCAGAAACTCCCAAAAAGTGACCCCATTTTGGAAAATACGGGATAAGGTGGCACTTGTGTTGGTACTATTTTAGGGAAAATATGATTTTTGCTTGCTCTATATTACACTTTTTTGAGGCGAGGTAACAAAAAGTAGAAATTCAGAAATTTCATCTCCATTTGCCAATAACTCTGTGAAACACCTAAAGGGTTAACAAAGTTTGTAAAATCAGTTTTGAATACCTTGAGGGGTGTAGTTTCTTAGATGAAGTCACTTTTTTGGAGTTTCTACTCTTGGGGTGCATCAGGGTGGCTTTGAATGGGACATGGTGTCAAAAAACCAGTCCAGCAAAATCTGCCTTCAAAAAACCATATGGCGTTCCTTTCCTTCTGTGCCCTGCCATTTGGCCATACAGCAGTTTACAACCACATATGGGGTGTTTCTGCAAACTACAGAATCAGGGCAATAAATATTGAGTTTTGTTTGGCTGTTAACCCTTGCTCTGTTACTGAAAAAATGGATTAAAATGGAAAATTTGCCAAAAAAATAGCTGTTTTTGGATCGTATTTATTTTTTGTTATTTACATTGTTGATCTGACAGGTTAGATCATGTGCTATTTCTATAGAGCAGGTTGTCACGGACGCGACAATACCAAATATGACTACTTTTTGTGGGGTTTTGTTTCAGTTTTACATAATAAAGCATTTTTGAAAAAAAATATTTTTTTGTGTCTCCACATACTGAAAGCCATAGTTTTTTGTTTTTTTTTCTTTTTTGGGCCACTGTCTTATGTAGGGGCTCATTTTTTGCGGGATGAGATGCTAGTTTGATTGACACTATTTTGGGGTGTATATGACATTTTGTTTGCTTGCTATTAAACTTTTTGTGATGGCTTTTGACACCGTATTTATAATTATTTTTGCTTTGTTCATCTGAGGGGTTAGGTCATGTGATATTTTAATAGAGCAGGTTTTTACAGACGTGGCGATACCCAATATGTATACTATTTATTTATTTATGTTTTACACATTGATATCATTTTCGAAACAAAAAAAAATCATGTTTTAATGTCTTCATAGTCTGAGAGACATATTTTTTATTTTTTGTGGCGATTGTCTTATGTAGGGTAACATTTTTTGCAAGATGAGAAGACGGTTTGATTGGCACTATTTTGGGAGGCATATAACTTTTTGATCGCTTGTTATTACACTTTTTGTGATGTGAGGTGACAAAAATATTTTTTTGACACTGTTTTTATTTAATTTTTTTTACGGTATTTAGCTGAGAGGTGAGATCATGTAATATTTTTGTAGAGCAGGTTTTTACAGATGTGGCGATACATAATGTATACTTTTTATTAATTTATTTTACTTTAACACAATAACACCATTTTAGAAAAAAAAAATCATGTTTTAGTTTCTCCATAGTCTGAGAGCCATATTTTTTAATTTTTTTGGGAGATGAGATGGCGGTTTGATTGGTACTATTTTGGGAGGCATACACCTTTTTGATCGCTTGGTAGTATATTTTTTGTGATGTAAGGTGACAAAAAATGGCTTTTTTACAATTTTTATTTTTTGTATTTTTTATGGTGTTCATCTGAGGGGTTAGGTCATGGGATATTTTTATAGAGCAGGTCAATACGGACGCGGCGATACTTAATATGTGTAGTGTATTTTTATTAATTTTTTTATTTAGTGATAAATGTGTTTTTTTATTTTTACTTTTTTTTTCACTTTTTTTACATTTTATTTTTTGCCCAGACCAGCTTGGTTCTTGAAGATCTGATGTCTGTATAATACAGTACTGTACACTATATAGTGTACTGTACTGTATTTTTTACTTTACAAAGTCTGATCAGACTTCTGCCTTTAGCAGAAGTCAGATCAAACTTGCCATTACCATGGCAAGCAGGACGCCTCTGAAGGCGTCCTGCTGCCATGGTAACCATCAACCGCTGCCAGAGCAGAGCAGCGGGTGATGGGGAGGGAGGGGGGCCCCCTCTCTCTGTGATCCCATCCTGTTGGGGGCTGCAAAGACACAGCAGCACCCGATGGGAGAGGGAGGAAGCTCTCTTCCTGTTAACCCCCTCCATACAGCAGCATGGAAGGGGTTAAACTGCTGACATCTGCAGCATCACTCTGCTAGAACCATTTGGCCACCAGGGAAGAATACATCAGCGCCGCCCGCAACCACCCCCCCCTCCCCCTCGCACCGTTCCCCGGCTAATGAGTAAGAGGGCTGCAGAGGTGGGCAAAAAAACCAAATTAACCGCAACTTTTAAGTTTCTGTGACCGCGGGGATCAGAAACTGCAAAAAGCGCTGCAAACAGCAGGTCTGAATTGACCTGCGGTTTGCTGCGATTGCCCATATGGGGGGTCACAGGACCCCTCTGGGCATTGTGCCAAGGTGCCTGCTGAATGATTTTAGCAGGCACCTTGTTCAGATCACCGCCTCCTGCGCAGCGGTGATCGGAAATTCGCAGGGCGTACAGGTACGCCCTCGGTCCTTAAGTACCAGAACGCCAGGGCGTACCTGTACGCCCTGCGTCCGTAAGAGGTTAAGGACGACGCTTTGCATGTGGAAGAGGTAGAAATGGGGGAAGACATTACACAGGGTGATAGCCAGACCACCCTCAGTTCGTCTTCTTAACGCGAATTGGACGATGAAGAGGAGGAGCTGGAGACAGTTGCCTCCACTATAGAGGGTTGTACCGGTGAAAGTTTATTCCATCTGGGGCAGAAGAGGAGGAAGAGGATGAGGAGATTGAGAGTTATCCTCCTGATGACGACAGCGAAGTCTTGCCTGTTGGTACTCTGGCAAACATGGCTGACTTCATGTTAGGCTGCCTTTCCTACGACCCGCGCGTTATACGCATTTTAGACAACACGGATAACTGGTTGTTCACCCTTCTCGACCCACGCTACAAAGAGAACCTCTCATCTCTCATTCCTCTGGTGTAGATGACGAGCAAAACGGTGCAATACCAGAAGGTCCTTGTTGAAAAATTGCTCCAAAAATTTCCATCTGACAACGAAGCAGGGCAACACTCTCCAAAGCCTGGGACAGTTTCATGACACCCCACAAGCACCCTTACCCTGATGCGCAGCCTACTATCACAAGGAGGGAAACAGAGAAGATGGTGAAGGAGTACATAGCAGACCGTGTCAGCTATGATCCCTCAGTGCCTTACGCTGACCGTGTCAGCGTCCTCAATGATCCCTCAGTGCCTTACAACTACTGGGTGTCCAAGCAGGACACGTGGCACGAACTGGCGCTCTACGTCTTGGAGGTGCTGGCATGCCCTGCCGCCAGTGTTTTGTCTGAGCGTGTATTTAGTCCTGCTCCTCCTCTTCCATCATATCAACATGCTTATTTCTCGCATATAATGCCCTCGCATATAATGTTTTACAGCGTCAGCTCACCTGCAGGCCCTTGCATATAATTTTTTAGAGGGTCAGCTCACCTGCAGGCCTTCGAGCATAATTTTTTAGAGGGTCAGCTAACCAGCTAACCCTCACCTACAATCTTTTACAGGGTCAGCTCACCTGCAGTCCCTTGCATATGATGTTTTACAGGGTCAGCTCACCTGCAGGCCCTTGCATATAATTTTTTAGAGGGTCAGCTCACCTGCAGGCTTCGAGCATAATTTTTTAGAGGGTCAGCTAACCAGAAAACCCTCACCTACAATCTTTTAGAGGGTCAGCTCACCTGTAGGCCCTCACCTACAATCTTTTACAGGGTCAGCTCACCTGCAGACCCTCGCATATAATGTTTTACAGGGTCAGCTCACCTGCAGGCCCTCACCTACAACCTTTTAGAGGGTCAGCTCACCAGCAGGCTCTCACCTACAAGTCCAGTCTCAGTAGCCAAGAATCTGGTCAACACAATCCTCACCCTGACGGCATACTGGGTGAATGTTGTGGAGGCAGGGAGTGAGTCGGCTGCTTGCACCAGACTTTCCCTCCAATAGATCCTCGTTAAAGCATTTAAAGTGCACAAATTCCAATTACAAGGCCTCGAAAGAGTCCTGTATTGTTATTTTTCATCACTACCTCCCCGAGTCTAGAGGGGGTAATTTGCACGCCTGCTGCCTTCCTTAGACGTGGTAGCTGTTTCTCAGACTCCCTCTCTGAAATCAAACTCTGATTCTCCGTTACCCGTGGTCACCATTGTAGGCGCAAAAAGTACCATCGAAAGTTTATAGGGCAGACATCTGAATGGATCGTCGCCATCACTGGGACGTGCAATCGGCCCGAGGTTATCTAGAGTTACCAAAGTGGCAGCAGGCTCTCGCCCATAATGTTTTCGATGGTCAGAACACCAGCAGGCACGCGCCCATAATTTTTTTAATGCTCAGCTAAGCAGCAGGCACTTGCCCATAATTTTTTCAATGGTCAGCTCAGCAGCAGGGCTTCAACCATAATTTTTTCCATGGTCAGATCAGCAGCAAACCCTCACGCCTAATGTTTTAGATGGTCAGATCAGCAGCAGGCCCTCGCCCATAATTTTTTCGATGGTCAGCACAGCAGCAGGCCCTCAACCATAATGTTTTAGAGGGTCAGCACAGCAGCAGGCCCTCAACCATAATTTTTTAAATGGTCACCTCAGCAGCAGGCCCTCAACCATAATTTTTTTCGATGGTCAGCTCAGCAGCAGACCTCAACCCTAATGTTTTAGAGGGTCAGCTCAACAGCAGGCCCTCGCCGTCACGAGGACGTGCTATCGGCCCAAGGGTGTCTAGAGTCAGCAAAGTGGCAGCAGGCCCTCGCCCATAATGTTTTCGATGATCAGATCAGCAGCAGGCACGAGCACATAATTTTTTCAATGGTCAGCTAAGCAGCAGGCCCTCAACCATAATTTTTTTGATGGTCAGCTCAGCAGCAGGCCCTCACCCATAATTCAGTCCATGGTCAAATCAGCAGCAGACCCTCACTCCTAATGTTTCAGATGGTCAGCTCAACAGCAGGCCTTCAACCATAATTTTTTTCGATGGTCAGCTCAGCAGCAGGCCCCCAACCATAATGTTGTAGAGGGTCAGCTCAGCAGCAGGCCCTCAACCATAATTTTTTCGATGGTCAGATCAGCAACAGACCCTCACCCCTAATGTTTTAGAGGGTCAGCTCAGCAGCAGGCCCTCGCCCCTAAAGTTTTAGATGATTAGATCAGCAGGCCCTTGCTCCAAATGTTTTTGAGGGTCACCAGCAGGCAATCAATCACACTACTTTCAAGGGTGTGTTTGATGCCCTCCTTTATGTGTTACAAAGGGTGTATTCGATTGCTGCTACCTTGTAATTTTTGTCAGCCTTTTCACCCCTAGTGCATAGGCTTTATAATTGTAGGAGTCCCACTACATGAACAATTGTACCACAATGTGAATGAGGCCCTCCTTTATGTGATATACAGGTTGTACCGGAGTGCCTCTTGCTTGTAATTTTTGGCAACACTTGCACTTTATATACAAGTAAATATACAGGAAAGAATGTTTCCTAACACTTTTTCCTCGAAAATCGATTTTATCTTTGGTTTTGTGCGTATTATTGTCAGTTTTGTAAAAGTGGCATACTACTTGGACAACATTCTTCCCAGCAGCGACAGGCTGTAGATGTAAAATAAAAAGCATCAAACATGTTTATACATATACATGTATATCAGACGCTGTTAAGGGGTATGGTGAGTCTGTGGTAGAGATGGCCCGAACTATCCGCCGGCGAACAGTTCCCGGCGAACATAGCTTGTTCGCGTTCGCCTCTGCCGGGCGAACATATGCGATGTTCGGTCCGCCCCCTATACATCATCATTGAGCAAACTTTGACCCTGTACCTCACAGTCAGCAGACACATTCCAGCCAATCAGCAGCATACCCTCCCTCCCAGACCCTCCCACCTCCTGCACAGCATCCATTTTAGATTCATTCTGAAGCTGCAGTCTTAGTGAGAGGAAGGAGAGTGTAGTAGCTGCTGATTTGAGTGGGAAATTGATAGCTAGGCTAGTGAATTCAGTGTCCACTCCAGTCCTGAAAGACTCATCTGATCTCTGCTGTAAGGACAGCGTCCTGACAGCACCCCAAAAGCCCTTTTAGGGCTGCAACATTAGTCTGCTTTTTTTTCCTTTATATACATATTGCAGTTGCCTGGCCTGCCTGTGTGTGAGGAGCTGCAGGCCCACAGACTGTAGTGTGCCCACTGCCAGTGCCCACCCCTGTCATTCCGTGTGGTACAGGACTTTGCATCAAAAAAGGCATTTAATTTTTACACTTTAATCTAAGGTTAGTTGCCTGCCAGTGTGTGTCAGGCTGACTTCCACTGACTGTAGTGTGCCCACTGCCAGTGCCCACCACTCATACCGGCTGGCACAGGACTTTGCATAAAAAGGCATTTAATTTTTACACTTTAGTGTAATTTCAGCTGCTCACCTGCTGCTAGTGTGTGTCAGGCCGACTTCAACTGACTGTAGTGTGCCCACTGCCAGTGCTCCACCCCTGTCATCCCGTGTGGCACAGGACTTTGCTTAAAAAAAGGCACTTAATTTTTACACTTTAATCTAAGGTTAGTTGCCTGCCAGTGTGTGTCAGGCTGACTTCCACTGACTGTAGTGTGCCCACTGCCAGTGTCCACCACTCATACCGGCTGGCACAGGACTTTGCATAAAAAAGGCATTTAATTTTTACACTTTAGTGTAATTTCAGCTGCTTGCCTGCTGCTAGTGTGTGTCAGGCCGACTTCAACTGACTGTAGTGTGCCCACTGCCAGTGCTCCACCCCTGTCATCCCGTGTGGCATAGGACTTTGCTTAAAAAAAAGGCACTTAATTTTTACACTTTAATCTAAGGTTAGTTGCCTGCCAGTGTGTGTCAGGCTGACTTCCACTGACTGTAGTGTGCCCACTGCCAGTGTCCACCACTCATACCGGCTGGCACAGGACTTTGCATAAAAAGGCATTTAATTTTTACACTTTAGTGTAATTTCAGCTGCTTGCCTGCTGCTAGTGTGTGTCAGGCCGACTTCCACTGACTGTAGTGTGCCCACTGCCAGTGTCCACCACTCATACCGGCTGGCACAGGACTTTGCATAAAAAAGGCATTTAATTTTTACACTTTAGTGTAATTTCAGCTGCTCACCTGCTGCTAGTGTGTGTCAGGCCGACTTCAACTGACTGTAGTGTGCCCACTGCCAGTGCCCACCCCTGTCATCCCGTGTGGCACAGTACTTTGCATCAAAAAAGGCATTTAATTTTTACACTTTAGTGTAATTTCAGTTGCTTGCCTGCTGCTAGTGTGTGTCAGGCTGACTTCCACTGACTGTAGTGTGCCCACTGCCAGTGCCAACCACTGATACCGGGTGGCACAGTAGCTTGCCGATAAATTAGGCATTTAATTTTTAGACAGTAGTCTAAATTCAGTTGCTTGCCTGCTGCCAGTGTGTGTCAGGCCCTCTTCCACTGACTGTAGTGTGCCCACTGCCAGTGCTCAACCACTGATACCGGGTGGCACAGTAGCTTGCCGATAAATAAGGCATTTAATTTTTAGACAGTAGTCTAAATTCAGTTGCTTGCCTGCTGCCAGTGTGTGTCAGGCCCGCTTCCACTGACTGTAGTGTGCCCACTGCCAGTGCCAACCACTGATACCGGGTGGCACAGTAGCTTGCCGATAAATAAGGCATTTAATTTTTAGACAGTAGTCTAAATTCAGTTGCTTGCCTGCTGCCAGTGTGTGTCAGGCCCTCTTCCACTGACTGTAGTGTGCCCACTGCCAGTGCCAACCACTGATACCGGGTGGCACAGTAGCTTGCCGATAAATTAGGCATTTAATTTTTAGACAGTAGTCTAAATTCAGTTGCTTGCCTGCTGCCAGTGTGTGTCAGGCCCTCTTCCACTGACTGTAGTGTGCCCACTGCCAGTGCCAACCACTGATACCGGGTGGCACAGTAGCTTGCCGATAAATAAGGCATTTAATTTTTAGACAGTAGTCTAAATTCAGTTGCTCGCCTGCTGCCAGGTGTGTGTCAGGCCCACCTCCACAGACTGTAGTGTGCCCACTGCCAGTGCCAACCACTGATACCGGGTGGCACAGTAGCTTGCCGATAAATAAGGCATTTAATTTTTAGACAGTAGTCTAAATTCAGTTGCTTGCCTGCTGCCAGTGTGTGTCAGGCCCGCTTCCACTGACTGTAGTGTGCCCACTGCCAGTGCCAACCACTGATACCGGGTGGCACAGTAGCTTGCCGATAAATAAGGCATTTAATTTTTAGACAGTAGTCTAAATTCAGTTGCTTGCCTGCTGCCAGTGTGTGTCAGGCCCTCTTCCACTGACTGTAGTGTGCCCACTGCCAGTGCCAACCACTGATACCGGGTGGCACAGTAGCTTGCCGATAAATAAGGCATTTAATTTTTAGACAGTAGTCTAAATTCAGTTGCTTGCCTGCTGCCAGTGTGTGTCAGGCCCACCTCCACTGACTGTAGTGTGCCCACTGCCAGTGCCAACCACTGATACCGGGTGGCACAGTAGCTTGCCGATAAATAAGGCATTTAATTTTTAGACAGTAGTCTAAATTCAGTTGCTTGCCTGCTGCCAGTGTGTGTCAGGCCCTCTTCCACTGACTGTAGTGTGCCCACTGCCAGTGCCAACCACTGATACCGGGTGGCACAGTAGCTTGCCGATAAATAAGGCATTTAATTTTTAGACAGTAGTCTAAATTCAGTTGCTTGCCTGCTGCCAGTGTGTGTCAGGCCCTCTTCCACTGACTGTAGTGTGCCCACTGCCAGTGCCAACCACTGATACCGGGTGGCACAGTAGCTTGACCGATAAATAAGGCATTTAATTTTTAGACAGTAGTCTAAATTCAGTTGCTTGCCTGCTGCCAGTGTGTGTCAGGCCCACTTCCACAGACTGTAGTGTGCCCACTGCCAGTGCCAACCACTCATACCGGGTGGCACAGTACCTAGCACGCGTAGTACCACTTATCTAAAAAAAATGACAGGCAGAGGCAGGCCACCCCGCAGGGAGCCGTCGTGGTCGTGGTGCTGTGATTTCCACTGTCCCTGGAATAATGCCCAGTTTTCAGAGGCCACGTACCCTGAACCCGAAAAATTCAGAGGGCGTAGTTGACTGGCTTAGACAGGACACCCAATCTTCAACAGCTTCCGCTAAGAACCTTGGCGCACCATCCTCCTCCAGCTCAGCTTCGGTCACCTGCTCTCAAGTTACCACGCACCCGCCCGTCGCCACCACCACCACTACCACCACAGCCACCACAGCCGCTTCACTTGATCCGTCAGAGGAGTTATTTACACATCAGTTGGATGCAATTAGTGATGCGCAACCATTATTGCCAGATGATGTAGATTACGGGGATATGTCTCAGTCAGGCAGGATTACACACATGGACGTACAGTGTGATGATGATGATGATGATGTTGTACCCGCTGCTGCTTCCTTTGCTGAGGTGTCAGATACAAGTGAAGCGGTTGATGATGACGATGTGTCCACGGATGCCACGTGGGTGCCTGCTCGAAGAGAAGAAGAGGGGAAAGTTCTGAAGGGAGACAGAGAGAATGAGGAGACGAGTTGGAAGCAGGGGAGGTCGTCGCAAGGAGTTAGTGGCACAGTCAGACAGCATGTATCGGCACCTGGGGTCAGCCAGACAGCACGCCAGTCAACGCATGCTGTTGCCACCACTAGAATGCCGTCATTGCAAAGCTCAGCAGTGTGGCATTTTTTTGTGTGTCTGCCTCTGATAAAAGCAATGCCATTTGCAACCTGTGCCAAAAGAAACTGAGTCGTGGGAAGTCCAACACCCACCTTGGTACAACTGCTTTGCGAAGGCACATGATCTCACATCACAAACGCCTATGGGATCAACACATGAGTACAAGCAGCACACAAACTCAAAGCCACCATGCTCCTCCTGGTCCAGCATCTTCAGCCACGTCAACCACTGCTGTCCTCCCTGCCCCCTCTCAACCACCCGCCACTCCATCTCTCACCTTCAGCAGTTCCTGCTCATCTGCCCACAGTCAGGTGTCTGTCAAGGACATGTTTGAGCATAAGAAGCCAATGTCACAAAGTCACCCCCTTGCCCGGCGACTGACAGCTGGCTTGACGGAACTCTTAGCCCGCCAGCTTTTACCATACCAGCTGGTAGAGTCTGAGGCCTTCAAAAAATTTGTCGCTATTGGGACACCACAGTGGAAGGTACCCGGACGAAATTTTTTTTCAAAAAGGCAATCCCAAACCTCTACCATGTCATTGAAAAGGAAGTCATGGCATCTCTGGCATACAGTGTTGGGGCAAGGGTCCATCTGACCACTGATACCTGGTCTGCAAAGCACGGTCAGGGCAGGTATATCACGTATACTGCGCATTGGGTCAACCTGCTGACGGCTGACAAGCATGGAATGCGTGGCTCCGCAGCGGAGTTGGTGACACCACCACGACTTGCAGGCAGACCTACTGCCACCTCCTCTACTCCTACTCCATCCTCTTCAATATCCTCCTCGGCTGAGTCCTCTTCTGCTGCGGCGTCTGGCTGCACATCAACTGATTCCCCCAGCTCCCCAGGGGCTATTCCACATCCCGGATACGACAGTGTCACGCTATCTTGGGGTTGACTTGCCTGAAAGCAGAGAGCCACACAGGACCAGCACTCCTGTCCGCCCTGAGCGCACAGGTGGATCAGTGGCTGACCCCGCACCAACTGGAGATCGGCAAAGTGGTGTGTGACAATGGAAGCAATCTGTTGGCGGCATTAAATTTGGGCAAGTTGTCACATGTGCCGTGCATGGCACATGTGTTGAATCTCATCGTACAACGTTTTGTGTCTAAGTACCCAGGCTTACAGGACGTCCTCAAGCAGGCCAGGAAGGTGTGTGGCCATTTCAGGCGTTCCTACACGGCCATGGCGCACTTTTCCGATATTCAGCGGCGAAACAACATGCCAGTGAGGCGCTTGATATGCGACAGCCCGACACGTTGGAATTCAACACTCCTAATGTTCGACCGCCTGCTCCAACAAGAAAAAGCCGTCAACAGTATTTGTATGACCGGGGTGCTAGGACAGCCTCTGCGGAGCTGGGAATCTTTTGCCACGTTACTGGACACTCATGCGCAATGCCTGTAGGCTTATGCGTCCTTTTGAGGAGGTGACAAACCTAGTCAGTCGCACCGAAGGCACCATCAGCGACCTCATCCCATTTGTTTTCTTCCTGGAGCGTGCCCTGCGAAGAGTTCTGGATCAGGCTGTAGATGAGCGTGAAGAGGAAGAGGAAGAGTTGTGGTCACCATCACCACCAGAAACAGCCTTGTCATCATCGCTTGCCGGACCTGCAGCAACGCTGGAAGAGGAGTATGAGGAAGAGGAGTCAGAGGAGGAATGTGGCGGCTTTGAGGAGGAGGAAGACCAACCACAGCAGGCACCCCAGGGTGCTCGTTGTTGTCACCTATCTGGGACCCATGGTGTTGTACGTGGCTGGGGGAAGAACAGACCGTCAATGACATCAGTGAGGACGAGCGGGAAATGAGTAGCTCTGCATCCAACCTTGTTCAAATGGGGTCTTTCATGCTGTCATGTCTGTTGAGGGACCCACGTATAAAAAGGATAAAGGAGAACGATCTGTACTGGGTGGCCACGCTACTAGACCCCGGTATAAGCAGAAAGTGGCAGAAATGTTACCAAATTACCGAAAGTCGGAAAGGATGCAGCAGTTCAAAACCAAACTAAAAAATATGCTTTACACAGCTTATAAGGGGATGTCACAGCACAACGGGGAATCTAACAGGGGAAGAGGTGAGTGTAATCCTCCTCCTACCACGGCGGCAAGGACTGGACGATTTACAGATGTGTTGTTGATGGAGGACATGCGGAGCTTTTCAGTCCTACTCATCGCCACAGCCCTTCGGGATCCAGCCTTAGAAGAACGACTCGACCGACAGGTAGCAGACTACCTCGCCTTAACAGCAGATATCGACACTCTGAGGAGCAATGAACCCCTTCACTACTGGGTGTGCAGGCTTGACCTGTGGCCTGAGCTATCCCAGTTTGCGATAGAACTTCTGGCCTGCCCTGCTTCAAGTGTCCTGTCAGAAAGGACCTTCAGTGCAGCAGGAGGCATTGTCACTGACAAGAGAAGTCGCCTCGGTCAAAAAAGTGTTGATTACCTCACCTTCATAAAGATGAATGAGGCATGGATCCCGAAGGGACTGACAGTGGGGGATACGTTTGACTAACAAAGGCCTGATTACATGCCATGGCCTTAAAATGGTCCCCACGCTGCTGTATTTAATGTCTGCATACCGGATGACTTTCGTGAATTCTCCACCACCAACTAGGGTTCAAGCCGCAATGTTTTAGTCACTTTTCTGCCTGGAAAACATAAATTTTTCCGGCCGCTGCTACAATAGCGGCTGCAACAGTGCCATTATTTTTCAGGCATGTGTACATGCCTAATTTTTCTGTCCTATGGTGCAGCACTGTGGCTGCAAAAACAAACCAAAAAAAAAGGCACATACAAGTGTCAATTCCCCTTCGTGATCGTTACCTTGTTGTGGTGAAGGGGCTTGCGTATCACAATGAAGCAATCATCATCACCTCTATAAGTGTGTTGGCAATGTTGCCACACCCCAGATGATAAGGCCGTTGCTTCATTATGATCAGACCAAAAGCGATCGGGTGGCCACGCTACTAGACCCCGGTATAAGCAGAAAGTGGCAGAAATGTTACCAAATTACCGAAAGTCGGAAAGGATGCAGCAGTTCAAAACCAAACTAAAAAATATGCTTTACACAGCTTATAAGGGGGATGTCAATGGGGGATTCGACAATGGTTAATCAATTCGACCGGATAGGGTCCGTAACAGGGATTAAACTGATAGCAATAGTACTAGTTAAGACACCACTCATATAGGGTGTCACAGCACATTGCTCTGTGCACGCGCAGTGCCCCAATTTGGGAGTAAGAGGACCGACCAAGCTGCTTTTTCCATCTCCCGGTTCCTGAAATCAATTCAGTTTAGTGTACGAGTTTGGTCTGTCACTGTGAAGGCAGTCGAAGGTACCCGGCCTAAATTTTTTTCACAAAGGCAATCCCTGATATGGGACGTAACAGGGATTAAACTGATGAGAATAATACTACAGAAAATACCACTCATATCAGTGGAGGGAGCCAGCGTTTTTAACCATCTCCCGTTCAAAAAATCTATTTAATAAATGGCCCCCAGATTGGGGAGTCGGGGACGTTAGAGGATTAAACTGATGAGAATAGTACTACAGAAAATACCACTCATATCGGGTGTGACAGTAAATTGCAGGCGCAGGCGCAGTGACCGTGGTTTAAAACAGAGTGGAGGGAGCCAGCGTTTTTAACCATCTCCCGTTCGAAAAATCTATTCAATAAATGGCCCCAGATTGGGGACGTTAGAGGATTAAACTGATGAGAATAGTACTACAGAAAATACCACTCATATCGGGTGTGACAGTAAATTGCACGGCGCAGGCGCAGTGACCGTGGTTTAAAACAGAGTGGAGGGAGCCAGCGTTTTTAACCATCTCCCCGTTCGAAAAATCTATTCAATAAATGGCCCCAGATTGGGGACGTTAGAGGATTAAACTGATGAGAATAGTACTACAGAAAATACCACTCATATCGGGTGTGACAGTAAATTGCACGGCGCAGGCGCAGTGACCGTGGTTTAAAACAGAGTGGAGGGAGCCAGCGTTTTTAACCATCTCCCCGTTCGAAAAATCTATTCAATAAATGGCCCCCAGATTGGGGACGTTAGAGGATTAAACTGATGAGAATAGTACTACAGAAAATACCACTCATATCGGGTGTGACAGTAAATTGCACGGCGCAGACGCAGTGACCGTGGTTTAAAACAGAGTGGAGGAGCCAGCGTTTTTAACCATCTCCCCGTTCGAAAAATCTATTCAATAAATGGCCCCCAGATTGGGGGCGTTAGAGGGATTAAACTGATGAGAATAGTACTACAGAAAATACCACTCATATCGGGTGTGACAGTAAATTGCACGAGCGCAGGCGCTAGTGACCGTGGTTTAAAACAGAGTGGAGAGGAGCCAGCGTTTTTAACCATCTCCCGTTCGAAAAATCTATTCAATAAATGGCCCCCAGATTGGGGACGTTAGAGGATTAAACTGATGAGAATAGTACTACAGAAAATACCACTCATATCGGGTGTGACAGTAAATTGCACGGCGCAGGCGCAGTGACCGTGGTTTAAAACAGAGTGGAGGGAGCCAGCGTTTTTAACCATCTCCCGTTCGAAAAATCTATTCAATAAATGGCCCCCAGATTGGGGACGTTAGAGGATTAAACTGATGAGAATAGTACTACAGAAAATACCACTCATATCGGGTGTGACAGTAGAATTGCACGGCGCAGGCGCAGTGACCGTGGTTTAAAACAGAGTGGAGGGAGCCAGCGTTTTTAACCATCTCCCCGTTCGAAAAATCTATTCAATAAATGGCCCCCAGATTGGGGACGTTAGAGGATTAAACTGATGAGAATAGTACTACAGAAAATACCACTCATATCGGGTGTGACAGTAAATTGCACGGCGCAGACGCAGTGACCGTGGTTTAAAACAGAGTGGAGGGAGCCAGCGTTTTTAACCATCTCCCGTTCGAAAAATCTATTCAATAAATGGCACCCAGATTGGGGACGTTAGAGGATTAAACTGATGAGAATAGTACTACAGAAAATACCACTCATATCGGGTGTGACAGTAAATTGCACGGCGCAGGCGCAGTGACCGTGGTTTAAAACAGAGTGGAGGGAGCCAGCGTTTTTAACCATCTCCCGTTCGAAAAATCTATTCAATAAATGGCCCCCAGATTGGGGACGTTAGAGGATTAAACTGATGAGAATAGTACTACAGAAAATACCACTCATATCGGGTGTGACAGTAAATTGCACGGCGCAGGCGCAGTGACCGTGGTTTAAAACAGAGTGGAGGGAGCCAGCGTTTTTAACCATCTCCCGTTCGAAAAATCTATTCAATAAATGGCCCCAGATTAGGGACGTTAGAGGATTAAACTGATGAGAATAGTACTACAGAAAATACCACTCATATCGGGTGTGACAGTAAATTGCACGGCGCAGGCGCAGTCACCGTGGTTTAAAACAGAGTGGAGGGAGCCAGCGTTTTTAACCATCTCCCCGTTCGAAAAATCTATTCAATAAATGGCCCCCAGATTGGGGACGTTAGAGGATTAAACTGATGAGAATAGTACTACAGAAAATACCACTCATATCGGGTGTGACAGTAAATTGCACGGCGCAGGCGCAGTGACCGTGGTTTAAAACAGAGTGGAGGGAGCCAGCGTTTTTAACCATCTCCCCGTTCGAAAAATCTATTCAATAAATGGCACCCAGATTGGGGACATAAAGGGATTAAACTGATGAGAATAGTACTACCGAAAATACAACTCATATCGGGTGTGACAGTAAATTGCACGGCGCAGGCGCAGTGACCGTGGTTTAAAACAGAGTGGAGGGAGCCAGCGTTTTTAACCATCTCCCGTTCGAAAAATCTATTCAATAAATGGCCCCCAGATTGGGGACGTTAGAGGATTAAACTGATGAGAATAGTACTACAGAAAATACCACTCATATCGGGTGTGACAGTAAATTGCACGGCGCAGACGCAGTCACCGTGGTTTAAAACAGAGTGGAGGGAGCCAGCGTTTTTAACCATCTCACCGTTCGAAAAATCAATTCAATTCATCTTTTGGGGACCCTTGGTGTTGTACGTGGCTGGGTGGAGGAAGAAACCTTCAATGACATCACCGGGACGTGGCTAGCTTGGTATCCAACCTTGTGCAAATGGGGAGTTTGCGGTTGTGCAAATGAACTGTTTGCGGTGCATTAAAAGGGGAGTTTGGTCTGTCAATGTCAGTGAAGCGGGCGTAACCCTTACACTACCTGATCGATACAACATCATACCTGATCGTATACACACACTGGATGTTTTAAAGCACGTTATTCCAAACAATTTAGGAATGTTAGTTGATTTATGCCCTTTATGGATTAAAACCCGACTCTGCGTCCACTACGTAATTTTCCATGGGAGTTTTGCCATAGATCCCCCTCCGGCATGCCACAGTCCAGGTGTTAGACCCCTTGAAACAACTTTCTCATCACTATTGTGGCCAGAAAGAGTCCCTGTGGGTTTTAAAATTCGCCTGCCAATTGAAGTCTATGGCGGTTCGCCCGGTTCGCCCGTTCGCGAACATTTGCAGAAGTTCGCGTTCGCTGTTCGCGAACTGAAAATTTTATGTTCGCGACATCACTAGTCTGTGGATGATTGCTCAATTGTTGAATATTGTGGAAAGAAGATACAGAATAGGAGGCTGCCAGGGACATAGAACGGGTTGGAGAAAGCTCCTCTTAACCGCCTGCCGACCGCCTAACGCAGGGCTGCGTCCAGGCAGCAGCAGGCTTGTTCCTCCTTGATGCGTCGGCGCGTCATCTCGCGAGAGGCGAGTTTTGCTGTGAACGCAAATGACAACTTTTTAATTTTTTTTATACAAAGTTGACAATTTACAGAGATATTTCTCTCACCCAGCATGGATATATGTAAAAATACACCCCAAAACACATTGCCCTACTTCTCCTGAGTACGTCGATACCACATGAGTGACACTTTTTTGCAGCCTGGGTGCGCAAAGTGGCCCAAACGAGTACCTTTAGGTTTTACATGGCTGCTCACAATTTAGCCGCGCCCAAAATGCCAGAACAGTAAACACACCACACAAATGGCCCCATTTCGGAAAGTAGACACCCCAAGGTATTCACTGAGGGGCATAGTAAGTCCGTGGGAGATTTTTATTTTTTTTTGCCAGAAGTTAGCAGAAATGGAAACTTTATTATTTTTTTTTTTCCTCAGAAAGTGTCATTTTCCGCTAACTTGTGAAAAAAAATGAAATGATACATGAACTCACCATGCCCCTCCGTGAATACTTTGGGGTGTCTTCTATCTAAAATGGTGTCATTTGGGGGGTATTTATACTATCCTGGCATTCTAGCACCTGAAGAAACATGACAGGTGCTCAGAAAGTCAGAGCTGCTTCAAAATGTGGAAATTCACTTTTTTGCACCATAGTTTGTAAACGCTATAACTTTTACCCAAACCAATAAATATACACTTATTGGATTTTTTTTTTTATCAAAGACATGTAGAACAATAAATTTATAGAAAAAATTATATGGAAATGTAGTTTTATTTTTTTAAATTTTACAACAGAAAGTGAAAAATGTCTTTTTTTTTTGCAAAAATTTTGGTTATTTTTGATTAATACTAAAAAAAGTCAAAATGTCTGCAGCAATGAAATACCACCAAATGAAAGCTCTATTAGTGAGAAGAAAAGTAGGTAAAATTCATTTGGGTGGTAAGTTGCATGACCGAGCAATAAACAGTGAAAGTAGTGTAGTGCAGAATTGTAAAAAGTGGCCTGGTCATTAAGGGTGTTTAAGCTAGGGGGGCTGATGTGGTTAATGCATGACAATATCCTGGTGGCCTTAGAAGCAGATGATTGACATTGTATGCTGTTATTTAATCTACCATCTACAAGGACACCCAAATCCTTCTCTATAAGTGACTCTCCCAGTGTTACATCCCCTAGGACATACGAAGCACAGAGATTATTACTACCAAAATGCATAACTTTACATTTATCCACATTGAACCTCATTTGCCAAGTTGATGCCCAATCACTCAGAGTGTTCAAGTACAGTACTACATAGCTTAGTGTCATCTGCAAAAATAGAAATGGTGCTATTAATCCCGTCCTCAATATCATTAATAAACAAATCAAATAATAGAGGGCCCAGCACTGAACCTTGGGGTACGCCACTTATAACCGGGGACCATTCTGAATAGGAATCATTGACCACAACTCTCTGGACACGGTCCTTCAACCGGTTTTCAATCCAATTACAAACAATACTTTTCAAGCCTATAGACCTTACTTAACCTATTAAACGTCTATGAGGGACAGTATCAAAGGCCTTTGCAAAATCCAGAAACACTACATCCACAGCCGCCCCTCTGTCCAGGCTACTACTCACCTCCTCATAAAAACAAATCAGGTTAGTCTGACAACTTCTGTCCTTGGTAAACCCATGTTGGTTATCACTTATACTATTATTTACAGTCCCTTGAGAGTCCTTCAAACATTTTTCCCATAACAGAAGTTAAACTAAATAGTCTATAATTGTGGATAGACCTAGATCCTTTTTTGAATATGGGCACCACATTTGCCTTGCGCCAATCACTTGGCACTGTACCAGTACCTAGAGAATCTTCAAAAATTATAAAAAGCAATAAGTGAAGTGAGCTCTTTAACCCCTTAAGGACGAAGGGCGTACATGTACGCCCTTCGTCCGCACTTTAAAGATGGCGCCCGCTCCCGCACGGAGCGGGCGCATGAGCTGCGGGTAAATGCTTGATTCATCAAGCTGACACCCGCAGCTCATGTCCGCGACCGGCAGCGATGCCGATCGCGGACATTTAACCCCTCAGATGCCGTGGTCAGTCCTGACCACGGCATCTGATCGCGCAAAAACCGAAAGTTTCACTTTGGTTTGCTCGGCTCCTGATGGCCACAAGGGGAGCCGGGCATGCATGTAGTACCCTAGGTTTCTGTGAATGAAACCTAGGTTACTACACAGTATTCCTATGGAGCCTATGACTGTAATAGGCTCCATAGGAAATATGCGATTTTCTCATATATTCCAATGCTATTGCTATTAAAAAATATTCACCATACGGTAAACATAAAAACGGAAAGAAAGCGTCCAAATGGCTAATTCGCCATTTTTGGACGCTTCATTTCCTAAAAAAAAATGAATAAAAAGTGATCAAAACATCATACGCACCCCATAATGGTATCAATTAAAAGTTCAGATTGCCCCGCAAAAAATGAGCCCCTACACTGCTCCGTACGCATAATTACAAAAAAGTTATAGGGGTCAAAACATGGCGACAAAAAATAAAATAAAAAAATTCCCACTTTTAATTTTTTTCACTATCAAAAGCATAGAAAAACTATACATATTAGGTATTGCCGGATTCGTACTGACCTGAAGAATAAAATTAACCAGTCAGTTTTATCGCAAATCGAACGTTGTAATTTAAAAACCCATAAAACTGTGGTGAAATTGCTTTTTTTTTGCAATTTCACCCCATTTGGAATTTTTTTCCCGTTTCCCACTACATCACATGCAAAAATAAATGGTAGCGTTAAAAAGTACAACTTGTCCCGCAAAAAATAAGCCATCATATGGCTATGTGAGCGGAAATATAAAAATGTTATGGCTTTTGGAAGGCAGGGAGCGCAAAACAAAAACGCAAAAATCCCAAAACCCCCGGTCCTTAAGGGGTTAAGCACTCTTCGGTGTAATCCATCTGGACCCGGAACCTTGTTCACATTACTAATGAAACCGTCTGGCTGTCTATTTGTTCTATATATCAGCCATTGTCACAGAATATAGATGAAAATGCCAAACTTGGTAAAAACAAACACTAAAACCGCAATAAGAAAAATGGGATCTCTTCTATGATCTATCCCCTTCTCCCCTCTAAACCACTTTGCTGAAAAGGCCTTCAGGATACAGGGTGCGTATGGCTTAAAGAAGATTGAGATATCTCGGCTCTGCCTAGAATTAATCTTCCACAAATAGGGCCTATGAATGTAATGCAGCCGCTAAGGCTCCCTGGTATTTCACCTCATTAAGGCTTCTAAAAGCTGGTAGGAAGACTGCAATGAGATGCCTTAATTAATGCTACCATTTGCAATGCATTTTACAATCGCTGGTATGGTCAGAATGACAGTCTCTAAAATGAAGCGTAATCAGCTATTATTTTATCATCTCCTATGTCATTCAATACCTTTCTGTTCCCAGACTAGATCACAAGGTTATGTGTTCTCTATTGAAAAGCCTCTGGGTTAATCGGAGGCAAGATTTGGTTGTGCTGCAGACGAGATAAAGAATAAATTAGAAGAAATTCATTAATATCAGATAAAGGCTGTCAAATAGGTAATTTTCCTTGTCTTTGAAAACTAAACTTACAAAAAAAACTTTACAACAGATTTTTAAATTGAATTTCACATAGGCTTTACGTAATGTAAATGTCTAATAAAAAACCTGTACAGCGTTGGTTCTACTTTCTTAAAGATTTTGATGCACAGTCTGTGCTAAGGAAAATTCAGCGCTTGACTAAGTTGTCCTCAATTGCCATACCCTACCTCATTTTAAAGGGAATGTGTGACCTGTCAGCATCAGGGACTAAGGGTACTTTCACACTAGCGTCAAAGTTTTCCATCATTTAGTTCCGTTCTCGTGGCTCAATAACGGAAAAAAATGATCAGTTTTATCCTAATGCATTCTGAATGGAAAGCAATCTGTTCAGTTTGCATCAGTTTGTCTTCAGTTCGGTCCTTTCATGTTTTTTGGACGCAGATAGAAGAGCAGCATGTTGTATTTTTATCTCTGTCCAAAAATGCGGAAACACTTGATGGAATGACAGATCCATCATTAATTTCCATTGAAATGTATTAAGGACGGATCCGACATTGAAAATTGACGCATTTTACGGATGACAACGGTAAGACGGATCCGTTATTTCAATACAATTGTCAAATAAATCTGCAAACGGATCCGTTTGCAAATGAAATCTGTTTTCAAACGTTTTAACGGATCTGCCGGGCAGTTCCCTTGGCGGAACTGCCTGATGGAATCCTTTAACGCAAGTGTGAAAGTACCCTTAGATTCAGGAGGGGAGCCTGCTGGGTCACACTGGACCTCCCGCTTTCAGCACTCCTTTCTGAAACTAATAAATCTTAGCTGCAACCACTCGTATATATTAGGCTAACAAGACACCTTTGCATTAAATAACTCTCTACAGCTGCTAGCATTCAAAGGTTAATAAATCAATATAGGTAATTAGAGATGAGCGAGCATGCTCGGCCGAGTATTGGTTCGGCACAAGCATCGCTATGCTCAGAGCTCGGCTTTACTCGGCTGAGCACCACGTGTATTCGTCGCATTGCTCGAGTCTCCTTCCCGCACGTTTGGCGCCTTCTAAGCAGCTAATCAAGGTCCAGGTAAGTAATTACCTTCAGTGTAAGGCCAGAGCAATGTTAGCTGTAAGCCTTACACTGATTGGCTGGCCAGAACATGTGATACCATTTCATATAGGAGCTGAGGTCCGGCGCTCGGCTCATTCAGCGTCAGGGAGAGCAGACAGTAGGCAGGGACAGATAGCTTTTTGCTCTAAACTTACAGATTTTACTTCAAAAACCTTATTGAAAGACCTAACAGTCATTTTAAGGACTAGAGTGTGTGTTTGACAGCAGTGCTGAACCTTTTTTTTTTTTCTTTTTTTTTTAAGAAGGCGTTTGCTTCAGGACTATCAGGGACAGGCATTACCAGGAAGGCACAGATGTGCCTGGGACTGAGATATACACAGCACCTTCATAAAGCAGTGTGTTGGGCAGACATTATAAAAAGGGCTTATTCACTACAATGTGCCTGGTACTGAGATATACACTGAACCATCATAAAGCAGTGTGTTGGGCAGACATTATAAAAAGGGGCTTATTCACTACAGTGTGCCTGGTACTGAGATATACACTGCACCATCAGAGAAAAAAAATAATCTTGGTAAATTAACCTAACTTGTGTCACATCTGTGTGTGCGTTCAATCCGCAACCAGTATATTAATTACTCCAGCAGAGAGTGATTTATATTTTGGCCATAGTTAACTAGTTTTGGGCACATCTGTGTGTGCGTTTAGGCCGCAACCGTATATACAGTATTCCCGCAGAGAATACATTTTATTTGGGACAATTTTTATCCAATATAAATCTGTATTTTTCTGTATCCAGTACCTTACTGGAAGCCAATACAGTGTGTATTGTAAAAATTACATTATCTCTGGGCGAGTGTAGTGCCAAAAATCTGTATTTTTCTGTATCCAGTACATTACAGTAAGCCAATACAGTGTGTATTGTAAAAATGTCATTATCTCTGGCCTAGTATAATGCAGAAAATCAGTATTTTTCTGTATCCAGCACATTATAGCAAGCCAATACAGTGTGTTTTGTAAAAATTTCATTATCTCTGGCCTAGTATAGTGCCGAAAATCTGTATTTTTATGGAATCCAGTACATTACGGCAAGCCAATACAGTGTGTTTTGTAAAAATTTCATTATCTCTGGCCTAGTGTAGTGCCAAAATTCTGTATTTTTATGGAATCCAGTACATTACAGCAAGCCAATACAGTGTGTATTGTAAAAGCTTCATTATCTCTGGCCTAGTGTAGTGCCGAAAATCAGTATTTTTCTGAATCCAGTACATTACAACAAGCCAATACAGTGTGTATTGTCAAAATTACATTATCTCTGGCCTAGTGTAGTGCCGAAAATCTGTGTGTTTCTGTATCCAGTACTGTCCTGTATCAGAAAACTGTGTCTTTAGTGGACAGTAAAACAATCTGCGACACATCTACAGACAAAACCATTAATATGAAGAAGGCGAGCACAAAGTGAGGGGGAAGTGGGCGTGATGCTGATGGTGTAAGCAGAGGCCGTGGCCCTGGGCATGATGCTGATGGTGCAAGCAGAGGCCGTGGCTCTGGGTGCAATGAAACTGTGCCTGCTGCCAGTGCACCAGAAAAAGCAAAAAAATCCACCTTACCCAGCTTCATGTCCAACTTTGCTGGGCAGCGCAGGACAACACTGTCCAAGTCGGACCAGTGTGAACAAGTGGTCGGTTGGATTGCAGAAGATAATAATGCTAGTCAGTTAAGCACCACGCTCTCTTCCACGAAGTCCAGTCTCTGTAGCCAAGAGTATGGTCAACCGAATCCTTACTCTGATCCTCCTTCCTCCCACCATGTCGCGTCTGGCCAAACAAGTGATCGCACACTCGGATATTCACATGACCTCTTTTCATCCCCAGTACTTGGTTTGGCTCTCTTGCCAAGCACTCTTGAAGAGGTACCTGGGATATTGTGCCATGATTCCCAACCTCTTGAGCCTTCACAGTCTCAAGAAGATGGCGGTGGTGAGCCGCAATCATTCGTTTACGAGGTGGATGATGATGAGACACAGTTGCCAATCACTGAGGTGGTGGTTAGGTTAAGTCAGGAGGATGAGCAGAGTGAGGAAGTGGAAGAGGAGGTGGTGGACGATGAGGTCACTGACCCAACATGGGAAGGTGAAAAGCCGAGCGAGGACAGCAGTACAGAGAAGGAGGGATCAGCAGCACCCCAACATCCTAGAAGAGGCGGTGGGGTTGCAAAAGGGAGATGTCAGCCCACACCAAACAGGCCTGCAACCATTACACCGTGCACCCCCATGCGTAAATCTACCTTGCCAAGGGGTAGGTGTTCCGCAGTATGGCGCTTTTTTGAGGAAAGCGCAGACGACAAAAGAGTGGTAGTTTGCAACCTGTGCCATACCAAAATAAGCCGGGGCGTGAACACTAGCAACCTTACCACCACCAGCATGATCCACCACATGGCATCCAAGCACCCCAATAAGTGGGCTGAACGCCTGGGTCCACACTCTGGGTCTGCGGGTCCCACTACTGCCTCCTCTTCCCCTGTGTTACGTACTGCTGGACAATCCCCTGTCGAAGGTGCAGGCCCGGATGCCCCTTCACCTGCACCTGGACCTTCGCATGAACATCAGCAACAGCATCCATTTTCCTGTCCCAGCGCAGCATCTAAATGTCGCTAGCACAGGCATTTGAACGCAAGCAGAAATACTCAACCTACAAGCAGTCATGGTTGTGTCTGACAATGGCCGTAACTTGGTGGCGGCTTTGGAGCTCGGCAACCTGACACACATTCCATGCCTAGCCCACATTTAAACTTAGTGGTTCAGCGGTTTATCAAAACCTACCCCAATTTTCAGGAGCTACTAGTGAAGGTGGGTCGCTTGTGTGCCCATTACTGAAAGTCGGCCACCGCTTCAGCCGGTCTGTCAACACTGCAGCAGTGCTTGCGGCTTCCAGCTCACCGACTGTTGTGCGACGCGGTGGAACTCTACGTTCTACATGTTGGCCAGGCTTTGTGAGCAGCGGAGGGCAGTTGTGGAATACCAGCTGCAACATGGTCGTCGCCTTTCCAGTGAACTGCCTCTAATAACAAGGGAGGAGTGGGCATTGATGTCAGACCTATATGAGGTTTTAAAAAACTTTGATGAATCCACACAGATGGTTAGTGGCGATAACACTATTATCAGTGTAACCATCCCACTGCTGTGTCTACACAAACGATCGCTGCTCACAATTAAGGAGGATGCTTTGAATGTGGCAGACGAGGGGAGGAGATGACACAGGGTTATAGCCAGACCTCCCCCAGTTCGTCTTCTCAGTGCAAATTGGGCCATGAAGAGGAGCTGGAGAAACTTGCCTTTGGTACAGAGGCTAGTACCCTTGGAACTTTAATTCAATCTGTTCAGCGTGGATGGGCAGCAGAGGAGGAGGATGAGGGTATGGAGAGTCATCCTGAAGTTGATATCGATATCTTGCCCGTTGGTACTCTGGCACACATGGCTGACTTCATGTTAGGCTGCCCTTCCTGCGACCCTCGCGTTATACGCATTTTAGGTAACACAGATTACTGGGTGTTCACCCTTCTCGACCCTTGCTACAAAGAGAACTTCTCATCTCTCATTCCTATGGTGGAGAGGACAAGTAAAACGGTGCAATACCAGAGGTACTTGTTGACAGATTGCTCCAAAATTTTCCATCTGACAATGTGGCTGCCAGAGTCCGTACTTAGGCAACCAAGGAAGGGAGACAAGGGGAACATACAGTAGTTCCAACAGAGGCAGGGCAACACTTTCCAAGGCATAGGACACTTTCATTATACCCCACCAGCAACCTCACCCTGAAGCGCGGCCTAGTGCTATAAGGAGGGAAAAGTTTTGGAAGATGGTGAAGGAATACATTGCAGACTGTTTCAGCATCCTAAATGATCCCTCAGTGCCTAACAACTACTGGGTGTCCAAGCTGGACATGTGGCACGAACTTGCGCTCTACGCCTTGGAGGTGCAGGCCTGCCCTGCCACCAGCGTATTGTCTGTGCGTATATTTAGTGCTGCTGGTGGCATTATAACAGATAAGCGTATCCGCTTGTCCACTGACAATACTGACAAATAAAAATGAACAAGGCCTGGATTGCCCCTGACCTCTCAACTCCACCAGAGGAAATCTGAGCTAATGAGGAACAAAAACACAAATTAAATGTATGCTTTATAAAGTACTCAATTCACAAGATTTAGATGCACCCTTTTCACCGCAAAAAAAAGGGTATATGTTTAAATCTTGTTTTCTCATCCACCTCCTCCTCTGCCTCCTCTTCCATACAGAATATATATGCCCTCACTACAATGTTTTGTAGGGTTCGCTCACCTTCAGGCTCTCACCTCCAATGTTTTATACGGTCTGCTCCCCTGTAAGCCATCCCTTCAATGTTTTATGGGGTTCTCTCGGCTTCAGGCCCTCACCTCTAATGTTTTATATAGTCTGCTCACCTTTAGGCCATCACTGCAATGTTTAATGGGTTTAGCTCACCTCCAGTCCCTTACCTCCAATGTTTTATATGGTCTGCTCACCTGTAGGCCATCACTGCAATGTTTTATGGGGTTCACTCACCTTCAGGCCATCACTGCAATGTTTTATAGGGTCCACTCACCTTCAGGCCCTCAACTATAATGTTTTAGAGGGTAACCACCAGGCCCTTGCTCCAAAAAATTTTGAGGGTCACCAGCAGGCCATCAATGATAATGTTTTAAGGGTGTGTATGATGCCCTCCTTTATGTGTAATAAAGGGTGTATTGGAGTGCCGTTTCCTTGTAATTTTTGCCAGCCCTTTCACTTAGTGCATAGGCTTTATGAGTGTAGCAGCATGTGAATGAGGCCCTCCTTTATGTGATATACAGGCTGTATCGGAGTCCTTCTTCCTTGTAATTTTTGTCAGCAGTTGCACTGTATATACAATTGAATATACAGGAAAGAATGTTTCCTAACCATTTTACCTCTAAAAATTTCTCTTTTTTTTTTTTTTGAGGGGGCGGGTTTTTGGGTGGGATTTTGTCGCTATATAAAAGTGGCGGACTACTGGGACAATATGGTTCCCAGCAGCAACATTGGAGTCCAAGATGCACCCAGACATGGTTCCCATGCTGTTCCTGATCCATTTCAGTGGTGTTTCTGACCTTTTCCTTATGGACCAGGCATCCTCCCCTCATCCGAGCAGAGGGTGCCTGGTTGTCTCACATTGACTTCCATTATATTCAGGTGCTCGGCCGAGCACACAAATATCGCTATGTGTTCGGACTGAGTACACCAACACCTGAACACTTGGGTGCTCACTCATCACTATAGGTAACGCTTCTTCTAAGGTCATTGAATCGTTAGAACACAAAAAGGCTCTTATTAAAGTAACGTTTAATATTTAAAAAAAGGCAGTGCGTACAAACAATAGGGTCATCATAAAAATATTACATAAAATACACAGACATATCCATACAGTGCAAAATAACAGTTTGTAAAACAAAAGAGATAAAAACAGATGGTTAAGTCCAGTTGCCTGGGGAAGCAGAAATATCGGTCAGTCCATCAAGCTAGTGATCCCCAAAGAAATGACAGTTTGCTTTTCTCCATGCATGTGTTAAAAAGGGTCAGTATAATCCCCCCCCCCCCCCCAACACACACACACCTGTGATGTGGGAGGACAGGGAGTATGGTAATGACCTTTTATGACAGTTTTTATGACCACTTGCTGAAAACTAAGTCTGCCTCAAAATCTTGGTATTGAAATATCTTCAGGTATTCACCTTAGCATATTACCTCCATCCACTCCGTCCGAATGTCCCGCACACTTGCGTACTAAACATGGCGGAAGTAATGGCAGGATAGATGGAGTTAACCCAGAGGATAAGTCATCCGTTAAAAAATCTCAGAAAACCTCAAAGTGTAGAGTGTTTACAAAGAGCTCCTTTGACTCTGGAGGACCTGCCCAGTGCAGCACTACACTTATAATCTATTAATTTAAACAGACATTAATTATCCCTTTGGTGGAGCTGCAGGGAAACTGAATATTGAATACTTTCTTTTTCGGCCTCATTTCCCCCAAACTAGAAACCCTGTTATCAGACATTTAGGGCATATCATAAATTCTATTGTAATACCAATGGAAGAAGTACTGTAACTAAGGTGCCTATTCACATCATGTTTGATGTATCTGTTTCAGCATATGCCCTGGAAACTACTCTTAGTATGTGCAATGAGCAGTACAATAAACCCCCTAAAGATCTGACAGATACCAGAAAAAAGTTCTTTTGTTATCTACTTGACATTTATAGCTCAATATACCTACTGCTGTATATTCTATACAGTGAACTACTTCATGAAAATGTGTTTTTTTCTTGCTGGGGCAGGGGGCATGGATGATATGTGCTATATTATGGCATATAAAGTTGCATAAAATGAGACTATATTGGAGCTTTCTCTGATGTAGCCACTGGATTATCGAAAAATTACAGTATATGTGATGTGAATACACCCTAAGTGGTTCTGAGCCACAGCTGGTATTAGTATCTAGCACTAGTATCTGATATCTAGCACTGTCCAAGTTGTCAGCATGTCTGCCTCCCATTTACTAAGTTGAACATGGACAGTATCTCTTTAACATTGTAGATGCCTTCAATCTCTATTGTGATGCACAAGCATTCCAGGTCCACATATAGAATGTTCTCATGTACTGTAAGTGTCCTCTGGATGTCCTTTGATAAAACAAGTTAGTCACGTCTCTGAGAACATTACAGGTGTCCATCAGCTTCTATCATAGTCTAAAAGATCTCAGGATCACAATGTACTATTCTTTCTGATTCCTTTGTTTTTTATGTTTGGGTGATCTTATTTTCATGGAAATGTTTGCGCTTTGTATGGCTGCTTTTTTTCTACAGAGAGCACAATAGCTGTACACATGCTCAGACATATTATTAACTTGAGGCCTCAACTCAATAATTTAGCTGAATGCTGAAAGATATTGAACGTGGCTGATACAAAATAAAGCTCACGAGACTCTTTTAATATGAATTGGAAAATGGTAGTAGAAAAGAAATGTCTCGGTATATGTTGCCAACCATCAAAATGCAAGACTGGCCACATTTGACTGAACCAACACATTCATAAATTGAAAAACGTAAAATTTCAAAGCCGTTAAAAGGAACCTACTGTGAATCTAAGTTAGATTATTTCATTACACTTTAGAATGTCACAAATGAATTTATTTCTTTTTAAAAGGGTTATTTAACACCACTATATAAGACTAGTCAAATGGTTTAATTTTCCCTAAACAGCACCACTTTTGTCCGTGGGTTGTTTCTCATATTGCAGCCAAGACCTATTCATTTGAATGGGGATGAGTCACAACCCAGAAACAACCCACGGACAAGAGTGGTGCTGTTTTCAAAAATGCAGTAATTTTTACTAGTCTTATACAGCTTCTTTATTTAAATTTTTTTTTTAATTAAATTTTGCCAATGCTGCCATATTGGCTTTATACCTACAACAATAAATGGGTCTAATGACTCTAACACAGTTCTTTAGCTTTATACAGTTCACGCAAGAAGGGTGAGCACTTCTCTTTATCTCCAGACATCAGGTGGCGCTACATACAAACAGTGTTCCAGCAGAACAGTAGAACAAAGCAGAGTCTGTGAATACACTCTCACCATTGCAATTGTCTCCAGCAGTACAACATACAGTCATGTGAAAAAATTAGGACACCCTTTGAAAGCATGTGGTTTTTTGTAACATTTTTAATAAATGGTTTTTTCATCTCCGTTTCAACAATACAGAGAGATTAAAGTAATCCAACTAAACAAAGAAAACTGAAGAAAAGTCTTTTCAAGATCTTCTGTAAATGTCATTCTACAAAAATGCCTATTCTAACTGAGGAAAAAGATAGGACACCCTCACATGTATTCCCTCTTAAATTGGCTCAGATCTCACACAGGTATATCACACCAGGTGCACATAATTAGTAGATCGTTACTCTGCATGTTGAATGAGGCTTGCCCTATTTAAACCTCAGACATTTAGTTTGGTGTGCTCCTGACTGTTGAAGTGAGAGTGAGCACCATGGTGAAGCAAAAGAGCTGTCAGAGGACTTCAGAAAAAGATTGTAGCAGCCTATGAGTCTGGGAAGGGATTTAAAAAGATCTCAAAAGATTTTGAAATCAGCCATTCCACTGTCCGGAAGATAGTCTACAAGTGGAGGGCTTTCAAAACAACTGCCAACATGCCCAGGACTGGTCGCCCCAGCAAGTTCACCCCAAGAGCAGACCGCAAGATGCTAAAAGAGGTCTCCAAAAACCCTAAAGTGTCATCTCGAGAACTACAGCAGGCTCTGGCTACTGTTGATGTAGAAGTACATGCCTCTACAATCAGAAAGAGACTGTACAAGTTTAACTTGCATGGGAGGTGTGCAAGGAGGAAACCTTTGCTTTCCAAGAGAAACATCGAGGCCAGACTGACATTTGCCAGAGATAAAGTTGACAAAGACCAGGACTTCTGGAATAATGTTCTTTGGACAGATGAGTCCAAAATTGAATTATTTGGACACAACAGCAGAGGACATGTTTGGCGTAAACCAAACACAGCATTCCAAGAAAAGAACCTCATACCAACTGTGAAGCATGGAGGTGGAAGTGTCATGGTTTGGGGCTGCTTTGCTGCAGCAGGACCTGGTCAGCTCACCATCATAGAATCCACGATGAATTCTACTGTGTATCAGAAGGTGCTTGAAGAACATGTGAGACCATCAGTTAGAAAATTAAAGCTGAAGCGGAACTGGACCATGCAACATGACAATGACCCAAAACATACTAGTAAATCAACCAAAGATTGGCTGAAAAAGAAGAAATGGAGAGTCCTGGAATGGCCAAGTCAAAGTCCAGATTTGAATCCCATTGAGATGCTGTGGGGTGACTTGAAAAGGGCTGTACGTGCAAGAAACCCCTCAAACATCTCACAGCTGAAAAAGTTCTGCATTGAGGAGTGGGGTAAAATTTCCTCAGACCGATGTCGAAGACTGGTAGATGGCTACAAGAACCGTCTCACTGCAGTTATTTCAGCCAAAGGAGGTAACACTCGCTATTAGGGGCAAGGGTGTCCTATCTTTTTCCTCAGTTAGAATAGGCATTTTTGTAGAATGACATTTACAGAAGATCTTGAAAAGACTTTTCTTCAGTTTTCTTTGTTTAGTCGGATTACTTTAATCTCTCTGTATTGTTGAAACGGAGATGAAATAACCATTTATTAAAAATGTTACAAAAAACCACATGCTTTCAAAGGGTGTCCTAATTTTTTCACATGACTGTACATGTCAAGATCTTTCTGACTGTATTTCTCCTGTACATAATGAAACGATGTATTCAAAGGCAGTTTACTGATGGCAAATTACTTGTCAATGGACTAGTTACAGGAATGCTATATGATTTGTTAGATATGTGGACATCTATATGTTTACTGCCTACATTATTCTAAAGTAACCAGATTTCTAATAGAAATAGACTATACCTTTATGTGTGTGCCTGTGTTACTCATCTGCAGGGATAAAGAGCCATGGGCAGAAGAAAATGAAAATAAATATACCACGGGTGACTGGTTAGAAGAAGGTAAGAGACTCAGAAAATGGTATTATGATCATGGCTTCATTGGTTTAAAGCAGGGGTGCACAACCTTTTCTGGTCGGGGGCCACATTGTCAGCCTGAACCAATTCCAAGGGCCGAAAATAAAACTTAAAGGGGTATTACCAACTGAAACAGTGTATTTTTAGCATATTAAACATACAGTATATTCTATAAATGTCTAGTTACAGTTCTAGGACTCCAATCTAATAGGAGACTACATGAAAGATACATGTAAGAAGCCATAAGACATAGACTTACATATTTTTTTTTACCAGATGTTTGGGGGCCGCACAGAATGGTATTGAGGGCCGCAGGTTGTGCACCCCTGGTTTAAAGTGAACGTGTAACAAAACTTTTTAGTCAGTTAAAACCAGGGACACATATACATTTTTCTAATATGTTTTCATATTCTGATTGTAGATTTTTTATTCTTAGCTTTGAACATGATTATGGGGCTGCCAGATTGCCCAAGTTGTTCTTAACGTCATTTAGAAATGTGCTTTAGAGCAGTCAAGATGTGCCAAAGATACAATGGACAGTAGATGACCTCATTGATTTCTATAAGAGAGGTTTCCAGGCATGCTCTGTGACCTATGCAAAGGTTGGGAGGGAGCATATAAACTGTGATATCACCTGTTGAGAATGGTAGATCATGTGTTATTTATATATACTGTAGGTGATATGTGCGTCATCATAATTCTGCCTGTAATGATAAGCATATAACCACAGTAAAGTGATCTGTACAGACCAAGAATTGGCACCTATTATTAAACTTAATGGCCAGTGCGAGATCTGAAGATCTGCAGGATTTTGTTGTTTTTTGTTTTTTCTTGTTTTTTTTATATATAAATATTGACATGTGAAATAATATTACCAAAACTTCTTGAAAAATAAGTTTAACATGAAAACATGATTTAAATAATTGGGCATTTTCTGATAGCACATCCCTAAAGCAATGCCTATATAGCAGAGCTATTTTCCTGTCACTTTATATCTTCAAAATGTCCCTTTGGGATGTGCTAGAGTTTACCAGGTCTATTCCATGAAGTCCATGAGGAATTGGTGGGCAACATTGAGTTGCTCAATACATTGCAAACTCTATGTGTGCTCCATATTAAAGACATTTTTCTTCAGTCTTTCCCCCCAGAAATATACAATACAATTACAGATGAGCGAATTTTTTAAAAGTTAGATTCGCCGGATCACAGAATTTTTTATAAAAAATTTGGTTCGGTCCTAATTTATTTGCAGCGATTCGCGTTAAAAACAGCTATTTCCGGGCTGCAGAGAGCCTTTATAGGCGTGTAGAACACTGTGCCTTGCAGTAACACGCATAGGGAGTCTGCTCTGGTAGTGAAATAATACTGAGTCCATATGACATGCAGATGACAGGTGTATCTTTTAGTATCACTGCATAGTTTACTTATTTGGGGTCAAAACTGACCAAATAACTCAAGTATGAACTCAGCCTTACAGGTCGATGTTAGTGCCAAGACGAAGCATACTCCTTTTACACCGTCATCAGCTGATTCCGCATAGATGGCAACAGAACCTGTTTTATTAAACGCTTCGTCACTGATTATTTTGCCCTTCCTCTGATCCGTCAGAACAATAAACCCCCAAAAAATGGATCCTGTCTGTTGAGCCTCTGCATTCACTCGGTCAGCATTTGGTCAGTAATCCATCAGTAATGCTAATGCCAAAAAAAAAAAACAGGAGTGGATCCAAAACAGAGATGACACATGAATGGAATATTTGCATGTCTTCTGTATTTTGTACCCACTCCTGCTTTTGGCTACCAAATCACAAGCCAATTCTGATGGGACCATACAGGCCTTACAGCTGCTACACAGACAGCTGTGCCTCTCATTTTTCCTTCCTTCTGACAGATCAAAAGAACGGTCAAATAAATGACGATGTCAGCTAGACCGAAAGGCAAAATAGTGGACCACTCATGAAGTTGGGAGGGTGGGAACAGCATGAGAAGTCCACAGAGTGGCCCTATGACATAGTGGTGTGGTGGAAGAAGCATGAGGAACCACAGAGCGGCACAATGACAGTGTGGAGGTGGCGGCAGCAGCATCAGGAGGAGGCCACAGAGTGGCACAATGACAGTGTGGAGGTGGCCACAACATCAGTAGACCACAGAGTGGCAAGGTGACATAGTGTGGAGGTGGCAGCAGCATGAGGAGACCACAGAGTGGCAAGGTCAGGCTCGGACTGGCCCACCGGGGAAATTCTCCATGGGCCCCTGCCTAGTTAAAGTCTACGTCAGATAATAACGCCTGTAGAAGAGTCATAGACGCCTGTTCAGACCATTTTACTCCCTGAAAAAGACTCATGCATATTTTTACGCATGGTCTTTTTCTTGTTAGGTGCTCTGTATCAGAAGCTGTCAGGTCTAGCACACATGAAGCCCCGCCCCTCTCCCGGTAAGCCCCGTCATACATGGACATCTCTCTCACCAGGAGCAGCTCCAGAGACTGGACTAAACACTCCATTGTGATTACAGGACCTATTGTGACGTCCCAGTCTTGTGATTAGTCATGTGTGTGGGAGGAGTTAGGGAACACAGGCTCCATGTAGGACTGTGCTGATGGAGAATGCAGAGGTACTTTATGTATAGAAGGTGTGTATAAAGCAGGGCTATGTCTATTGTACAGTTAGTCTGTGTGTGATGTGCACACAGTAGTACTAACTGTGTAATGGACATGTAGCAGAGCTGTGTGTGCAATGTGTATATAGTAAACTATCTGTGTAATGGGCATGTGGTAGAGCTGTGTATGTAATATGTATATAGTGTCAATGGTTTCCCTGCAGAAATATCAGCCGCAAAATTCATACTCCTCATCAGCTAAAAATACTCATCAAAATTGTTAAAAGGAGTATTTTTACTCTTCTGGAAAAAATGTAGTGCGACCTCTGGTCTACATATTAATCAGCAGCGGCAGGCAGACCAGCTTTCGGCTGGCAAGCGCCGCTGCCTGCCGCTTCAATAGGAAGAGCAGAGCTACATAGACATACAGAAGGTAGCGAGATGATCTTGATCATCTCGCCACTTGACTTGCCCTGCAGTAATGCTGGCGGCTGGCACTGTCGTCTCTCAGTGGGTGGCAGGACCCGTTTCTTGATACATGTGGTACGGTGCCTGCGCTTCCTTCTCAATCCCTGCGCTGCACGCATGCTTGCGTCCTCTCAGAGCCCTGTTACTGTGCTCCTGAGGGTGCAGACGTGCTGGTGGTGCTGCTGTGTCCACCATGAAACAGAAGCTGCCTGTGACTCAGTGGTGGACATCACAGGCTGCCGCTAGTCCTCCAAGACAGTATAAAATATAGGTAAATCTATAGTTTAATAAAAATATAATTTCAAATTTTACTGCATTCCCCTCTGGAAATTACAACTCCCAGCATGCCCTGTGGGATGCAAACCTTCAGGACCTGCTGGGAGTTGTAGTTTTCCTGCAACATGCTGTAATATTATATCCCAATTATGATTGTATGCTACAAATATTTGAGTAAACATTGCTAAAATAGTCATAGACACTCCAACATTTGGTATCAATATAGTACAGATCGGCCCCTCACACGGCTCCTTAGACATAAATGTAAAAATATACAGTATTTTTTGTTTCATTCTGTGCTTTATTTGTTTTATGTTTTTTTTAGTATTACCTGTAGGATAACTAGGTTTCAAGTAAAAAAAAAAAGCAGCTTTCCCATAATGAAGTCATATAAAATTATAAATAACAGAAAAAAAAGAAAAACGGACATATATTATGTATCGCTGCATCTGTAACGACCTGCTCTATAAAAATATGACACTATCTATCCCCTCAGGTGAATGCTATGAAAAAACTTAATAAAAACAGTGCCAAAACAAAGTCTAATGTCAATTTAATGCCATCTAAAAATCGTATGTACTCCGAAATGGTACCAATCAAACTGTCACCTCATCCTGCAAAAAACAAGCTCCTACACAAGACAATCGCCCAAAAAATAAAAAAAAATATGGCTTTCAGAAAACGGTAACACAAAGATATTTTTCACTGGGTAAAACTTAAAGGGATTTTCTCAGGCAAAGGGGCCATGTGGCTTGTTTTATAGATGTGGGTCCCACCTATATCAGTAACTGAGCCCCGCTTCTACGGATTCAACGGAAATAGCTGACCCAGCGCACGGCTATTTGTGGCAGCTCCATGGAAAATAAATGGAGGGCGGCTGCATATGCGCAGCACGACCTCCACCACTTTCAGGGCTCTGTTCTCAATATAGGTGCGGGTCCCAGCGGTGTGACCCGCACCTATAGGATGATGGGGGCATATCCTAGCAATATGCCTCCATTGTCTGAGATGAGACAATCCCTTTAATAGAAATTTAAAAAAAAATAGACATATTAGGCATCGCTGCATCTGTAACGACTATCTATAAAAATGACATGACCTATCCCTTCAGGTGAATGCCATAAAAAAAGCAATTTTTTTGGTCCCCTTGTCCCAAAAAAGTGTAATATTAAACGATCAAAAAATCATATACACCCAAAAAAATGCAACAATACATTTGTCAGCTCTTCCTGCAAAAAAGGAGCCCCTACACAAGATCATTGGCAGAAAAATAAAAAATATATAGCTTTCAGAAATGGAAACATGATTTTAAAAAAATGCTTTACTATGTTAAAACAAAAAAAAGATAGACATATTGTCACAGTGTAGCTCACTGTGACACCGATTACAGCGTTGCTCGCTTTAGTAGCTCTTTGGCGTAATGGCTGCAGTGGATGCCATATGGGCTGATTACCTGATGAACGAACGAAATGCTCATTTATCGGGTACCATAATTTGATCGTTTGTGCGCACATAAAAATGATCATTTACTGGAAGTAGATTGTGTTGTGTAATCACAATCTGCTGCCAGTAAACAACTAGTCAGTATGGGGAAGAACATTGACAATAGTGATCACTGCTCCCCATTCAATGGAGATCACTGCATGTAAATACAGCATTCTCCTCCGAACGCTTCCTTCCCAACAATCTCCTGCTCTGTCGCCCTGTGGAAAGGGACCTTAACAGATTAGGTTATCAACTACAATGAGCTGTTTAATGAGAAACAATTTGATATAGAGCAGTGCACAATACTGTTCTGTTTTGCACACTGTATTGTGTGCTAAACTGCAAATATTCATGTGCATGAGCCTGAAAAATGAACGAGTAATATTTATTTTTGGTAGCTGTAGGGTGGGACCCTAGAATAATTTCCACTGGTGGGTCCTAGGCACCCCAGTCCTACACTGGGCAAGGTGACATAGTGTGGGGGTGGCAGCAGCATCAGGAGTCCACAGAGTGGCAATGTGACATAGTGTGGAGGTGGCAGCAGCATAAGGAGACCACAGAGTGGCAAGGTGACATAGTGTGGAGGTGGCAGCAGCATGAGGAGACCACAGATTGGCACGGTGACATAGCATTGAGGTGGCAGCAGCATCAGGAGGCCACAGAGTGGCAAGATGACATAGTGTGGAGGTGGGTGGCAATATCAGTACCCGCTGAAGATAGTGGGTGAAATAAGGAGCACATGGCATCAGAAGTGTGGCATCAGGTGGGTGGAAGCATCAGAATAGTAGCTGAGGCAGGTAGCCAGAAGAAACCGGTCTCTTTTGTCAAAGTGTTGGTGTGGCACCATGGATGATCTAGTCTGATGCATCAGGCATTGGTGGGTGGAAATCCTGGCTGATCCACAACTAATTCCTCTTGACAAAGATCAGTATCTCCACACCTTTGGGTCTCCTTGCCAGCCCATACCTTTGGGAGGACAGGCGAATTCTTCTTGGGGTAACTATTGCCCCACAGCACTAAACACCCGCTCTGATGCCACACTACTGGACGGGAAGGACAGCTTTTCAAGGGCAAACTCTGCCAGTGAGTAATTTCTTCACTATGCGGGTGAAGCAAGCTGCTGATCATCGACTCTAGACTGCGCCTGCCACCCCACCTCTCCCCAGCAGCCATGGCAGTGGAACGTTAGTGCAGAAGGCGCCCTGTTCAGACCTGCGAGTCGATGAACGATGGCGCGGATAGGCAGCGGCGAACTGTCTACATAGGATGTCTCTATAGTAGTTCAGTTTGTCCTCCCTCTCAGCGGGTGTAAAAAAGGCCCCCATTTTGGACCGGTAGCGAGTGTCCAACAAGATGGAGAGCCAGAAGTCATCTCTCTGCCGAGTGGTGACAATTTGGCTGTCACTACTAAAGCAAGTGAGCATGCATCGGGCCATTTGTGCAAGTGACTCGGAGGGACTCCCTGTCTCTATCTCCACTGCATACTGCCACAGTGTATCTGGGTCAACTGCCTCATCTTCCTAATCACCCTGTAGCTCCTCTGGCTGCTCCTGGCTCCTCCTCTCCTGTTATCTGTGTAGTGCTTGTGCTGCAATGTCCTCCTCCTCTTCCAGTTCAGCCCCCACAGAGCTCATGTGGCCGTGAGATCTAGGTGCCATGTATCCAGTCCCCTGACCAGCCAGATTTACCAGCATCTGTTCCAGGACATTAAGCAGTCTAATGACGTTGTTCATCCCGTAGTCCTGGCGACTGAAAAATAACATGGCCTCCTCAAAGGGCCTGAGCAAACGGCAGGTGTCACGCATGAGCTGCCACTGACTGACATCGAGGTTACACAGAGGAGTACTCCTGTCCGCTTAAATCATCAAGAAATCGTTTATGGCCTTTCTCTGTTCGTATAGTCGGTCCAACATATGGAGGGTGGAATTCCAAAGGGAGGAAACATTGCATATCAGCCTATGTTGGGGGATGCCGTTCTGTCGCTGCAGCTCAAGGAGAGTGTGCTTTGCGGTGTACGAATGACTGAAGTGCATGCAGAGTTTCCTGGCCATTTTTAGGATGGTCTTGCAGATGGGTGGAAGATTTCAGGAACTGCTTGACAACAAGATTGAAGACTTGTGCCATGCAGGGCGCATGGCTCAGCCCTCCTTGAGCAGCACCAACACCATGTTCTTCCCGTTGTCAGTCACTATGGTTCTGATTTTGAGTTGTCACGGAGAAAGCCAGGATTCAATTTCTTGATAAAGGACACAGAGCAGTTCCTCCCCCACATGTGGTGTGCTGGAGGGGTACTGTGAATTATCCCTGCAGTGGAGACTGAGGACACGATTGAGGATGAGGAGGCAGAGGTGGACATTGTCGCAGGACCAATGGCATGGCAATGAGGAGGCAGAAGCGGCGTCACCTGGCGAAGTTGCTGGTGTGGCTGCGCTGGAACACATTTACCCAGTAGGCCGTAAAAGACATGTATTGTCCCTTACCGTAGTTACAGCTCCACACGTCGGCGCTGCCTTGCACTTTGGCAGACACCGACAGGCTCAAGGACTGGCCCACCATCTGTTCTACATGTGTGTACAGGGCTGGTACTGCCGTTTTGACAAATAAATGACGGCTTGGGACTCTCCACCTCGGCTTGACACAAGCCATCAGTTCTCTTAAAGATGCAGAGTCCACCACTTGGAAAGGGAGGGACTGCAGCACCAGCAACTTGGACAGGAGCACATTCAGCTTCTGCACCGTTGGCTGAGTGCACGCATACTGTTGTCTGTTGACAATCGCTTCGGTGATCGATTGCTGACGGAATGACTGACGAGGAGTAGGAGGGCGAGGAGCAGGAGCATTAGGACCAGCAGATGATGGGAAGGGCTGACAGCTCTCTTCAGCTGAGGTAGTGGAGCCTTGACTACCTGAATCCGGGTGTGTGCCACTGGGTGATGCCACAGTTGCTGCGGCAGGCTGGACTACCAGATCGGAGCTACAGTTCTCCCAGGCCACTTGATGGTGACGTTGCATATGTTGACGCAGCGCCCTGGTGCCACATATTCTACATATAGCAATGTTCACCTCCTCCTCCGGAGGCTTAACAAAAAACTGCCACACCGCCGAGTAGGTGATTTTACCCCCTACACTATGCACTGACTGACTGCTACCGCCGCTGCCTCCGTGAATACGTGCACCGCTACCTCTTGGGCAGGTAGGCTACTGCGAAGCGGGTGGTCTATCCCGGGCACTTTTGTCTTCCGACCTGCCACCCTGCTGACTCCCAGCCATGCTAGCGATTTGCTGGCTCCGCCGCTGGCTCACGGACAAGCTGCCACCCTCTTCTCCCAATAATGATGAAGTCCCGTCATCACCCGCCTCCCAAGTGCGATCATCTACATCATCATCATTATCAAGTACTGTTTGCACGTCACTGATGCCTGACTCGCAACACCACCTCCCACGCCACTCTCCTCATCATTACTTGCCCGCCTAGTGGAGGAAGCAGCAGATGTCTCCTCCAGATTTTGGCTGGGCAGTAGCTGCTGACTGTCCTTTAGTAGCTCGTCCTCGCTGAAAAGTGGAGCCGATCCAAGGGAATATAATACCTCTAGCTCTGAGGGAACTGAAAATGACAGAAGAAGGTTCAGGATATGTGGGGCACAGGTCCTGCTCCTGGGCCATGCCAACTAAGCGTCATGACAGAGGAACCCACCGACTCTTGTCGAGGGTGTCTGATGTCACTTGGGACGAAGTGGATGACCAAGTCAACCATTCATGAACCACTGGGTTACTGTTCAAGATACGACCACTAGATGACACGGAGAGCTCAGGCCTCTCGCTGCGACCCCTGCTGCCACGCCCCCTTACTCTACTGCGCTCTCTGCCTGCGCCAGAAACATTTAGGTCTCTGCCACTCCTCTGTGCAGGGCCTGGCACTTCTCTGTCTGACATACTGTTAGATAAAATAATAAAATGTTAGATCAAATATTTTTTCTTTCGCCACTGATACACGGCAAACAGGGCTTTAGAATATATCACTGAACCGCTAAACGGCAATTATGCCCTAATGTTTTTCGACTTTTACACAACACAAAAGGCTTTACAACAGATACGTGCAACACTGAATGGCGAATATATTTTTATTTCGCCACTAATACATGGCAAACAGGGCTTTAGAATATATCACTTCACCGCTGAATGGCAATTAAGCCCTAATTTTTTTCTACTTTTACACAACACAAAAGGCTTTTAACAGATAAGTGCAAGGCTGAACGGTGAATATATTTTTATTTTGACACTAATACACGGCAAACAGGGCTTTAGAATATATCACTGCACCCAGGGCCGGACTGGGGATAAAAACCAGCCCTGGAAAAAGTTGCATACCAGCCCCGGAAAAAGTTGCATACCAGCCCCAAACACACACGCCGCGAGCGTGTGTATGTATGTGTGTGTGTATATATATATATTGTGGTAAGGTGCAAGGTGTCATTTGCGATGGCAGGTACGTGTCACCGAGGTTGCTGGCCTCGGTGAGGTGAGAGCCGGGTTTTTGACTGCAGCAGCTAGTGCTGTTTGGCTCTTTTAAATAGCATGGCTGCAAAGCCGATCCGGGCCGGCTCTTACTGGGAGCAGCTAAAGAGTAGGGTGGGTGGCTGCTCCCCACGGTCCAGTCCGAGTTTTGGGCGGGGTATAAAACACAGCCATCAGCTGTGTCTGAGGCGGTGATTATCCTGGAGACTGCTAACAGGGCTGAGGAGTTCTCTGTGCTGGAGGACGGAGCTCAGCCAGGTGGTGTTTCCCTGCAACTTGAAGGAGGAATCGCCTGCGGCTGAACCGACTGCTAAGTGTGAACCCGCACTTAAACCACCCAAGGTGACTGGACCCTGTGTTGGCCTGTTTTTGGTTTTTCCACATGATTTCTGTTGTGTGTGAACTGTCACCAAGAGACTGTTTTCATTTCTGGTGTGCAAGTGTGAATAAAACACTGTTTGATGCACAATCTGGACTCCTTGTTTTGCCTCTAAACTGCACCCGCACCGCTGTCTACCAGAGCGACTCCCCACAATATATATATATATATATATATATATATATATAATTATATACACACACACAGGCCGGGCCTTACCCTAGCGTTGCCGTGACTTGGCCTCTGCGCAGTGGCAACTCTAGGAACAATATATGGGAGGCACATAAGATACCACAGTCAAAATGGGGGGGCACTAATAATTTTCCCCACTTAAATTCATACAACTGAAAAAAACGAAATAAGTATATATAAATTCAAAATACGAGAGTATTGCGGTATGCAGGGATACATTTATAATAAAATAATTTACTTACAAAAGAACCTATTCCATCTTCTGCTGTGCTGTCCTCTGCTTGCTTCCACGGATCTTCCCCTCTTTTCAATCTGTCCTCAGTGCGCAGGGCAGGCACACTGCTATGGGGATCTGTGGATGACACACTGTTATGGGGGATCTGTGGATGATACACTGCTATGGGGATCTGTGGATGACACACTGTTATGGGGGATCTGTGGATGACACACTGTTGTGGGGATCTGTGGATGACACACTTTTATGGGGGATCTGTGGATGACACACTGTTATGGGGGATCTGTGGATGATACACTGCTATGGGGATCTGTGGATGACACACTTTTATGGGGGATCTGTGGATGACACACTGTTGTGGGGATCTGTGGATGACACACTTTTATGGGGATCTGTGGATGACACACTGTTATGGGGATCTGTGGATGACACTGTTATGGGGGATCTGTGGATGACACACTGTTATGGGGATCTGTGGATGACACACTGTTATGGGGATCTGTGGATGACACACTTATGGGGATCTGTGGATGACACACTTATGGGGATCTGTGGATGACACTGTTATGGCGGAATCTATGGATGACACTGTTATGGGGAATCTGTGGATGACATACTGTTATGGGGGTACTTTTACACCTGCGGCATGGCTATCCGACCTATCGGGCTGTTCACCCTCCTGATCCGCCATGCCGCAAGTACCCGTGCACTGCCGTGCTGCTGCTCTGTCCCCATTGACTATAATAGGGGCAGGGGCGGAGCTATGGTGCAGCATGGCAGAGATCGCCGGACTAAAAAGTCGGACATGCAGTACTTTTTAGTCCGGCGATCTCTGCCGTGCTGCGCCATAGCTCCGTCACCTGCCCCTATTATAGTCAATGGGGACAGAGCAGCAGCACGGCAGTGCACGGGTACTTGCGGCATGGCGGATCAGGAGGGTGAACAGCCCGGATAGGTCGGATAGCCATGCCGCAGGTGTGAAAGTACCCCATAACAGTATGTCATCCACAGATCCCCATAACAGTGTCATCCACAGATTCCCCATAACAGTGTCATCCATAGATTCTGCCATAACAGTGTCATCCACAGATCCCCCATAACAGTGACATCCACAGTGCCCCCATAACAGTGTGCCAGTAGCCGTCCCCTTTAGTGCCAGTAGCCCCCTTTATGTGCCAGTAGCCCCCTTTAGTATCAGTAGCCGTCCCTTTATGTGCCAGTAGCCGCCCTTTATGTGCCAGTAGCCGCCCCTTTATGTGCCAGTAGCCGTCCCCTTTAGTGCCAGTAGCCCCTTTATGTGCCAGTAGCCCCTTTATGTGCCAGTAGCCGTCCCTTTATGTGCCAGTAAGCCGTCCCTTTATGTGCCAGTAGCCCCTTTATGTGCCAGTAGCCTCCCTTTAGTGCCAGTAGCCCCCTTTATGTGCCAGTAGCCTCCTTTATGTGCCAGTAGCCCCCTTTATGTGCCAGTAGCCCCTTTATGTGCCAGTAGCCCCTTTATGTGCCAGTAGCCCCCTTTATGTGCCAGTAGCCTCCCTTTAGTGCCAGTAGCGCCCTTTATGTGCCAGTAGCCGTCCCTTTATGTGCCAGTAGCCGTCCCTTTAGTGCCAGTAGCCCCTTTAGTGCCAGTAGCCCCCTTTATGTGCCAGTAGCCATCCCCTTTATGTGCCAGTAGCCCCTTTATGTGCCAGTAGCCCCCTTTATGTGCCAGTAGCCCCTTTAGTGCCAGTAGCCCCTTTAATGTGCCAGTAGCCTCCTTTATGTGCCAGTAGCCCCTTTATGTGCCAGTAGCCCCTTTATGTGCCAGTAGCCCCTTTAGTGCCAGTAGCGCCCTTTATGTGCCAGTAGCCCCTGATTGGTGCCAGTAGCCCCTTTAAGTGGCAGTAGCCCCCTTTAAGTGGCAGTAGCTCCCTTTAAGTGGCAGTAGCCCGCTTTAAGTGGCAGTAGCCCCTTTATCTGCCAGTAGCCCCCTTTATCTGCCAGTAGCCCCTTTTAGTGCTGCCAGTAGCCCCCTTTAGTGCTGCCAGTAGCCCCTTTAGTGCTGCCAGTAGCCCCCTTTAGTGCTGCCAGTAGCCCCAAGAAAAAAAAAAAAAAAAGAACACTTATACTTCCGGCCTGTGTCTCGAGCTGTACGGCTCCGGCGGCGCGATGATGTCATCGCGCCGCTGAGCCGGCCTCTGATAGGCTGCCAGCCTAGTGCTGGCAGCCTATCAGAGGAACAGGAGAGGTCACGCCTCTCCTCCTCTGCTGCTAGCTCAAGACGGAGATGAGCGCAATGCAAGCGCTCATCTCCATCGCCACTGGAGCCCAGTGTGCCTGCGGCCGCCGGCCGGCCGTGCGGCAGTCAGGGCTACCGGCCTACCGGGAATTTTCCCGGTATCCCGGTAGGCCAGTCCGGCCCTGACTGCACCACTAAACGGCAATTAGGCCCTAAGTTTTTTTTCTACTTTTAAACAACACAAAAGGCTTTTCAACAGATAAGTGCAACGCTGAATAGCGAATATATTTAAATTTTGCCACTAATACACGGCAAACTGGGCTTCAGAATATATCACTGCACCGCTGAACGGCAATTAGGCCCTTATTTTTTTCTACTTTTACTCAACACAAAAGGCTTTTCAACAGATAAGTGCAATGCTGAACGGCGAACATTTTTATTTCACCACTGATGCATGGCAAACAAGGCTTTAGAATATATCACTGCACTGCACAAGGGCAGATATATTTTTCTTTTGCCACTAATACACAGCAAAAAGGGCTTTACAACATATAACTGCACTGCACAAGGGCAAATAAGACATAATGTAGAAATATTTCCTTGTAATAAACCTTGGTAATGGCTGTATCAAACAGCACTTGTACCCCAATAACAGGAACGGTTTGCTGGAACGACAGAGCTGTATAATGACAATTTGCATCCCCAGTCAGTGCAGCAAGGTGTAATAGGATGGTTCCTATTACCCAGTCTATAACTTCCCCTACTGAACCCTATTCTACATAATTGCTGTAGAACGATTCCTCCCTATCCTTTCCCTGCACTTATAGATCGTTTTTTTACCACAATCAAGTCTTTCCTATCACTGTCCCTAGTGCCTGCAGATGTCTCTCCCTGCTCTAAGTACACTGGTAAATGGCAGAATCTAAGATGGCTACCGCTATTTATAGGGCTGTGACATCACAGGGCTGGCTGTCTGCTGATTGGCTGCATACATGGCATTATGGGTGATCCTGCCTTCCCAGAGTTCCTTTCTCCATGTCCTCACACGTGCAGCAGTCCTTTTAGGAAAAAATGAGATTCGTTGCCACGAAGCGTGAGGAAATTCGGCTTCCATGCGAATCAAATTTTTCCTGAAATTCTGATCGAGTTCCACTTTGTCAGGTTCAATTCCCTCATCTCTAAATTTAACCAAATGACAATTTCATTATTTGATTGTATGTGACAGTTGTTACATTTATACCCATGCTAGATAACAATGACTTAGACCAAAATATTTTGAAGCTGCAATCAGAAATTGCTTGCCTGACAGAGACCATCAGCCACCAGAACCTTGGTCTTTCCATCACCTTGAAAACCAAGTAAGGCTAGTATATACATTAATTAACTAAGGAATAAGACATTGCATAAAATGTGGTATGCATGCATTAGTAATGATCAATTTACTATCATATACAGTATATTCTTATAGTTCAAGTAAAATACCCCAGATGACTTATGAAATCATCTATAAACTCAAGTCTGCTGATTCGTGCAGTGAGCTGGTTAATAGCTTTTGGATATATTATGTAAATTTCTGCAGTAACGTGGTAGGGGATACCACATGGAATGGATTAGACATGCTCCAGTTGGAATAGTAAACTCCAGGGCTTATCTTCTTTTTACAATTGTTTGCTAGGGAATGGCACCTGAAACAGATTATTGAGAAATATGAAGAGCTGGATTTTGAAAATCCATGCATAAGAAAATTCCGAAACACTCCTCCACCTCAGCCTCTCACCCTTTGTATGGAGAGTCCGGTTAGTACATTTAAACTTTGGGTAGCAACATATTAGGGTTTTCTATAAGGAATGATATAACTTTAAAGAGGAGGATTGCTTCAGGAGATGTAAATGGTTCTTGTAGGATATACAAGGATTTATATAGACCTACATCATGTTTAAATGACTCCAAAGATCTTTGTGAAAATGAAGAAAGAATAGTACCTTCAGCTATTCTCATTTTGATTGCTCAGTTGACATGTAATAATAAGCAAAATTGATTTAAAATTGGCAAGATTGTAGGTACACATATATGGATTTATTATAAACCTCTTTGAACTTGTATTGGTTGTGCACTCACATCAGAGCATTAAGACTGTACCTGAAATGACCTGTAACCACTTTGTGATACAGTATCATTCATCTTTATGTGCCAAATGAAAGCTAGAGCTCCTAAAGCAACTACTCTCAAACAAATCAAATAAAGGAACCCTAAAGCTGTGATCTTACAAAGCATTGCTGATTAAAAGCACAGCACAATGACCCCCTACAGTCAGGCCATGTAACCTCTGGGTACATATACCACAAGTTGACAACCTACATCTTAAAACACCCATGAAATTATTATATAGTTAATGGAAAGGAAGGTCTTTATCTTTAGTAGGCCTTGGCCCCTTTACCATTGGTGGTTTGTACAGCAAAACATACAATTTCCCCCAAGCAATGCACTAGAAGCAAATTAGGAGTATGGCTTCGATTGACAGGCACACTCGAGAGTGGAACAGAGAAAGGCTCCTGTCTTGGGATGGAAGGGTTTAGTAGAGTGAACCAATTCTGTAGTGTAAAGGTTATACTGTAGTTCCTTCCCGACAATCGCCTGCTCATCAGTGGAGGAGAGCACTGCATATACATGCAGGGATCTCCTCCACAGTGTGGGGAGGAGTGATCGCTAATGCCATCGCTCATCCCCATACACACTCGTGTTTACACAGCACGATTTTCTGCCGGCAAACACTGATTTTTGTGTCCGCATAAATGATCTATTACCCGATAAACAAGCAATTCTAAATGGCCCTTTAGATTTTCTTCTCTGTGTATACTCCTCCAACAAGCAATTTATATCCTTTACGTTCAAGGACAAAACAACATGGATGATGGAAAGCATTTGAAACTCTGGATCCTCTTGATATGTTTGAGTTTATATCTAAACAGTAGCTGGTATCAACCAAGTTGTACTTATGTGCACCATTATGCATGACATCTTTGAAGCTGATACACCTGATAACAGTTTGGACAAAGAAATCAGCTTCCATGTTGGTACTAAAGATAGCAATAGTCCAATGGGAAGCCTTTGTGTGTCCTCATGTATTTCTACTATGTTCTCTCTTAATAAGAGTTAATACATCTAAGTAAAGAACGCCTTTGTTGATAGTAAACAGAAAGAAGATAAAAGCCTTTCTCGATTACAGCTTGAATAACATACAATTAAGTGTATTTTTTACTTTCTTTATTCCTTGAGTCTTTTAATGTAAAAAGCTTGTAGCCGAGATGAAAGGATGCGGCTAATCACAGAAGCAGTCTGTCCCAGTAACCCGAATACTGAGCAACAGCTGTGATCATTACAGAAAACAATGACTACTACAGGCATGAGACTGTATGTGCGGTAATTGCCCAACGAAAGAATGTGATGGAATAAGAATAGATCAATGTTACTGGAATACATTCTCCAGTTCAAGTCAGAGGTCACCAATAAGACCAACAAATACAGCATTTCTAAGTAGGAGATTTAGATTATTCTGGAGGTCAGTAATCTAAATGAAGATGCTAAATTGGTTAGCTCACATACTATGAAGACCTTGTTTGGATTTATTACATTTTTTTGTCATCAATGTCTATGCAACTGTTCTTGAAAACCTGCAAAAAGAAAACAAGTTGTAGAAGAAGCTGTAGTTCATTCCTTAGGTAATACTTAGGATGGAGAAAAAGGCTTTCAAATGCCGAAGATCAACATCTTTAGATTTTTATTAAAAATATTTTATAAGAACAAACACACTATTGTATACCTTAAAATAACTTTGAGCAATTCAGTATACAAGTATTCCTTGCGGCTGTGTAATAGGCCTTTTAAAGGTTTTTCTGATTTGAATCAACATCCTATAAAATAATCATTTATGAAGGCAGCTACAATAAATAATAAAAAAACATAACTTAATGGCACATACTAATATAGCCATTATTGATATTCTGTGCAATTTGCAATATGTCATAAGCCATGACACCTTGCTAGGCAAATGTTCTGTGCTGTCCACATGGAGATCCTGTCAACAAGTTGGCGTCTAATGGAGGATCATGTGACCAGGCAAATCACCTCTATGTTATGTCTTCTCATTTCAAACGCACTGCATCTCCACTAAACTCCCAAACTAAATTTATTGTCTTTCCCCCAGGTCACTGAGTCCCCCAACTTAACCTGTCCATCACAGTAAATAGCACAACACTTTCTCCAGTCTCGCAGGCCCCTGGTAACAATGGATTCTGCCCTGTCCTTTAAGCCACACATCCGAACCATCACCTCAACCTGCCGTCTCCAACTTAAGAACATCTCTCGTATTTGCGCCTTCCTCACGCCTTGGTCAACTAAAATACTACTGCATGCTCTAGTCATCTCCCACCTGGACTAGTGCAACATCCTCCTGTGTGGCCTCCCATCCAGCACTCTCGCTCCCCTCCAATCCATACTTAACTCTGCTGCCAGGTTAATCCACCTCTCCTCTCGTTTCTCCTCTGCCTCCCACCTCTGCCAATCTTTTCACTGGCTCCCAATTGCCTAGCGAATTCAGTTTAAAATACTTACAACTACATATAAGGCCGCCCACAACCCGTCTCCTTACACCTCTGACCTGCTTTCTCGATTCATCCCCACACGTAATCTCCAATCCTCACAGGACTTCCTCCTCTGTTCTCCTCTCATCTATTCTTCACACAATCGACTACAAGATTTCTCAGGTGCCTCTCCCCTTCTTTGGAACTCTCTACCCCAACACATCAAGCTCTCCCCCAACATCCAAAGCTTCAAGAGTAACCTGAAAACCCACCTTTTCAGGAAAGCCTACCATCTGCAATGAAGATGCTTCCACCACACAGCCACAAGAGCAGCCAATACCCTCACCTACTGTGTTCTCCCCTTCCCTTATAGATGGTAAGCTCTTGCGGACTGGGTCCTCTATCCCTCTGTACCAGTCTGTTAATAGTTTCTTGTTTACAGTGTTTTTTTATTTCTGTGTAACCCCGGCTTGATATACAGAGCCATGGAATTAATGGCACTTTAAAATAAATAATAATAATAATAATAATAATAATTATTATAATTATAACAGCTGTGCAAATGCAAATAGCAGGCCTAGAGTATTTGCATGGAGGAGACATCATGTGGAGTTGATTTGCCTGGTCACATGACTCTACATCAGCAGCTGGAGGCTTTTTTCTGGCACCGGTGGTTAGGCGCGAAGCTGCACGCTACCATAGCGAATCTAACTTTCAAGATTACATTCAAAGTTCGGGACCTGTGATATTCATTACCGAAGACTCCGGCAAAGATGCTACCTTGGCAGACTGCAGGATCGAACTAAAGTACACACAGGTACACTGCATGTATGAGATTCACAACTACATTGCATACCTGTGTGCTTGTTGGTGGATAGGGTATCGCCAAACCCCACTTTTTTTTATAATAATTGCTCTATTTATGTGCGCAGTACCTATTGACTATATACTATATGAACTTGTATCACGTGTTCTGGCCAGCCAGTCAGTGTAAGGCTTAAAGGTAACATGGCTATAGCCTTACACTGAAGGTAATTACTTACCTGGACCTTGATTGGCTGCTTAGAAGGTGCCAAACGTGCTGGGAGGAGACTAGAGCAATGCGACGAACACACGTGGTGCTCGGCCGAGTTAAGCCGAGCGCAGAGCATAGCGATGCTCGAGCCGTACCAATACTCGGCCGAGCAGGCTGGCTCATCACTAAAAATGACACATCATTTCAACAAAGACTACATTAGTAAGTGCCATATGATCATCTTATATACACATTGGTCAAGAGTAACCAGAAACTGACCAACACCTTTAAGCAGCTTTGAAAATTGTCTTGAATTACAAATTTTCTACTCTTTTGTGTACACAGCTTATATGCAGCTTATGTGTCTCTGTGGTAACAAACTACATACATGGTATAAGAAGATAAGGAAAAGGCAGTGTTACTAAATGTTTTTTTTAGATCGGTACATACAAAATAAAAGGGAAAGGAGCTGGTATCTGTGTATCTAGTAATATTCTCAATTGGCTAACTGTAGATATGGTCCAAGCTAAGTCAAATGAGGTAAATGGGAACAAGGCTCCAGATGTGGATGGATTAGACCTAAGAGTTCTTAAGGAGCTCAGTTCAGTCATTGCTTTGCCCCTGTTTAAATCTTTTAAAGATTCTCTAGGTACTGGTACAGTGCCATGTGACTGGCGCAAGGCAAATGTGCTGCCCATATTAAAAAAATAATACACTAAAGTGGCTAAAAGCCACAAATTTTCTGTTTACAGCTTATTAAAAATTAACTTTTATTTATTACTTATTTTTAAAACTAAATAATCCCAAATAAACTAAAATCTCTGGGCAGCCGGAAGGGTTTAGTATTTATTATTTAAATATGAACTCCGGGGACTAAATGGAGGTTCTACTGACTTTGAGAACCATCCTAATCCAATGAAATAGGGGGAAAGATTTTCCCTACTATTATTAGTCCTAAATTTCTCCTATTCAAGGTACCCCAGGTATTCGGTGTCTATTAAAGATCGGAGGAACGTCTGCAGTACGATCCTCACTATCCACATCCTGTGCCCATTCTAAAACGCTCTCTATTGCCCCCCCCCGACATGTTTCGCCACAAACGTGGCTTCGTCAGGGTACGGGAGCAAAAATATTTAAAAAATGATCTAGGTCCATCCACAATTATAGACCATTTAGTTTTACTTCTGTTGTGGGACAAATGTTTGAAGGACTCTTAAGGGACTGTAAATAATATTATAAGTGGTAACCAGCATGGGTTTACCAAGGACAGAAGTTGTTAGACTAACCTGATTTGTTTTTATGAGGAGGTGAGTAGTAGCCTGGACAGAGGGGCGGCTGTGGATGTAGTGTTTCTTGATTTTGCATAGGCTTTTGATACTGTCCCTCATAGATGTTTAATAGGTAAAATAAGGTCTATAGGCTTGGAAAGTATAGTTTGTAATTGGATTGAAAACTGGTTTAAACTCTTATGGACAAAGGGCGTACTTAAGGACCGAGGGCGTACCTGTACACCCTGACTACTTCCGATCACCACTGCTCAGCCGGCGGTGATCGGAACAAGGTACATGCTGAAATCACTCAGCAGTTACCTTGGCACAATGCCTAGAGGCGTCCTGCTTGCTATAGTAATGTAAGTCTGATCTGACTTCTGCTAAAGGCAGAAGTCTGATCAGACTATGTAAAGTAAAAAAAATACAGTACAGTACACTATATAGTGTACTGTATTATATAGATATCAGACCCACTGGATCTCAAGAACCAAGTGGGTCTGGGTAAAAAAAAAGTGAAAAAAGTGAAAAAAAAACACATCACTGAATAAAAATTTTAAAAAAATACACTACACATATTATGTATCGCCGCGTCCGTAAAAACCTGCTCTATAAAAATATCACATGACCCAACCCCTCAGGAGAACACCGTAAAAAAAAAAAAAGAATGGTGTAAAAAAAGCAATTTTTTGTCACCTTACATCAGAAAAAGTGTAATAGCAAGCGACCAAAATGTCATATGCACCCCAATATAGTGCCAATCAAACCACCATCTCATCCTGCAAAAAATTAGCCCCTAGATAAGACTGTCGCCCCTAAAAAAATAAATAAATATGGCTTTTAGAATGTGGAGACACTAAAAAAATATTTTTTTTCAAAAATGCTTTATTAGAAAAAACTGAAACAAAAATTCCCAAAAAGTAGTCATATTTGGTATTTGGTATTTCGCGTCCGTAACAATCTGCTCTAAAGAAATAGCACACGATCTAACCTGTCAGATCAACTATGTAAATAACAAAAAATAATAACGGTCCCAAAAAAGCTATTTTTAAAAAAAAAATCCATTGTAATCCATTTTTCCAGTAACAAAGCAAGCGTTAACAGCCAAACAAAACTCAATATTTATTGCACTGATTCTGTAGTTTGCAGAAACACTCCATATGTGATCATAAACTGCTGTATGGCCAAACAGCAGGGCGTAGAAGGAAAGGAACGCCATATGGTTTTTGGAAGGTGGATTTTGCTGGACTGTTTTTTTGACACTATGTTTCATTTGAAGCCCCCCGATGTACCCCTAGAGTAGAAACTCCAAAAAAGTGACTCCATCTAAGAACACCCCAAAAGGTATTCAAAACTGAATTTACAAACTTTGTTAACCCTTTGGATGTTTCACAACAGTTATTGGCAAATGGAGATGAAATTTCTGAATTTCTATTTTTTGTTACCTTGCCTCAAAAAAAGTGTAATATAGAGCAACCAAAAATTATATTTACCCTAAAATAGTACCAACAAAACTGCCACCTTATCCCATAGTTTCCAAAATTGGGTCACTTTTTTGAAGTTTCTACTGTAGGGGTGCATCAGGGGGGCTTCAAATGCGACATGGTGTCTAAAAACCAGTCCAATAAAATCTGCCTTCCAAAAACCATATGGCGTTCCTTTCCTTCTGAGCCCTGCCGTTTAGCCATACAGTAGTTTACTACCACACATGGGTTTTTCTGCAAACTACAGAATCAGGGCAATAAATATTAAGTTGTGTTTGGCTGTTAACCCTTGCTTTGTTACGGAAAAAAATTGATTAAAATGAAACATTTGGCAAAAAATCGAAAATCGAATTTTTTTCTCCATTTGCCATTAACTCTTGTGGAACACCTAAAAAGTTAACAAAGTTTGTAAAATAAGTTTTGAATACCTTGAGAGGTGTACTTTCTTAGATGGAGTCAGTTTTGTGGAGTCTCTACTCTAGGGGTACATTAGAGGTGCTTCAAATGGGACATAGTATTGTGGCAGTGGAGCTGCCAGAAGGCCATAGGAAGGCCATTGAAGTGGCATATATCACCCAGAGCAAGCTGGGTGAGAACAAGAAAGGTTGGGAAAATTAGTTTTTTCCCACTGTCTGCAGCAGTCAGGCTGGTAATGGGCATAATTATCAGCCAGCTGAGGAGCTTGGATAAATCTGGGCTGAGCTCCTCAATCAGGGCTCCCAGTCTGGGAAAGAAGCAGGCTGTGTCAAGGCCTGTGGGAGCCGGGACCCTCTAACCCTGTGTGTAGGGTAAGCACTGGTTATGTGTCTTGGGGAGCTGGGTGGTAGACCCAGATCCTGATAGAGAGGGAAAGACTGTTTAGTCAGTGGCCAAACGGCCGAGGATTTATTTTTATGATTTTGTTGTACTGCTCTGATGACAATAAAGCTGGTCGTGGCCAGTTTGCAGCCGAATCTACAGTGTTGGAGTGGCTTCTTGATGTCTGCCAACCGTCTAAGGTGATAAGACGGCGATCTGGAAGAGCTAAATGACCCCGAGTTGTTACAGTATCTAAAAACCAGTCCGGCAAAATCTGCCTTCCACAAACCACATGGCGCTCCTTTCCCTCTACGCCCTGTCATGTGCCCGTACAGTAGTTTACGACCACACATGGGGTGTTTCTATAAACTATACAATCAGGGCAATAAATATTGAGTTTTGTTTGGCTGTTAACCCTTGCCTGGTGACTTGAAAAAATTTATTAAAATGGAAAAATTTTCCATAAATTGAAATTCTGAAATTCTATCTCCATTTGCCATTTACTCTTGTGGAACACCTAAGGGGTTAACGACATTTTTATCAGTTTTAAATACCTTGAGGGGTGTCCTTTCTAGAATGGGGTAAGTTTTGGGTGGTTTCAATTATGTAATCCTCACAAAGTGACTTCAAACCTGAACTGCTACCTAAAAAGTGAATTTTTGAAAATTTCTGAAAATTTTCAAGATTTGCTTCTAAACTTCTAAGCCTTGTAACATCCCCAAAAAATAAAATTGCATTCCCAAAATGATCTAAACATAAAGTAGACATATGGGGAATGTACATTAATAACTTTTTTTGGGCGGTTTTACTATCTATTATAGAAATAGAGAAATTGAAACTTGGAAAATTGCAAATATTTCTAACTTTTTGGTAAAGTTGGTATTTTTTAGTAAATAAAAATACATTTTTTTACTCCATTTTACCAGTGTCCTGAAGTACAATATGTGACCAAAAAAACAATCTCAGAATGGGTTGGATAAGTTAAAGCGTTTTAAAGTTATCACCACATAAAGTGACACTGGTCAGATTTGCAAAAAATGGCCAGGTCTTTAAGGTGAAATAAGGCTGCGTCCTTAAGGGGTTAAGTACCTTGTCAAGAGAGTTGTGGTCAATAATTCCTATTCAGAATGGTCCCGATATAAGTGGCGTACCCCAAGGTTGAGCGCTGGGTCACCTATTATTTAATTTATTTAATAATGATATAAAGGATGGAATTCATAGCACCATTTCTAGTTGCAGATGACACCAAGCTATGTAGTACTGTGCTGTCTAAGGAAGATGTCCAAAAACTACACTCTGACTTGGAGACTCTGAGTGATTGGGCATTAACTTGGCAAATGAGGTTCAATGTGGATAAATGTAAAGTTATGCATCTTGGTAGTAATAATCTCAGTGAAACATATGTCCTAGGGGATGTACCACTGGGAGAGTCACTTATAAAGAAGGATTTGGGCAGTGGCGTACACAAAATCCATGGGGCCCCGGTGCAAAACTAAATCATGGGGCCCCCTCCCTGTGGCCCGCCCCCAACCCGCCGCAAGAATTTACTCGGGCCCCCTGGATTGTGATTAATAATGCTCCGTGTCTCTCTGTGACCTTTTTACTACAAAATCACAGTGAGATAAAGTTGTCACTGTAATTTTGTAGTAAAAAGGTCACAGAGAGGCACAAAGCATTATCAATCATGTCACTGCTCCATGTCTCTCCTGTCCAGTACGCGCTTGGCACTCTTTCACACAGCGGATTCCATGCACTGCATCCGCTCGTGTGAAAGAGCCCTAAGCCCAATGCATGACTACACTTACCCAGTCCTAACTAATAAAATCTGGTCCTACCTCATCCAGGGTGTGGCTGGCCTCGGCGTGATGTCCACTGGATCCAGAACAAGGTCTCTGTGGGGAGAAAAAAACAGAATAATCACATAAGGAAGGGATGGAGACTGTCCCTGTGAAATCACCAGCAGGGGGCGCTGTGCTGGCCTGGAAGACTGAGCCATGCCAATGTATAGCGGGGTAATCTAGTGCTACCACACAGTACTAATGCCCACATTGTGGCCCCTCACAGTACTAATGCCCACCTTGTGGCCCCTCACAGTACTAATGCCCACCTTGTGGCCCCTCACAGTAGTTATGGCCAGATATATGCCCCCCTTACAGTAGTTATGGCCAGATATGTGTCCCCCTCACAGTAGTTATGCCCAGATATGTGCCCCCTCACAATAGTTATGCCCAGATATGTGTCCCCCTCACAGTAGTTATGCCCAGATATGTGTCCCCCTCACAGTAGTTATGCCCAGATATGTGTCCCCCTCACAGTAGTTATGCCCAGATATATGCCCCCCTCACAGTAGTTATGCCCAGATATATGCCCCCCTTACAGTAGTTATGGCCAGATATGTGTCCCCCTCACAGTAGTTATGCCCAGATATGTGCCCCCTCACAGTAGTTATGCCCAGATTTGTGTTCCCCTCACAGTAGTAGTTATGTCCCCCCCCTTACAGTAGTTATGGGCAGATATGTGTCCCCTCACAGTTACAGGGGACAAATGGAATATATACAGAGGGGGCAAAATGGATATATATAAAGGGGCCCTGTATGTATATATATTTATCCATTTTTTAAGTACAACAGCCACAGGACTTGCTTTCAATTATTTGACTCCAGATCACTGTGCCTTGTAGAACCCCTCCATCAGCAGGAATGCTAGTGCGTCAGGTTACCACATTCAGCAAAGGGGTGTTGCTCATCCCCCACTCCTTTCCCTCCACCAGCCCCCTCCTCCTTCAGCCTTTTAATAACATTTGTTTAAAATTTCATCCACTGTACTTCTCAGTAGATTATCAGCCAATAAATCTGTGTACTGTCTTGTGTGAACGTGCCCTAAAAGGAGAGAAAGCCTGAAGGACAGATACTACTTCTCCTTTTTTTCCCCCCTCTGTATATATTTAATTTTTGTTATTGGGGGTCGGCCCCCCACTCTGCTGCACTGCCAGATGCTCCCTGTGTTAGCCGGCACATACAAAAAAAAAAAACTTACCTACTCCGAACCTGCTCTGCTCCCTCCTGTCTTCTGGCGTGCGTCGGCAGCGTCGCGGGCCCGCGTCATCCCGTCAATCCCGCGAGACCTGGCGCGAGGTCACTGGTCTGAAGCAAGGCACTGGATGGGTGAAGGAGGGGCCACCGCGTAAGGCACAGAGGCCGGGGCCCGACCGGCCATATACTATTAAAAATACTATTAAAAATTTTAAAATAATTTGCGGTGGGGCTGCGGGCCCCAGCCGACTTGGGTACAGCACTACTGCAGGGGCCAGGGGTTCACAGCCGGCCGGGCCCCCTGGAGTGCCGGGCCCGGTCGCAACTGCAACCCCTGCGACCCCTGTATGTACGCGCCTGGATTTGACCAGTAGATCGTAGGTTAAATAACAGCATACAATGTCAATCAGCTGCTTTTAAGGCGACCAGGATATTGTCATGCATTAAACGAGGCATGGACTCGTGGGACAGGGATGTAATATTACCACTTTACAAAGCATTGATGCGGCCTCATCTGGAATATGCAGTTCAGTTCTGGGCACCAGTCCACAGAAAGGACACACTGCAGGTGGAAAAAGTACAGAGGAGAGAGACTAAACTGATAAGGGGCATGGAGGGTGTTAGTTAAGATTAAAATAGTTACATTTAATTACTCTTGAGAAGAGACATCTAAGGAGGGACATGATTAACCTATACAAATATATACATGGGCCATACAAATAATATGGTGAAAAGTTGTTCCATGTAAAATGCCCTCGCACAAGGGTGCACTACGTCCGAATGGAGAAGAAAAATTTCAGTCACCAGAAGCGTCAAACTTTCGTTACTGTAAGAACTGTGACTCTGTGGAATTTACTACCTCTGCAAGTGGTCACAACAGGGACAATTTATAGTTTATAAAGGAGTTTAGATTAATTTTTAAAAAATAAATGACATTAATGCTTATGAAAATGTTTAGAAATCTGAGTCTCACTTCCATTCTGCGAGTCCCTAACTATCCCTTGGTGGAACCTGATGGGTCTTTTTTTAACCGTATTAATAATTATGTAACAAACTTAGATTTTTTTTTAAACTCCTACATTCATAATCCTTTCCACTTGTCCCCTATGTCTTGTAGTTGTGGGGATCCGCTCTGGTAGGTAGTGGTAGCGAGTGCAGTATAGAGGCAACACAGACAGGTCTTGGTGTTAAACGGTGCTTTCTTTATTCACACGGTGAACACAAGTGAAAAGGCATTGCAGTTCATAGGGAGGGTGGTCACACACAACGGCAAAATAATCGTTCAGTCCCAAACCAGCTGCAGGCTACTTGAGGCCTGGTTCCATCACATCAAGAAAAGTCTATTCAAAGCCAGGAGTAATGTCACCTCTTTCTCCTTGGGGAAGCAAGCCCCTGGGTCCGGCTTCTAGCCACGGATTACGGATCCCTCCTGTCTTCAGCTGGGGTTCCCCGCACAGTCCTTTACAGGCCTCAGTACACAGCCCAGCTCACCTTCACCTCTCACTCTCACAGCAAGAGAACAAAAGCTTCCACACCACACCCTTGCTGCTGGTCGGGTTTTAAGCCCTCCCCTGCAAACCTGGCCTGGACCGTGGGGAGACAGGCACCCACCCGCATATCTGCCTGCTCCCAGTAAGAGCCGGCCCGGATCCACTGTGTTGACAGCATAACCGCTGCCAAACACACTTTTCCGGCTCTTACTCCACCGGGACCAGGACCCCCGGTGGCACGTACCTACCGTCTATCACCCCAGGTACTCTCCTACATAGTCCATTATTTGAAAAGCTAGCAAAAATCCGTGGACAGCTCCTATGCGACTTTCAGATTTGTCCTTCCTCACTATTCTGCATTATTTCCCAATACTGAGTCACAAAATGGTAACAAATCAATTTTCCCTGGCATAAAAAACTACTCACCTCATCCATCTGAGTGCCAAGAGGCCACCGCGGCCATCTTGATTGAAGATCCCGCAGCGGCCAGCCTGATGACATCATCGAGCAATACATGATATTTCGTGTAGGAACTTCATGTCAAAATGCCAGTGGCAGCCTCTTTGCACTCAAATGAATAAGGTCATTTTATTTTCACCGATTAACTTCTGTAAGCCATAATTTTTTTTTACCTCAGATGCTAACATGCAGGACTTTTAGCTTAGTGAAGTAGGCACAGGTAGGAGCCTGCTCCACTTGGCTAATCCTGGCATAGCACACTGTTACAGGGTACCCATGTGCTATGCCAGCATTTGGTAAGCCTCCAGGGGCAGGAGCAGCAATACGCGCTCCTGTCCGTACTCCCTGCGCTGTGGTCACATTGATAAAGCGACTACTCAGTTCACTGTGCACAAAAAAGTCCATTTTAAGCGCACAGGGAAAGGTGCACTTTGGGGGCGGGGGAGTCTATTCAAAATACAAAATACATTAAAAGGGTTCTCCAAGAGTATAAAATGTCCCTCATGTGCCCACCACCCCACATAGAATATATTTATCCTGGTCCCCGCTCCTGGCACCGCTCCTGGACCCCCGCACCGCCGCTGCTTCTCCCTGCACATGGATGAAAACATCCGATGATGGGGAGAGCAGCCAATGGCAGGCAGGGACGGGGACGAGCCTCCCTAGTATCACTGGCAATACTAGGGAGGCTCGTCCCCATCCCTGCCTGCCAATGGCTGCTCCCCCCGACACCGGATGTTTTCATCCGTGTACAAGGAGAAACAGCAGCGGCGGTGCGGGGACCAGGAGCGGTGTCGGGAGTGGGGATTAGGGTAAGTATATTCCATGTGGGGTGCGCAGCACATGAGGGGACATTATGTACTCTTGGAAAACCTCTTTCATAAACTATATTACAAACACTGTGATTAGGGTATCAGGGACATGTATTCAAAAGTTTAGTTACTCTTTAAACAGAGTGATGATCTCCATTCAAGCTTCTACAACCTCAAAAGTGTCCAGGTTGGCAACTTCTAAGCCCATTGAGATTTGCTTACTAGTAGAGTTGTTTCGGTGCCAAAATTTTGATTCGGTATCGATACCATAAAAAGGTATTGCGATACTCGATACCATGCAAAAAAAAAATGCCAAAAAAAGCCGCGTGCATTCCACATTTTATGGAACGTCCGGCCAATAATACAACAGTCCGATCCTATTTTTTGGGGGGACAAGGCGACTAAAATAAAATGGCGAATTGTGCAGTTTTTCTTTTCTTTTTTTTTTCTTTTATGGGCGTTCACCGCTTAAGAGTATTTTTTTAAATAGTTTGGACTTAGCGATATGTAATATTTTATTTATTGTTTATATATTTTATATGTAGAATTGGGAAAGGGGTGATTTATACTTAAAATTTTGGTGTACTTTTTTAACTTTAACTTTTTTTTACAGTTTATTTATTAACTATTTCACCCTTAGGGGCTAGAACCTGGGATCGTCTCATCCTATTCACCCTGATAGAGCTCTATTAGGGTAAATAGGACTTAACCCTCTCCCTGCTGCCCTGTGCTCTGTACACACAGCAGCAGGGAGCAGACTATGGCAGCCAGGACTTCAGTAGCGTCCTGGTTGCCATGGTAACCGATCGGAGCCCCAGCATTACACTGCTGGGGCTCCGATCACTGCCACTGCCACCAATGGGGAGGAGGTGAGGGGACCCTGTGGCCACTGCCACCAATGCTTTTAATACTGGGGGAGGGGGGAATGGGGGGGCGCACTGGCCACCAATGTATTTGATAATGGGGAAAGGGGGGGGGCATTGGCCAATGTCTAATACTGGGGAGGGGGGGGGGCGCACTGGCCACCAATGAAGAGTGACTTTTACTATACAGATGCAGGCAGATGAAGCTCATTGCCGGCACCTGCCTGTGACCGGGCGCTGCAATCAGCGGCACTTAACCCCTCAGGTGCCACCTCCTCCGCCCCTCTCGCTCTATTGGTGGAAGCAGCACAGGGGGAGGGAGAGACTGTCTCCTTCTCCCTGTGCTGCCGAGGAGAACATGGCCGCGCTGAGAGCAGCACAGCCACGTTCTCGGATACTGGGCTGTGCAGTAGCGCAACCCAGTATCGATAAAATACTAATCCTGTTATCAAGCTCGATACCAGAGAAAAGTATCGATTGGGTATCGAAAGTTTGATACACGAAATAACCCTACTCACTAGTACCCTAAAATAAAAAATAAAATAGACAGCAGGAAATGTTAGCAATTCTTGCACTTGCTTTACATGTGGAAACTGCACAATGGGCATTGGCATCGTGAAGAGAGACTGTGAATGGCTGTCACTTATGGCTACACTTTATTGTAGAGTAAGCAACAGCAGCTCGGATGTTAGGCAGCCTCATTTGCAATGTACCAATATAAATAGAAAACGGAACGTCACATAAAACTTGACATATACAAGGAGTCAATCCGTTCAGATGACACTCACGGCAAAGCAGACAGTAAATGCTTGGTGTTACATTTATCATACAAATCACTGGCTCCACATGATATGCTCAGCATTTTTTTTGCCTTGAAATTGATGTACTAGTACGTCATGTTGATTGGGCAGATGCAGGAGCTGTGACTGACAGCTGCACCCCTGCTGTATCCGCCCTATTGAAAAAGGGATAAGACCCTGAAATGTCCCTCTACTGGGATAAAAATAAAATGTGAAAAAAAGAAATGGTTTATAAAAATAAGACAAAAATAAAACTTGATTGTAAAAAAAAAAAATGCCCCTTTCCTTTCATCAAGCAATTTTTATTAAAAATAGACATAATAGATGTCGCCGCATCCGTAATGAGCAGCTCTATAAAAATATCACATGACCTACCCCCTCAGATGAGCACCGTAAAAAATAAATAAATAAAAACTGTGCCAAAACATTGTTTGGTCACCTTGCTCCAAAAAAAGTGTTATATTGAACGATCAAAAAATCATGCGTACCCAAAAATTGTACCAATAGAAACTTCAACTTTTCTCGCAAAGAACGAGCCGCTACACAAAATAATAAGCTGAAAAATAAAAAATAAATTGGTTTTCAGAAAATGGAGACACAAAAACATGATTAGTTTATTTCAAAAATGCTTTATTATGTAAAAATAAAACAAAAATAAAAATAGACATGTTGAGGAAGGGTGGCGTGAGTATATATATATATATATATATATATATATTAGATATGCATGCCCCTGTAGGCATGCATGTATATTAGGCATAACTGGGCCACTAATAAAGCAATGTGCGCAGATGTGCCCGACATCTGCGCACATCTGCCTTTGTTATTCCCCAGGGGCTCATTGCTGCCCCTGTGGGAATATGGGTGTGTGTCCCTTTAAATGTCCCCTTGAATTATATGCCCCCTTTATATATATATTAAAATATGCCCTCATTTATATCCTATAATTCCCCCCCTACTCCATAGGCCCCTTTGGATGTCCCTTATGTGACCTGAGACCAGTTACATCAATGTGAATGTGCCCCAAGCATTCACATTGATGTAATCTGGTTAGAGGCACCAGGATGACCGGACAAAGTCCGACCATCCTGGTGAGAACAAAAGGTTTGAATTCTAAAAGAATTCAAATCCTTTTGTTATAATTATCTACAGCCCAGCTGCAGATAATTATACATAATAGAGAGAAGGGGAGATACCTCCCCTCCCTCTATTATGCGCATTCCGGCAGCGCGATTACTATCGCGCTGTCCGGAATGCAGGGAGAGACAGGCGGGAGATAAAAGGAGCTCCCCGCCTGTCAGCCCGCGCGCGCGGCCCTTCAGCGCGCGTGCATGGACGTGCGGGCAGGCGCGGTGACGTCATCTCACCGCGCCGGCCCACGTGTCCCTCACAGTGGTGCGCGCTCGCGCACCACTGTGTGGGCGGTGCTGAAGTGCGGGCTGCCGGACATATAAGTCCGGCAGGCCCTGCACTGGGTAGGAAGAAGCCAGCTGCCCCACAAGAATCATCCCCTGGACGACGAGCATCCCCTGGACAACGAGCTTCAGCTGGCATAAGTATCAACCCCCCCTATACCACCAACGATTAACCCCTGCTGCCCCTAAATACCCCACTATATTCCCCTAAACACCCGGCCTTAACCCCTTCCTGTACCCCTGCCAGCAGACCCCTGCATTAACCCCTTCCTGTACCCCTGATACTGCTGCCAGCAGCAATACACATTAACCCCTTACTGAACCCTTGATTCCCCCATCAACCCCTATACTCCCCTACTACCCCCACTTGCCCAGTATTTACACCCCTCTGGTTACAGCCACCCAGCCAGGCTGGGTGGGCTGCCATATTAAGTGTGTATGTGTAATTCGTATTAGCTAGTGTTGTGGGTGGAAATTGGGATTGTGTAGTGTAGTTAGTATTGTATTTGTAGTGCTGTGTTATTTAATACATATCTGTGGGCGTCAAGTGTTAATAAATACCGTTTTATTGATAGAATTGTGTAGCGTGTATTTATTAGCGTTTAGTGTAGTGAGTTAGGCGCATGCAGGTAGTAAGTTTAAGTGACCGGGTGACGTGCTAGGCAATAGAAGTGTATTGTTAAGGATATAAATAGGCGTGGCTATCTATAGACGGTTTACTCCTATTTATGAATATTAATTACTGATGTTCGCTTAATATTGGTAATTAATATTCCCCCTTTACAGACATATGTATTTGGTGTCGTCACATCCATAACAACCTGCTCTTTAAAAATAGCACATGATCTGTCCTGTCAGGTGAACGCTGTAAAGAACAAAAAATAAAAACTGTGCCAGAACAGCAATTTTTTGGTTACCTTGCCTCACAAAAGGTGTAATATTAGGCAATCAAAGATCACACAGAGTGTGATCACAAAAGAGTACCAACAAAACTCACCTTAATGGGGTTATTTCTTGGAAGTTTTTACTGTAGGGGTGCATCAGGAGGTCTTTAAATGTGACATGTACTATAAGACAGAGTTCAGACTAAGCAAATATATTTCTACACTCAGAAGTGCATGACCATAAGGCAAATAAAGTAGGTTAAAAGATGGCCGCACAATACATCACAAACTAACAGAAAAACAAAAAAGGGGCTCATTCCAGAAATAGGAATGAAGGAAGCTCTTTGCGCACATTTTTGATCAAAAGTATGTCGGGCACAAGTGCCACTTCACGGCGACTTCCGCACAAGGGTCCCTAACACTACAGATACTGCCTCTCATAGACTTACCAGTCTCCTTATTTTCGGGGCACTGCAGGAACCAGCTAAATTGCTTTTGTGCTGAGAAGTCCCAGGAACTTGGGCGTGGCTCAGTCCAAAAGAGGCGCCACCCTCAATATATACTATAAGACAGAGTTCAGACTAAGCAAATATATTTCTACACTCAGAAGTGCATGACCATAAGGCAAATAAAGTAGGTTAAAGATGTCCGCACAATACATCACAAACTAACAGAAAAACAAAAAAGGGCTCATTCAGAAATAGGAATGAAGGTAGCTCTTTGCGCACATTTTTGATCAAAGTATGTCGGGCACAAGTGCCACTCACAGCGACTTCCTCTAAGGGTCCCTAACACTACAGATACTGCCTCTTATAGACTTACCAGTCTCCTTATTTTTCGGGGCACTGCAGAACCAGCTAAATTGCTTTTGTGCTGAGAAGTCCCAGGAACTGGCGTGGCTCAGTCAAAGAGCGCCACCCTCAATATATACTATAAGACAGAGTTTAGACTAAGCAACTCTGTCTTATAGTATATATTGAGGGTGGCGCCTCTTTTGGACTGAGCCACGCCCAAGTTCCTGGGACTTCTCAGCACAAAAACAATTTAGCTGGTTCCTGCAGTGCCCGAAAATAAGGAGACTGGTAAGTCTATAAGAGGCAGTATCTGTAGTGTTAGGGACCCTTGTGCGGAAGTCGCGTGAAGTGGCAATTGGGCCCGACATACTTTTGATCAAAAATGTGCGCAAAGAGCTTCCTTCATTCCTATTTCTGGAATGAGCCCCTTTTTTGTTTTTCTGTTAGTTTGTGATGTATTGTGCGGCCATCTTTTAACCTACTTTATTTGCCTTATGGTCATGCACTTCTGAGTGTAGAAATATATTTGCTTAGTCTGAACTCTGTCTTATAGTATATATTGAGGGTGACGCCTCTTTTGGACTGAGCCATGCCCAAGTTCCTGGGACTTCTCAGCACAAAAGCAATTTAGCTGGTTCCTGCAGTGCCCCGAAAATAAGGAGACTGGTAAGTCTATAAGAGGCAGTATCTCTAGTGTTAGGGACCCTTGTGCGGAAGTCGCCGTGAAGTGGCACTTGGGCCCGACATACTTTTGATCAAAAATGTGCGCAAAGAGCTTCCTTCATTCCTATTTCTGGAATGAGCCCCTTTTTTGTTTTTCTTTTAGTTTGTGATGTATTGTGCGGCCATCTTTTAACCTACTTTAAATGTGACATGGACATTTATAATTATCCCAGCAAAATCTGCCCTCCAAAATCCATATGTTGCGTCTTCCCTTCTGTGCCCTGCCGTGTGCCCATACTGCAGTTTACGACCACATATGGCCGCGTTTCTGTAGTCTGCAGAACTAAGGTAATAAATATTCAGTTTTGTCTTGCTGTTAACCCTTGCTGTGTTACAGAAAAAAATGGATTATATAGGAAAATCTGCAAAAGGTGACATTTTTCACAGCTCCATTGGAAAATGAAAGGTGGAATCTGATTGGTTGCTATAGGCCAGTTCTACTTTACAACAGTTTGATAAATCTCCCTCATAGAGTGACATGCAGTCATAGGGTTATTTAAATACATAGGCTTCTTTCACAAGAGACAGTTTTCCGCCTGGGTGCGATGCATGAAGCAAATGCATACCATCCAGAATGAATCCTGACCCATTTATTTTAATGGGTCTGTGTACATGAGTTTTTCACGCATAATTTCTGTGTTCAGGAAAAATCAGAGAATGTTCTATATTCTGCGTTTTTCGCGAAGCTCTGGTTCCTTACGTGAAAAACAGATTGCATCCGAATACAGTACAATCCGTATGCAATGCATTTTATACTGATGTTTGCTAAGAGATGTTATTCTTCAGGTTTTTTTCACGCACATGGAAAACGTAACATAAATTGATTGCACCTGAGCGGAAAAAAGTGAAACACTGAACGCAATTGCAGACAATACTGGCTGAACTTGTGTGCATTGCAAAACCATCACCCTCAGTTCACACTTTCGCGTAAAACGCCGCTTTTGAACGCACATAAAAACGCACAACAGTAAAGGAACCATGCATTCCAATGAGGGTGGTTCACACTTGCGCGTTTTTATGCGCGTTCATAGGCGCCTATAAACGTCGGACGCATAGGCAAGTTTGTTCGCGTTAATTCGGGCTTTTTTCGAGCGTTTGGTGCTAATAGACTTCAATGGGAAACGCGATAGGCGTGTTGTTCGGGCGTTTGTGCTGCGTAAAACGCGCCTATGGACGCGCGTTTTTCACAATTCACACCTCAGATTGGCCAAACTATATAGGGAGGGCTGTTTGGTCATTGGCCAACTATGCAGTCAATCACAGAAACGCGCGTCAAACGCGCCTACACTATTTACCAAAACGCTTGAAAAAAACGCGCCTACACGCCAGTCTTGAACCCACCAAAAACGCTAGGCTTCAAAACGCTCAGGTCTGAACCCAGTGTCAGTTTTTTCCTGAACAGATCCTGACATATTCTGTTTATCTCGTGTGAGAGAGGCCATAGAGTTACATACACAGGATTACATACATACAAGCAAACCTAGAGTTATATACATGCATAGGGTTACATATAGTTTATACATAAATACATACATGCATAGGGTTACACACATACATGGAGTCACAGTCATTCATAAGGTAAAATACATACACAGATTAACAATCATACATAGGGTTACATACATACATGAAGGTACATTCATACATATGGTTACATACATAGATACAGTACATGGAGTTACATTTATACACAGAGTTACATACATGGATGGAGTTACATTCATACATAGGGTTACATACAAACTGTACATGGAGTTGCCATCATACACAGGGTTACATACATACATACATGGAGTTACCATCATACACACGGATACATACATACATTGAGTTACATTGATACATATGGTTACATACATGCATGGAGTTACATTCATACATAGGGTTATATACATGCAGTTACATACATACATAGAGTTACATACATATTTTTAGCTATTTTCACACACAGTTAAGTAAATGCATAGGGTTAACATGCTGCACATACATAAGGTTACTTACATAATGGTACTATTGCATTTATACATAGCTACATATATATATTGTGTTACATACATATAAAAGGTAACCCCTTTCTTTACAAACACGATCTCCGCATGATTCACATCCTCACAATGTAACTTTCTCTGTTCCCTGTTATTTTCCCTTCTTCTGTATCAGCACACTCTGTAACATATCGCGAAAAAAGCGTCGCCCAAAGGAAAACTGATCTAAATGGTCGGAGTCTGTCAGTCAAGAGGACTGTGTTACCATGGAAACCGTGCCTATTATAAGTGGAGCACGCTGCATTCTATATCTGTGTCTCCGTTACTTACAGTTTAAAAGGTTTGTAAGTACGCCATACAAAAGAACCAAAGCAGAGCCTGAATGCAAGCAGATCAAATGTATTAGTAGTGCTAAATTACCGGCGGAGACATATTCACTTGGTGGAATTATTTTAATGAGGTTTTTTTGCTGTGTGTGGGGATAATCCGCACAAGGTCATAAGGTTGATTTCAATTTATAGCGTCTGCTTCACATAGCTTTTTGAAGTTGGAATCATTATAAGATATTAAACGTCCAGAATAAATAAGATTTCTTCCAAAACACTTTTTTTTTTTACTTTTTGTTATTTTTATTCTTAAAATGTGTTTTTGCTATTTTACCCTGGTGCCTGGCTGATGTGTGGTGGCAGTCAAAACTGTTTGAGATCATTACTTGTCACTTCTCATTTCATATGAAACCTCATTAACACATTATGTACAGCGGGAGAAGTCGAATGCTACATTCATGCGGTAATTGCACTATATTTCCCATAAGGCTCAGGCAGTCTCTCCAGTTGCTCACATTTGTTGAGTGATCACATCTATAAAAATTTACTTAAAGGCTTATTCCAGTTGTATAAAGTTATCCCCTATCCATAGGATAGGGGTTAACTATTAGATCAGATCCCTAGCGATCACGAGAATGGGGACACCATACTAGTGGAGGCCCCCAAAATAAATGGCAGTCAGTCAGGCATGTGCGGAGCCGCTCCATTCATTTCCATGGCAGTTCCGGAGATAGCCAAGGGCTGTACTCTCCTATATTGGGAATTTCCTAGAAATAAATAAAGCAGCTGCATGCATGCCTAACCGGCTGCTCTAATTACTTCAGGGGTCCTCCATAGGGTTCCCATTTTTGTGATTAGTGGAGTTTTCAAGGGTAGGACCTCCACCAATCTAATAGTTAGGCTACTTTCACACTTTTCCGGTATTAGGATCTGGCAAAGGATCTCAATACCGGAGAAAAACGCTTCCGTTTTGTCCCCATTCATTGTCAACGGGGACAAAACTGAACTGAACAGAATGGAATGCTCCAAAATACATTCCATGCCATTTGGTTTCGTTCCCATACCGGACATACCGGACAGAAAACCTCTGCAAGCAGCGGAGAAAAACGGATCCACCATGACACACAATGCAAGTCAGTGGTGCCGGATGCGTTTTCTCGGACACAATAGAAAACTATTTATAGTCATACCCAGAAAGGTAGAAGGTACTCTATAGCATGTGATCCATCCAAAGGAGAATAAGAGGTAGGAGACAGGGATGGAGTAGAACCAGTGGATTGTAGAAATATGAGTACTCAAAGACCAGTCAAACAAGGTATATAGTAATGGCCGATCATGTATTTGCTGCCGTTGGCCCTCATTCTATAGGGCCTCATAATTGTCTCATTCCTGGGTGGATGGAATGAAGGACCCTTCAGCCCACATTGACAGCTTAAAATGGCACCCCTGTCCATGGCTGGCCCTTCCTTTGTCCTCCATTGCTTACTACTGTCACATACCTTATCTGGCTGTGGCCTGTTGCTCTAAATAAGCTTCAAAGTTGTTACAAGAAATAAGTTTTAAAATATAAGTTCTTATAAATAAACATATAATTCTTCTTGATTTCTTCCTACAAAGGGTACTATGACATCACTTTCATTTAACGTACATTTTCAAGGTTATTTTCTGCAACTAATATACAGTATCCACTCTAAGAGAATAAAAAAGTCCCCTGGACTCTTCTCACAGCGCTATTAAATAAGTGTTTCTGTATCTTTCTTTCCTCCTACCAGCCAGAAAATGATTTCCGACACTGCAATATTTTAAGAGCCATAGAACAAATTGTGCCAAAAGCCTTTGAGAGAAAACAAGTGAGCAAGATCCAGTTTAAGAACATGAACGTCATCTGTGGAACAGCTGGGCACAAAAACAGGTCACCACAAAAATGACACTAAATATGTGTTTACTAGGTACAAAACTCAAAAAGAATCAGATTAGCGAGGGGAGAAATGCATTAAAGCTATTACCAGGAGGGCCTCAACCGCATCCTTTTATGCGGCTGGTAATTAAAATGTTGTGGCTTGAGACCAAACAATAATTTGATATTACCTCATCCTGCTGCTGCGCTATGGAATGAGAGATTTTTAAGAGGTTAGTAATGGCAATTTTATTTCGCTTCTCGGTCCTGTGCAGAAAACTGCAGAAAAGGGAAAGAAATAATGAAATTGTGATGACTGGAGACGTTTGGCTCAGAACAAGGCTGACCCTTCAAACTGTAATTGGTGATCTTTATACAGAATAGATGAAGTTTGGGAAAGACTTCTCTGTCTGTGTGGTGATATAATTGTCTTTTCCCTGGTGGTTGTTATACTTTAACTTGGAAGTCATTTTTTACTGTACTCAGGGTGAAACTTTACTCATTTTCAGACGTTTGGTGCTAGCATCTCCGGGGTTAGAATATGTAGCTGTCATGTGTTAGCTATTGTGTGTCTTTAATTTCCTGCCTTCTGAGCTACATTGTGGTATCCCAACACTGTAGAGTAGGTAGCCTTTTTTCTGCCTATACTATATAATAAATGCTATATAATCCATAAGGAATGTGATTGAGCCCTCAGGATCAAACACAGTTTTGACTTCTATTACTTGTTTGGTCAGAAAATCCATTTACCGATAATTATGATTATAATATATTTTTGTCTTTTAAAGCTCCATGAACCCTTTCAGGACCAAGCCATTTTCCCTCTTTGCGTTTTCATTTTTACTCCCAGCCTTCCCACAGCCATAACTGTTTTATTTTTCCATTTATATAGCTGTTCTTGCGGGACAAGTTGCACTTTCTAATAGCACTATGTACTGGTGGATACAACGTAATGGGAAGCTGGAAAAAAAATCCTATATGGTGTGGAATTGGGGGAAAAAATGCAATTCTACCACAGTTTTATGGATTTTGTTTTTACGGTGTTCCTTATGGTAAAAATGACCTGTGTCCAGTATTCTCTTGGTCAGTAACATAAAATCAATTACCACATTTAAAAAAAAAATTCTTGTGTTTTGATACTGTATTTTCTGGCGTATAGGATGACTTTCTAACACTAGAAATTATTTTCAAAAGTCGGGGGTCGTCTAATACGACGGGTATAAGGCAGCACAGGGGAGAAGGAAGCAGTCCCTACCTCCCCCCTGTGCTGCCTGCTGCCACCAATGATGAGAGAGGGGAGGAGGAGGGGCCTGTGGTTTATTTATTGCGAAAAAACGATATTATAGATGTACAAATTACCAGTACCGGTATCTTTGTGCCCAACTGGCTGTCGCCGTTTTGTGCCCAGCCACTCCCCGAATCTTGGATCCCAGCGCCACCCCTCTCTTAATTTATTCACTGCACTTCTGTTTTTTTATCTTCTGAAGCCGCTCACAGGCAGCATCTCCATAGAAACATAGCTGTGGCATACCTCATATCCTTCAGGTGGACCGAGTCTGCCACATAGAATGAACAGCAACCTAGGGCCATTCTAGCCCTGGGAGTGCAGCACTCCCAGATTTTCTGCGAGGCTGTTAAATGTCTGCAATTGACGAAAGAAAAAACAGACAGCACTCCAAAAGTCCAAAATAGGGGGACGGTTTTATTCACCCATATGGGAAAAAAACAATGTTTTGGCTCAACAATAGAGCCTTTCTCAAGCTTGTAAAAGGCTCTATTGTTGAGCCAAAATGTCGTTTTTTACAAAAACAAGTACAATAAGCATTTAACAGTATAGACAAAAAGTGAAAGATGGGTGCAAAGAAAAAGTAAGAACCTTAAAATAAGCAAAGGAAGGGTGAAGGAAACAGTAGGTGACGGTAGAAGCTGCTCACTTGGCTGTGTAGTGGCAGCTGGGATATTGTAGGCTTTCTTCAAGTGTTGGCTTTTCAGGTTGCTTTTGAAATGTTGGATGGAAAGGGATAGTCTGATGTGCTGGGGTAGTGAGTTCCAGAGTATAAAGGGGAGGGGTGTACAGGAGAAATCTTAGAAATGATTGTGTGAGGAGCAGACCTCAAGAGATTTGGTCAGAGATGTAAAGAACGGGCAGGTGGTGGATGGCCTTGTATGTTGTAACCATTTGAATTCACTGGTCAATGGGTAGTCATTGAAGGAATAGGTAGAGTGGAAAGGCAGGGTAATAACAAAGGGAGTAGATTAACTGGGCAGCAGAGTTGAGGATATATTGGGGGAGCCAAACAGTGTTAGGAAGGCCAAAGAGTTGGGTGTTGCAGTAGTCTAGGTGAAAGATCATGAGAGCAGGCACTAGCATTTTTGTTTTGACACAGAGTTGAGGCATACTGGGTGTTGTAGTTTTGAAACAGCTGAAGGACTGCAGCTCGGACATCCCTGTTCTAGACAGTTTCCAATCTCTCCTTACTAGATACATGCCAGTATAATATAGGATTCACAACAGTGGCATATGAGTTGTTAGTAGAGTATAGGACAGCTCAGCGCTATGGACGTATGGGGTTACTGTACAGAACTGTATTCTCCCCTATAAGTAAGTCTTGTAGTCAAGAATACAAATGAATGCCATAACTTCCTAGGAAACTGAATGCTTACAGAGGTAAAGTATGAGCCCATAGATTACTAAGGGTGCGCTATTACGATTGCGTCCAACACAGATCTATAATATGACAATGTGAGCCCTTACTGATGTCCTTTATTTACAGTACAATAAGTGACCAATGCTTCCTAATATAAATGACACAAAAGCAGAAACTTCAGCTCACCCAAGCTTGTCTTGCAGCCGTGCAAGGAACTCCCGGACCAAGGTTAAACTCTAAAAGAAAAACAACTTCCAGCATCCAGGCCGTAGTAATATCCATCCACGTATACTAATAGCTTTAAAAATCCATATGGCAAATAAGAATCACAAAGTGGTCCCATATAGATTCTTAAAGCTATTAATATACGTGGATGGATTTTACTACGGCCTGGGCGCTGGAAGTTATTTTTCTCATTGCTTCCTAATAATAACAAATGGACAAGTCTCTTCATTCTCTCCATTTCTCTTCATTTTCCATTTTTGCATTTTCGTTTTTTCACTCCCGGCCTATCCAGACCCATAACTTTTTTATTTCTCAGTTCACATAGCCATATGAGGAATTGTTTTTTGCGGGACAAGTTGTACTTTCTAATGGCACCACTTGATATGGCATACAATGTAGAGGGAAGCTGGAAATGAATTCCAAATGGTGTTGAATTGGAAAAAAACGCAAATCCACCATAATTTTATGGGTTTAGTTTATTACGGCATTCACACTTTTTTTTAACTTATACTGTATTTTTTCTTGTCATCGCTTTATTCTGACCCCAATACATTTTTTACAGTTATGTCTACGGAGATGTGTGAGAACTAATTTTTTGCAGGACGATCCGTAGTGTTTGCTAATACCATTTTGGGGTGTGTATGACTTTTTGATCATTTTTTATTTAATTTTATTGGGAAGTAACTTGACAAAAAATGGCGAATCCGCAATTTATATTAATTTTTTCTGTTATGCCATTACCTGTATGGGATATTTTTTTCCATATTTTAATAGTACAAGCGTTTTCGCATGTGGCAATACCCACTATGTTTTTTTTTATTGTTCATTCATTTTCATTTTGGGGAAAGAGGGGGATTTGAATTTTTATATTAAAATTTTTTTCATATTCAAAGCTTTTTCACTTTTTTATGCCCCCAAGTGGACCTCAACTTGTAATGATAAGATTACAATTGTTATAGAATAATGGGATTTGCTCTAATCTTCTATGCAGAAAGAGATATATTACAACTCAGCGCTGTCATCCGCTGGCCTGAATTGTAATATACAAGTAATGGGCCTGGAGGCCTAGTACAGGCTCCGGCTCATTACGAGTATAGAACAATTTCCCCGATCTCCGCCAAGGGAAAGCGTTCCTGCCCCGAGGCGTGCGCTTTCAGTTTTTAGCCCTTTGGGCACATTTGACCATGGCATCTGAGGGGTTAAATGTCCATGGTCGGCATTTCACAGATACAAGGTGGCGTTGGTGTTTTTTCCTATAGTGTGCAATTACAACAAGCAAAAGAGGCAATTTGGATAACAGAAAGTGTCAGTTCTTGATAAATCTCTCCCTATATAACATTTAGGCCTCATTCACACAACTATGGGACCGCCATGCCAGAGTTGAGAAAATCACAGGTCTGCAGAACACATCCACTAGCCGTGTGCACTCAGCATCACAATGTGGACCCATTAACTTCAATGGGTCCGTGATTCACAACATGCGGCGAAAGATAGGACATGTTATAATTATATCTATTGCAGCACAGATCCAGAAGCATACGGAAACACACAGAAGCCCTTCCGCGTGATACCAGGTCCGTGCCTTCACACCACAAAAGATAGAACATGTCTTATCTTTTGCCACATCTTGCAGATTGCTGACCCATTGAAGTCAATGGGTCTGCACCACAATGCAGAGCGCACACGGTGGTCCCCAACACGGGCACGCTCCCACGGTTGTGTGAATGCGACCTCAGAATATTTGACATATTCCTTTTATAGTGTTCTAACTTTCTATTCTTGGGAAAAATCTTCAAAAAGAAGCACCAGATTATCAGACTTTTTTTATTAAGAGAATATTACTGTATTTGGTGGTCAGCTCCCTGCATTTATTGACCAAGAGTTAATTTCTCCATCTGTTTTCCCTAGGTGGCTGATTACTGTTTGGAATTTACAGATCCGTAACCTATTACTGAATTCCGGGCTTGAGATTGATGGTGAACATTTTGCTCTACACCGCCATGATGATATTATTGTCGAGGATGACAAGGTGCACTTGAGAAGAGCCTTGACCAAAAAAGCGATTCTAGACACACTCATCAATTCCACTGAGTTAAGCAGCATTCCATAACCTGTGCCTTTTAATGTGTGGAGGTGCAATAACATCACATCTATTAACACACTGACTTGTCAAAAATAGCAAGAACAATAAAAGAGAATGAAAATAGAAAGCATCTGACTGGGGGATTTAATAAGAGTAGCAATACTTTTCATAACATGCTTCCAATTTCAAATATGATTTACAAGCATGCCGTAAGTCGGGCATGCTTTAGGCTAAAGATCCTCCTGCTCTTCAAGCTGCACTCTGTATAAATCTTCACAAAGTGGCCTTTCTGCCTTCTTAGCTTCTGTATTCAGCTCTTATTAACTATGACAGCTGACAATATTGGTGGTAAAGATATAGGGAACATGCTGCCTCTTTCGGCAGGCTGCAGGAGAGGTACCAGGAGGATCTAAAAAGTAGGGCAAAGAAGGTTATGAAGTATAGGTCAGTTTCACTATTGTAAGTGAGATGTCCATAAGATCTTGTGTTAACAGTATAAAGTGGATGCAAAAAAAAAAAAAAAAATTAAATGAAATCTATCACCTACAGTTCTGCCACCAACATCTACAATTGACAATATCATGTGTGGTGACTCTTTAATCCCTTCAGGACCCAGCCTAATTTAGAAAATCTGACATGAGTCACTTTACATGGTAATAACTTGGGAATGCTTTTACATTGCCAAGCGATTATGGACCTGTTTTTTTGTGACACATCATACTTCATGTCAGTGGTAAGGTTGGGTCGACATGTTTTATCTTTTTAATTAAAAAATCCCAAATTTATAGAAATGTGGGAACATTTTTTGAATTTTCAATTTCTTTGCTTTAATAGATAGTGAGTCCTCACAAAATAGTTAATAATTAAAATTCATCATTTGTTTTCTTTTCACTGGCATAATTGCTAAATGTCATTTTATTTTTTAGGATGTTGGAAGGCTTAGAATTTTAGAAGCAATTTTTCAATTCTTCAAATACTAAATCCCACAAATTATTCAAAGCTGAATTTAGAAACTTAGTTAACCCTTTAGGTGTTCCATATGAATTAAAGCAAAATTCCCTTTTTTTCTGCAGATTTTCCATTTTAATCTATTTTTTTATACTATAGCAAGGATTAAGAGCAAAATTAACCTAAATATTTATTACCCAGATTCTGCAGTTTATAGAAACACCCCATAGGTTATCATAAACTGTTGTATGGGTACACCACAGGGCTCAGAAGGGATGGAGCGCCATATGACTTTTGGAGGGCAGATTTTGCTGAAATGGTTTTCAGGCGTTATGTTGCATTTGAAGAGACCCCGAGGTAGCCCTACATTAGAAACCCCCATAAAGTGACCCCATTTTGGAAACTATACTCCTCCAAGGAATTTTTCAAGGGGTGTAGTAAGCACTTTGACGCAACAAGCATTAAATAAGAATTTAGAAACACTTCACTGTGAACATGAACAATTACATTTTTTCAAATAAAATGTCACTTTAGCCCTGAATTTTTCATTTTCACAAGGGGTAACAGGAGAAAACCACCCCACAATTTGCTGCTTATTTTCTCCTGAATATGGCAACACCCCATATGTGGTCATAAACTGTTGCCATGGTTCTGGACATTCTTAGATGACTGGTCCCCTTCTCTCAGGGGTCCTCTGGTAGTAGTAGAGATTATTTTTTGGGCTGCTTTAGCCTCAGAGATGAAGATTTTCTGGACTGGGGCCTAACTCTCGGGAGCTTGCACATGTAGGTCTTCACAGTAGCTCTGCTAGACTTACACTTTAATTAACACTAACCAGGGGATGGACCAACTCCATTACCATGGCAACCTAAGCATTCTGTCGAAGATAACCCCATGTTGCCCATACATTACTATAAATATATACAGTGCATAGAAAGACAAGTATTACAACAATAAATCAGAACAGTAAACTTGGTAATCATTAAATTACACTAGTGAACTCTTTGAAGTGCCCCACTGGGGTACTGTAAATGTGGCCCTAAGCTGTTCTTTGAACATAAGACAGGGCTCAGGTGTAAAAGAGCAAAAAGTGCATTTGAGGCCTAATGTGATGATTTTTACAGTATTGGCTGCCAATTGCAGAAGTTTTGATGTGAAATAGAAAGAGTCCTCCAAAACACCACTAAAGTATATTTTCAAGGAGTGTTATGAGAACTTTGTATATTTAGAAATGGTCCATAAAACCAATAACGCCTTTTTGTTTATTTTATGTGCCAATTATTAAAACGTAACATTTATTAGATAAATAAAGAAATCATGACATTTGAATATTCTACGCCCTAATTTTTGTATAGTTGGATATTGGCATACTGCATGGTCAATAAATTAATGATAATTTAAAAAACTAATCATGATCATAAGAAATAAAATCTAAAATGTATAGATGAATAATCTATCTGAAATAAAGGGAAGAACAAAGTATTTGGGCATACGCTAATGAACAAATCTACAGTATTTGATGAAGAACAGACTAAGTCCTGCAATATAAGTGAGATCGGTGATTTGTAGGGAAGAGGGACTAAGTCCCGTGAAATGCGCAGTGTTGCAAATTATGAGATGCAGAGCCTAAGTCCTCTGACATGCGCAGTAGATGTATTCAAACAAAAAAGGAGCAAGAAAAAAATGAACAAGAAGTAAATGGAGCAGACAAAAAGCAGGAAAGTAGGAGGCGAAGAAGAAAAGGGGAAAAAGAAGGAGAGAGATGAGGAAGAAAATGTGAAAGGGGGAGGGGGAGGGGCGCCAGAGGATGCCCACTGAAGATGGTCAGTGGATTAGTGTATGGTTAGGCAGCTTTCAATTGTGAAATATCCTATGTGTTCTTATGTAACCTTATAGGACCTAGCTGGCTGATAGCATAAGGAGTCACATCACCCGAGAACCTCTTCTTTCCCTGACTTTCTTGGCGCTCCGATTATTTTTTCTTCTTTCCATTTATGCGCAGTAGACACAGGCTTGTGGTGTGAGAACCAAGTCTAGGTTCATGGCAGGAATGTATAGAGGGATGGAAGGGGGTGTACTTAGTGCGGACATCAGGTAATAGAAGGAGGGGTAAGGACGGGATTCTTGCAATTAAATTCTTTTTAACTCAGGACTAATGCCCACATGGGAATATGGAAACTAGCGGTACACTAGAGACATCAGTGATGTCATTAGCAGACTTTATAGAGCCATCCCCACCCTCTCACACACACTGTCCCTAATTCCCCTGAAGATGCCAGTTTGACTGGTGAAACATGTCGGGGGGCAGTTTTTGAGCTTTCAAGTACAGCTAGTGCACATAGGGTATGGAGCAGCACCTAGGATTTAAATAATTGATATAGCAAAAGGTTTAAAGGATGGTGAGCCGATAACTTGCGGCTCATTATCGCCTAGTGTGGTGACAGGACCACAGGGGCAATAGGTGTGAGTGTTTTGGTGGGCCGATGGGGGTAGTAGTATTACTCACTGTTCTGTAGCTCCCTAGGCGGCGTGCAGTAAAGGGAAGGATGGCACGAAATCCTCCGGGACACTCTCTATTCGTCAAGCGATCCCCAGCCAGATGGTAATTGAGGTGCCCTTGGTGAGACAATGGTATGCAGGTTCCAACTCAATCTGATAGAGAGGTTAACACTTTCCCTATCCTGCTCAACTTCCTCTTGCCTTTTGGTACTTTGGACCTTCTGAACTAGAACTTGGCAACCAAGAGGGCGGTCTCCCTAGAGGCAGGCATCAGTCATCTGCTCCATTATTTGCACAGGTTGCTGCAACCAAACAGGGCGGTCTCCCTAGCGTCAGGCAATACTCACCTGCTCCATTATTTTAAGAGGTTGCTTTCATACAATAAGTCCATTTTGTCTCTGACTCCAGGACAGTGGCACTACAAAAAGGAAGGGTTCCAGAAGTCCTTGGGCTTGGTTTCCAATCCTTCTTGCTCTTCTCCTGGGGAGTACCCAGAGGCACACAGCTTAAGTTACAGGCTTTCCTCTCCTAACTTCCTCCTACTCCCAAGTTAACTCTCAACTCTCCACACTTCTTATGCCTGCCTCTTACTATATATATGATATAACAGCTACAACTAGTGGTGAAAGTGTGTAAATACAGTTACCATCCAGTTGTGGGAGTTTGCAGCTATTACAAGAGAAAATAGTCACTGGCATAAGTTGACATACACAAAAGTTTGTAGTGTCCCTTTTTTTACACGTAGTGGGATATTGCATTAGTTAGTGAAAGTAGACTGCGAGTCAAATAGATCTACTGAAGTGGAAAAAATACAAAGCAACCATGTGACACAGCTGATATTTTTAAAACATCTTTATTTTGTTTATTTTAACAAAGCATCTAATAAATGTTACATTTTAATAATTGCCACATTAAATAAACAAAAAGGCGTTATCAGTCTTATGGACTATTTGTAAATATACAGCTCCTAGCAAGCAGGGAAGGGGGCACTATATGAGTTCAATTTGGTTTTCCTTCCCTTCTTTAATTGAGAACCTGTGGATGTACCCAGAGGTACCCCCATACAGACTTTTTAATGCAACACCTTGCCTTCTTGCTGGGCAGGTATATGTGGAACACTGTCTCTGCTGGGCAGAGTGTACACCTCAGCAAACTTGGTGCTAAAGTTTGGAGGACTGGCCTAATTTAAACTAGACAGTCAATCAGGAGTAATGTAAGGGCGGCATTGTGCATTATCATTATAATGTAAAAAAAATCCTAATTCAAGTTCCAAATTGGGGATCCAAATTGCAATTATACAGCTCTATCATTCCAGCAAACCGTTCTTGTTATTGAGGTGCAAGTGCTGTTTGATATCCCCAGTCAGTGAGCAAGGTGTAATAGGATTGTTCCTACTACCCAGTCTGCAACCTCCTCCTACTGAACCCTGTTCTACATAAATGTTCTGGAACGATTCTTCCCTATCCTTTCCCTGCACTTATAAATTGTTTTTTCACCACAATCAAGTCTTTCCTATCACTGTCAGATGTCTCTCCCTGCACTAAGTACACTGGTAAATGGTAGAATCTACGATGGCTGACGCTATTTATAGTGCTGTGACATCACAGGGCTGTCTGGCTGCTGATTGGCTGCATGCATGGCATTATGGGTGATCCCACCTTCCCAAAGTTCCTTTCTCCATGTCCTCACGTGCAGTAGCAATTTTAGGAAAAAATTAGATTCTTTTTTTTTTAAACAACAGTATCATATCATTACATCATTACATCGACATTTGAGATAATGAATACAATAAAGTACAGCTTGTACAACTTATAGTTGGTTATTGAGTTATTCTTATCACAGCAAATTAAACATTTTTCAGTTTTCCTATCTCCCCCCCCTTCTCCCCCCCTCCTTTACCACATCCTCCCCCCCCCCCCCTCCCCTCTCTCATCCTCTCTGGGCGTCTCGGCCACTACAGTACTACACTCGTTCAGTATCCTTGGGTAATCTCTGTGTGTCTCCAGTGCGTCTGAATATAATCTTTCAGGGCACCTAATTGTTTTTTCAAATCCTCCAGCAAATACCATGATGTTAGTTTAAAGGGAGTCATCAAAGTGTTATATTCCGATCTAGGTACATAAAACAAAAGAAACTTCTTCCATTGTTTGTATAATTTTTTTCCAAGCAATTCCTTCCTGTTGATGGCCTCACGACATTCCAGCTGAAACATATGCTTAATACGACCCAACAACATTTCTGAGGTGGGGATGTCCCGTGACAACCACTGTGACAAGAGACACCTTTTTGCTTCCAGCAGTATCTTATGAGTAAGCACAGACAACTCATTTCCACGAATACCCCTTCTATCGTCTGTTGCCTCTTTTGCTTCTGCCTGGAATACTATCAACATGGGCGATAAGTTGACTCTATGTGTGCTAAGTCTTGTCAGAATCGACGTCACTTGAGACCAGAAGGACAGTCCCAAAGACCATGAAGCAGGTCTGTCTTTGGGGAGTCGCATTTAGGGCAAGCTGTGATTCTGTCAGGTCTGTTAGCTGACAATGGTAGGTTAAACTCATATATCGCCAGATGAAGAATCTTAAATTGTGTTTCTCTCATCCTTTCATTAGAGACTGCTTTAAGGACTGCTAGGATACCCGTACAAGCCACCGATTCAATCTCCGACACCCCCAGTTGCGTTTCCCATTTTATGAATAGAGTTGCAGCTATTTTAATCTCCCACGTTGCCCTAAGCGTATTGTAAAGTACCGAAATAGACATCTTGCTCCCATACCCAATAAATGAGTCAAACTTGTTACTGTGCCATTCATTAGAGAGATACTTTGATAGTCCCTTAATATACCTGTGTATCTGCAAAAAAGGGAACTGAGCTGGTTTCCGTAAGTTCCACCTCTCCTCCAGTTCGTTCAATGTCATCCACCGGGCCTCTTTGTTATGTACTAGGTCTTCCAACTTTGTCACACCTCTAGTTGCCTACTCCTGAAAAGATTTATCAGTATTACCGGGGATAAAACTCGAATTTCCCTGTATTGGTAGATGTTTGGAAAACTGGTAAGAAAGGCCAAAGAGCTTTCTCACACTTTTCCATGCAATGATCGTGTCTCGGAGGATCATTGCTCGCCTTGCTATGATAGGTAATTTAGACACTTTGGTATGTAAAATGGCCATTAGGTTCCAAGGCAAAGCTAATTGTCGTTCCACCCCGAAGTTGGAGTAATATGACGTCAAGTGTGCCCAATCCAATATATGTCTGCTGAGACAAGCTAGGTTATACCCCCTTAAATCCGGGAAATTAAGGCCTCCCTGTTCTTTCTTGAGCTTCAACTTTTTTAATGCAATTCTCGCTTTCCTCCCTCCCCATAGGAAATGTATACATTTTTTCTCCAAGTCCATAACATCAGCATGACGTAATAACACAGGAATTAAAAATTTGATTCTTTACCTTTTCTGCCATTCACCAGCATGCTTAGTGCAGGAAGAGACGTGTCTGCAGGCGCTAGGGACAGTGATAGGAAAGACTTGATTGTGGTGAAAAAAATATTTATAAGTGCAGGGAAAGGATAGGGAGGAATCATTCCAGAGCATTTATGTAGAACGGGGTTTAGTAGGGGAGGTTACAAACAATCCTATTACACCTTGCTGCACTGACTGAGGATCCAAATTGCCATTAAACATCTCTGTCATTCCAGCAAACCGTTCTTGTTATTGCAAGTGTTGTTTAATGCAGCCATTAATAGGGTTTATTAAAAGAAAATACGTCTTATTTGCCCCTGTGCGGTTCAGTTATAGGTTTCAAAGCCCTTTTTGCCGTGTATTAGTGGCAAAAGAAAAATATATTTGCCCTTGTACGGTGCAGTGATATATTCAAAAGCCCAGTTTGTTGTGTATTAGTGGAGAAATAAAAATATATTTACCGTTCATCGTATCACTTATCTTTTTTAAAGCCTTTTGTGTTGTGTAAAAGGAGAAAAAAATTAGGGCCTAATTGCCATTCTGTGGTGCAGTGATATATTTTAAAGTCCTGTTTGCCGTGTATTAGTGACGAAATAAAAATATATTCGCCGTTCATCGTTGCACTTATCTGTTTTAAAGCCTTTTGTGTTCTGTAAAAGGAGAAAAAAATTAGGGCCTCCTGAGGTGGCCTCCTTATGCTGCTGCCACCTCAGTAATCTCTCGTTGTCATGCCTCTCTGTGGCCTCCTCATGCTGCTGCCACCTCCACACTATGTCCCCTTGCCATCTGTGGTCTCCTCATGTTACTGCCACCTCCACACTATGTCACCTTGCCATTCTGTGACCTCCTGATGCTGCTGCCACCCCCACACTCTGTCACCGGGTCACTCTGGTCTCCTCATGCTGCTGCCACCTACACAGTATGTAACCTTGCCACTCTGTGGTCTCCTGATGCTGCCGTCCACACTGTTATTGTGCCACTCTGTGGCCTCCTCCTGATGCTGCTGCTGCCACCTTCACACTGCCCTTGTGCCGCTCTGTGGCATCCTCATGCTGCTTTCACCTCACCACTATGTCATAGGGCCACTCTGTGGAATTCTCATGCTGTTCCTACCCTCCCTACTTCATGACTCAGCCACTATTTTGCCTTTCGGCCGGGCTGACATCATCATTTATTTGACCCTTCTTCTGATCTGTCAGAAGGAAGGAAAAATGAGATGCACAATAGATCCTGTCTGTGTAGCAGCTGTAAGGCCTGTATGGTCCCTACAGAATTGGCTTGTGATTTGGTAGCCGAAAGCAAGAGTGGATACAAAACACAGAAGACATGCAAATATTCAGTTTTTTACGTGTCATCTCTGGGGTTTTTTTTGGCATTTTTTAGCAATACTGATGGATTACTGACCAAATGCTGACCGAGTGAAGGTGGATGCTCAACAGACAGGATCCTTTTTTTGTGGGTTATTGTTCTGTCAGATCAGAGGAAGGGCAAAATAATCTGTGACGTCGACACAAACTTAATGCTGACACCCTCTCCACTCTGTCCGGGGGCTACTTGTATAAGTGTTAACTTTCTTAGGCTAATTAAAAACACCTGCACTGGATGGGAGGAGTGCTAATCCTCGACAGACCTGCTGAGAAGCAGTTAAAGATCAGAAGCTGAGCTTGTGGATGTGGGATCCTACCTCTTTTTCTTTCTCTTTTTTGAAATATGTATATAAAGGTCAGGATTAGCACTCCTCCCATCCGGTGCAGGTGTTTTTAATTAGCCTGAGCTAGTATATATAAGAGAAAGGGTTCTACTAGCTCTCAGACTTAACTCCTGAGAGCATGTGATAGGTGAGCTTTACCAACTGTTCACATGGTGCAGTACTGTGTGGCGGCCGTTGTTTGCTGTGGTGCGGCACTGGGGGGTTGGTGGGACCCGGTGCCATGGTGGCATTGCCAGACAGCAGGGGTGCTGTTTGGCGGCTGGATCCCGACGCCCGCTGGTGCGGTGCTGCGGCGGCGGTGGTCGCCGGGCGGTGCTATGCCAAATTTAGAGTAGGACCCACTCCAAGAGGCAACCTTGGCGCGGTGAGTGGGCTTATGCCTTTTGATCAAAATGTACACTAATGCCTCTTATATAGCATGCAGTATAGGGAGCAGTATAGTAAATATTGCGCCGAGAGGCAATATTATTTTGCTGAGAAGCAGTTAAAGATCAGAAGCTGAGCTTGTGGATGTGCGATCCTACCTCTTTTTCTTTCTCTTTTTTGAAATATGTATATAAAGGACTAAACTAGGTGACAAAAGACAAAGGTACAGATCACCACTATTTAAAAGCAGGTATAAATAACCAACAACAAAGCAACAAAAGCACCTGTGGGTGTAAGGCCTCTAGTGGGGTAAAAAACTGGTGACAAGTGAAGATTTAATAAAATAAGACGTAATGAATGGCAATAAAATAATGAAATAAAACAAAATGAAATGAAATACAACTCACTTCACTGGGGAGGATGTCTGTAGGATAAAGCTCAAGACACCTGCAGACAGAGACTCCGCCGGTTGAGTCCGCTCCAAGTATGACAGTAATGATGGCAGCAGATGATACAGTTTCTGATCTAATTATTTTATTACATATAACAACTGTCTCTCAACGCGTTTCAGGGTTATGGATACTCTGGCTCCCATCCGACACCACCGCAAGTACAATTATTGGCTACGGCGGTTGGTAGGTGGCCTAAGCGGACTAATGGAATGGAAGAGCCATGGCAGGGCTCACGGCCACTCTGAACCCCTCTCTGCCTCTTTAAAAGAGCAATGGCTGTTGGGGCTCGCAGTGTGCTGCTGCGCAGGCACGTCTTCTGAACATTGCCAGCTCCACTCCCAGAGCGCTGAGCAGCCACTCAGGGGAGAAGAAGAAGGAGCCAGGGCCCTCACCTCAGTCCGTGTCTGGCTGCCGCCCACAGACAGACAGTGGTGCCTGTCTGCCCGACCAGTGAATTTAAGCCCAAGGTACAAGATCACCCTGTACTATGTGCTGCAAGCATGCAGCTGCTTAACCCTGACTGTGACATCACTGTGTATACCCTGTACTGTGATGTCACTTACTGTGCATAATAACCCTGTACTGCTAGTAATCAGGCTTAGTGACAAGTAAGGGAATTCTGCAAGGTATCAGAGGGTAATTGGGGATGAGATTTGTACTCACAGTGATAAAGTCCCTGGGCAGGCGTGGAGTCAGTGATGGAGAGGTCAGCACGTGGGTCCTCTGGGCACTCTCTGGATGAAGGGACACAGGCCAGGTGGTATGTGAGGTGCCCTTGATGTTAAGGTTTAACGTGCCTGTGGCAAGGTCCCTTGCAATACGTGACACCAGTGCCGTTAATGGTGGCACAACCATTTGCCAGTAGGAGTAATAGAGGAATTGAAGTTTTAGGCAGCTTACAACTTCAACCAACCAGCTTTTACTGAAGAACTTTAACCACTCCACGACCGCCTAACGCACGGATACGTCCGGCGGGCGGTCGTGTTGTTTTGGGTGGACGCATCCATGCGTCATCTCGCGAGACGCGAAATTTGCTGTGAACGCGCGTGCGTTCACAGCGGCGCGCAGCTCTGCAGTTACACTGCAGCCTGCCAGCAATGATCAATCGCTGGCAGGCTGTAGAAGTAAAATAAATGAAATCAAACAGGTATATCAGATGCTGTTTTGTTAACAGCGTCTGATATACCTGCTACCTGGTCCTATGGTGGTCCTATTTGCAGGTAGCTCTGTAAAGTAGCACCAAGCACGACACTACACCCCCCCGTCATTTATTAACCCCTTATTAACCCCTGATCACCCCATATAGACTCCCTGATTACCCCCCTGTCATTGATCACCCCCCTGTAAGGCTCCATTCAGACGTCCATATGTGTTTTGCGGATCCACGGATCCGTGCAAAACACGGACACCGGCAATGTGCCTTCCGCATTTTGCAGATCCGCACATTGCCAGAACTATATAGAAAATGCCTTTTCTTGTCCGCAATTGCGGACAAGAATAGGACATGTTCTATATTTTTGCGGAATGGAAGTGCAGACCCGGAAGTGAGGATCCGCAATTCCGGATCCGAGCGGGACAAAGTCTGTCCCCATAGAAATGAAGGGGTCCGCAATTCCGTCCCGCAAACAGAATTGTGGACGTGGGAATGGGGCATAAGGGTCCCTTATCACCGCCAGTTAGTTAGCTACTTGTTAGGTAGTTTGCGCCCAGCCCACCGCACCGCAATCGCTGATTTTGGCAGAGATTTTTTCATCCACATTGATCGATGTGAATGAAGAAATCTGTGCCATTCATTTTTTCTTTCAGCCCAGAGGCTGAACGGAAAAAAAAAATCTCATTACCCGTATGCTCAATATAAGGAGAATCGCAGAAACTCCTAATGCTGGCCATACATGTAATGATTGCAGGTACCCTCAAATGCTAGGGCAGTACAAACACCCAACAAGTGACCCCATTTTGCAAAGAAGACACCCCAAGGTATTCCGAGAGGGGTATGGTGAGTTCATGTAAAATTTTATTTTTTGTCACAAGTTAGTGGAATATGAGACTTTGTAAAAAAATTAAAATAAAAATATATATCAATTTCCGCTAACTTGTGCCAAATTTTTTTTTTTCTGTGATCTCGCCATGCCCCTCACCTTTGGGTGTCTTCTTTCCAAAATGGGGTCACATGTGGGGTATTTATACTGCCCTGGCATTTTAAGGGCCCTAAAGCGTGAGAATCCAAATGTGTAAAAATGCCCTGTGAAATCCTAAAGGTACTCATGGGAATTTGGGCCCCTTTGCGCATCTTGGCTGCAAAAAAGTGGCACACATGTGGTATCGGCGTATTTTGGAGAAGTAGGGCAATGTGTTTTTGGGTGTATTTTTATATATACCCATACTTTGTGTGAGAAATATCGCTGTAAACGACAACTTTTTAAATTTTTTTATACAAAGTTGTCAATTTACAGAGATATTTATCTTACCCAGCATCAGTATATGTAAAAATACACCCCAAAACACATTGCCCTACTTCTCCTGAGTACAGCGATACCACATGTGTGACACTTTTTTGCAGCCTAGGTGCGCAAAGGGGCCGAAAGTCCAACGAGTACCTTTAGGCTTTACAGGGTTGCTCACAATTTAGGCCCGCCCAAAATGCCAGAACAGTAAACACACCCCATAAATGACCCCATTTCAGAAAGTAGAAACTCCAAGTTATTCGCTAAAGGGGAAATTCAGTCCATGAAAAATTTAACTTTTTGTCACAACTTAGCGGAAAGGGAGACTTTGTGAGAAAAAACAAAAAAAAATCTATTTACGCTAACTTGTGCCAAAAATAAAAAATCTTCTATGAACTCGCCATGCCCCTCACGGAATACCTTGGGGTGTCTTCTTTCTAAAATGGGGTCACATGTGGGGTATTTATACTGCCTTGGCATTTTAGGGGCCCTAAAGCGTGAGAAGAAGTCTGGAATCCAAATGCGTAAAAATGCCCTCCTAAAAGGTACTCGATGGACTTCACGCACCTTTATGCACCTAGGCTGCAAAAAAGTGTTATTCATGTGGTATCGCCGTACTCAGGAGAAGTAGGGCAATGTGTTTTGGGGTGTATTTTTACATATACCCATGCTGGGTGAGAGAAAAATCTCTGTAAATTGACAACTTTGTATAATTTTTTTTTAAAAAGTTGTCATTTACAGAGATATTTCTCACACACAGTATGGGTACATGTAAAAATACACCCCAAAACACATTGCCCTACTTCTTCTGAGTACGATACCACATGAGTGACACTTTTTTGCAGCCAAGATGCGCAAAGGGGCCCTAATTCCAATGAGTACCTTTGGGATTTCACAGGGCATTTTTACGCATTTGGATTCCAGACTTCTTCTCACAATTTAGGGGCCCCTAAAATCCCAGGGCAGTAGAAATACCCCACAAGTGACCCCATTTTAGAAAGAAGACACCCCAGGGTATTCCGTTAGGGGCATGGCGAGTTCATAGAACCTTTTTTTTTTCGCCACAAGTTAGCAGAAATTGATATATATATTTTTTTCCTTACAAAGTCTCATATTCCACTAACTTGTGACAAAAAATAAAATTTTACATGAACTCACCATACCCCTCACGGAATACCTTGGGGTGTCTACTTTCTAAAATGGGGTCACTTGTGGGGTTTTTATACTGCCTGGCATTTTAGGGGTCTCTAAAGCGTGAGAAGTCTGGAATCCAAATGCGTAAAAATGTCCTGTGAAATCCTAAAGGTACTCATTGGTTTTAGGGCCCCTTTGCGCATCTTGGCTGCAAAAAAGTGTCACTTATGTAGTATCGCCATACTCAGGAGAAGTAGGTCAATGTGTTTTAGGGGGCATTTTTACATATACCCATGCTGGGTGTGAAAATATCTCTGTAAATGACAACTTTAAAAAAAATGTTATACAAAGTTGTCAGTTTACAGAGATATTTCTCTCACCCAGCATGGGTATATGTAAAAATACACCCCAAAACACATTGCCCTACTTCTTCTGAGTAGGGCGATACCACATGTGTGCCATTTTTTTGCAGCCTACGTGCGTAAAGGGGCGTAAGGTTTAACGAATACCTTTAGGCTTTACAGGGCTGCTCACAATTTAGCTCCGCCCAAAATGCCAGAACAGTAAACACACCCCACAAATGACCCCATTTCGGAAAGTATACACCCCAAGGTATTTACTGAGGGGCATAGTGAGTCCGTGGGAGATTTTTTATTTTTTTTGCCAGAAGTTAGCAGAAATGGAAACTTTATTATATTTTTTTTCCTCAGAAAGTGTCATTTTCCGCTACCTTGTGAAAAAAAATGAAATGATACATGAACTCACCCTGCCCCTCCGCAAATACTTTGGGATGTCTTCTTTCTAAAATGGTGTCATTTGGGGGGTATTTATACTATCCTGACATTCTTAATAAACAAACAGATGCCTAAACTAGGCTGTGCAACCTATCTTGACCCAGATATGAAATAAAATAAAACTTCACTTTTATTGTAACACATATAAAATATTTCACGCATGTCCTATTTAGAACCATAAACCATGTTTGGTTCTAAATAGAAAATCAAAAATAAATAGGACATGCATTAAATATTTTATATGTGTTACAATAAAAGTGAAGTTTTATTTTATTTCATACCTGGGTCAAGATAGGTTGCACAGCCTAGTTTAGGCATCTGTTTGTTTATTAAGTATTTACAACCTTACCCAGGTCAGGTCTTTAGGTAATTAGGTTATCCTGACATTCTAGCACCTGAAGAAAGTCAGAGCTGCTTCAAAATGCGGAAATTCACTTTTTTGCACCATAGTTTGTAAACGCTATAACTTTTACCCAAACCAATAAGTATACACTTATTGCATTTTTTTTTTATCAAAGACATGTAGAACAATAAATTTAGAGAAAAATGTATATAGAAATGTAGTTTTTTTTTTTATTTTACAACAGAAAGCGAAAAATGTCATTTTTTTGCAAAAATGTCGTTAAATTTTTATTAATAGCAAAAAAAGTACAAATGTCAGCAACAAAGAAATACCACCAAATGAAAGCTCTATTAGTGAGAAGAAAAGGAGGTAAAATTCATTTGGGTGGTAAGTTGCATGACGGAGCAATAAACGGTGAAAGTAGTGTAGTGCAGAATTGTAAAAAGTGGCCTGGACATTGAGGGTGTTTAAGCTAGGGGGGCTGAGGCGGTTAAGTATTTACAGTCAGTAAGGTATGCAGTCCCAGTATTAGGGTATGGTGAGGTAGTTATGCTGCTTTACTCCTGTAATCAGGCTTAGTGACAAGTAAGGGAATTCTGCAAGGTACCAGAGGGTAATTGCTTACGGTCTCCAGACTAGGCTCCTTTCTGAGTAGTCCCCGTAGTACATGCGGTGTGGCGGTAATTAGCCTTTCTCCAGCACCAAATAACTCCCAAGGCCCGGATGCAATGTCTGCTGCTTTATCCTTGGGGGAAAAACTTGCTCCTCTGTTTCAGAATCACTTGCTTCTTTTCCTTTTACTGGCTAGGGATGTCTCTCAGCTTCCAGCATATGTCCCTAGGCTGTGAGGCTACTAGGAACTAAGCCAAGGGGCAATGAGGCAGCCTTGGACGACACTGCAGCCCATCCCTCCTTGCTTCTCACTGCTCTCCAGACTAGTACCCACTTGCCTGTACCATAGACTAGCCTATGTAAATGGGGAAGGACCCTAGCCCCCTCTAGTGGCCGGGAGGAATAAAACACCCAATTTAGGCCTATGACAGGAACAAATGAAGCAAATAGCAGCAAATGACATTGGAACACATCACATACACTGCAATTGGTACAAAGGCATGGAACATGACATTTGGTAGTGCCCACACGCGAGTAGTGGGACACTACACATACAGTACAGCCAGGGTTAATGCAACGTGACATCACAGTACAGGGTTAATATGCACTATGACATCTCAGTATAGCCAGGGTTTATGCAAAGTGTTAATATGCACTGTGAATATAAGTCCTGTACTGTGTTGTCACTGTGCATATTAACCCTTTACTGTGATGTCACTGCATATTAAACGGGTACTCCGGGATAGGAAAACAAATCCCCTAATCAAAGAATAGGAGATAAGTGTCTGATCGGGAGGGTCTGGCTGATGGGATTCCCCACGATCTCCTGTACGGTCTCCGGATCTCCTTGTGCCCGGAGCGGTGGTCAACACTCCCCCTCCATGTATCTATGGGAGAGCCGCAGATACAGCACTTGTGTACAGTTGTGTTCAAAATTATTCAACCCCCACTGAAATTGAGTGTTTTGGCCAGTTTGACATTGATTTTGATCATTTCAGTCATCTTGTTTACAATTAAATCAAAGAGGCACTTGTAAGTCAGACAAATATAACATAACATTTATAATGAAATAACCACAAATGTCTTTTCTGTGCTCACATCATTATCAGTTTTATTCAACCCCCAAGTGACATTCAATCTTAGTACTTAGTACAACATCCTTTTCCAGTTATAACAGCTTTTAAACGTGAAGCATAGCTTGACACAAGTGTCTTGCAGCGATCTACGGGTATCTTCGCCCATTCTTCATGGGCAAAAGCCTCCAGTTCAGTCACATTCTTAGGCTTGCGCACTGCAACTGCTTTCTTTAAGTCCCACCAGAGGTTATCAATTGGATTTAAGTCTGGTGACTGCGATGGCCACTTCAAAATGTTCCAGCCTTTAATCTGCAACCATGTTCTAGTGGACTTGGAGGTATGCTTGGGATCATTGTCCTGTTGAAAGGTCCAACGTCTCCCAAGCCTCAGGTTTGTGACGGACTGCATCACATTTTCATCCAATATCTCCTGGTACTGAAGAGAATTCATGGTACCTTGCACACGCTGAAGCTTCCCTGTACCTGTAGAATCAAAACAGCCCCAAAGCATGATTGACCCGCCGCCATGCTTCACAGTAGGCAAGGTTTTCTTTTCTTCATAGGCCTTGTTCTTCCTCCTCCAAACATAGCATTGATCCATGGGCCCAAACAGTTCTAATTTTGTTTCATCAGTCCACAGAACACTATCCCAAAACTTTTGTGGTTTGTCCACATGACTTTTGGCATACTGCAGTCGACTCTTCTTATTCTTTGGAGACAGCAAGTGGGTGCGCCTTGGAGTTCTGGCATGGAGGCCTTCATTACGCAGTGTGCGCATTATTGTCTGAGCTGAAACTTCAGTACCCGCATCTGACAAATCTTTTTTCAGTTCCTCACCAGTCACACGGGGACTTTTCTCCACTTTGCGCTTCAGTTAGCACACAGCAGTCGAAGTCAGCATCTTCTTTCTGCCACGACCAGGTAGCGTTTCAACAGTGCCCTTTGCCCTGAATTTGCAAATGATGCTTCCTATGGTGTCTCTTGGTATGTTTAACATCTTTGCAATCTTCTTATAGCCATTGCCCTTCCTGTGAAGAGAAATCACCTCTTCTCTTGTCTTCCTGGACCATTCTCTTGACTTCACCATGTCTGTAAACACACCAGTAAATGTCTAGAAGGAGCTGAGTATCACAGTCATTTTACATCTGCCTAATTGGTGCTTATTATGCTTGATTGCTGCTCCTTGACATCCACAGGTGTTTTCAGTACCTGATCGAAAACACTTGAATGAACCTCTGTTCTTAAGAGTGGTAGTCTTTAAGGGGTTGAATAATTGTGTCAATGAAGAAATCACAAAAAAAACCATTTAATACTGTATTACAAAAACAATTGATGTCATGTTAGTTGCATTTGGTTCTTTAAAAAGTCCTTGTAAGATTTCATTCTGAACACAATTACAAATGTACACTAAATTCCCTAAAACCCTTTACAGCATTGGGGGTTGAATAATTTGGAACACAACTGTATCTCTGAGTCTTCCATAGAGATACATGGAGGGGGAGTGTTGACCATACTACCGCTCCGTGCGGTGGTTGACACAGCTTATTTCTTGAAGACTGAGCTGGGGTGCCGTACGGGAGATCACGGGCATCCCAACGATCAGACACTTGTCCCCTATCATTTCCTATGATATTCACAATATTTTTGAGTTTTTCACAGAAAATGCACCACTTCTATAAAGCACAATATGTCACGAAAAATCAATCTCCGAATCGCTCCGCTCAGAAAAAGCATTTTAAAATTATTACCATTTAAAGGGAGACAGACTAAGGATACTATACCAAGTGTTTTTGTTTGTATTTGATCTTTATTATCGCTTTCATATCTTGTGTTCATGGGGGCCTCATGTTCGAGTTTCGCCTAAGGCCTCACAAAGTCTAGAGCAGCCTCTGATCCTACCAATATGCCCCTATTGTCTCAGATGGGAATACCCCTTTAAGGAGCTGTAGCCACTCTGTCTGCTGCTGTATGGTACCTACTATACATGTAGCAGCGCATTTTCCCCTGGGGGGACAAAACCTCCATTTTGTGTTACTGTATGTAATGGAAAATGTCACAATTTTTCAGATTTTTTTATAGAAAGTAGAATCTGCATTCTGCCATCTAAAATCAGAGGAACGGTGTGGACCTATAGATTATGGATCAGTACCAAAGGGATTTCTTATATAGGCATGTGAATAACTCAGTGAACTTTGAAAACTTTGAAAACAGTGATGTGTACTTTACATCATCCCTTCATCCGTTACATTTGGAATATTTCTTCTTTGTGCCTGTTAGTGTGTGTTGTTAGCTTAGTTATCACTAGAAATATTTGACTGAGTAAAATAACATGGATAGCATGAAAGTTAAGAAAGAGATATTTTGACAGGTGTTTTAACGTGAATTGCTATGATAATGACATGCTGCTGGAAGTACCTAAAATAATAATCCCTATCTAAAAATCGACACAGAGCTTCCATTTCCTACTTTTGCATCTGATACCACTTCACATTATAAAGTGGACTGAATTGTAAAAGAAACGTGGCTCAGCCACCAATCAAAGGGGTTGTCCAGGGGTAAAAAATAGTGGCATAGACAGCCTTAAACTGTGATAAAAATACAAAAGAAGCCATACTCCCCCTCACTGATCCCCTGCTACTCTTGTTTTTATGCTCTGGTCTCTGCTTCTGGGGCTGGTTTTAACATGCAGGAAGTGCCTCCAAATGCTTGCTCAGCCAATCACTGGCTTAGGCTTACATCAGGTTTAAAGGGGTTATCTTATGATTATTGTAAAAATGAAAATCAGACATCATACAGTACATGACAACCTTTTTCTTACAAATCTAGAACCAGCCATGTACCTGACATGGATCCAGGGCTCCCCATTTATTGCTCCAACTGCTCTGCTTTTCTGGAGATACTGTAGGAACAGCTCCTAGAGATGGATATTCTATAAATGCCCCTGATAGAAATACCCTTTTAATCCTATTAAGAGATACTAAATTAAAAGGGGTTTTCTGGGGAAATAAGTTTTCTCAAAAACAGGATCAGAATGACATAAAAAAAACAAAACTATAATTTCTCACCTTACCATTCCCCTGCAGTTGACACTGCACTCTGGTCTCTGCACCTCTCCACTTCCTGTTCTCAAGCTCAACACACAGGAAATGGTTTTGACTGCCTTCTCAGCCAATCATTGACCACAGTGATGCCTTGCCTCAGCCAGTGATTGGCGGAATAGGCAGTCCACGCCTATTCCAGTGTGATGAGTTGAAGACCAAGAAGAATAGATGAGTGGTGACCAGAGCCGCATTGGAACAGCAGCGGAGGGGATAATTGAGGTGAATAATGATTGTTTGAGTTTTTTTTGTCATTTGAATACTTTTTCTAAGAAAAAAACTTCCCCAGAAAACCCCTTTAACATCTGTCCAAGGAGATGCGGTGAGATATGTTAGATTACAGGAGCCTGGGGTAATGCTAATGTAATGATAAAGCCAAACTGACGGCCTGCAAACTCGGCGTACCAGACACACATTTCACAAGCCAAAACACTCTGAACACCCTTGAGGGCCGGGGGACTCTTCACCCACCTCCAGCAGGAAGGGGAACTTTGTCAGAGCCCTTTCCAGGTGTCAGTAGCAGGGCGGCTGGTGGCTTGACACACCGGCCTCAGTTGGGCAAAACCCCAAAGTAAATACTGTGACACTATGCAATGGTCAATAGGGAAACACGAGAATGGTAAATAAATGTAAGCCAGGGCACAAGAACCAGAAGACAAGCAAAGCCAGAGTCAATAACCAGAGAAACCACTCATTAGATAGCTTCAGATCCAGAACCAGGGAGGCAACTGAATAATCAGCAGTGAGTGAGGGAAAAAACTGGCTTAAATGTCCCTCCACAGATCACCTGACACTGCTGAAGTCACACTCAATCTACTCCATCAGACCAGGGAAGCACAGGTGAGGGCTAAGAGTGTGCAGAGGAAGGAACCTCCCACCACATGTCTAAATCAGGAGACATGACAACAGAGGTTCCTTGGCAACAGCTGACGCTAGGGGTTCCGGGACCCCTGACTAGCGTCAGCACTGGGAATGACGGCGCCAGCAGTACCAAGATCCGGAGTGGATCTCACAGAGTGACGCATGTGCATAAAGCACGAACCTTTACTAGCTCCGCCCTCCTGGGGAGACACCCTGCCCCTTGTGGCCATTTAGGGGTGAGGGATGTCCTGCCGGAGACCACCTGGGAGAATAAGAGACACGTCTTCTCATGTTTTGGCGAGACTGCATCTGTCTCCCTGGGTGCCTGACAGTACCCCCCTCTTGAGGAGAGACTTCCGGGCTCTCACCACCCAGTTTGTCCAGGAACCTAGAGTAGAATACAGCAATCAACTTATCGGCATGGATTCACCTTTCAGGGATCCAGGACCTCTCCTCTGGCCCATACCCTTTCCAATGTATTAGGTATTGAACAGAATTTTGGACCTTGGCTCCCAGGCTTTTTTAGGGAGGGATATGTGAAACACATTAGGAATCTTTAAATTCTCAGGGAGTTTAATTCTAAAGAAAACCCGATTGATTACCTCCAGAATAGGAAAGGGTCCAATAAACCTGGGGGCGAACTTAAAACAGTGCACTTTGAGTTTAGATTTTTGGTGGATACCCACACCAAGTCTACAACTTGCAAATCCTCCCCCTGAGACTAGTGTTTGTCAGCAGCAACCTTCTGCTTGAAAACGAATTCCCTCCTACACCCCCTTCAGTCTATTCGTGGTCTCAGAAACTCCTAGGACAGGCATGCTCAACCTGCGGCCCTTCAGCTGTTGCAAAACTACAACTCCCAGCATGCCTGAACAGCCTACAGCTATCAGCCTACAGCAGGGCATAGTGGGAGTTGTAGTTTTACAACAGCTGGAGGGCCGCAGGTTGAGCATCACTGCCCTAGGATATTTTCAGAACCCTTAAGAAAAGTCAGGGACCTGGGATTAAACCCAAAATTACAGAAGAAGAGGGACATATCCAGAGACTCATAATGCCTATTTTTAAGGAAAAACTCAGCCAAAGGTACAGTAGATACATCCCCTATTCAAGTTGGTTGTATGAACAGAAACACCTAAGATAAACCAGATGTTGCAATCTTATTACCTCCCATTCAACGTTGGTGGAGGCGACCACCATTCCCGGAGAAAGAATAGGGGGTGGACTGACCTCTTCTTGCTGGACGGCACAAATTCCTGAAAAGAGCATCTGGTCAAATATTTTTAGGCCAAGGAATAAATGAAATAGAAAATTTAAATCATGAGAAAAACAAGGCCCATCTAGCCTTCCTGGGGTTAAGCCTTTTAACATTTTCAGGGTAAATTAAGTTCCTATGGTCAGTAAGTACCACAAACAGGTGCCTGGCCCCCTCCAGTAGGTGTCTCTATTCCTCAAGGGCCTATTTAATCGCTTATAACTCCCTGTTACCAATATCGTGGTTTAATACTGTGGTTGAGAATTTTCTAGAAAAGAAAGCACAAGGTTGAAGGTGCATAAGGGAAGGGGACCCCTGGGACAACACCGCCCTCACCCCAACCTCTGAAGTATCCACCTGAACTACAAATGGTCTGTCTAGGCTGGGTTGGCTAGGCTAAGGTCAGTGAGGGGCTTCACAATTTTTGAGAAACCCCTAATAAAGTTGGCAAAAACCAAAAACCTATAAAGGGCCTTCAGGTTCCTGGGCTGGACCTAATCCCGTATTGCTGCACCCCAAGGAACCCGATCTCATCTACATTTACATACAGGAAGTTATCCCTGAGCCTTTTGAGAACCGTACACACATAGTCCCTGGGAGAATGAACATCTCAAAAAAATATCAAAATGTCATCAATGTACACAATGATGCGTAATCCCAAAAAATCCCTAAAAATGTCATTAACTAAAGCTTGAAAGATGGCTGGGGCATTGTGAAGTCTAAAGGGCAGAACTAAGTACTCAAAATGCCGTTAGGGTGTATAAAGGCCGTCTTGCATTCATCACCTAACTTGATACGGACGAGGTCATAGGCCCCCTTAAGATCTAATTTAGTAAAGATTTTGGCACCAATAAACTGGTTGTACAAGTCAGGAATGAAGGGAAGAGGATACTGATTCCTAATAGTGATCTTACTTAGTTCGACGATGGTCAATACATGGCCTTAATCCTCCATCTTTTTTAGACACAAAAAAGAAACCAACTCCTAAAGCAGATTTAGAGCGGCAAATAAAACATTCTCCTGGACATAATCCCTCATGGCCACCATCTCAGGTTCCGAGAGATTAAAGATCCTTTCCTTAGGCAGAGGGGCCCCAGTAATTAATTGAATATCACAATCAAAGGGTCAATGAGGTGGTAAAATCGAACCTCCCCCCTCCAAAAACACCTCAGGAAACTCTTTTATGTACCACGGGACCTATGTAGAGGAGCATCCAATTTGACTGATCTTTTGAATACATTTACCCTGACACTCCTTACTCCAACTAGTAACATCTCCACTGACCCAATCAAAACAGGGATTATGTTGTCTGAGCCAGGGCTGGCCCAAAACCACAGAGGCAGGAAAGGAATGAATAACCCAGAAGGTAATCTCATCCTTGCAAAGACACCCCACTTGAAGGGATACTGGTCAGTCAGTAACTGCCTCTACACTTTGGACAAGAAGCAAACCGTTAAATGAGGTGAGTCTAATACCTGACTCCAAGCCTCTACGGGGCACGCCCAGATCCTTGGCTATGGTAGTCCAAAAAATTAAACTCAGCCCCGCAGTTAAAAAATGCACACCCCTTCACCTCCTGCTCCTGAAAATAAATCATAATAGGAAAAAAACACTTTTTTAAATAGGGTTACCTGGGCGCCTAGTTAGGGAGCCCCTGCTCCAACTAGGCGTGGTCATTTCCCAACTGCTCCAGACGAGGGTAATCCCGCACCAGATGTTTAGGAGACCCACAGAGCATACACTGTCTCCGTTCCCAGCTATGTCGCCTTACATCAAGTGAAAGGGCAGTCTTTCCCAACTGTATAGGTTCTTCACCCGGAGGAGTTGTTGACCCCGCCACAGGCGAGACCCCCTTGTAGGCGGACTTATCTTGTAGATGTTTACATAGCCTTCTATCGAGATGAACAGCCAGGGTCATGGCGGTTTCCAGACTGTGCGGCGGCGAGTGGTGCACCCACATGTCCTTGAGGGAATCCGCTAACCCACTCAGAAAAGAACTCCACAAGGCCGCATCATTCCACCCTGTTTCAATGGCTTAACGTCTGAACTAGGAACAATACTCCTCTGCCAGAAGATCTCCCTGATGGAGGGATCTATGGTTAGAATCTGCAATGGCGGTTCTATCTGGTTCATCATAAATGAGGCCTGGCGCCCTAAAAGATTCCTTAATAGAATTACGAGATGGAGAATCCTCAGATAAGGTGAAGGCACACATCTGGGGGTCCCCCCTAAAAAGGGAAATGACTAAGCCCACCCGAGCTTGCAGCTCTCATGAAAATTAAAAAACTGCTTGTGATCCCCCAAAAAAAACTCAGGTAGGGGAACCTTAGGCTCAGAAGATGCCCCTCCCCTACCCCGGGACATAACAAGGGCTTATTTGAGGCTGCTGGAGTTAACTGGACCAAAGCCTGAGTATGGTGCCCCACAGTCATAGCTACATCCTGAAACATATTTAACAGACTATGCATCTGATCATCCAGCTGCTTAGCAGGATCCCAGCGTCAGCAATGGGAATGATGGTGTCCCGTCTCCCAGCAGTACCAAGATCCGGAGTGGATCTCACAGAGTGACGCTTGCGTGTAAAGTTCGAACCTTTACTAGCTCTGTCCTATGGGGGTGACACCCCGCCCCTCGTGGCCAGCGAGGGGTGAGGGATGTCCTGCCGGAGGACCGGGGACCACCTGGGAGAATGAGAGACACGTCTTCGCATGGTGACATGCTTCTGGTGAGACTAACGTCTGTTTCCCTAACTGCCTGACACCTAGGCTGTTAAATAGTTGATAAATTATATTTCCTCTTGTGCTGCTATTATTTCATGGGGGTCTGTCACCAGCATCAGCTATAATAATCCAAGGCCATGTTCAAATAGGTTTTACTCACCTGAATCCAACTCTTTATCTGTTTGAAAATTCTATGCTTTTGTTGTGGCAATTTTTTGCTTTTTTTAAATATGCAAATTAGCTGTTCCCTACACTAAGGACATTCTTGCTACCCTGCTGCATGAAAGATCCCCTTCTTCAACTTCCCATCCACAATGTGAGGTTTGATTGACAGGACCAAACATTAGCTATGTCATCTTGCCTGGCCCTGTCTTCTGGCACAAGTGCCATGCAATTAGATATCAATCCATGCACAGTAGCGCAGTAGACTTGTTTTTGTCCCTGCAAAGATCTACTGCGCATGGGCCAATGTCTAATTGCACGCCGTTTGCAAGAGAAGACAAGGCCAGTGAAGATGAGGTAGATAGTGCATGACCCTATCAATTAAACCTCAAAGAGGGTGGCTGGGATGCTGAAGAAGAGTATCTTTTGTGCACTGAGGGCAGCTGGAACAACCTCGGTGCAAGGAACAGATAATTTGCATATTTTAAAAACGCAAAAAAATTGGTACAATGGACACATGGAATTTTAAAACAGGTGAAGATGAGCAAAGTCTGATTGACCATGACCTTTAAAGGGGTTGTCTTATTAGAGACAAGCTCTTTCAAAAACATGATAGTGATCCTTTACCTTGAAGCTTTGCTACACGAGGGAGTGTAGCCCCAGCCTCATCTTTGCCAAGTTCAGTTAGTCTAGTAATAATACGATATGTGATTTGTGGAATTACTTCTGAAAACTATTCAACTGTTGCGTTGGTAACGGTAAAATGAGTGTTCTCCTCATCAGTGGTGACTGTTCTACTCACTGTGTTTCTAAAGTTTCCTCGTTGGTTCCACCGCTCCATGTTCCCTGCCTGTTTACATTGCTCAGAATGCATGTTAAATCTATTGTGAGATAGCTTGTTCATTTCAGCCCTCCCGTTGCTTGCTGCTTGCAGTCTCCAGCTCAGAGTAAAAAAAAACCATTAGCTTTCCGCTCCCCTTGCAGGAAAAGTGCAGGATAACAACCAGTATATAAAGAGTGTCTTGCTTCTAATATATAATAGTGGCTAGTTTTGTCGTTCTGTTGTCAGATTATAGTATGCAGAGCCATAGCTAGGCTTTCTTTAAGTTAGAAAAGGTCCTTCTGGTGACATATCCTTGTATCTGTATACCCTGACCAAGCTAGAGTGTGTTGTTGCTTTCAATATCGGTTTCTCATGCTCCACCAAGGGTATCACAATAGGCTTTGCAGAGGTACAATAGCAGTCACAACTAGGCACAGGTGTCTCAGTAGGCCCAGTAATCTAAATGGCATGTAGGGGAAGTGATACCAATTTTGCATTGGCAATTCATTTTACCTCCACACTTGTCCTGTAAAGGATACTAAAAGACCTATGGGTTAATACTATAATTATTTACTTCCATCGGACCCGATAAATTGGAGACCAAGAACTTCTGACAATCTGTTAGTGATGGTTTTATACAGGTGCATCTCAATAAATTAGAATATCAGAGAAAGTTTAATTTATTTCAAATGTTTATTTGTTTTTAATGTTGATGATTATGGCATACAACTAATGAAAACCCAAAAGTCAGTATCTCAGATAATTAAAATATTTTGAAAAAGTTTAATACTGTAGACTCATGATGTCACACTTTAAACAGCTAATCAACAAAAAACACTTGCAAAGGTTTCCTAAGCCTTTAGTCTGGTACAGTAGGCTACACAATCATGGGGAAGACTGCTGATTTGACAGTTGTCCATAAGACAGTCATTGACACCCAAAACAAGGAAGGTATGCCACAAAAGGTCATTGCTAAATAAGCTGGCTGTTCACAGAGTGCTGTATCCAAGAATATTAATGGCAAATTCATTTAAAGGAAAAAGTGTGGTAGAACAAGGTGCACAAACAACAGGGATAACCACAGCCTTGAAAGGATTGTCAAGAAAAGGTTGTTCAAGAATTTGGGGGAGATTCACAAGGAGTGGACTGGAGCTGGAGTCAGTCCTTCAAGAGCCACCACACACATATGTATACAGTACATGTACTAAAACTGTCACATTCCTAGTGTTAAGCCACTCATGACTAGTGTTGAGCGCGAATATTCGAAAAGCGAATTTTTTTAGCGAATATCGGCACTTCGCTAATTCGCGAATATTTCGAATATAGCGCTATAAATTCGCTATTTCGAATATTCGTTTTTTTTTTTTTTTTTTTTTAGTTATATTTTTTTCTTTCCCTCTTCCCAACAGTAGTTCTTACCTGTCCTGAGGATTCCTGGCTTCCTGGCTGCTCTAGTCAGTGCCCATTGCCGCTTCTGCCGACTTCCGTGCTCATGGAGCGTCCCCATCCATGGGAGAATCTACATATACTAAAATGTACTGTCGGATTTGGAGGAATTACGTTGAAATCGCAATGCGATTAATTCAAGTTATATTAATCGCATTACGATTTTAACTTAGAGCTGAGTTTATAATGGGTCAGCTTGCTAGAATGAACGAAGTTAACGAATTTGGAATATAGCAGCACTGCTAAGTTGAATTCGCAATGCGATTAATTTAACTTGAAGTAATCGCATTGCGATTTCAACTTGGCACTGCTAGTGCTATATTCCATATTCGTTAATTCTAGCCTATGTAAGAAAGCAGTGCTAAGTTGAAATCGCAATGCGATTACTTCAAGTTAAATTAATCGCATTGCGAATTCAACTTAGCAGTGCTGCTATATTCCATATTCGTTAACTTCGCTCATTCTAGCAAGCTGACCCATTATAAACCCAGCTCTAAGTTGAAATCGCAATGCGATTAATATAACTTGAATTAATCGCATTGCGATTTCAACGTAATTCCTCAAACCGACAGTACATTTTAGTATATGGAGACGCTCCCATGGTGATGGGGACGCCCATGAGCACAGAAGTTATGGTTGGCTTGGTAGAATTAGCGAATAGTTGAATATGACGAATGTATTCGTCATATTCTCAAAACGAAGATAACAGGTATTCTACATCTTCGTTTAGCAACCTCATTCGTCAACCTCGCTAATTCTAGCAATCAAATAGGAAGGTTGACTATAGAGACAGCTGTAGCTATACATGTATTTTTTTTTTTTTAATAGAATAATTATATTACTTGATATAATTATTATAATTATTCTATTTATTAAAAAAAAAAAAAATCGCATAGCGAATTAAACACAGCTGTCTCTATAGTCAACCTTCCTATTTGATTGCTAGAATTAGCGAGGTTGACGTAATAGGTAGCTAAAACGAAGATGTAGAATACTTCGTTATCTTCGTTTTGAGGAATAGACGAATACATTCGTCATATTCGTCATCCTCGCTAATTCTAGATATGAAACCAATAGGAAAGTAGCCTTAAGTACAAATCGCAATATGCGATTATTTAAATCGCATGTTAATCGCGATAACTAGAAAAATGACGTAATATTCGATTTCGACGAATATGAAACGAATATTCATTCGAATATTCGCGAATTTCGTCGAAATCGAATATGGCACCTGCCGCTCATCACTACTCATGACCCAGAGACAATGTCAGAAGTGCATTTCATTTGGAAATCAAAGTCCCAGAATATGGAGGAAGAGTGGAGAGGCATATAATCCAAGATGCTGCAGGTCCAGTGTGAAGTTTCCCCAGTCAGTGATGGTTTGGGGAGCCATGTCATCTGCTGGTGTTGGTCCATTGTGTTATATCAAGTCCAAAGTCAGCGCAGCCGTCTGACAGGAAATTTTAGAGCACTTCATGCTTCCCTCTGCTGACAAGCTTTATGGGGATGCACCTGCCCACACTGCCATAAGTACCAATACCAGATTTAAAAATTATGGTATCACTGTGCTTAATTGGCCAGTGAACATGCCTGACCTAAACCCTATAGAGAATCTATGGGGTATTGTCAAGAGGAAGATGAAAGACACCAGACCCAATAATGCATATATTCCTGCACATTTTGTGCCAACTTTTTTCCCAGTCAATAGGGGGCAGAAATACATGTCCAAATTGAAAAACATATCAGAAGTTCACAAGTAAATGTGTGGATTTATGTTGTTGATTTCTCTTGATGTTTTTTTCACACTATACAAACATTGTGTGAACATGCCCATCCATATACAACTAAGAACTGAAATAGCACACAGGAGCTTGGTGTAAAAATAATAAATAAGTTTGGGTGTCATTGCTGCGTCCATCATAGGATGAGGCATTGTTTGCAGAGTCAGCAAGTCAGCTCAATTGCAGTAGAATGGCCAGTGTGAGTTGTCTGGCTTCCCTCCATCTCAATCTGCTACTTATGATGTAATCCCTGGCGGAGGAAGCAAAGTCAGCATAAGAATAATTCTGAATCCAAAAACACTAGAGATGTGAATTCTTAAAATAAATAACATGTTCATTACCAAAGGTGATTCTTAGAGATGAGCAAAGTTATGAAAAATTGTCTGCTTCGCTGAATTTCACAAAGAATTTCAATTCATGATGAATTACTTCTTCATGAAGCACATTCCTTTGTATGTAGCGGACACCATGACGGAGAACAAAGATCACGCCAACCCCCTACATTGAACCCCTGAGATGCTACATTCATCGCTGATCGTGGCATCTGAGGCAACAATTTAGGCCTTTCAGGGGTTAATCAGCGTAAAACAAATAACTAAATATTGACCATTTGCTCGCATAGAAGCCGCCGTGGCAATCTTAATTTTAAACACTGCGCAAAATCTCACGCGGTGACATGATGATACTGTCATGTCATCATGCTGGCCGGGAGTGATCACGTGATGACATCGCCACGCCCGGCCAGGGCGCTAACGTGGTGACGTTATACTTGCTTTTTTTTTTTACCGCTATTTCAGGAAAAATAGATTTGTTACTAGTGATGAGCGGCAGGGGCAATATTCGAATTCGTGATATTTCGCGAATATTTGGGCGAATATTCGCCATATATTCGAAAATTCGCAAATTCGTAATCTCCAGACAATATTTTCTTGTTTGCGAAAATCCGCATAAAAAATTTGCATAAATTAGCATAAAAATTCGCATAAACTGGCATTTAAAGATACCTTTTAACCCCTTAAGGACGAAGGGCATACATGTACGCCCTTCGTCCGGACTTTAAAGATGGCGCCCGCTCCCGCACGGAGCGGGCGCATGAGCTGCGGGTAGACGCTTGATTCATCAAGCTGACACCCGCAGCTCATGTCCGCGACCGGCAGCGATGCCGATCGCGGACATTTAACCCCTCAGATGCCGTGGTCAATCCTGACCACGGCATCTGATCGCGCAAAAACCGAAAGTTTCACTTCGGTTTTGCTCGGCTCCCTGATGGCCACAAGGGGAGCCGGAGCATGCATTTAGTAGCCTAGGTTTCTGTGAATGAAACCTAGGTTACTACTTAGTATTCCTATGGAGCCTATGACTGTAATAGGCTCCATAGGAAAATATGCGATTTTCTCATATATTCCAATGCTATTGCATTGGAATATATGAGAATAGCAATCTGATGATTGCATCTTATAGTTCCCTATGGGAACTATAAGAAAGTGGTAAAAAAAAAAAAAAAGTTTAAAAAATAAAAAAAAAATTTAAAAAAATATAAAAATTCAAATCACCCCCCTTTCCCCAAAATGAAAATAAAATAAATAAAAAAATAAAAAAATTACACATAATGGGTGTCGCAATGTGCGAAAACGCCCATACTATAATAATATTAAAAAATATTCACCATACGGTAAACATAAAAACGGAAAGAAAGCGTCCAAATGGCTAATTTGCCATTTTTGGACGCTTCATTTCCTAAAAAAAAATGAATAAAAAGTGATCAAAACATCATACGCACCTCATAATGGTATCAATTAAAAGTTCAGATTGCCCCGCAAAAAATGAGCCCCTACACTGCTCCGTACGCATAATTACAAAAAAGTTATAGGGGTCAAAACATGGCGACAAAAAAATGAAATAAAAAAATTCCCACTTTTAATTTTTTTTTCACTATCAAAACGCAAGAAAAACTATACATATTAGGTATTGCCGGATTCGTACTGACCTGAAGAATAAAATTAACCAGTCAGTTTTATGGCAAATCGAACGTTGTAATTTAAAAACCCTTAAAACTGTGGTGAAATTGCTTTTTTTTTGCAATTTCACCCCATTTGGAATTTTTTTCCCGTTTCCCACTACATCACATGCAAAAATAAATGGTAGCGTTAAAAAGTACAACTTGTCCCGCAAAAAACAAGCCATCATATGGATATGTGAGCGGAAATATAAAAATGTTATGGCTTTTGGAAGGCAGGGAGCGCAAAACAAAAACGCAAAAATCCCAAAACCCCCAGTCCTTAAGGGGTTAAATACCAGCTTATGCGAATTTTTATGCTAATTTATGCGAATTTTTTATGAGAATTTTCGCAAACAAGAAAATAATGACATTATTTTCTTGCATGCGAAAATTTTCATATAAAAAATTCGCATAAAGCGAATATTCGCAATTGCAAATATATTTTGCGATATTCTAAATATTCGCAAATTCTCAAAGTGCTGATATTCGCGATTAAAATTCGCAATTCGAAAATTCGTGATCAACACTATTTGTTACCACGAAGCACAAGGAAATTCAGCTTCGCAGCAAATCTAATTTTTCCTGAAATTCGGATTCGCTCAGTATTAGTGATTATGAAGACTGCAGAATTCTACAGTTACAAAAAAAAGTAAGTGAACCCTTTGGAACTACTTTGATTTCTGCACTGATTACAAGTAAAATGTGGTCTGATAATTATCTGTTATAATTACAGACAAACACAGTCTAAGTAAACTAAAAACAAACAGTCATACTACTCATGCATTTTATGGAGCACATCGATTAAATTACCAGGGTTAATAACTATGGTATCACGGTGGTTGATTGGCCAGCAAGCATGACTAACCTAAACCCTATGGAGAATCTATGGGGTATTGTCAAGAGTAAGATGAAAGACACCAGAGCCAACAATGCAGGCAAACTGAAGGCAGCTGTCAAAGCAATCTGGGCTTCCATTACACCTCAGTAGTGCCACAGGCTGATCGCCTCCATACCAAGATGCATTGATGCAGTAAATCATGCAAAAAAAGCCCCGACCAATTATTGACTGCATGTACTGTGCATACTTTTAGTAGGACTACAAATCTTATTTATTGAGATGCAACTGTACAGATAAATGCCAAACACGCATAGTAGGCGAACATCTACAAACTAACATAAAATGTTTTACAATTGTTTGTGTGCTATTTCAGTTCTTAGGGTGCTTTCACACTTGCGTTTTTGCTTTCCGTCCTAGAGTTCCGTCTTTGGTGCTCTAGGACGGAAAGAAACTGATGAGGATAATCCTAATGCATTCTGAATGAAGAGAAATCCGTTCAGGATGCATCAGGATGTCTTCCGTTCAGTATGTGAATGTTTTTTGGACGTTGACAAAACCGTAGCATGCTGATGATTTGTCTCCGTCCAAAAATCCGGAAGACATGCCGTAACGCCGGATCCGGAATTAATACCCATTGAAGTGCATTAATCCGGATCCGGTATTAAGTTAATCGTCGTTTCGGCGCATCGCCTGATCTGACGTTTAGCTCTGCACATGCGCAGCAGCAGTTCCGATCGGGGCCCCAGTGTAAGCTGGGGCTCCGATCGGTTACCATGGCAGCCAGGATGCTACTGAAGTCCTGGCTGCCATGGTGAGCACTCCGCAGCAGTGTACTTACCTGCGCTGCAGCCTCCGGGCGCTCCTTCATGGCGTCACAGGTCCGCGCAGGTAACTACACTGCTGCAGAGTACTTACCATGGCAGCCAGGACTTCAGTAGCGTCCTGGCTGCCATGGTAACTTGAAAGCATTTTGAAGACTGATCAACTCTTGGCACTTCTTACCCAAGAGTACGAAAGAAGGGTTAATATCAACTCCCTATGACTCCTGTCACGACGCTATTGCAGATTCAGACATCACCACATGGGCTACAGCAAAAAATGACATAATCATTTAAAGTTTCGCTAAAATATAAATGATGCGAGACAGTGACCAAGAAAGTGGTAGAAAATTGCGATATTTCCCCTAGGTTTCTTCATATACAATCTACTAGGCTACAGGAAGAGGATATCCCATCTAGGAACACAGAATGAGATGTCAGAAATCCAGCAAAGATGGATTGCCTTAACAAACCATTGTTTGCTAGGGACTTTGGTCAATGGTGTATCAGAACTGGATTTTTATGGAATATTGGGCAGGTTGGTAGTGGGGCTTATCATTCCCTTCCTGTCCAGTACAGGTTAGCCTCATAGTTCTCAGTCAGGTGATGGAGCTTAGCTCATAACTGGGCTACAAAGGTCTGCACTGTGTGCATTTCCATGTGCGGACCTGCTGTACCGGTTGTCTTGCACCAGTACTGCTAAAGTCTGCTGAGACCTCAAAAGGACATTGCACGTTTGCTTTGTGTTGAATCGTATGGCTGGTAGGGAGCCACCCACATAGAAAGGGCATTTTCATGTTCAGTTACTGTTCAGCCGAGTAGGAATTAGTATTTTGCCTGAATGTAAAGGCTTTATATATATTATATTTTTTTTTTTTTGTCTGTTTATACATGAAAATAAAGAAAACAGGCAAAGCCCTGTATGAACTGTGCTTCTGTGTCACTGTCTCTGACTGCTGTGCCTACAAATATTGAGTTGACCCCACAATGGCAATTAAATGAAGTGACCCTATTTAACCCCAAATTGGCCTGGTGAAGGGAATGGGGGTTCTCTACTCCTTACAAATTTAGATTCAATTGAGAATAAAGCAAAACACATCAAATACCTTTATCTTTCAATCTAATATAGATTTCTAATGGAACAGACATTCATTTTGTGCTCTTTCAGTCCACAGGAGCTTGGTGTAAAAATAATAAATAAGTTTGGATGTCATTGCTGCATCCATCATAGGATGAGGCATTGTTTGCAGAGTCAGCAAGTCAGCTCAATTGCAGTAGAATGGCCAGTGTGAGTTGTCTGGCTTCCCTCCATCTCAATCTGCTATTTATGATGTAATCCCTGGCGGAGGAAGCAAAGTCAGCATAGTCCAAAACACTATAGATGTGAATTCCTAAAATAAATAACATGTTCATTATCAAAGGTGATTATTAGAGATGATAGTTTACGAAAAAAGGGGACCATTTGCGTGAAATATCAAAAATATAGTTAACTGCCTGAAAAAGACGCTTAAGGCCTCTTTCACACGACCGTGACTAATTAGGTCCGGATGCATTCAGGGTGCGTTCAGGGAAGCTCGCACCATTTTGCAAGCAAGATCAGTCAGTTTTGTCTGCGATTGCATTCAATTGATGCGTTTCTATGTCACCACTAGTAAGGTGACATGTCATCAGGAGCGCAAGAGTACTTTCCTAGGTGTAGATCGCCCCATACATTAGCCGGTGCCTAAGAAATCTGTATGCTGCACGAGCGCCAATATCAGCGTGCAGCATTCTCCCTGTAATCATAGGTTGTAGAAATTCGCCAAGTGTATGGGGCGCAATGACGGGGAACGAAGATTGCACCACTCCCCTTTATTATACGTCACCCCGCGTGAGATTTCATCAGTTTCTGAAATCAAGATGGCCGCGATGGCTCCTATGCGAGCAAATGGATGGGTGAGTATGCTTTTTTTACCGTCATTTCAGGAAAAATAGATTAGTTACCACGAAGCTTCGCAGCAAATCAAATTTTTCCTGAAATTCGAATTTTCTCAATATTAGTGATTATGAAGACTGCAGAATTCTATAGTTTCAAAAAAAAAGTAAGTGAACCCTTTGGAACTACTTGGATTTCTGCACTGATTACAAGCAAAATGTGGTCTGATAGTAAACTAATAACAAACAGTCATACCACTCATTCATTTTTTGGAGCACAATGATTAAACTACCACAGTGCAGGGATAAAAAGTGAACCCCTGCGTTAAATAGCTAACTGGTAAAAGCTGTTTCAATCAAGGCGGTAAAATTGGAAGTGTTGATTTGCCCATCCTGACCAGCGCCGTAATAGTATGGAGCAGCGGGACGTGACTTGACGACCGGCGCCGTACTATTACGGCGCGATGAACATAATCGCTCGGGAACTGGGGTTGTAATGGCTGTTCTGCCAAGCAGGCAGCCATATTGACTAAGGGCTTGGCTAGGTATTTCCGCCCCACTGCAGCCCCGATCGGTGCTATTGACCGGATTCCATGAACCAGCGCATAGCAGCTCTGGCTGTGATACGGAGCTGCAGGGAGGGGCTGGGGGGGGGGGTCATGTGGAGATGACCGGTGCTGAACTAGTCAGCACCTGTCTCCTCCGAGGTCAAGCAGGGGACTCCAGTGTTTGGGGTTCCCTGCCAGCGCTGCTATTGGCTGGGACAACAGTTCAGCCAATGGCAGCGCTACAGCAGCAGAGAAAGAGGCTGAACTTCCCTGCATGCAGCCATTCTAGCTGGTGACTACATGCAGAGAGGTTATGTGCCTTTCTGTTCTGCTGTTGGCTTGCTGGGACTTGTGGTGCATCACCCCTATGATTTTAACCCATTTCCTGCTGAAAAGAAAAAAAAAAGAAAGAAGAAAATTTGCAGCTGTTCCAGATCCATAAACCACCTTCCGTCCCTGTCCCTTCCCGCCCCACTAACTCTCCCCCAGCCATACCTGCATACCTGCCTGATCAGCACCTGGGGATTTTCGTGCTTTTTTTTTTGTTTGTCCACATTTGTGTTGACTTTTTGCCAATTTTTCCGTCCAAGAAGAAATTATAGTTAGGGGTTTATATAAATATATATAGAGTTCATACTACAGTTTTTGAACACACGCACGTTCTGTGTGCGTGCGTGCTGCAGAGCACTGTCAGTAGTGTGCTCATTAGTATCTGCTCATTTTGGAATTTTTTATTTATTTTTTTTGTGTGAAAAAAGACCTGCAGTTAGTGGTAGTTAGTTAGATATATATATATACATTTCAGTTAGTGTTAGTTTAGCTTTTTTGCAACCACTGAGCACCGAACAGTAGTGTCCATTACTGATCGCATCTGCTCAGTTTGCACTGCAAGTTTTTTTCTGTGTGCAGAAAATACTTTTTTTTTGTGCAGCAATGACTTTTTTGTGCAGAAATACTCCCTAACAAACAGTGATAGACCAAGGCCAGACATACCCTGTATACAGAAGGTAGACCAGGCCCCTTTTATTTACTGATCTAACTTTTTCCTGTTTACAAACCCCAGTCTAGAGGTCCCTCTTTTTACAGACCACGGAACAGACTACCACCTACAACCTAACAGACAATGAGTGACTCTCTTATCCTCATTCTTGTGCCTCCCTCCACTCCTGGGACTTCTTGAGCAGAACAAAGTGCAGGAAGGGGGAGAGGTGAGAATATTGTACCTGGGAGATTAGCCGGATCTTCTGGGCATCCAACAAATCTTACTCCCAGGAGTCTCTTAGAAACTTAAGAGTTGGCAAGTATGAGCCAGGTTACAACCATAGATAACTATTCTATTCCTTTTGGAAGAAGGTAGTGTCAACAGCTTTTATAAAAGCTGTTGTCGGCATCCTATCTTCTGTTGCAGCCCAGTGATCCAGTTTAGTTACCAGAAATATATCCACTTCCAACTATAAAATAAATACCGTACTTTCCTCCAGGCCACTGCAGGTACAGAGTGCCACCACTATACTACTGTACAGTATTTTGCTACTTAAAAGGGTATCTAGGGGAATTCAGATTTTTTAGCAAGTGCCCTCAGACTGCTCCCTGAAAATTCATACTTACCATCACCACACCACTCTGGTCCTTAAACTGCTTCTTTCTTTCCTATCCACAACACAAAATAAAAAAAGTCTAATATTTTCCGGTGGGGGGCAGTGGGTGACATTGGACTCATATTTTGCAACACTGCGCTGCAGACTTTGGCAGCTCAGTGACTAAAAGTACTGAAAGCCACCACAGGAGTTAGAAAATGCTGAAATCGGCAGTTCTGTCTCAATACTATGCTGCCCTCAGTGATGGGAGGATATAAGAACTGACAGGTTCCCTTTTACGTGCCCCCTTATTTAGCTGTAAACAAACAGGTGGGCCGGGCAGCAACTATGCAACTGTCTTATACCTGATCCATGAGTCAGTTCAGGAAATAGTTCATGATGGTTTGGCTTCCTTTAAATATTTCTGTACTGCTTTCTGTAATGAAGGTGCAGTGTATAGCATCAACTCTGTGCATCTATATACAGAATCCTGTTATTTTATCTTGTAAGGGCTCATGCACACGACCGTATGTATTTTACGACCCGCAAAAACGGACCTGCAAAAAATACGGATGAAGTCCGTGTACATTCCTTATTTTGCGGAATGGAACAGCTGGCCCCTAATAGAACAGTCCGATCCTTATCCGTATTGCGAACAATAATAGGACATGTTCTATTTTTTTGCGGAACAGAAATACGGACATACAGAAACGGAATGCACACAAAGTATCTTCCGTTTTTTTTGTGTGGACTCATTGAAATGAATGGATCCGCATATGATCCGCAAAAAAAAGGAACATACACGGAAAGAAAATGCGTTCGTGTGCATGAGCCCTAATCCTGTCTTTTTTATTTTCTTGTTTTTCTGCCCCAGAGCCTTCTTGTTATCTTGATAAGATCTGTATTACAGATTTGGGTCAGTTTTGGATAGTGTTATTTATTTCTGTCCACCATCAATCATCCACTCAATCTGTATACCATCACCATGTTCTAACTGACATCTGCTCTATTCGTTACCATCATGATTCTGTTCCTGTCATCTGTCTGTGAATTTTACCTCTATATATGTGTTACCCATCAGTGTTGATACATCCTTTACAATATTTTAATATATATTTTTTTTTTTGCAACTGCTCATTTGTTATATGAATTGGACCTCCTGTAGGTCCTGAAGGTATCTGAGTACCTGGTAAAAGTGACAGTTATAAAGTCTAATTCTTTAGTTTTGTGAACAGCCTGCGTTACAGCATTGCAGGAAATATGCGGGATTATCATGATTGAGATGCAACATCAAAGTTATTTAGTGGAAAAAAAGCTGCAGATAACCTTGGGACTACTGTTGAGCGAAATGAAGCATCTGAAGTGGAATTCGATCCAAAGTTAAGGAAATTGTCTTGTACTTTCGTGACAACGAATCAATTTTTCCTAAAATGGTGGCTGAAAATGAAAAAATTATACTCACCTCATCCACTTGATCTCAGAAAGGCCGTCTGCTCCCATCTTAATTGAAGATGTCACCGTGTGATCACGCTGGTCGACATAATGCTGTCAGTGTTATCCAATACATTCCAGACCTCTAAGGGTTACATAGCATCATAAATCAATATAATGCTATGCGACCCGGCAGTGCTGGGAGGTCTTGACAGGTGCTTACCCTGACACATGCTGTAAGTCCAATACGTGGAAAGGGGCCTAAGGGATTATGCACATGGCCGTTGGTCGGCCGTTCCGTGCATTGGGGACTGCAATTTGTGGTCCCCAATGTAGGGGCAACATCTGTGCGGATTCCAGAGATGGATCCAAACCAATTCAACTTGAATGGGTCCGTGATCCGTCCGCACCACAAAAAAATAGAAAATCTTTTTGCAATGCGGAGGCACGGAGAGAAACCCCACGAAAGCACTCAGTAGTGCTTTCATGGGGTTCCATGCCTCTGTTCTGCACCGACCTTCCGGATTGTGGACTCATTCAAGTTAATGGGTCCACATCCGTGATATGGAGTGCACACGGCCTATGCTCTCATATTGCCGACCCACTGTTTGCGGGCCCTAATACAGGCACGGCTGGGCAACGGACGTGTGCATGAGCCCTTAGGCTGCCGAGGCTGGTGTCCGAGGTGGTCACATAAAAGCTCAGTTGGCAATAAATCTGGTGACTGGGTAGGCCAAGGAAGTGTTGCAATCTGATGTAGACATTCCTGGGAAACCCTTGCTGTGTGTGGGCAAACATTATCCTGCTGAAATATGCCAGTAAGACACCCTGACTTGAGAGGCAACATATGTGTCTGCAGGATAGACTAGGGGGGAGATTTATCAAAACTGCTGTAAGAGAAAACTGTCTTAGTTGCCCATAGCAACCAATCAGATCCCATCTTTCATTTTCCAAAGGAACTCAGAAAAATGAAAGGTGGAATCTGATTGGTTGTTATGGAGAACTAAGTCAGTTTTCCTTTTCACCAGTTTTGACTAATCTCCCCCAATGTCTGACAATAAAATTGCTATTAGAGTAAATGTGGTTGAGCTACAATACCAGACACATCCTATTGACAAGAGTGGCGCTGTTTCTTTAAAAAGGTATGTTTTTAAATCTCACCATACAGTGCAAACTTTCGGTTACTTTTATATCTTATTCTTCAGTTCCTGTAGATTCCCCATAACCTAATTGTGTCAGGTTGTCTAACTATAATTATCTTTTTCTGCTATAAATGTTTAAACAGATGGACTAAGATGGCGGGAACAGATGGATTTGTTACTGTCCATGTATGAAACGGAATCTAGAAAAAAAACTGTCACTTAACAGCATTTTATATGTACAGAAAGTGAGACTCAACACAAAGCTGCCTTGTTCTCATTAGTTTCCTGTGTACAAACTGCACTTGCTGCATCCAGTCTAATTACCATGCGCTAACACCGGGTCTGGCTAATTGGACCTTTATATGAATATACATCTAGTAGTAGTAAGAGCTGATAGTAAAGAGAAGGAAATCACTTGTAAATAGGAAGGATTCTTCTCTTGTTTTAATGGCTCATGCACACGACCGTATGTATTTTGCGATCCGCAAAAAATACTGATATCCGTGTGACATTTTTTGTGGACCCATTGTTACAATGCCTATTCTTATCTGCAAAATCGACAAGAATAGGACATGCTCTATCTTTTTTTTTTTTTTTTTGTTTTGGGGGGGGGCTGCGAAACAGACATACATATGCGGAAAGCACACCGTGTGGCCCCATTTGTAACGTAATGTGAATTAGAAAGCAATGAGAATGAATAAGCTTATGTGGGCTAAGTTAATAAATATACTTACTAAGTGATTAAATATATGATGGCATAAACAAATCACATACTGAATAATAAAAAGTAAATAGACATCACTAGCAACATGCAATACGGGGTGGCACTTTAGTCGCCATGTCGTAGAACATGGACAGCACCCCAAGGGGTACAAGAAATAGGGCAAATCAATACATCCTATCTAGAATGAAGTCTTCAATGGAGTCCCAATTAATTGTTAATACAGACCACAGTTATCCTCATCATCCCCTCCTCCAGTGTGAATCACGCATGTCTCTGAGATCACTCAGGAATAGAGATGAGCGAACACCTGGATGTTCGGGTTCGAGAACCCGAACCCCATTGAAGTCAATGGGGAGCCGAACTTTTAGGCACTAAAAAGGCTGTAAAATAGTCCAGGAACGGGCTAGAGGGCTGCCAAAGGCAGCAAAATGTAGGTAAATCCCCTGCAAACAAATGTGGATAGGGAAATGAATTAAAATAAAATAAAATAAATAAAATTTAACTAATATCAATTGGAGAGAGGTCCCACTGCACGGAATCATGCGTCATATCACTCAACACTGGAGAAGGCCACTTTCAGTTATTTCGGCCCCAGCACCCAGACAGAGGAGAGAGGTCCCAAAGCAAGGAATCATGCGTCATATCACCCACCACTGGAGAAGGCCACTTTCAGCTATTTAGGCCCAGCACCCAGACCGAGGATACAGGTCCTACAGCAAGGAATAAGGCGTTATATCACCCAACACTGGAGAAGGCCACTTTCAGTTATTTCGGCCCAGCACCCAGACCGAGGATACAGGTTCCACAGCAAGGAATCATGCGTCATATCACCCACCACTGGAGAAGGCCACTTTCAGTTATTTCGGCACCAGAACCCAGATATAGAGGAGAGAGGTCCCACAGCAAGGAATCATGCGTCATATCACCCACCACTGGAGAAGGCCATTTTCAGTTATTTAGGCCCCAGCACCCAGTCAGAGGAGAGAGGTCCCACAGCAAGGAATCATGCGTCATATCACCCACCACTGGAGAAGGCACTTTCAGTTATTTCGGCCCAGCACCCAAACCGAGGATACAGGTCCCACAGCAAGGAATGAGGCGTCATATCACCCAACACTGGAGAAGGCCACTTTCAGTTATTTCGGCCCCAGCACCCAGACCGAGGAGAGAGGTCCCACAGCAAGGAATCATGCGTCATATCAACCACCACCGGAGAAGGCCACTTTCAGTTATTTCGGCCCAGCACCCAGTCAGAGGAGAGAGGTCCCACAGCAAGGAATCATGCGTCATATCAACCACCACTGGAGAAGGCCACTTTCAGTTATTTCGGCCCCACCACCCAGACAGAGGAGAGGTTCATTCAATTTTGGGTTGCACCGCAAGATCATGGTAAAGTTAAAAAAATGAGGATTCAATAAAGAAGTGCCCCGGAGTACCAGAATACATGTTTGAGGGGGAGGCAGTTCTAAATGTCTATTCTGCACAAGGGAGTGACAGGTCCTGTGGGATCCATGCCTGGTTCATTTTTATGAACGTCAGCTTGTCCACGTTGGCTGTGGACAGGCGGCTGCGTTTGTCAGTAATGACGCCCCCTGCCGTGCTGAATACACGTTCAGACAAAATGCTGGCCGCCGGGCAGGCCAGCACCTCCAAGGCATAAAATGCTAACTCTGGCCACGTGGACAATTTGGAGACCCAGAAGTTGAATGGGACCGAACCATTAGTCAGTACGTGGAGGGGTGTGCAGACGTACTGTTCAACCATGTTAGTGAAATACTGCCTCCTGCTAACACGTTCCGTATCAGGTGGTGGTGCAGTTAGCTGTGGCGTGGAGACAAAACTTTTCCACATTTCTGCCATGCTAACCCTGCCCTCAGAGGAGCTGGCCGTGACACAGCTGCATTGGCGACCTATTGCTCCTCCTCTGCCTTCGCCTTGGGCTTCCACCTGTTCCCCTGTGACATTTGGGAATGCTCTCAGGAGCGCCTCTACCAGCGTGTGCTTGTGCTCGCGCATCTTCCTATCACGCTCCAGTGCAGGAAGTAAGGTGGGCACATTGTCTTTGTACCGGGGATCCAGCAGGGTGGCAACCCAGTAGTCTGCACACGTTAAAATGTGGGCAACTCTGCTGTCATTGCGCAGGCACTGCAGCATGTAGTCGCTCATGCGTGCCAGTCTCCCCAGAGGTAAGGACAAGCTGTCCTCTGTCGGAGGCGTATCGTCATCGCCCTCCGTATCCCCCCAGCCATGCACCAGTGATGGGCCTGAGCTGTGTCGGGTGCCACCCCGCTGTGAACCTGGTTCATCCTCATCCTCCTCCACCTCCTCCTCATCCTCCTCGTCCTCCAGTAGTGGGCCCTGGCTGGCCATATTTGTACCTGGCCTCTGCTGTTGCAAAAAACCTCCCACTGAGCCACTTCTAACAGACTGGCCTGAAAGTGCTAAAAATGACCCCTCATCCTCCTCCTCCTCCTCCTGGGCCACCTCCTCTTCCATCATCGCCCTAAGCGTTTTCTCAAGGAGACATAGAAGTGGTATTGTAAAGCTGATAACGGTCTCATCGCCACTGGCAATGTTGGTGGAGTACTCGAAACAGCGCAACAGGGCACACAGGTCTCGCATGGAGGCCTAATCATTGGTGGTGAAGTGGTGCTGTTCCGCAGTGCGACTAACGCGTGCGTGCTGCAGCTGAAACTCCACTATGGCCTGCTGCTGCTCGCACAGTCTCTCCAGCATGTGCAAGGTGGAGTTCCACCTGGTGGGCACGTCGCATATGAGGCGGTGAGCGGGAAGGCTGAAGTTCCGCTGTTGCGCAGACAGGCGAGCAGCGGCAGGATGTGAACGCTGGAAGAGCGCACAGACGGCCCTCACTTTATGCAGCAGCTGTGACATGTCGGGGTAGTTGTGAATGAACTTCTGCACCACCAAATTCAGCACATGCACCAGGCAAGGGATGTGTGTCAAACCGGCTAGTCCAGGAGCTGCGACGAGATTTCGCCCATTATCGCACACCACCAGGCCGGGCATGAGGCCCACCGGCAGAAACCACTCGTCGGTCTGTTGTTCAATACCCCGCCACAACTCCTGCGCGGTGTGGGGCCTGTCCCCCAAACATATGAGTTTCAGAATGGCCTGCTGACTAGAGTTGAGCGAACACCTGGAAGTTCGGGTTCGAGAGGTTCGGCCGAACTTCCGGAAAATGTCCGGGTTCGTGATCCGAACTCAACCCGAACTTCATCCCGAACCCGAACCCCATAGAAGTCAATGGGGACCCGAACTTTTGGGCACTAAATAGGCTGTAAAAGACTCCCGGAAAGGGCTAGAGGGCTGCAAAAGGCAGCAAAATGTAGGTAAATCCCCTGCAAACAAATGTAGATAGGGAAATGATGACTTAACATAAAATAAATAAAAATTAACCAATATTAATTGGATTTAGGTCCCATAGCACAGAATCAGGCTTCAAATCACCCACCAATGGAGAAGGTCGCTTACTATTATTTCGACCCCAGCATCCAGACAAAGGAGAGAGGTCCCACAGCAGAGAATCTGGCATCATATCAACCACCACAGGAGAAGGCCACTTTCAGTGACTTAGGCCTTAGCACCCAGACAGAGGAGACATGTCAGATAGCACAAGCATTACATTTATACCATCCAGCACAGGAGAAGGCCACTTTTAGTTACTTTGACCCCTGCACCCAGAAAGAGGAGAGAGGTCCCATAGCACATATTCAGGCATCATATCACCTACCACAGGAGTAGGCCACCATTTAGTTAATTTGACCCCTGCACCCATGTCAGATGGTACAAGCATCAGTTTTACATCACCCAGCACAAGAGAAGGCCACTTTTAGAGACTTTGACCCCTGCACCCAGACAGAGGAGAGAGGTTTCACAGCACCCAGACGGAGGAGAGAGGTTTCACAGCAGAGAATCAGGCATTTAGATCACCCACCACAGGAGTAGGCCACCATTTAATGGGACCCCGCCAACCATGTCAGATGGCACAAGTATAACATTTATATCACCCAGCACAGGAGAAGGCCACTTTTAGAGACTTTGACCCCTGCACCCAGACGGAGAAGAGAGGTTTCACAGCACATATTAAGGCCTCATATCACCCACCACAGGAGTAGGCCACCATTTAGTTAATTTGACCCCTGCACCCATGTCAGATGGTACAAGCATCAGTTTTACATCACCCAGCACAAGAGAAGGCCACTTTTAGAGACTTTGACCCCTGCACCCAGACAGAGGAGAGAGGTTTCACAGCACACAGACGGAGGAGAGAGGTTTTCACAGCAGAGAATCAGGCATTTAGATCACCCACCACAGGAGTAGGCCACCATTTAATCGGACCCCGGCAACCATGTCAGATGGCACAAGTATAACATTTATATCACCCAGCACAGGAGAAGGCGACTTTGAGAGACTTTGACCCCTGCACCCAGACGGAGGAGAGAGGTTTCACAGCAGAGAATCAGGCATTTAGATCACCCACCACAGGAGTAGGCCACCATTTAATGGGACCCCGGCAACCATGTCAGATGGCACAAGTATAACATTTATATCACCCAGCACAGGAGAAGGCAACTTTGAGAGACTTTGACCCCTGCACCCAGACGGAGGAGAGAGGTTTCACAGCAGAGAATCAGGCATTTAGATCACCCACCACAGGAGTAGGCCATCATTTAATGGGACCCCGGCAACCATGTCAGATGGTACAAGCATCAGTTTTACATCACCCAGCACAAGAGAAGGCCACTTTTAGAGACTTTGACCCCTGCACCCAGACGGAGGAGAGAGGTTTTCACAGCAGAGAATCAGGCATTTAGATCACCCACCACAGGAGTAGGCCACCATTTAATGGGACCCCGGCAACCATGTCAGATGGCACAAGTATAACATTTATATCACCCAGCACAGGAGAAGGCGACTTTGAGAGACTTTGACCCCTGCACCCAGACGGAGGAGAGAGATCACCCACCACAGGAGTAGGCCACCATTTAATGGGACCCCGGCAACCATGTCAGATGGCACAAGTATAACATTTATATTACCCAGCAAAGGAGAAGGCAACTTTGAGAGACTTTGACCCCTGCACCCAGACGGAGGAGAGAGGTCCCACAGCAGAGAATCAGGCATTTAGATCACCCACCACAGGAGAAGGCCGCTTTCAGTGACTTTGGCCCCCTGCACCCACACAAAGGAGACATGTCAGACAGCACAAGTATAACATTCATATCACCCAGCACAGGAGAAGGACACTTTCATGTACTTTGGCCCCGGCACCCAGACAGAGGGAAGGTTCATTCAACTCTAGGTTGCACCCCAAGATCCTAGTTAATTTCAAAAATTGATTTTTCAATGAAGAAGTGGCCAGGAGTACAAGACAATATGGTTTAAGGCAGTTATTAATAAGGACTACTCTGCACAAGGGAGGGTCAGGTCTTGTGGGATCCATGCCTGGTTCATTTTTATAAACGTCAGCTTGTCCACGTTGGGTGCGGACAGGCGGCTGCGTTTGTCAGTAATGACGCCCCCTGCCGTGCTGAATACACGTTCAGATAAAACGCTGGCCGCCGGGCAGGACAGCACCTCCAAGGCATAAAATGCTAATTCTGGCCACGTGGACAATTTGGAAACCCAGAAGTTGAATGGGGCCGAACCATCCGTCAGTACGTGGAGTTGTGTGCAGACGTACTGTTCAACCATGTTAGTGAAATGTTGCCTCCTGCTAACACGTTCCGTATCAGGTGGTGGGGCAGTTAGCTGTGGCGTGGAGACAAAACTTTTCCACATTTCTGCCATGCTAACCCTGCCCTCAGAGGAGCTGGCCGTGACACTGCTGCGTGGGCGACCTCTAGCTCCTCCTCTGCCTTGGCCTTGGCCTTCCACCTGTTCCCCTGTGACAGTTGGGAATGCTCTCAGGAGCGCGTCTACCAGCGTGCGCTTGTACTCGCGCATCTTCCTATCACGCTCCAGTGCAGGAAGTAAAGTGGGCATATTGTCTTTGTACCGTGGATCTAGCAGGGTGGCCACCCAGTAGTCAGCACACGTTAAAATGTGGGCAACTCTGCTGTCGTTGCGCAGGCACTGCAGCATGTAATCGCTCATGTGTGCCAGGCTCCCCAGAGGTAAGGACAAGCTGTCCTCTGTGGGAGGCGTATCGTCATCATCCTCTGTATCCCCCAGCCACGCACCAGGGATGTGCCTGCGCTGTGCTGGGTGCCACCCCGCTGTGAACCTGCTTCATCCTCATCCTCCTCCACCTCCTCCTCATCCTCCAGTAGTGGTCCCTGGCTGGCCACATTTGTACCTGCCCTCTGCTGTTGCAAAAAACCTCCCTCTGAGCCACTTCTAACAGACTGGCCTGAAAATGCTAAAAACGACCCGTCATCCTCCTCCTCCTCCTCCTGGCCCTGGCCCACCTCCTCTTCCATCATCGCCCTAAGCGTTTTCTCTAGGAGACATAGAATTGGTATTGTCATGCTGATAACAGTGGCATCGCCACTGGCCATGTTGGTGGCGTACTCGAAACAGCGCAACAGGGCACACAGGTCTCGCATGGAGGCCCAATCATTGGTGGTGAAGTGGTGCTGTCCGCAGTGCGACTGACCCGTGCGTGCTGCAGCTGAAACTCCACTATGGCCTGCTGCTGCTCGCACAGTCTCTCCAGCATGTGCAAGGTGGAGTTCCACCTGGTGGGCACGTCGCATATTAGGCGGTGAGCGGGAAGGCCGAAGTTCCGCTGTAGCGCTGACAGGCGAGCCGGAAGCGCGCACAGACGGCCCGCACTTTATGCAGCAGCTCTGACATTTCTGGGTAGTTGTGAATGAACTTTTGCACCACCAAATTCAGCACATGCGCCAGGCAAGGGATGTGCGTCAAACCGGCTAGTCCCAGAGCTGCCACGAGATTGCGCCCATTATCGCACACCACCAGGCCGGGCTTGAGGCCCACCGGCAGCAACCACTGGTCAGTCTGTTGTTCAATACCCCGCCGCAACTCCTGCGCGGTGTGGGGCCTGTCCCCCAAACATATGAGTTTCAGAATGGCCTGCTGACGTTTACCCCGGGCTGTGCTGAAGTTGGGGGTGAAGGTGTGTGGCTGACTGGATGAGCTGGTGGAAGCAGAGGAGGAGGAAGCCGAGTAGGAGGAGGAGGCTACAGGAGGCAAAGAATGATGCCCTGTGATCCTTGGCGGCGGAAGGACGTGCGCCAAGGAACTCTCCGTCTGGGGCCCAGACGCCACTACATTTACCCAGTGTGCAGTTAGGGAGATATAGCGTCCCTGGCCGTGCTTACTGGTCCACGTATCTGTGGTTAGGTGGACCTTGCCACAAATGGCGTTGCGCAGTGCACACTTGATTTTATCAGACACTTGCATGTGCAGGGAAGGCACGGCTGTCTTGGAGAAGTAGTGGCGGCTGGGAACCACATACTGGGGGACAGCCATGGCCATCAGCTGTTTGAAGCTGTCTGTGTCCACCAGCCGGAATGACAGCATTTCAAAGGCCAGTAGTTTAGAAATGCTGGCATTCAGGCCAAGGGCTCGAGGGTGACTAGGTGGGAATTTGCGCTTCCTCTCAAAGGTTTGAGAGATGGAGAGCTGAACGCTGCTGTGTGAAATAGTGGAGACGCTAGGTGACGGTGGCGGTGGTGGTGGTGGTGTCGGTTGCACATCCTCTGTTTGCTGCTCGGCAGGTGGCAACATTCCTCTCGAGGCGGAAGCCGAGGCAGCAGCGGTAGAGGGAGCAGGGGGAGCTTGAGCGGGTTCCTTGTTTTTAAGGTGTGTACTCCACTGCAGTTCATGTTTTGCATGTAGATGCCTGATCATGCAGGTTGTGCTAAGGTTAAGAACGTTAATGCCTCGCCTCAGGGTCTGATGGCACAGCGTGCAAATCACTCTGGTCTTGTCGTCAGCACATTGTTTGAAGAAATGCCATGCCAGGGAACTCCTTGAAGATGCCTTTGGGGTGCTGGGTCCCTGTTGGCGCTGGCCAATAGCAGGCGAACTCTCTGGACGGCGGCTGTTCTGCTTTTGCCCCCTGCTCCCTCTTTGGCTTCGCTGTTGTCTCGGTCTCACCACTGCCTCTTCCTCTGAACTATTTAAGTCAGCGGCAAGACCTTCAGTCCATGTGGGGTCTAAGACCTCATCGTCCTCTGCATCGTCTTCCACCCAGTCTTCCTCCCTGACCTCCTCCTGTTCAGTCTGCACACTGCAATAAGACGCGGCAGTGGGCACCACTGTTTCGTCATCATCAGAGACTCGGTCACTCTGCTGTGGTGGTATTCCCATGTCCTCATCATCTGGATACATAAGTGGTTGTGCGTCAGTGCATGGAATGTCTTCCACCGCTGGGGAAGGGCTAGGTGGACGCCCCTGGGAAACCGTGCGAGCAGAGTCTTCAAACAGAATAGGAGACTGCTGCATAACTTGAGGCTCAGACAGTTTCCCTGATATGCATGGGGGTGATGTGACAGACTGATGGGCTTGGTTTTCAGGTGCCACCTGTGCGCTTTCCGCAGAAGACTGGGCGGAAGACAATGTGGTAACCGTGCTGGAAGCACTGTCGGCTACCCAATCGACTAATGCCTGTACCTGCTCAAGCCTTACCATCCTCATAACGGCATTGGGCCCGACCAAATATAGCTGTAAATTCTGCCGGCTACTTGAGGGAGTTGGTTCACTACTTTGTGCGCCTGAGGCCGAACGGCCACGTCCTCTGCCAGCAACAGAGGCTCCACGGACACCACCACGACCGCGTCCTCGTCCCTTAATAGAATGTTTCCTCATTGTTGCGATTCAACTCGCACCACAATAAAATATCTCTTTTTTTTAGCCCCAAAATTTCCACACTGGAAGATATAATTCCTTTTTCCGGTATTAATTACAAGAAAACTGCTGCAAATTGGACACCAGAATTTTTAAAATGCTAGTTTTGGTACATAGATTCCCACACGGGGAGATATAATTCCTTTTTACAGGAGTAAAAACGTGCGGCCTACTGTTTCTGGTCTAACTAACACCAGATTGATTAAATTGGCCTTTTTTTCACCAAAATTACAACACTGGATAATGTAATGCCTTTTTCGGGTATTAATTACAAGAAGACTGCTGCTAATTGGACACCAGAATTTTTAAAATGGTAGTTTGTGTACATAAATTCCCACACTGGAAGTTATAATTCCTTTTTCCGGTATTAATTACAAGAAAACTGCTGCAAATTGGACACCAGAATTTTTAATACATATGCTAGTTTTGGTACATAGTTTCCCACACGGGGAGATATAATTCCTTTTTACAGGAGTAAAAACGTGTGGCCTACTGTTTCTGGCCTAACTAACACCAGATTGATTAAATTGGGCTTTTTTTCACCAAAATTACAACACTGGACAATGTAATGCCTTTTTCAGGTATTAATTACAAGAAGACTGCTGCTAATTGGACACCAGAATTTTTAAAATGCTAGTTTGTGTACATAAATTCCCACACTGGAAGATATAATTCCTTTTTCCGGTATTAATTACAAGAAAACTGCTGCAAATTGGACACCAGAATTTTTAAAATGCTAGTTTTGGTACATAGATTCCCACACGGGGAGATATAATTCCTTTTTACAGGAGTAAAAACGTGCAGCCTACTGTTTCTGGTCTAACTAACACCAGATTGATTAAATTGGCCTTTATTTCACCAAAATTACAACACTGGACAATGTAATGCCTTTTTCAGGTATTAATTACAAGAAGACTGCTGCTAATTGGACACCAGAATTTTTAAAATGCTAGTTTGTGTACATAAATTCCCACACTGGAAGATATACAGTCATGTGAAAAAATTAGGACACCCTTTGAAAGCATGTGGTTTTTTGTAACATTTTTAATAAATGGTTATTTCATCTCCGTTTCAACAATACAGAGAGATTAAAGTAATCCAACTAAACAAAGAAAACTGAAGAAAAGTCTTTTCAAGATCTTCTGTAAATGTCATTCTACAAAAATGCCTATTCTAACTGAGGAAAAAGATAGGACACCCTCACATGTATTCCCTCTTAAATTGGCTCAGATCTCACACAGGTATATCACACCAGGTGCACATAATTAGTAGATCGTTACTCTGCATGTTGAATGAGGCTTGCCCTATTTAAACCTCAGACATTTAGTTTGGTGTGCTCCTGACTGTTGAAGTGAGAGTGAGCACCATGGTGAGAGCAAAAGAGCTGTCAGAGGACTTCAGAAAAAGATTGTAGCAGCCTATGAGTCTGGGAAGGGATTTAAAAAGATCTCAAAGATTTTGAAATCAGCCATTCCACTGTCCGGAAGATAGTCTACAAGTGGAGGGCTTTCAAAACAACTGCCAACATGCCCAGGACTGAGTCGCCCCAGCAAGTTCACCCCAAGAGCAGACCGCAAGATGCTAAAAGAGGTCTCCAAAAACCCTAAAGTGTCATCTCGAGAACTACAGCAGGCTCTGGCTACTGTTGATGTAGAAGTACATGCCTCTACAATCAGAAAGAGACTGTACAAGTTTAACTTGCATGGGAGGTGTGCAAGGAGGAAACCTTTGCTTTCCAAGAGAAACATCGAGGCCAGACTGACATTTGCCAGAGATAAAGTTGACAAAGACCAGGACTTCTGGAATAATGTTCTTTGGACAGATGAGTCCAAAATTGAATTATTTGGACACAACAGCAGAGGACATGTTTGGCGTAAACCAAACACAGCATTCCAAGAAAAGAACCTCATACCAACTGTGAAGCATGGAGGTGGAAGTGTCATGGTTTGGGGCTGCTTTGCTGCAGCAGGACCTGGTCAGCTCACCATCATAGAATCCACGATGAATTCTACTGTGTATCAGAAGGTGCTTGAAGAACATGTGAGACCATCAGTTAGAAAATTAAAGCTGAAGCGGAACTGGACCATGCAACATGACAATGACCCAAAACATACTAGTAAATCAACCAAAGATTGGCTGAAAAAGAAGAAATGGAGAGTCCTGGAATGGCCAAGTCAAAGTCCAGATTTGAATCCCATTGAGATGCTGTGGGGTGACTTGAAAAGGGCTGTACGTGCAAGAAACCCCTCAAACATCTCACAGCTGAAAAAGTTCTGCATTGAGGAGTGGGGTAAAATTTCCTCAGACCGATGTCGAAGACTGGTAGATGGCTACAAGAACCGTCTCACTGCAGTTATTTCAGCCAAAGGAGGTAACACTCGCTATTAGGGGCAAGGGTGTCCTATCTTTTTCCTCAGTTAGAATAGGCATTTTTGTAGAATGACATTTACAGAAGATCTTGAAAAGATTTTTCTTCAGTTTTCTTTGTTTAGTCGGATTACTTTAATCTCTCTGTATTGTTGAAACGGAGATGAAATAACCATTTATTAAAAATGTTACAAAAAACCACATGCTTTCAAAGGGTGTCCTAATTTTTTCACATGACCGTAATTCCTTTTTCCGGTATTAATTACAAGAAAACTGCTGCAAATTGAATAAATTGGCCTTTTTTTCACCAAAATTACAACACTGGACGATATAATGCCTTTTTGCGGTATTAATTACAAGAGGACTGCTGGTATTTCAGAACACCGGAATTTTTAAAATGCTAGTTTTGCTAGATAAATTTCCCACACTGGGAGAAATATTGCCTAAGCCTTTTTACAGTGTTAATTACAACAGGAGTGCTTCTTCTGGTCTAACACCAGAATAATTTTATTATTATGGTGAAAGCTTTTTTTAATTTATATTTCTGGCACATAAAAAAAAAAATATTTCTGGCTGACAGTATTGGACTTGGCTGTAGTGGCACTGGTTAGCCTAGCTGGAACAGCACATTCATGGGATTTGCTATCCAAGTGGGTTACTTTCCGTTTCACCACTGATATATTAAATATCTTTGCAGTTAGTAGGGGTGACACAAGCACAGCCAAACCCCTGATGTAGTATATCTATGAAAAAATCGACTATTACATGAGATTAATGGACGTTGTGGCAGCTTTTGCTGTAGCACCACAAGTCCCAAAATGGCCGCCGCCTATCAGCCCAGTAAGATGTGCCAGAAAACGGTCTGCCCAGCCAGAAAAAAATTTGACTTTGACTGAGCAGCTGAATCGCTGTTGTTCTGATTCACAGGTGTAGATTTTTCACTTCTTTGGAGCTTTGGTTTAGACTCTGTGGCAGCTTGTGCTGGCGCACCACAAGTCCCAAAATGGCCACTGCCGGTCAGCCCAGTTACATGTGCCAGTAAAAATCACTTTGGCCAGTCTAAACAAAATAGTGACTTTCAGTGAACAGCTCAGCTGAGTTGTTCTGATGCACAGGTGTAGAAAGGTAGATCATTCACTTCTTTATCCCTGCCTATCTCGCCCTCACAGCAGCTGCGTCTATCCCTGGTCTAATCACAGCGGGAGTGAGCACGTCGCGACGTGCGCACAAGCTTATAAAGAGGCTGAGTCACATGCTGCACTTGGCCAATCACAGCCTTGCCAATAGTAGGCACAGCTGCGATGGCATCTTCGGGCAAGTAGTATGATGCATGTTGATTGGCTGCTTTGCAGCCTTTCAAAATGCGCCATAAAACATGACGAACTACGAACCCGAACCCGGACTTTTATGAAAATGTCCGGGTTCGGGTCCGTGTCACGGACACCCCAAAATTCGGTACGGACCCGAACGATTCTCGAACTGTTCGCTCAACACTACTGCTGACGTTTACCCCGGGCTGTGCTGAAGTTGGTGGTGAAGGTGCGTGGCTGACTGGATGAGCTGGTGGAAGCAGAGGAGGAGGAAGCCGAGTAGGAGGAGGAGGCTACAGGTGGCAAAGAATGATGCCCTGCGATCCTTGGCGGCGGAAGGACGTGCGCGAAGGAACTCTCTGCCTGCGGCCCAGCCGCCACTACATTTACCCAGTGTGCAGTTAGGGAGATATAGTGTCCCTGGCCGTGCTTACTGGTCCACGTATCTGTGGTTAGGTGGACCTTGCCACAGATGGCGTTGCGCAGTGCACACTTGATTTTATCGGATACTTGGTTGTGCAGGGAAGGCACGGCTGTCTTGGAGAAGTAGTGGCAGCTGGGAACAACATACTGTGGGACAGCCATGGACATCAGCTGTTTGAAGCTGTCTGTGTCCACCAGCCTGAATGACAGCATTTCAAAGGCCAGTAGTTTAGAAATGCTGGCATTCAGGCCCAGGGCTCGAGGGTGGCTAGGTGGGAATTTACGCTTTCTCTCCAAGGTTTGTGAGATGGAGAGCTGAACGCTGCCGTGTGACATGGTGGAGATGCTTGGTGACGCAGGTGGTGTTGTCGGTGGCACATCCTCTGTTTGGTGGGCGGCAGGTGCCAACATTCCTCCCGAGGCGGAGGAAGAGGCCGAGGCAGCAGCAGAAGAGGGAGCAGGGGGAGCCAGAGTGAGTTCCTTGCTTTTAAGGTGTTTACTTCACTGCAGTTCATGCTTTGCATGTAGATGCCTGGTCATGCAGGTTGTGCTAAGGTTCAGAACGTTAATGCCTCGCTTCAGGATCTGATGGCACAGCGTGCAAACCACTCGGGTCTTGTCGTCAGCACATTGTTTAAAGAAGTGCCATGCCAGGGAACTCCTTGAAGCTGCCTTTGGGGTGCTCGGTCCCTGGTGGCGGTGGCCAGTAGCAGACGAACTTTCTTGGCGGAGGCTGGTCTGCTTTTGCCCCCTGCTCCCTCTTTTGCTACGCTGTTGGCTCGGTCTCACCACTGCCTCTTCCTCTGAACTATGAAAGTCAGTGGCACGACCTTCATTCCATGTGGGGTCTAGGACCTCATCGTCCCCTGCATCGTCTTCCACACAGTCTTCCTCCTTGACCTCCTGTTCGGTCTGCACACTGCAGAAAGACGCAGCAGTTGGCACCTGTGTTTCGTCATCATCAGAGACGTGCGGACTCCGATGAGGTGGTATTCCCATGTCCTGTTCATCAGGAAACATCAGTGGTTGTGCATCAGTGCATTCTATGTCTTCCACCACTGGGGAAGGGCTAGGTGGATTTCCTTGGGAAACCCTGTCAGCAGAGTCTTCAAACAGCATAAGAGACTGCTGCATAACTTGAGGCTCTGACAGTTGCCCTGATATGCATGGGGGTGATGTGACAGACTGATGGGCTTGGTTTTCAGGTGCCACCTGTGCACTTTCAGCAGAAGACTGGGTGGGAGATAATGTTGTGAACATGCTGGATCCACTGTCGGCCACCCAATTAGAACGGCATTGGGCCCCACCAAATATCGCTGTAAATTCTGGCGGGTACTGGAACCTGAGGTAGTTGGTTCACTAGGACGTGTGGCTGTGGCAGAATGGCCACATCCTCTCCCAGCACCAGAGGGTACACTAACACGACCGCGTCCGCGTCCCTTACTAGATGTTTTCCTCATTGTTACCGTTCACCAAGCACCCCAATAAGGGAAAAAATATTTGGCCCAATGTATTAATTTCAAATTCAGGCCTTTTTTTACAGGCACCTAACACTATCTGCCTATTTGTTTATGTAGCGTATTACACTAATTCAGGCACAGCAGTAACCACTGATTTAGGGGAATATCTCTTTTAGGGCTAGTATTTAGGCCCTGGATGAAAGGTATCCTTTTATGGACAGATTTACACTTGGCCTGCAACAGCTGGGACAACAGATTCAGGGTATTGCTATTTTGGCAATTGAATGTCACCCCAGAACAAAATATATGTTTTTGCGGACACTATGAATCCTGGCCTGCAACAGCTGGGACACCAGATTCAGGGTATTGCTATTTTGGCAATTGAATTTCACCCCAGAACAAAATATATGTTTTTGCGGACACTATGAATCCTGGCCTGCAACAGCTGGGACACCAGATTCAGGGTATTGCTATTTTGGCAATTGAATGTCACCCCAGAACAAAATATATGTTTTTGCGGACACTATGAATCCTGGCCTGCAACAGCTGGGACACCAGATTCAGGGTATTGCTATTTTGGCAATTGAATTTCACCCCAGAACAAAATATATGTTTTGACGGACACTATGAAACATGGCCTGCAACAGCTGGGACACCAAATTCATGGGTATTGCTATTTTGGCAATTGAATTTCACCCCAGAACAAAATATATGTTTTGACTGACATTATGAAACGTGGCCTGCAACAGCTGGGACACCAGATTCAGGGTATTGCTATTTTGGCAATTGAATGTCACCCCAGAACAAAATATATGTTTTGGCGGACACTATTATATTTTGCCAGCCACAGCTGAAACCACTGATTTATGGTATTGCTATTTTGGCAATTGAATTTCACACAGAAAATAATCTATCCTTTGCCAGACAGCATACAGTATTATACTTGTCTAGCCAAAGCTGGAAAACCAGATTTAGGGGATTGGTATTTGGGCAATTGTATTTAACCCCTTAATAAAATATAGAAATTGCTATCCTGAGTTTCTAGGGGTGACAATTAGCATAGCCAAGCCCCTGATGTAGGATATAGCAAAAAAAAACTAGTATTGATGGATTGATGGACTTGGTGGCAGCTTCTTCTGGTGCACCACAAGTCATAAAATGGCCGCCGATCACCCCAGAAAATAAGTGACAGAAAAACGCTCTGTGCAGCCTAAAAACCAGTGAGCAATTAACTAGCAGAAGTTGAACGTTTCACAGCTGTAGATCGATCACTTCATTAGGTGTTTTTGCTGACATGGCAAATGGACATAAAATTTCAGAATTTCGATTTTTTTTGGCAAATTTTCCGTTTGAATCAATTTTTTCCAGAAACAAAGCAAGGATTAACAGCCAATCATAACCCAATATTTATTGCCCTCATTCTGTAGTTTGCAAAAACACCCCATATGTGGTTGTAAACTGCTGTATCGCCAAACGGCAGGGCATAGAATGAAGGGAACGCTATATGGTTTTTGGAAGGCAAAGCTTCTTCTGGTGCACCACAAGTCATAAAATGGCCGCCGATCACCCCAGAAAATAAGTGACAGAAAAACGCTCTGTGCAGCCTAAAAACCAGTGAGCAAGTAACTAGCAGAAGTTCAATCATTCACAGCTGTAGATCGATCCGTTCATTAGGTGCTGTTGCTGACTTTTCCCTGCTTAATCTCGCCCTCACAGAAGCTGCGTCCTCTCCCTACACTAATCAGAGCAGTGTGACGTGCGGCGCTACGTGACTCCAGCTTAAATAGAGGCTGGGTCACATGCTGCACTTGGCCAATCACAGCCATGCCATTAGTTGGCATGGCTGTGATGGGCTCTTAGGGCAAGAAGTAAAACGCTAGCTGATTGGCTGCTGTGCAGCCCTTCAGAAAGCGGGAAGTAATTGCCGAACAACGAACCCGAACTTTTTTGAAAATGTCCGGGTTCGGGTCCGTGTCCCGGACACCCCAAAATTCGGTACGAACCCGAACGATGCTCGAACTGTTCGCTCAACACTATTCAGGAATGTGTTCTTATCATCACAATGGGGGATGGGTACTATCTGTATAAGTGGCGTAGCATGGGGGGGGCAAGGGGTTCTGTTGCCCTGGGGGCCAAATCTAAGGGGGAGCCAGGCAGCAGGCAGTAAAATGAAATGAGGGCGATAGAAGCCTATGGCTCTCATCCCCTCCATTCTGACTTACAGTGGGAAAATGAAATATGTAATACACTGACGATTTAGAAAGTTTTCCCACCTACAAAGAATGGAGAGGTCTGTAATTTTTATCGTAGGTACACTTTAACTGTGAGAGAGAGAATCTAAAAATCTAAAAATCCAGAAAATCACATTGTATGATTTTTAAATAATTAGTTAGCATTTTATTGCATGAATAAGTATTTGCTACAATAGAAAAACATTACTTAATATTTGGTACAGAAACCTTTGTTTGCAATTAAAGAGGTCAGACGTTTTCTGTAGTTCTTGACCGAGTTTGCACACACTAAAGCAGGGATTTTGGCCCACTCCTTCATACAGATCTTCTTCAGATCTTTCAGGTTTCTGGGCTGTCGCTGGGCTACATGGAGTTTCAGCTCCCTCCAAAGATTTTCGATTGGGTTTAGGTCTGGAGACTGGCTAGGCCACTCCAGGACCTTGAAATGCTTCTTACGAAGTCACTTCTTAGTTGCCCTGGCTGTGTGTTTCTGGTCATGGTCATGCTGGAAGATCCAGCCACAACCTATCTTCAATGCTCTTACTGAGGGAAGGAGATTTTCCAAAATCTTGTGATACATGGCCCCATCCATCCTCCCTTCAATACGGTGCAGTCCTGTCCCCTTTGCAGAAAAGTGCCCCCAAAATATGATGTTTCCATCCCCATGCTTCACAATTGGGGTAGTATTCTTGGGGTTGTAATTATCCTTCTTCTTCCTCCAAACACAGCGAGTGGAGTTGATACCAAAAAGTTATATTTTGGTCTCATCTGACCACATGACCTTTTCCCATGCCTCCTCTGGATCATCCAGATGGTCATTGGTGAACTTCAAACTGGCATGGACATGTGCTGGCGTGAGCAGGGGGACCTTGCATGCCCAGCACGATTTTATTCCATGACGGTGTAGTGAATTACTAACGGTAATCTTTGAGACTGTGGTCCCAGAACTCCTCAGGTCCTTGACCAGATCCTCACATGTAGTTCTGGGCTGATTACTGACCTTTCTCCTTTTGCCCACGAGGCGAGATCATGCATGGAGCCCCAGACTGAGGAAGATTGACAGCCATCTTATGTTTCTTCTATTTTCTAATATTTGCACCAACTGTTGTTGCCTTCTCACCAAGCTGCTTGCCTATTGTCCTGTAGCCAATCCCAGTCTTGTGCAGGTCTACAATTTTGTTCCTGGTGTCCTTAGACAGCTCTTTGGTCTTGGCCATGGTGGAGAGGTTGGAGTGTGATTGATTAATTAAGTGTGTGGACAGTTGTCTATTATATAGGTAACAAGTTCAAACAGATGCAATTAATACAGGTAATGAGTGCACAGTAGGAGGGTTTCTTAAGGAAATACTAACTGGTCTGTGAGAGCCAGAATTCTTTCTGGTTGGTAGGTGATCAAATACTTATTTCATGCAAATAAAATGCAAATTAATAATTTGAAAATCATACAATGTGATTATCTGGATTTTTTTTTTATTCTGTTTTTTACAGTTCTGTTATTTTTGTATTATGTTCTCACAGTTAAAGTGTACCTATGATTCAAATTACAGACCTCTCCATTCTTTGTAGGTAGGAAAACTTGCAAAATCGCCAGTGTATCAAATACTTATTTTCCCCACTGTATATCTTTTTTCAATTGTACTAACTACTGTATGTAACTAGTATGAAGAAAGCTATGATTTTGTAATATATTTCTTTTACCAGTGCTTTTACCCTTTCTTATTGCTCTTGTCTTCTATTCTGGGCTGTGCTTACATGACATGTGTGAACATAACCTTAAAGGGGTTCTCCTGGAATTAAGAAAATGAAAATACTTAAATATCACTTTATTATAAATATATTCCCAAATACCTTTCATTAGTTATAAGGGCTAATTTTGTCTAGGGAGCAATCATTAGGAAAAATAAAATGTCTGCCGTGCTATTAGTACACACAAAACCTGTCCTAATCACACAGCAGGACAAGTTACTTCACAACACTGAGTTAAAGAGCTGCCTCATCCTCCTCTCCTACTTGTCAGGGATTATGATCCTGAACACAGCTGATAAGATGTTCAGCAGAATCTCTGTAGGAATGGAATCCAAGAGGAGACATGAATTACAGAAAGGAGGTGGGGATGTAGTAATGAGAAGCAGCTCTTGTATGAAGTCCCCATTACCACAGCTCCACATTAACACACTCTGTCCTGTCCGTCCTCTCTGTACTTCATGTCTCCTTATGAACTCTATTCCTACAGAGATTCTGCTGAAAATCTTATCAGCTGTATTTAGGTATTATTCATAATCCCTGTCAAGTAAGATAGGAGGATGAGGCAGCTCTTCTCCGAAGTGCTCTGAAGTGACTTTTCCTCCTGAGTGATTAGTAAAGTTTTTTTGTGTACTAATAGGACAGTGGACATTTTATTTCTCCCAATGATTGCTATCTAGACAAAAAAAGCCATTATAACTAATGAAAGGTATTTGGGAATATATTTATAATAAAGGATGGGCCGGTAGTGGGCTGCAAGCCTGGGGGGAGGCCTGCATGACTGGGTTTGGAGGGAGTGGGAAGAAAATGACAGGCAAGTGGTTAAGGGCGGTGCTGGGCGGGGAGTGGCTGGTGGAAGAGGGAAGGCAGTTAAAAGGGGGAACCGAAGGCGGGAAAGGAGCCATTTTAGTGGGCACAGTGAAGGGATCAGTTGTCCTCCTCCCTATTAAAAAAATAAATAAAGAAAAACTACAGTGTACTGTGTGCCCCTGACCCTACCCACCATGTCCAAGGTAGAGACGATGCTGGTGCAGCTCCGGGCGGCTGCAGAATAGAGAGGTCCAGGATGGCTGCAGGCTCTGGTGGGGTTGGGTGGTGCTGCTGCTGAAGTGCTCCCAGGAAAAGGGCCACGGAGGACCAGGCCTCCAGTGTGGCTGAGGTGACCCCGAGGGTCCTGCGCAGAGTGAGGAGCCCCTTCAGGAACCCTCCGGTTTGTGCTGCTGTGGGGCAGGTTAGTTCCAGGCGGGCACGGGCCATGAGGAATCCGACAGCACGGTGGGACCCAGGCGTGGTGAGTGGATCCCCTTCTTCTTCAGTGGAGGTGTGCGGCCAGGACCTTTGGACAGTGGTTCCGATGCCCGGCGAGGGAGAGATGGCAGGGGAGAGCTGCAGGAACAGCGTGGCCAAGATGGAGGCTCGGCATCTGCTTTACAGGCCGGGCAGCCCAGGGCTGGCTCACGGTCTTCTGGAGCTTTGACGACACCTAGTGGTACGGCGGAGAAGAAATCCTTGCAGAGGAGTTCCTGAGTATCCCAGGACAGGGGGGCGACTGCACACAACACCCTCAATATCCGCAGCTGGCGGAGTCACAGCATCTGCGCAGCCAGGTGAGTCACAAGGGGGTAATCCCTTGGCGGTGGCAAATCTGATGGGGACCCTTGGGATGGGGAGGGCCCCGGGGGCAGCGACTGGTGGGGGTTTAGGGGAGCTTTGGGCTGGGTTGTGGGAGTTGGTGCGGGGTTTAGTGGCGCCTGGGTCGACTGTGGTGTCGCCATTGGTGGCGTGGGGTGGCTCAGGGGAGTGGAGCTCCGGTCAGTGGACGACGACTGCAATCGGTGGCAGTGGTGGTGGCGGGACTGAAGGGACGCCAGTGGAGTCGGTAGGTGATAAGGAGGGGGGGCAGTAATAAGGAGGGGGATGCGCTGCGTTTGGATGTAGCGGCAAAGGGCAAGGTGTATGTCTTCTTTAAAGGGCCCTTAGGGGCGCATTTAAAGCAGAGGTGCGGGAAAAGATTTGGAAAGGGGAGCACATGGACATTTTTTCCCCTACTCCCTTAGGATCATTATCAGCTGGATAGGGAGTGGAAGGAGGATAATAAAAAGGAGGATGAGGATTTATTGTCTGATTCTGCATACATTATCAAATTGGTTTCTGGCCTTTGTGAGCCTGGCTAGTGTTTTATTAGGGAAAAAGCGCCAGCGAATTGTTCCACGCTTTTTTGTTATTTTGACGCTATTGGGGAAGCTTATCGTGTTTACTTGGCGCTTGCTTGGTTGCGTTATGACGAGCAGTTTCGTCAGTGCAAGGCGGTGCATCCTTGTATCAGGTGGGCAGGGCCGGCGTCAGCACCCAGCATACCCAGGCAAGTGCCGGGTCCCACTGGTCCTGGGGGGGCCCACTGCGCTGCTATGATCGCTTCCATCAATACAGATGGAAGCGCTCATTGCTGGAGAGCAGGGAGCTGCGGTCATTTCATTGACTAACTGCAGCTCCAGGGGTGTAGCTATTGTGGAAGCCACTGCTTCGGGACCTGAGGGCAGAAGGGGCCCGGGAGCAGTAGCAGGGCTGCAATGACAGACTGGAGCAAGGAGCATCAACAGCATGCAGAGCCCGGCTGCTTCTGTCCCGCTTACAGCTCCTGTGCTGCGGAGCTTCAGACATGCCCCCTCTTCACTTGTTCAGCAGAACAGGACATCTTGCCTGAGAAGCTTCAGACATGCCCCCTCTACACAGGACGTGCTCTACAGCAGGGCTAGAGCAGCAGTGTGAAGGGATGCTGACAAGTCTGTGAGTGAGTCTGCACTGTGACTGTCTCTCCTCTGTGGGACAGGAGGGGTGAGGGGATGCTGCTGGATGTTGTAGTAGACCAGCAGCTTCAATGCTATTTAATTGTTTTACTGCCTCATTAAGCAGTTTGCCTCGATGACACCTGCCCCTGTCCCTCATATCCTGTCCTATACCATCCTCATCTCCTTTCCTCCCTCATGTATCCAGAGCTCCTGTTCCACCCTCCTATTTCCTATTGCTGCCCTGCACAGACCTCCTGTCCCTACGTCTTCTGAATCCCCCTCAGAGCCCCTTCCACCTACTTGCTGTGTGCACCCCTCCTGTCCATCGAGGGCCCTGGGCAACTGTCTCACTCCTCTGCCTCTCATTATGGTGGCGTCTAAAACATGCACCATAAGGACATTCTAACGTCACAGGGTCATGTGACTGTGCCCTCCCATCCCGTACTATGCCCCCTTATACCCTGCATTGTGCCCTCTTACCATACTCTCTACAGTGCCCCTCATCATTCTATGTACTATGCCCCCTTTACCCTTTTATCCAGTCACTGCATAGCAGTGTTATCTAGTTATTGTATAGCGGTGTTATCCTATCACTGTATTAAAGTATCCAGTCACTGTATGGTGGTGTTATCTAATAATAGCAATAACTGTATCCCCGTACCTGCCTACACCATCATTTTTAGACCGGGCATGAGTGGGGAAAAGTTGCACATTGCGGCGCAAAGGACCTTTGCATCACAATCTATGTCAGAAATACTCCTAATATGGCCGTATTTCTGTTTAACAAATAACCCCCTAATTGTATTATCATAGTATATTGTTTCAAGTATATTATACTGTGATGTGAACCCACTGGAGATGGGGGGGGGGGGTTGAGGATGTTCGTACAAAAATTTGCTGTGGGGCCCAGTCAGTTCTAGCTAGTGAGGGTTTCCGGACAGTTGGAGCGCTTGGCGGCGGTTCAAAAGGGTTTGTGCTTCCTCTTTAATGAGGGCACATCCAAGTATGGGGACAAGTGCAAGTTTCAGCACGAGTGCTCATCTTGCGGGGGGAATCATGGAGCTGCTCGGTGTTTCCTAGAGCAGAAAAGGGAAGGGCGGGGCTGACGCACCTGGAAAAGGGGCGGACGCCCATTCGGTTAATCGGGATGGAGCCCTTCCTAAATAAGAACAGGTTGCACCGGAATTTTTGAGGGTGGGCTTCCAGGATGGATTTCGGATCCCATTTGTGGAAGGGAGAGGTTCGGTGAGGGTGGGGGAGAATTTGCGTTCGGCGTCTGATTTCCTGGGTATAGTCTCAGATAAGTTGCAGAAGGAAGTAAAGTTGGGTTGCAACGCGGGCCCGTTTGCGGGTCCTCCGATGCCGGATTTCAGGGTTTCCCCTTTGAGGGTGGTTCCTAAAAATGATCCCAGAAAATTTTGGCTGATTCATCATCTATCGTTTCTCAAAGGGGATTCGGTTAATGATAGGATTGTGCCTGAGTTGTGTTCAATAGTTTATATGTCGTTTGACAAGGCGGTTCATTGGGTTCACGAATACGGTCAGGGGGCATTACTGGCAAAAGTTGATATTGAGTCGGCCTTCCGGTTGCTACCGGTGCATCCTAACTGTCAGCATCTGTTGGGCTGTTGTTGGGATGGGGTTTTTTTTGTGGATCAATGTCTGTCCATGGGTTGCTTCATTTCATGCTCGTATTTTGAGAAGTTCGGCACGTTTTTGGAATGGGTGGTGCGGGATTAGTCAGGGTGGTAGTCCATCATCCATTATTTGGATGATTTTCTGTTTATTGGGCCACCGTGCTCGAACGGATGCTCAGTTATGCTGCTTTCTTTCGAAGCGATGGAGAGACAGTTTGGGGTACCGGTGGCTGGGGATAAGACGGAGGGGCCAACCAAGGCTTTAAGTTTCCTAGGTATTGTTATCGATATGGAGTGCAGGTCGCCGATTGATAAGTTAGAGGATTTGCGGAAGGTGGTATCTGCTGCTAGTGGCATGTGGAAGATCCAACTGAGGGACTTGCAATCTCGTTTGGGAAAACTGAATTTCGCGTGCCGCATCATAGGGAGCTGCGAGGGGATTTGTGTGTTTGGGCGTCCTTTTTGGATCATTACAATGGTAGGTTGTTTTGGAAGGCGGACATGGGGCCCTGATATCGCCCATACGGCGCAGGTAGGTGAGTGTTAGGGCCCACGGGCTATTTGAGAGACCTTGACGCTGGTGCCCGAGGCTTAAGACACGTCCTCCTAGTAGGATATGTCGAACTAACTCTCAATTTTTAACATCAGTGTGAGGGTTTAGTGTTACGGCAGTGTGCACCTATCTATGGTTCTGTGTTTGTTCTGAATTCTTGCCACATCCACATAAATTTCATCTTATGTAGGATGTCCATTGTGGTACTTGTTGTCCGTTGCTGGCATCATCCATTGTATGCATTTTTGCTGGTGATTGCCATTAGCAACGTACTACAAGTGCAGGATGTGCTCCCTACAGAAATGCACAACTGCATATGGGTATGAGCGCATCCTGCTTTCTTATCACCACACTTTTTGATGGTTTATATATATATATATGTATGGAGGTGTATAAACTCCATTTTAAATGTGCCTGTATTTCAACCTCAGGTCACATTTGGGTGCACCTGTTTGGCCTTGGGCTATATCAGTCAGTCTTGAGTAGGGCTCATAGACACCTCCCACCTCCCATTGCAAGCATGGCCACATGCTGGAGGTAACAGAGGAGATGTTTGTGAGTCGTCCTAATGCTCCTGTAATTGCCCACTGGCCCCTGATATCGCCCATACGGCGCAGGTAGGTGAGTGTTAGGGCCCACGGGCTATTTGAGAGACCTTGACGCTGGTGCCCGAGGCTTAAGACACGTCCTCCTAGTAGGATATGTCGAACTAACTCTCAATTTTTAACATCAGTGTGAGGGTTTAGTGTTACGGCAGTGTGCACCTATCTATGGTTCTGTGTTTGTTCTGAATTCTTGCCACATCCACATAAATTTCATCTTATGTAGGATGTCCATTGTGGTACTTGTTGTCCGTTGCTGGCATCATCCATTGTATGCATTTTTTGCTGGTGATTGCCATTAGCAACGTACTACAAGTGCAGGATGTGCTCCCCTACAGAAATGCACAACTGCATATGGGTATGAGCGCATCCTGCTTTCTTATCACCACACTTTTTGATGGTTTATATATATATATGTATGGAGGTGTATAAACTCCATTTTAAATGTGCCTGTATTTCAACCTCAGGTCACATTTGGGTGCACCTGTTTGGCCTTGGGCTATATCAGTCAGTCTTGAGTAGGGCTCATAGACACCTCCCACCTCCCATTGCAAGCATGGCCACATGCTGGAGGTAACAGAGGAGATGTTTGTGAGTCGTCCTAATGCTCCTGTAATTGCCCACTGGCCCCTGATATCGCCCATACGGCGCAGGTAGGTGAGTGTTAGGGCCCACGGGCTATTTGAGAGACCTTGACGCTGGTGCCCGAGGCTTAAGACACGTCCTCCTAGTAGGATATGTCGAACTAACTCTCAATTTTTAACATCAGTGTGAGGGTTTAGTGTTACGGCAGTGTGCACCTATCTATGGTTCTGTGTTTGTTCTGAATTCTTGCCACATCCACATAAATTTCATCTTATGTAGGATGTCCATTGTGGTACTTGTTGTCCGTTGCTGGCATCATCCATTGTATGCATTTTTTGCTGGTGATTGCCATTAGCAACGTACTACAAGTGCAGGATGTGCTCCCTACAGAAATGCACAACTGCATATGGGTATGAGCGCATCCTGCTTTCTTATCACCACACTTTTTGATGGTTTATATATATATATATGTATGGAGGTGTATAAACTCCATTTTAAATGTGCCTGTATTTCAACCTCAGGTCACATTTGGGTGCACCTGTTTGGCCTTGGGCTATATCAGTCAGTCTTGAGTAGGGCTCATAGACACCTCCCACCTCCCATTGCAAGCATGGCCACATGCTGGAGGTAACAGAGGAGATGTTTGTGAGTCGTCCTAATGCTCCTGTAATTGCCCACTGGCCCCTGATATCGCCCATACGGCGCAGGTAGGTGAGTGTTAGGGCCCACGGGCTATTTGAGAGACCTTGACGCTGGTGCCCGAGGCTTAAGACACGTCCTCCTAGTAGGATATGTCGAACTAACTCTCAATTTTTAACATCAGTGTGAGGGTTTAGTGTTACGGCAGTGTGCACCTATCTATGGTTCTGTGTTTGTTCGGACATGGTGGTTGCAGCGGATTTTGAATTGTTTATGGATGCAGTGGGGACATTGGTTTCGGGGCTTATTTTCAAGGGCATTGGTGCGCGGGGGTGTGACCTCAACAACGGAAGGCAGAAGGCTGGGCGAAGAATATGGCTCTGCTAGAACTTTTCCCGATAGGGGTGGCTGTGGCGGTGAGGGCCTCATCCTTCAGGAATCGGAAGGTGCATTTTCAAGGCTATAACTTGGGGGTGGTGGAAGCTTGTCGGCCTCGTCTTTGTCGGTCGTTCAACTTTTACAGCATTTGGTTTTAGTTTGTTTGTCCATGAACGTGTGGATTGTGGCTTCTCATGTGCTGGGGTTCAGCAACCCAATTGCGGATGCTTTATCTCGTTTGCAGTGGGATCGCTCTCAGGAGCTGGCACCAGAGGCAGACGAGCAGGGAGTCAGCTGCCTGCCAGAGTTGTGGAATCTGCCATTCAGTCTGTAGAGGATTTGTTGCGGGGGTCATTGGGGGGTGGTACATGGGCTGCTTATGAGAGGGCGTGGGGTTTTTCGGAGTCTTGGAAGTGGGGGGGAGGGTTTAGAGGATGAGGTTTTGTTGCTGTTGCTGTTGGGGCATTGTAGGGAGGAAGGGTGGTCGGTGTCTCATATCACGAGGATATTTTTTTGATTTTATTTTTTATTCCGATCGGGGTTGAAGGTGGCGTTTCTTCGTTATGTTTTTAAGGTGTTCCAGCATGCCTAATGTGGATCCTTGGGCACTCTTTTGTGTTTTGGGGGGACTTTACGCTCGGCGGTTCGGCCGGATGGAAGGCAGTTAGGGTTTCGGAGATGTGAGTCAGTGATATGCTGGCTGGGCCTTCAATGTATGGTGTTGAGTAGGGTACTGCCAGAGTTTTATAGGTTTGCATGGCTAGATGAGGCTCTTGGGATTTTAGTTTTGCATGTTGGGGGAACGACTTAAGGGTTCACCCATTTAGGTTGCTGATTAAGGATATCAAATTTGACTTGTTATGACTGTGGACGCAGTTCCCGGGGGTCGTGATAGTGTGGTCAGATATTGTGCAAAGAAAGAGGTGGAGGGACGTGAGGTCAGTGGAGAGGGTCAATAAGGCCCGAATTAAGGTCAATCGGTGGCACGGTTTGTGGTCAGGAAAGGGGGAGTTTGAGGATGGGGAGGAGGATTTTTGGTGGGTGGACGGAGTGCATCTTAATGCGGTGGGCATCGATTTGTGGTGCTCGGTGCTGCAAGATGGGATTGAGGTTGCGAGACGCAAGGGGGTGAGGGTTCACACCTTGCATAGTGGCGGTTGGGGGTTCCTTGGAGTTGATGGAATGGTGACTCTGGACTGATGGGGAGGGAGCCAATAGGGCTCTGGACTCCTCAGGCATTGGAATCGGAAGGGTGAGATGACGGAAATCTGCCCAGGTGTAGCCCATGTTTGCACAGTTCTGCCTCTGAGCTGGCGGCTATATGCCAAGAGATAATTTAGTTGAGGGGTGGGGTTGTTGAGGGGCCTTAAGGAAAGACGGCCTTTGGGATGTTATGTTATTTATGTTGTTTTTGTTAATTAAATAGCTGCTGTAGCCAACTAAATCCACCTTTGGCTGAAGTGTCTCTCTTGGGATTGAGGGAAGTCGGGGGTGGAAGTAGCTAGGAGGGAGAGAGCGATTCGACAATACCCTAGTCAAGTAATATTTAAGTATTTTCATTTTCTTAATTCCAGGAGAACCCCTTTAATCTGGAACGAGTTAGCATTTATAAGGGTAGCTGTAATTCTTTAATGTATGTCTTTTACTCTTATTCCTGCTATCTTTTATTCAGAGTTTTCATCACATGACCATGTTCATGCAGCTGTTTCTTATTTCCTGTAATGTGATGTCCACAGGGCACTGGGATGTTACAAAACAGTGCACCAAGGATTCAGCCCCATCTCCTGATGCTCCAACCTGCTCATTTGCAGATAACTTAAAACACAGATATTTCTGCAGCTGTTTGACATACAGACAAAAGAAAGGTATCATTTTAATCAGCATGATGAGCCTTAAGATGTAGTATGGTTTAATAGAATTGATCATGCTGACAGAGGCTCTTTAAGCTCTTTGCCCAGGACAGATTCTAAACCAGTCCCCACCACTTACTATGTGCCATTTATAATACTAGCGCATTGTTGTGTCAATAAGGGGCTAGTAGCCGGGAACAATTTCTACTCCTGTATAGAAGGGATCAGCAACCTTTGGCACTCCAGCTGTTGTGAAACTGCAATTCCCAGCATGCTCCATTTATTTATATGAGTGTTCTTAGAAGAGCAGAGCAAGTATGCATGATGGGAGTTATAGTTTCGCAACAGCTTGAGTGCTGGAGGTTGCTGACCCCTGCTGTATAGCTACTTCCCTGGATGATGAAGAAGACATGAGTTTTTTTTTTTTTATCACTGTTGTCAGGATTGTTGGATGGTAATATATGGTATAACGGACAATAAAACATACTAGAGACCTGCGGGTTATACAGTACAATCCCCTAATGTACATAGGTTCCGTATAAATGACTTGTGATGTGATCAAATGCCTCAATTACATTACAAGTCAGCACGGCAATATGATGTGAATGTTTCAGAGCATTTCTGGAGTCCCAGGCAATGTCTTCTGAATTGTAGAGTTTTTACAGAAAAAAGAAGTTGTCCATCTTAAGGACAGATCACATGAATCTAAAATGTAAGTCTAGATTTATTTTTCCTTTTCATTTCCTTTGTGTAGCACCTATGGCTGTTTTCCATACATTCTCATACAAGGGGGTAAGGGTGCTAGGGGAGTTAGGAGTATTTTTCAAAATGACCCCATGACATTCACACTTGTCAGTAATAGTGAAACCAACCTTCAGCACCCTTCAAGGTCAGGCAAAGAACCACAGGTAAAGGGAGAACCCACTGTTGTTCTCTGCTATTGCTCTATATTTACATACTGTTTAGGCCAGGTTAACATCACCATTTTTTTTTCCGTTCTTGTGATCCGTCAGAAGAACAAAAAAAAAAAGGAAAAAAAAGATCCTGTATTTCAAGCATTCGTTATGCTGATTGATGCACATTTGTTATCTTCCATGCACGCAGGACTTTTTTTTTTCTGTCTAAAATAATGCTCTAGGCTGGAAATAGGTAGTGTTGAGCTAATCGAAGATAAAATGGAAGTTGATCTGAATTTCAGGAAAAATTCGATTCACAACTGATCTGAATTTCCTTGTGCTTCGTTGTAAAAAATCAGATTTTTTCTAAAATGGCTGCTACACATGTTACAAAGTGAAAGTAAAATGCCCGGGAACAATGGATCACCCACAATACTGTACTAACCACCATTTTACAGTGAACAGATGTGACAAGTGGTTTTACTAAGCTTTTAATAGTATAATCTGGGATAGGGACAATGTAGGGAGATCATAGGGAGAGTTTTCAGACACTGTAGGGAGGGCACAGGGAGAGCATAGGGACACTGCAAGGACAGTGCAGGCTCTGTAAGCTGAAGGGATCCTTAGCTTGCATCAATCCACTGTGTAAGGCACAGATTTAATTGAATCGTGCCCACCTTGTTTAATAGATAAGAAATTACGCCTTTATTCTCAAATTGGCGAGAAAAAGCAGTGTAATCTAACCGTTATTGTGGTGCCCACCTTATTCAATAGATAATCAATTCTAGTACACCTTTATTCTCAAATTGGGGTGAATAAGCTGTGTAATTTAATCATTATTTGGATGCCCATCTTGTCTAAAGGGGTTCTCTGGGCTCTCCTATATTTATGACCTTTCCTCAGGATAGGTCATCAATATCAGTTCGGCAGGGGTCTGATGACACCCGACTCCCCCGCCGATCTGCTGTATGACAGCAGCAGAGCAGGAAGAGAGAAGTGAGATGGCATGTGCACACTATGCGTGCAGTCTCCTCATACAGCTGATTGATGGGGTGCTGGGTGTCGGACCACTGCCGATCTGATATTGATGACCTATCCTGAGGATATGTCATCAATATAAGAGACCCTGGAGGACTGCTTTAATAGATACCAATTCTATTACACCTTGATTCTCAAATAGGGGTGAATAACCTGTGTAATAGAACTGTTATTGGGGTGTCCACCTAATTTCATAGATAAGCAATTCGATTAGGCCTTGATTCACATGTTGGGGTGAATAACCTGTGTAATAAAACTGTTAGTGGGGTGTCCACATTGAATAACTTATTTTACAAATTCAGCTACTGTTACTGTAAATTATGTCCAACAGAGAGGTGCCAGGGCCCTGAAAAGGAATGGGCAGTGGCAAAAATTTTGCAGCAGCCAGCAGAAGCAGCAGACAAAGGGGTGGTGGTAGCATCAGATGCAACAGCATGCAAGAGCTACCATCCAGCAGTCATGTTTTTAAGACAAATCCCACTGTCCTGGAATGATTGGCAGACTTCAACATCATCTCAACTGACATCAGACACCCACAGCCAGACTTGCTCTGCTCTGCTTTTCATCGAGGGAGATACTACTGAGGACAGTCAGCAGCTACTGACGAGTGCAGATTTGGAGGAGAGGTCCTCTGCTTCCTTCTGTAGGCATGCAAGTATCAATGATGAGAGTCGCGTGGTTGCAGGTGTTGAGAGTAGTCAGGGAGGACTTGTAAGGTGACATAAGGGAAGAGCAGACAGTAGTGGATGATGATATAGCTGATTCCACGTGGGAGCCAAGTAAAGAGGGGGCTTCATCACCAGGAGGTGAGGGTGGCAGCAGGCCCGTGAAACAGCAGTAGGGTGGCAGCATGACCATTGACACGCAGGGTGGAAGCAGTGGGGGATCTGGAGCCAAACGGGCCTGGGGTAGACCGTATAGTACCCAGGATCCTATCTTTCTGTAAACAACCAGTAGTGCACAGGTTCAAAGAGGCAGCGGTCAGAACGGAGTCGAGAGGGTAAAATGCCATACTCACTGGTGTGGGAATTTTTCATAAAGTTGCTTGAGGATATCAACGTGGCAGTATTTAGGATCTGTGGGCAGAAGGTGAAGTGCGGCCAGGGTGCCAATGATGGTACCACAGCCCTTTGTCAACACATGGAACATCACCATAAAGTGGCCTGGTAAAACCGTGGTGCTAATGTAGTTGTATGGCCTGGCACATCTCCCAGCGGCCCCCACCCTTTCTCCAGCAGACAGGGCTCCACCACCTCAGCAGAAAGGAGCTGTGTTTTATTCCCATATTTTGCTGGTCCTCCTCCACCTACTTTTTCTCACATGTTTCACCAGCGATCAATCACCCAGGCAATTGCAAAGAGACAACAGAAATAATGCGTACAATCATCCAACAGTGTAGAAACTGAACTTCTTCCTGGCCAAGTTGCTGGTACTACAGTCCCTCCCTTTCCATGTGGTTGACTCTGCCCACTTCAGAGAACGGATGGCTTGTGCCAAGCCAAGGCCTCTATCACATGGTCAGTATTTTGCATCAGGATTTGATCATGATTTGAAAGCCGAAAGCAGGAGTGGGTTCAAAGCACAGAAGATATGCTAATATTCACATCAGATGTCATTTCTGTTTTGGATCCACTCCAGTTTTTTATGGCCTTACCAATACTGATCAATTAATGACAAAATGCTGACCGTGTGAGGGCGGATGCTTAAAAGACAGTATCCATTTCTTGGGGGGTCTTCTGAGAAAAATAAGCAGTGACATCAACATAAACTTACTGCTGACACTCTCTCCACTCTGTCATGGGCCAACTACTTGTATCAGCATGTAACACATTAGGTTCAGAAAATAAATATTGCCTATGCCGCTCATCACTAAGAGTAACACCTGTCACCTGCCTGTCATACTGACCGAGATACACTCTCCCTGCAGGTCAGGAAACAGCTGACTTATAACGAGTAGAGATGAGCGAACACCTGGAAGTTAGGGTTCGGGAAGTTCGGCCGAGCTTAGCCACTAAAAAGACTGTAAAATAGTCCAGGAAAGGGCTAGAGGGCTGCAAAAGGCAGCAAAATGTAGGTAAATACCCTGCAAACAAATGTGGATAGGGACATGAATTAAAATAAAATAAAATAAATAAAAATTAACCAATATCAATTGGAGAAAGGTCCCACAGCAAGGAATCATGCGTCATATCACCCACCACTGGAGAAGGCCACTTTCAGTTATTTCGGCCCCAGCTCCCAGACAGAGGAGAGAGGTCCCATGGCAAGGAATCATGCGTCATATCACCCACCACTGGATAAGGCCACTTTCAGTTATTTCGGCCCCAGCACCCAGACAGAGGAGAGAGGTCCCACAGCAAGGAATCATGCGTCATATCACCCACCACTGGAGAAGGCTACTTTCAGTTATTTCGGCCCCAGCACCCAGACAGAGGAGAGAGGTCCCACAGCAAGGAATCATGCGTCATATCACCCACCACTCAAACACAACAATAGCTGATCTCAGGGACACCAGCTACAAAAAACACCGCGGAGCCTCACTTAAGAGTCTCAACACAGCAATCCGAAGTGCAAAGTTCCCTGGGAAAAGGGAATATGCAAAATAAATGTGGAGCCCCAGTTATGGGTCTACAACACAATGAAAGCCAGATATCCCTCAAAGGGAAGAAAACTAAGCAAAAGGGTGTCTCCATTATCACCCACCACTGGAGAAGGCCACTTTCAGTTATTTTGGCCCAGCACCCAGACAGAGGAGAGAGGTCACACAGCAAGGAATCATGCGTCATATCACCCACCACTGGAGAAGGCCACTTTCAGTTATTTCGGCCCCAGCACCCAGACAGAGGAGAGAGGTCCCACAGCAAGGAATCATGCGTCATATCACCCACCACTGGAGAAGGCCACTTTCAGTTATTTCGGCCCCAGCACCCAGACAGAGGAGAGAGGTCCCACAGCAAGGAATCATGCGTCATATCACCCACCACTGGAGAAGGCCACTTTCAGTTATTTCGGCCCAGCACCCAGACCGAGGAGAGAGGTCCCACAGCAAGGAGTCATGCGTCATATCACCCACCACTGGAGAAGGCCACTTTCAGTTATTTCGGCCCCAGCACCCAGACAGAGGAGAGGTTCATTCAACTTTGGGTTGCACAGCAAGATCATGGTAAAGTTAAAAAAAATGAGGATTTAATAAAGAAGTGCCCCGGAGTACAAGAATACATGTTTGAGGGGAAGGCAGTTCTAAATGTCTATTCTGCACAAGGGAGTGACAGGTCCTGTGGGATCCATGCCTGGTTCATTTTTATGAAGGTCAGCTTGTCCACGTTGGCTGTGGACAGGCGGCTGCGTTTGTCAGTAATGAGGCCCCCTGCCGTGCTGAATACACGTTCAGACAAAACGCTGGCCGCCGGGCAGGCCAGCACCTCCAAGGCATAAAATGCTAACTCTGGAGACCCAGAATTTGAATGGGGCCGAACCATCAGTCAGTACGTGGAGACGTACTGTTCAACCATGTTAGTGAAATGCTGCCTCCTGCTAACACGTTCCGTATCAGGTGGTGGTGAAGTTAGCTGTGGCGTGGAGACAAAACTTTTCCACATTTCTGCCATGCTAACCCTGCCCTCAGAGGAGCTGGCCGTGACACAGCTGCATTGGCGACCTCTTGCTCCTCCTCTGCCTTCGCCTTGGGCTTCCACCTGTTCCCCTGTGACATTTGGGAATGCTCTCAGGAGCACGTCTACCAGCGTGCGCTTGTGCTCGCGCATCTTCCTATCACGCTCCAGTGCAGGAAGTAAGGTGGGCACATTGTCTTTGTACCGGGGATCCAGCAGGGTGGCAACCCAGTAGTCCGCACACGTTAAAGTGTGGGCAACTCTGCTGTCATTGCACAGGCACTGCAGAATGTAGTCACTCATGTGTGCCAGGCTCCCCAGAGGTAAGGACAAGCTGTTCTCTGTGGGAGGCGTATCGTCATTGTCCTCCGTATCCCCCCAGCCACACACCAGTGATGGGCCTGAGCTGTGTCGGGTGCCACCCCGCTGTGAACCTGCTTCATCCTCATCCTCCTCCACCTCCTCCTCATCCTCCTCGTCCTCCAGTAGTGGGCCCTGGCTGGCCACATTTGTACCTGGCCTCTGCTGTTGCAAAAAACCTCCCTCTGAGCCACTTCTAACAGAAGCTGCGTCCTCTCCCTACACTAATCAGTGCGGCGCTACGTGACTCCAGCTTAAATAGAGACTGGGTGGAATCAAATTTTAGAAAACTTCGCTCATCTTTAATAGTGATAGTCACAAGATAAGCATAAACACAGACATAGGTCCCCAAAACAATGATAGCCACAAAGTACGTAAGCATAGAAGCAGAGACGACACCTGCACTCCATTTCCTGACGGTGCCAATGAAAGGAAAACACCAAAACCAAATCGTAGATGGGTAAAGTCCATAACACTTGTGTTATGATGCTCACATGGCTGTAGAAGGTCTATCTATCTTAAATATATGAGCATGTTATCACAGTTTTTTTTTTTACTGGGCACTACTACTGAACATATATAAATAAGGTAAGCATAGAGACAGATGTAGGACCCTAAAACAGTAATAGCCACAAGGTTAGTCACAGTAAGGTTAGCATAGAGACATAGGACCCCCATAACAATGATAGCAACAAGGTAAGTATAGAGACAAACATAGGACCTTGCAATAGTGCCATTTAATAGTGCTAGGCACAATGCTGTGATAAAAGTGCCAACCTTGGCAATAACCAGTATCCTTGGACAATAAGTATGTTATTATGTTTCTACCCCCTGGGTAAAGCCTAGATAGAAAAAAATTTAATCACAGAACATTGTCAGTAGTTGGTGCAGGGTGGGACTATTACCATGTATCCAGGCAATATACTGTATTTTTGACCCAGTTGTTCAGTTGATAAATGATTGGCATCTCTTAAACTAACTAGTAGGTCCCTGGCATATTACTCCAATTTATTAGATGGTACTACCTCCTTCTGGAGATATTAATTACCTTTATGGAGATTTACATAAAATATAATCATCAGTGCGTTATTTCAGAAAGAAATATTTGAGTAATTCTTTAACTGACATGACTGTTAGTGATGTCGCGAACATATAATTTTCAGTTCGCGAACAGCGAACGCGAACTTCCGCAAATGTTCGCGAACAGGCGAACCGGGCGAACCGCCATAGACTTCAATAGACAGGCGAATTTTAAAAACCAAAGGGACTCTTTCTGGCCACAATAGTGATGGAAAAGTTGTTTCAAGGGGACTAACACCTGGACTGTGGCATGCCGGAGGGGGATCCATGGCAAAACTCCCATGGAAAATTACGTAGTGGACGCAGAGTCGGGTTTTAATCCATAAAGGGCATAAATCAACTAACATTCCTAAATTGTTTGGAATAACATGCTTTAAAACATCCAGTGTGTGTATACGATCAGGTATGATGTTGTATCGATCAGGTAGTGTAAGGGTTACGCCCGATTCTCAGACATTGACAGACCAAACTCCCCTTTTAATGCACCGCAAACAGTCCATTTGCACAACCGCAAACTCCCCATTTGCACAAGGTTGGATACCAAGCTAGCCACGTCCCGGTGATGTCATTGAAGGTTTCTTCCTCCACCCAGCCACGTACAACACCAAGGGTCCCCGAAAGGTCAATTGAATTGATTTTTCGAACGGGGAGATGGTTAAAAAAATGCTGGCTCCCTCCCCTTTGTTTTAATCCACGGTCACTGCTTCTGCGCCGTGCAATTTACTGTCACACCCGATATAAGTGGTATTTTCTGTAGTACTATTCTCATCAGTTTAATCCCTCTAACGTCCCCAATCTGGGGGCCATTTATTGAATAGATTTTTCGAACGGGGAGATGGTTAAAAAAACGCTGGCTCCCTCCACTCTGTTTTAATCCACGGTCACTGCGTCTGCGCCGTGCAATTTACTGTCACACCCGATAGGAGTGGTATTTTCTGTAGTACTATTCTCATCAGTTTAATCCCTGTTACATCCCATATCAGGGATTGCCTTTTGTGAAAAAAAATTTAGGCCGGGTACCTTCGACTGCCTTCACAATGACAGACCAAACTCTCATACACCAAACTAAATTGATTTCAGGAACCGGAAGATGGCAAAAGCAGCTTGGTCGGTCCTCACACTCCCAAATTGGGGCACTGCGCGTGCACAGAGCAATGTGCTGTGACACCCTATATGAGTGGTGTCTTAACTAGTACTATTCCTATCAGCCGCGGGCGGGTGCGTGGTAACTTGAGAGCAGGTGACCAAAGCTGAGCTGGAGGAAGATGGTGCGTCAAGGTTCTTAGCGGAAGCTGTTGAAGATTGGGTGTCCTGTCTAAGCCAGTCAACTACGTCCTCAGAATTCTTCGGGTTCAGGGTACGTGGCCTCTGAACACTAGGCATTATTCCAGGGACAGTGGAAATCACAGCACCACGACCACGACGGCCCCTGCGGGGTGGCCTGCCTCTGCCTGTCATTTTTTTTTTGATAAGTGGTACTGTGCCACCCTGTATCAGTGGTAGGCACTGGCAGTGGGCACACTACAGTCTGTGGAAGTGGGCCTGACACACACTGGCAGCAGGCAAGCAACTGAAATTAGACTAATGTGTAAAAATTAAATGCCTTATTTATCGGCAAGCTACTGTGCCACCCGGTATCAGTGGTTGGCACTGGCAGTGGGCACACTACAGTCTGTGGAGGTGGGCCTGACACACACTGGCAGGAGGCAAGCAATTGAAATTAGACTAATGTGTAAAAATGAAATGCCTTATTTATCGGCAAGCTACTGTGCCACCCGGTATCAGTGGTTGGCACTGGCAGTGGGCACACTACAGTCTGTGGAGGTGGGCCTGACACACACTGGCAGGAGGCAAGCAACTGAAATTAGACTAATGTGTAAAAATGAAATGCCTTATTTATCGGCAAGCTACTGTGCCACCCGGTATCAGTGGTTGGCACTGGCAGTGGGCACACTACAGTCAGTGGAAGTGGGCCTGACATGCACTGGCAGCAGGCAAGCAACTGAAATTAGACTAATGTATAAAAATTAAATGCCTTTTTTTTATGCAAAGTCCTGTGCCAGGCGGTATGAGTAGTGGGCACTGGCAGTGGGCACACTACAGTCACTGGAAGTCAGCCTGACACACACTGGCAGGCAACTAACCTTAGATTAAAGTGTAAAAATTAAATGCCTTTTTTTGATGCAAAGTTATGTGCCACATGGGATGACAGGGGTGGGCACTGGCAGTGGGCACACTACAGTCAGTGGAAGTCGGTCTGACACACACTAGCAGCAGGCAAGCAGCTGAAATTACACTAAAGTGTAAAAATTAAATGCCTATTTTGATGCAAAGTCCTCTGCCAGCCGGTATGAGTGGTAGGCACTGGCAGTGGGCACACTACAGTCACTGGAAGTCAGCCTGACACACACTGGCAGGCAACTAACCTTAGATTAAAGTGTAAAAATGAAATGCCTTTTTTTGATGCAAAGTCCTGTGCCACACGGGATGACAGGGGTGGGCACTGGCAGTGGGCACAGTACAGTCAGTGGAAGTCAGCCTGACACACACTGGCAGGCAACTAACCTTAGATTAAAGTGTAAAAATTAAATGCCTTTTTTTGATGCAAAGTCCTGTACCACACGGGATGACAGGGGTGGGCACTGGCAGTGGGCACACTACAGTCCGTGGGCCTGCAGCTCCTCACACACAGGCAGGCCATGCAACTGCAATATGCATATAAAGGGAAAAAAAGCAGACTAATGTTGCAGCCCTAAAAGGGCTTTTGGGGTGCTGTCAGGACGCTGTCCTTACAGCAGAGATCAGATGAGTCTTTCAGGACTGGAGTGGACACTGAATTCACTAGCCTAGCTATCGATTTCCCAATTAAATCAGCAGCAACTACACTCTCACTCCTCTCACTAAGACTGCAGCTTCAGAATGAATCTAAAATGGATGCTGTGCAGGAGGTGGGAGGGTCTGGGAGGGAGGGTATGCTGCTGATTGGCTGGAATGTGTCTGCTGACTGTGAGGTACAGGGTCAAAGTTTGCTCAATGATGATGTATAGGGGGCGGACCGAACATCGCATATGTTCGCCCGGCAGAGGCGAACGCGAACAAGCTATGTTCGCCGGGAACTGTTCGCCGGCGAATAGTTCGGGCCATCTCTAATGACTGTATAATAGATGAGATGGATGAACAACACATCCTGGACCTAGTCCCTTAGAAGTATAGAAAGGAATCAAGGAAGGAAACCGAGGCTAAGATGTTTGAGATGACTGAGAATATTGTATGACAGACAATATGGAATCACAAGACCTCTAGTCATTAGAATTCCTTGTTTGTGTCCAAAATGGGTAATTCTCAATCAATGCAGCCATTACTTAGCAGTTTACATGTTGCATAGAATATTAAGCATTATGCAAAATAGGATGATGAGTGATTGAGCGCTGGAGAGAAGACTGCCGAGGTCTGAGAATAAATATAACTCAGAAAAACATTTGATGTGACAGCAATTTAATGGCCTAGCATTGTAAGGGCTCATGCACAAGGCCATTGCTGTTTTTGTGGTCCACAAATAGTGGATTTGCAAAACAAGGATATCGGCCGTGTGCAGGAAAAATCTTTCCCCCTGTAGAACTGTCCTATGCTTGTCTTCCAAACGAATAAGAATAGGATATGTTCAATTTTTTGACAGTGTGCTGTTTGCATCTTTTGCGGCCTCATTGAACTGAATGGGTCTGCATCAGACCTGCAAAGAATGTAGAGAAAAAACACAGTCATATGCATAAGCTTTTCCAACTTCTATGCACACCTACGCGTAGTCTAATTCTGATCCTGTATATTTCCATTCTGTTTGCTAACCTACTGACATTGGGACGTATTTATCACAGATTTTACGGAACAAAAAAGTCACTGATTACGACACACACCATAATTGCACTATAATTTGTAACTTTTTCTACTCTTTTGCCACTTTAAAAGTGAACACATCTGCTATTATTTATACAACAAACTGGAGTAGTACTCACCTGATCACCTTCGTTGGGCTACTGGGCCACCAATTCCGTTCCCACATGCCCAGAGGACAAGATCCGTCATGTGGGAGCAGAACTGCTGGTCTGAGAGCCCAAGAGACCGTATCCAGTGGTGGGGATCAGGTGAGCATCATCCCCACCCTGGGTTGAGCAGATCAGAGACATTCTTTTTGTGTTGGATAACGCCTTTAACTGATGTAGATTTGAATTTTCGGCATATTGACACCAGAAGATGCACCATATTTATTAAGAGGTGTGCGCCTCTGAATGCATTTTACTCATTTTGTGCCAACAATCTTGGTATTCCTGCCACAATAATAAAGTATGCAGATGAAAAGTTAAGTTCTGCCTTAAAGGTTAGAATTTGTAGTCTGTAACCATGGAGACACATATGTCTGCATTAAATAAGTTGTGTGGGCAATATATATTGATGAACTATCCTTTAGGATAGGTCAGCAATATCTGAACGGCTGAAGTCTGACACCCGGTATCCCAGCGATCAGCTGGCGAGCACTGTTTCGTCTTCATTACACTGCCCATCACTGGAATGGAGGAAGTACTTCTCATTACACTATTTAGCCGCTGCCAGGCAAACAACGAGTAGTGTAATGAAGAAGAAGCAACGCTCGCATGCAGCACTGCCTCCTCTTCAAACAGCTGATAGACGGGGTGCTGGGTGTCGGACTTCCTCCAATCAGATATTGATGACCTATCCTGAGGATAGGTCATCAACATACACCACCTGCTTTTATATGTTGGGTTACAGTTAAGAGCCTACCTCCACAACGTATAAAGTTGTGCAGAAGTTGGCAAGAGGTTAATCAAAGTTATATGTAAAATTGCTTCACTTTTATTTCAAATACAATAGAGCAGGGATCAGCAACCTTCAGCACTCCAGCAGTGGGGAAACTACAGCATGCACACTTGCTTGACTGTTCTCAGAACTCCCACAGAAAAAAAAATAGAGCATACTAGGAGTTGTAGTTTCACCAAAGCTGGAGTGCCAGAGGTTGCTAACCCCTGCATTAGAGCAAGATAGAAAGTTATAAATGTTTGAAAAATCGTTGGCACTTCCCTTTCCTGCATGACACCAAGGGGTACATAGTTCTTTGGTCCACAAAAGATCACAATTACAGTCAGAGGAATACATAAACAAGGATGAACATTCTCTTTCATCCTCACAGTTCTAGCTCATGTTATATTACCCCTACCTATTCTCAGAAAGGTGGTCCCCCCCCCCCCCAGTCATCCTCTACCTTGCCTTTAGTAGCACGTGGGACGATTCCTCCTTTGTTTAAAGCAATGCACGGGACAATGCTGCTCACTGAGAAGGTAATGTGATAGGAGTGAGGGGGTCTCCCCACTCGAGGGGTCACATTGTGGTCACTAAGGCTAACATCACTTTGAATTTACTATTGGGTCTTTATCTTTTTCGGATGAAGATGCATCTTATTTATAATGAATCCTAGAGCCACCCTTGATCCTAGTAATAGCTGTACCATCACTGTTTCCTATCAAAGTTGGCTGTGTCTGTCATGACCCTTTCTTCGTCTTGCCTTACGCTTTATCTCCATCCTGTGGACTTCATCTGTGTTGCAGCTCTTACATGAAATAGATTTCTTTCAAATGCTAAATGCCTGTGGTATTAAGAGCTCAGACAGTTTGACAGTGCAGTGGAAAATAGAGTATAAGAGTTTAAGACGCATCATCACTGATACCGAGCCTCTACTAATATTAACTCATAGTCAACTGGAGAGCTGAATAAAAGCACATGAAAGTAAAGATGTGTAAAGAGACGCAGAGGTTACACTCACGCTTGAGTCTTATGGTCTGAGGGGCCCCAGTGGTTAAGCTCTCACATAAGATAATATGTAATTCTCTGTACCGTGACATCACTATGTTAGTTATCCTTGTGTGCGGACTGTATATAATCACTATACTATGACATCACTGTATATCATCACTGTTTATGATATCTGTAATCACTCAGTTGCACTTGTTTTGTGACATCACTATAGATGAGTGAATCGAAGCTGATGAAGTGGAATTCGTTTAGAATTTTTAGGAAAAATTCAATTTGCAACGAATACAAATTTCCTCGCGCTTTGTGATAACGAATCGCAATTTTCCTAAAATGGCGGCTACACGTGCGATGACTGAGGACATGGGGCAAGGAATTCTGGGAAGGCGGGATCACCCAGATTGACATGCATGCATGCAGCCAATCAGCAGCCAGCCCTGTGATGTCACAGCCCTATAAATACGTTGGCCATCTTATAGTCAGACATTTTGACATTTTCCAGCGTTCAGAGTGCAGAGACAGGCGTGTGAATGTGCTAGGAAAAGCAAGTGGAAAAACAATTGTGGAAAAAAAAAAAAAGAAAAAACTATTTATAAGTGCAGGGAAAGGATAGGGAGGAATCATGGACAGTGATAGGAAAAACCTTATTGTGAAAAAAAAGCATTTTACAAGTGCAGAGAAAAGTGCAGAGAAACAATATTCTGCGTTCAGCGCTGCAGTTATCTGTTGAAAAGCCTTTAGTGGCGTATATACGTGGAAAAAGAAAAATATATTCTGCGTTCAGCGCTGCAGTTAACTGTTCAAAAGTCTTTAGTGGCATATATACCTGGAAAAAGAAAAATATATTCTGTGTTCAGAGCTGCAGTTATCTGTTCAAAAGGCTTTAGTGACTTATATACGTGGAAAAAGGAAAATATATTCGGCTTTCAGGGCTTCAGTTATCTTTTCAAAAGCCTTTAGTCGCGTATTTTAGTTGAAAAAGAAAAATATATTCAGTGTTCACTGTGGCAGTTATAGCTGGTAAAGCCTTTACTGGCGTATTGCAGTAGAAAAAGAACTATACATTCACCATTCGCTGGTGCACTTATATGTAGAAAAACCTTTATTGACGTATATCAGTAGAGAAATAAAAATACATTCGCCATTTGCTGCTGCACTTATATCTTGAAAAACCTTTAGTGACATATATCAGCAGATAAAGAAATATACATTCGCCATTCGCTGGTGCACTTAGGCCCCTTTCACACGGGCGAGTTTTCCGCGCGGGTGCAATGCGTGAGGAGGACGCATTGCACCCGCACTGAATCCGGACCCATTCATTTCTATGGGGCTGTGCACATGAGCGGTGATTTTCACGCATCACTTCTGCGTTGTGTGAAAATCGCAGCATGCTCCAGTTTCTGCGTTTTTAACGGAACGCAGGCCCCATAGAAGTGAATGGGGATGCGGGAAAATCGCAATCATCCGCAATCATGTGCGGATGCGTTGCGATTTTCCCGCATGGTTGCTATGCAACCATCGGGATGTGTAACCGGTTCAGTATTATTCCACATTATAACAGTGTGAAGAAGTGCAGGTTCGGGTCTGGGTACCAAAAGTGCCGATTTTTCTCCCGCGCGTGCGTGCAAAACGCATGACAGCGCTTTGCACTCGCAGGGAAAAATCGCGGCGATTCCCGCAACGCACCCGCACTGTTTGACGGAGTGCACCCGCAACGCCCGTGTGAAAGAGGCCTTATATGTAGAAAAACTGTATTGACGTACATCAGTACAAAAAGAAATATACATTTGCCATTCGCTGCTGCACTTATATGTAGAAAAACCTTTATTGACGTATATCAGTAGAAAAATAAAAATACATTCGCAATCCGTTGCTCCACTTATATGTAGAAAAAACTGTATTGATGTATATCAGTAGAAAAAGAAATATACATTTGCCATTTGTTGCTGCACTTATATGTAGAAAAACCTTTATTGACGTATATCAGTAGAAAAATAAAAATACATTCACCATTCGTTGCTGCACTTATATATATATAAAATATATTCAGCGTTCACTGTTGAAGTCATATGTGGTAAAGCCTATAGTGGCGTATTTTAGAAGAAAAATAAAAATTTATTCAACTTAGCATTGCTAAATAATTCCATCCATATTCGTTAACTTACTGACTCAGTAAGTTAACGATATGGATGGAATTATTTAGTAATGCTAAGTTGAAATCGCAATGCGATTAAGCAAATATATAAGAATCGCATTGCGATTTCAACTTAATTCTCAGATCCGACAGTATATTCTACTGGAGGAGGCGTTCCCATGGTGATCGTTAGCTCAAAGTTGTAATCGCAATGCGTTTATTGCGGTATATTATCCCTCTGGGTGTCTTTTACAGCCTTTTTAGTGCCCAAAAGTTCGGGTCCCCATTGACTTCTATAGGGTTCGGGTTCGGGATGAAGTTCGGGTTGAGTTCGGATCACGAACCCGGACATTTTCCGGAAGTTCGGCCGAACCTCTCGAACCCGAACATCCAGGTGTTCGCTCATCTCTACTCTTAAGTTCATTCAAGTGTTTTCGATCAGGTATTGAAAATACCTGTGGATGTCAAGGAGCAGCAATCAAGCATAATAAGCACCAATTAGGCAGATGTAAAATGACTGTGATACTCAGCTCCTTCTAGACATTTACTGGAGTGTTTACAAACATGGTGAAGTCAAGAGAATGGTCCAGGAAGACAAGAGAAGAGGTGATTTCTCTTCACAGGAAGGGCAATGGCTATAAGAAGATTGCAAAGATGTTAAACATACCAAGAGACACCATAGGAAGCATCATTTGCAAATTCAAGGCAAAGGGCACTATTGAAACGCTACCTGGTCGTGGCAGAAAGAAGATGCTGACTTCGACTGCTGTGCGCTACCTGAAGCGCAAAGTGGAGAAAAGTCTCCGTGTGACTGCTGAGGAACTGAAAAAAGATTTGTCAGATGCAGGTACTGAAGTTTCAGCTCAGACAATAAGGCGCACACTGCGTAATGAAGGCCTCCATGCCAGAACTCCCAGGCGCACCCCCTTGCTGTCTCCAAGGAATAAGAAGAGTCGACTGCAGTATGCCAAAAGTCATGTGGACAAACCACAAAAGTTTTGGGATAGTGTTCTGTGGACTGATGAAACAAAATTAGAACTGTTTGGGCCCATGGATCAATGCTATGTTTGGAGGAGGAAGAACAAGGCCTATGAAGAAAAGAACATCTTGCCTACTGTGAAGCATGGCAGGGGGTCAATCATGCTTTCGGGCTGTTTTGCTTCTACAGGTACAGGGAAGCTTCAGCGTGTGCAAGGTACCATGAATTCTCTTCAGTACTAGGAGATATTGGATGAAAATGTGATGCAGTCCGTCACAAACCTGAGGCTTGGGGGACGTTGGACCTTTCAACAGGACAATGATCCCAAGCATACCTCCAAGTCCACTAGAGCATGGTTGCAGATTAAAGGCTGGAACATTTTGAAGTGGCTATCGCATTCACCAGACTTAAATCAGATTGAGAACCTCTGGTTGGACTTAAAGAAAGCAGTTGCAGCGCGCAAGCCTAAGAATGTGACTGAACTGGAGGCTTTTGCCCATGAAGAATGGGCGAAGATACCCGTAGATCGCTGCAAGACACTTGTGTCAAGCTATGCTTCACGTTTAAAAGCTGTTATAACTGGAAAAGGATGTTGTACTAAGTACTAAGATTGAATGTCACTTGGGGGTTGAATAAAACTGATAATGATGTGAGCACAGAAAAGACATTTGTGGTTATTTCATTATAAATGTTATGTTATATTTGTCTGACTTACAAGTGCCTCTTTGATGTAATTGTAAACAAGATGACTGAAATGATCAAAATCAATGTCAAACTGACCAAAACACTCAATTTCAGTAGGGGTTGAATAATTTTGAACACAACTGTATATGCGTTAAAATCTTTTGTGAATTATTTTAGTGGAAAAACAAATTTTAGTCAACGTTAGGTACTTCAGTTAGATGCGGTAAAATCTCCATCATGTCTCCATGATAAATCTGCAGCGTGGGGGCCCCGTGTGGCTTCTACACACTTTTAAAATAATCCTTCTGCAGGGCGAATAGATGCGGGATAACCGAGACGCTCCATGAGCTTCCCAGGAGCTGCTGTTGGGAGCAGCGGTTCATTTCTAAGATGTCCATATAGTGCAGGAGGAACCCTCTCAATCTCCGTGCTCCGTTATATTTGGTAAAATCTTTATTGATGTATTTCAGTCGAAAAACTAATTTTATTCAGAGTTCAGCGCTGTAGTAATATGCGCTAAAATCTTTTGTGACTTATTTAGGTGGAAAAACAAATTGTATTCAGCGTTCAGCGCTGCACTTATATGTGGTAAAATCTTTTGTGACGTATTTTGGTGAAAAAACAAATTTTATTCTGCGTTCAGCGCTGTAGTAATATGTGGTAAAATGTTTTGTGACGTATTTCGGTGGAAAAACAAATTGTATTCAGTGTTCAGCGCTGCAGTTATATATGGTAAAATCTTTATTGAAGTATTTTGGTCGAAAAACTAAATTAATTCAGTGGTCAGCGCTGCAGTTATATGCGGTAAAATCTGTATTGAAGTATTTCGGTCGAAAAACAAAATTAATTCAGTGGTCAGCGCTGCAGTTATATACGATAAAATCTTTAGTGACGTATCTTGATGAACTTTGCGACTCTTCTTGGATCAAAGCTATCTTGACGCTTTGTCTTCTCATTGTCTGTAGCTACTAGAGGCCTGTTCATGCCAAGCAGGTTCCCCCAGAAGTATCTTGGTCGATCGACACTCTGTTATTGTGCCATTCTATGACCTCCTCATACTGCTGCCACCTCCAGACTTGGTCATTGTGCCACTTTGTGGCCTCCTCATACTGCCGCCACCTCCAGACTCTGTCATTATGCCATTCTGTGGCCTATTCATGCTGCTGCCACCTTCAGACTCTATCATTGTGCCTATGATGCCGCCACCTGAAGGCTCGGTCATTGTGCCACTCGGTGACCTCCTCATACTGCCGCCACCTCCAGACTCTGTCATTGTGCTCTGTGGTAACCTCATGCTGCTGCCACCTTCAGACTCTTTCATTGTGCTGCTCTGTGGTCTCCTCATGCTGCCGCCACCTGAAGGCTCGGTCATTGTGCCACTCGGTGGCCTCCTCATAATGCTGCTGCTGCCGCCACCTGCAGACACTCGGTGGCCTCCTCATACTGCCGCCATCTCCAGACTCTGTCATTGTGCCGCTCTGTGGTCTCCTCATGCTGCTGCCAACTTCAGACTCTGTCATTGTGCCGCTCTGTAGTCTCCTCATGCTGCCGCACCTGAAGGCTCGGTCATTGTGCCACTCGGTGGCCTCCTCATACTGCTTCCACCACCAGACCCTGTCATTGGGCCACTCTGTGGTCTCCTTATGCTACTTCCACCTCACCACTATGTCATAGGTCCACTTTGTGGACTTCTCATGCTATTCCCACCCTCCCCACTTCATGACTGGCCCACTATTTTGCCACTCGGTGGCCTGCTCATACTGCCGCCACCTCCAGACTCCGTCATTGTGCCTCTCTGTGGTCTCCTCATGCTGCTGCCACCTCCAGACTCGGTCATTGTGCCGCTCTGTGGCCTACTCATGTTAATGCCACCTCCACACTCTGTCATTGTGCCACTCTGTGGCCTACTCATGCTGCTGCCACCTTCACACTTTGTCATTGTGCCACTCTGTGGCCTACTCATGCTGCTGCCACCTCCAGACTCTGTAATTGTGCCGCTCTGTGGTCTCCTCATGCTGCTGAAGACTCAGTCATTGTGCCACTCGGTGGCCACCTCATACTGCTGCCACCTCCAGACTTGGTCATTGTGCCCCTAGGTGGCCTCCTCATACTGCTTCAACCTCCAGACCCTGTCATTGGACCACTCTGTGGTCTCCTTATGCTGCTTTCACCTCATCACTATGTCATGTGTCCACTCTGTGGACTTCTCATGCTGTTCCCACCCTCCCCACTTCATGACTGGTCCACTATTTTGGCTTTCGGCCTGGCTGACATCATAATTTATTTGACACTTCTTCTGATCTATCAGAAGGAAGGAAAAATGGGACGCACAACGGATTCTGTCTGTGTAGCAGCTTTAAGGCCTGTATGGTCCTATCAGAATTGGCTTATGATTTGGTAGCCAAAAGCATGAGTAGGTAGAAAACAAAGAAGACATGCAAATATTCCATTCACGTGTCATCTCTGTTTTAGATCCACCTCTGTTTTTTTTGTCTTTAGCAATACTGATGGATTATTGAGCAAATGCTGACCAAGTGAAGGCATATACTCCACAGGCAATTGTTCTGATGGATCAGGGAATGAAGAAAATTAATTAGTGACGTCAACACAAACTTACTGCTGACACCCTCTCTACTCTGTCAGGGGGGCTCTACTTGTATAAGCGTTTAATAGAACAGGTTCTGTAGACATCTATGTGGAATCTGCTGATGAGGGTGTAAAAGAAGTGCGCTTCTTCTTGACGCTAACATCTACCTGTATGGCTGAGTTGATACTTCAGTTATTTGGTCAGTTTTGGCCCTGTGACGGCCCAAATAAGTTAAGTTAAGTATGCAGTGATCCTTAGAGCGACCCCTGTCATCTGCATGTCATACTGACTCACAGTATTATTTCACTACCACAGCAGACTCCCTATGCGTGTTACTGCAAGGCACATTGTTCTACACCCCTATAAAGGCTCTCTGCAGCCCGGAAATAGCTGTTTTTTAACGCGATTCATCGCGAATAAATTCGTATCGAATCGAATTCTTCGGAAAAATTAGGCAAACCGGCCGAATAGAATTTTTGAAAAATTCACTCATCTCTAGACATCTCTATATATTATCCCTTTTAATGTGGTGTCACTTTTTATTGTCTCTGTTCTGTGGCATTGATGTGCTTGCTAATCTGGTACTGTGACATTACTGTGCAGTGTATTGTGAAATCATTGTGTTTATTAGTCCTGTACTGTTACAGCGCTCTATGTATTATTTTTACACAGTGACATTACTGTGTTAATTATCCCTATTCTCTGCAAGGAGAGATCGTACCCCTCAAATCCTCACCTAGGCCTATCACCCAGTTAAGCCAGTACTCTCTGCTCTGCACTGATGACAGGCAATAACCCCAAAACAGCTGTCTGCAGATGAGATGCTGGGTTATTATATTATATTATATGTCTCAAGACTAGAGTTGAGCGAACTTCTGTTTTAAGTTTGTTTTCCAAAGTTCGGGTTCGGGTTATCCAAGCATCCCGTTATGGATTCTGCTACCACGGACCATAACGGCATTTGGAATCCATAAAGGGATTCTTCAATCAACCCGAACCTTGGACAACACGGAGGACCTGGGGTGACGTCACCGTCATGTGATCAGTGCAGGGGGCGTGGCTCAGTACTGGATTAGATAAGAGGTGGTAGCCTGCGACCTCTTATCCAATCCAGTACTGAGCCACGCCCCCCGCACTCATCACATGACGGTGACGTCACCCCAGGTCCTCCGTGTTGTCCAAGGTTTGGGTTCATTGAAGAATCCCCTTATGGATTCCAAATGCCGTTATAATCCGTGGTAGCAGAATCCATAACGGGATGCTTGGATAACCCGAACTTTGGAAAACGAACTTAAAACAGAAGTTCGCTCAACTCTACTCAAGACCTATTTAAAGAGTCGAGCATTGACTTATAGCAGGGATGCTCAACCTGCGGCCCTCCAGCTGTCGCAAAACTACAACTCTTAGCATGCCCTAATAGCTGTAGGCTGTCAAAGCATACTGGGAGTTGTAGTTTTGCAACAGCTGGAAGGCCGCAGGTTCGACATGCCTGAGGCATAGGATAGCTGCCTTACATCTAGGGGCATTAGAGGCAGAGCTTGTTAAGAGCTCATTGGTATCCCTTTTTCCCAGAATTCCAGAGGAGCAGATAAGGCCTAAAAGCCTTCTCTACGCAAGTCGAAATAGTACTCTCCTTTTCTCTGTTCTGCGATATTTCTGTATTTGTTATTTAAATTATGTACAGTGACATTGCTGTGCTTCCTGTATAGACATAACTTTTTATTGTCCCCATTCTGTGACATCACTGTCTGTATTAACCTTGGGTGACATCTCTCAGTTTGTTATTCCTGCTCTGTAACATCACAGTGTTTATCTCTGTGCGGCGACATTACTGCTTGGTTATTATCCCTGTAGTGTGACATTTATCTGTCTATTATCTTTGTACTGTTATATCACTGTGCTTATTGTCCCTGTATTTTGACAATGCTGTTTATTACGAGAGATAAGCAAATTTCTTGACAGACATTTTGGGTCCGATTCCAAAGAATCAGTCAGAAAATTTGATTTCGATATAAATTGATTCTACCCTAATCAAAAGTGTTCCAATTGGCCTGAAAATGTGTGTATGACACTCTGAGCTTTCCTGGGTCTCATATTTTTTTCGCTCTTGTCATTCTCTCTCTTTTTTTCTCTCTCTATCTCCACTTCCAGTTCATTAACACAAAGACACCAACAGTAAATAATGGCACACTGACATATATAGGTATGGATAAATACATGGTTGACAATGTTAAAAATTAGCCTGTCCAAAACCAAACTGCACTGTTGGATTTGTTATGCTTTTTAAAATGCCTTTTAAAATTTAAAAAAACATTCCAACAATTGTCCTGTATTATTATCAGAAGAAGCAGTGTCTTGTCCCATATTAAGGGCAGATGCCTGCCCATGTTTATATATGCATACAGTAGTATTGGGAGAAACAGTGACTTGTTCTGAACAAGCATCAAAAAATTATCCCTTTTTTAGGAGCAACACCAGTACAGTATAAATGTGGAACCTTACAGAGAAGGCACTAGATGTGTAGCTGTGTAGCGGTAATACTACAGTAGCTGCAGCTGTAGCAGCACAGTATGAAACCTGACAGACAAGACAGGAAATGTGTGACTGTGTAAGGATAGTAGTATTGACAGTAATAGCTGCAGCAGTGATACAGTAAGGAACCTTACAGACAGGAATTATGCAGCTGTGTAGGGGTAGTAGTAGGGGGAATTTTAGCACAGTAGCAGCAATACAGTATGCAACATGATGGACAGGCAACTATCAGCTCTGGCATTATTGGGCCAGCGATAGCCACGGTCAGAAATGGGAGATCTATTCATTGGCCTCAGCAGGAGGTGTGTGCAAATCCTCAAAGATCTGCTTTGGTGTGACGATACCACATGCTGAATACACTCTCTGAAAATACATTCGAGTCTGGACAAGACAATACACCAGGGACATAGCTACCATAAAAGAAGGGGACAGCTATGGGGCCAAACTCAGGAAGGACCCAAGAGGAGGACAAATAGATTTATTTTCAGGGCCCAAGGAGCGGTGAGTATGGTGCTCTTAGTCCTAGCACTAGTATTACTCTCCGTTCCCTGGTCTTCTTCTACGTTCTTCTTCAGGATTGGACGTAGTCCAGCAATACTGTGTCAAGCCACAGTGTAGTATATTCTTAGACACAGTGGTGCACAAAGAACAGAGGCGACTGCAGGAAGAAAAGAGAACTGAGTTGGAGTGAAAGTAATGCTTTGTCCTGTTTTTGTTGGGAACAGGAGGAAGCTCATTGAGACAGACGAGGGAAGAGGTGGACAATAGGTTGGTGTGGAAACAAGGCTGGCACAAACGTGGAAATGTCAGTAAGACCTGGCCTCTGACCCAGTAGCCTATGAAAGACAAGTATTGGACCAGGCCGTAATAGCTGATCCACATACACATGGTGGTGTAAACCTTGTTCTACAGCAACAATTCCTAGAATCATCCTAGACAGCAGTGGTTTGGTATATGCAAGCATACTTGAGATAATGGATTTTTTTGGAAGACTTGACTGTTGTTGTTAAATATTGTTGAATGTTAAATAATTTTGACGAGGAGACAAGGAAATCAAAGACAATATTCATAATTTTTTGAAGACAAGACCATTTTAAACAATGTTGGTGAAAAAGAGAAAATCACTGAGAATTTCCATCTATTTATTTTTAGAAAATAATTTGTGAAGTAGAGCTTGTGGACAGCAAAGGTACATGCAGGCACACTCGAGAGAACAGATATTTTGGAAGACAATTTTATTTATCAGTTTTGGTGAAGACATGGAACTCCAAGACAATTTTCAGCTGTAGTATATCCACATGTGACTGGTTAGCTGCATCTAGATTTATCGTTAAGGATTTTCGAGTGGCAAATCTGAAGAGTTGTACAGTACCAGCAAAGTGAATGAGTTTTTAGGAATTCTCCTTCACGTGGCAGAAAAAATCTGTAGCAGAAAAATCTGTAGCAGAAACTAACCAGTGGTGCAGATCGTAAATCGGCAGCATGTCATTTTATACCATTGATTTTTATCACAGATTTCACCCTTCCATCTGCAAAGACTGAAATCAGTAGCATTTCAGGAAAATAATTTGCATAAAAACACACAATGTGGTGCGTCTTTTTCAGGACATGACAATTTTAAACTATGTAGATGAGGACCTGGAACTCGAGGACAATTGTCTTCCATTTTTTGAGGTTAAGACAAATTCTTTTTTTAAATAAAATCGCAATACAATACATTCGGTCAAGTACACAACTCTGATAAATGGATTTTCCCGGGTGAACTGGTGATGCTGATTCATGTGTTGGAGAGCACCTACAGTTGTGCCTAAATGGACACGTGTTATTCTCCACCTGCAGAGCTTGCAAACAGCTTGCGGACGGTGATGATTTGGCAATGACTTGCTATGCAGGCATATGGGCTTTTTGGAGCCAAGACGATTTTCAATATTTTAAAGAAAAAAAATTCTCAGTTGGACAAAGTCCAGTGCAATTTATAACAGGACAGTTACACAACTCTGATAAATAGATATTTTGGGAAGACAATTTTCATTAAATATTTAGAAAATAAAATTGCACTTGGACAAAGTCTAATACAAAAATGGCTGGAATTCTGGAGACAAATGACTACATAGAACCGCATAACCACTTCCACCACCCGAGCTTGCCCTTGCTCTGAATACAGCGTTTCAGCCAGCACCAACAGAGTCCACTATTACGACATACAGCAATTGTGATGCAGATCAGTACATCAGTACATAAACTACATGTTTCCAGTGATGCTGGAAAATATGCATATTTGTACACTTAAAGGGGTTGTCTCACTTCACCAAATGGCACTTATCATGTGCTGAAGTGAGACAACCCCTTTAAAAATTATAGAAGCTTTAGAACAGGTTTTTGGGAACAACCCTTGGGTGCCCTAAAATATGCTTATTTGTGCACTTATAAATGTTTGCAATAGGTAATTCGAAAACAGTAAAAAGTACAAATTGAAATCTCCTGACTGTGACCAAACTATAAATTGCTAGTCACACACAAAAATACGCTTATTTGCATTCGTAAAAACTGTAGAAACAGCCAACTGAGGTTTCTGACAAGCATAAAAGGTGCATTTGGACATCCCCAGGGCAGCGATCAAAACATACACTGCTATTGACAGACTAAAATACACTTATTGCACACATATAAACTGTTTTGGGATAAAAACAGGTGCAATTAGATGTATTTTGGGGTGGGGGCAACAAAAGTACAATATTAAACTGCTGTTGATATACTAAAATATGTTTAATGCAACATATAAACTGTAGAAGTTTGGCAAAAGGTTTTTGGAAAGACAAAGGCGCAATTGCACAGTGTGTGCGGTGACATTTATGCTGCTGGTGATGCTGGGGAATGTGCCTCTGAACTGTAGAAGCTTTGCAAGAGGCTTTTGGACAAAAAGGCTTGTTCCTGTACATAAAAAAGAGTGCTGTCTCTTTAAAGGCTCATGTCTCTTCTGTAGTATAACACGTGAAGTTACAGTATGAACATCTCTAGCCATGGCTACAGACATACATACGCTAGCTGCCCCTATCCTGTCCATAATGCTAAAACCTGACATTCTACCTAGAAATTCAATCTATCTAACTAAATATATTTTCTTCACAAGACCTACCCCTGCAAGACCCTAAGATAGCTGACTTGTGTGTCTAATTGGTGTGTGTCAGAGGATTGGCAGACACCTCCTATCATATCAGTAGCTGAGCTCAAAATGCCATCCCTGCTTTCATAGACCAGCCAATAATTTTCACAATATTACACGTCACATTCATTTTAGGGATGATTGGACAATTAAGCATATTTGCTATGTAAATGCTGTAGAAAAAAAGTCAGCTCAGTAGAGGGACGTGCACATTGCCATACACTTTGAACACCAGGTGGCATCGTACTATGTAAGTGTCATAACTCTTCACTGGATCATTTTTAATAGCATGTACAGTAACTAGCATTTACAGTACGTTTCATTTTTTATGCTCTATAAAATGAATATGACATGTAATGTTGGAGCACTCCCTTTAAATCTGTTTATATTTAACTGCAGATTACTGTATATTAAAGCAACTTATTTTAAATGCGAGGATAAGACATCTTTATTTACAGATATCTCAGGCTTGCATTCATTTCTGCAAAAGACCTTGAGATAACATGTCCATTGTGGCTAATGTACATTTCCCAAGACGAGAAAGTAAGTCACTACCAGTAGCTGCCAATTAATATATGGAGTGTTAAGCAAGGGCAAGACAAGGACTTATATGAGCTATTCCAGTAAATGTGAATAACTGTGGTCCATATCCACTCTGCCTGGTGTGTTCCATATAAATTATAGATTTATGATCACCATTCCAATAAAAAACTTCTCTCCCAAATGTTCAATAATCTGCCAAACAAGACATGTAACATAATAATAAAAGATAGGTGTTATTAAAAGGCTTCACGTGGTGATTTAAATAATTATACTCTATATACTGTACCACAACAGTGTCACAGTCGGGAGATGGAAGGTACAGTAGGATGGAGCTTCCCATTGGGCTCCATTAGGGCTCTTTCACACTAGCGTTTTTGTTTTCCGGCATAGAGATCCGTCGTCGGGTCTCTATGCCGGAAAAATCCTGATCAAGATTATCCTAATGCATTCTGAATGGAGAGAAATCCGTTCAGGATGCATCAGGATGTCTTCAGTTCAGGACCGGAACGTTTTTTGGCCGGAGAAAATACCACAGCATGCTGCACTTTTTGCTTCGGCCAAAAATCCTGAACACTTGCCGCAAGGCCGGATCCGGAATTAATGCCCATTGAAAGGCATTAATCCGGATCCGGCCTTAAGCTAAACGTCGTTTCGGCGCATCCGACGTTTAGCTTTTTCTCAATGGTTACCATGGCAGCCAGGACGCTAAAGTCCCGGCTGCCATGGTAAAGTGTAGTGGGGAGTGGGGGAGCAGTATACTCACAGTCTGTGCGGCTCCCGGGTGCTCCAGAGTGACGTCAGGGCGCCCCACACGCATGGATCACGTGATCCATGCGCATGGGGCGCTCTGACGTCATTCTGGAGCGCCCCGGGAGCCGCACCAACTGTAAGTATAACGCTCCCCCGCTCCCCACTACTATGATGGCAACCAGGACTTTAACCACTTGCCGCCACGCTAACGCCGATGGGCGTCAGCGCGGCGGCTCTCTCAGGTCTCAGTCACGCCTATCGGCGTCATCTCGTGAGACCTGAGATTTCACATGAACGCGCGCGTCGTGCGCGCGTTCATGTGATCGGAGCCGGGACAACTGAAACTACAGCCTGCCAGCGCTGATCATGCGCTGGCAGGCTGTAGATGCGGAAAAACGCATTTAAATCGCATATCAGACGCTGTTTTTAAACAGCGTCTGATATACCTGCTATCTGCTCGTCTGGTGGTCCCTTTGTTTGGGACCACCAGAGAAACTATAGGAAAAGTGCACCAATCACTACATACACACCCCCACCCCCATCACTGATTAACCCCTGATCACCCATGTCACCCCCTCTGATCACCCCCTGTCACCCCCCTGTCACTAATCACCCCCCTACAGGCTCATTCAGACGTCCGTATGTGTTTTGCAGATCCATGGATCTGCGGATCCATGAATCTGCGGATCCATGGATCTACAGATCCACAAAATACGGACACCGGCAATGTGCTTTCCACATTTTGCAGATCCGCACAGAACTATAAAGAAAATGCTTTTTCTTGTCCGCAATTGCGGACAAGAATAGGACATGTTCTAAATTTTTGCGGAACGGAAGTGCAGACCCGGAAGCGCGGATCCGTAATTCCGGATCCGAGCGGGACAAAGTCTGTCCCCATAGAAATGAATGGGTCCGCAATTCCGTTCCGCAAACAGAATTTCGGACGTGTGAATGGGGCATAAGGGTCCCTTATCACCGCCAGTTAGTTAGCTACTTGTTAGGTAGTTAGCGCCCACCGCCCGCAGTCACTGATTTTGGCAGAGATTTTTCATCCACATTGATCGATGCGAATGAAAAAATCTGTGCCGTTCATTTTTTTTTTTTTCAGCGCAGAGGCTGAGCGGAAAAAAAATCTCATTACCCGTATGGTCAATATAAGCAGAATCGCAGGTACTCCTAATGCTGGCCATACGTGTAATGATTACGGAGACCCTCAAATGCCAGGGCAGTACAAACACCTCACATGTGACCCCATTTTAGAAAGAAGACACCCCAAGGTATTTGCTGAGGGGTTTAGGTGAGTTCATGCAAAATTTTATTTTTGTCACAAGTTAGTGGAATATGAGACTGTAAAAAAAAAAAAAACAATTTCCGCTAACTTGTGCCAAATTTTTTTTTTCTGTGAACTCGCCATACCCCTCACAGAATACCTTGGGTGTCTTCTTTCCACAATGGGGTCACTTGTGAGGTATTTATACTGCCCTGGCATTTTAGGGTCCTAAAGCGTGAGAATCCAAATACGTAAAAATGCCCTCTGAAATCCTAAAGGTACTCATTGGTTTTAGGGCCCCTTGCGCATCTTGGCTGCAAAAAATGTCACACATGTGGTATCGCCGTACTCAGGAGAAGTAGGGCAATGTGTTTTAGGGTGTATTTTTATATATACCCATACTTTGTGTGAGAAATATCACTGTAAACGACAACTTTTAAAAAAATTTATACAAAGTTGTCAATTTACAGAGATATTTCTCTCACCTAACATGGGTATATGTAAAAATACACCCCAAACACATTGCCTACTTCTCCTGAGTACAGCGATACCACATGAGTGACACTTTTGCAGCCTGGATGCGCAAAGGGCCCAAATTCCAACGAGTACCTTTAGCTTTACATGGCTGCTCACAATTTAGCCCTGCCCAAAATGCCAGAACAGTATAAACACCCCACAAATAACCCCATTTTGAAAGAAGACACCCCAAGGTATTCGCTGAGGGGTGTGGTGAGTCCATGAAAAATTGAACTTTTTGTCAAAAGTTAGCGGAAAGGGAGACTTTGTGAGAAAAAACAATACAAAATCAATTTCCGCTAACTTGTGCCAAAAAAAAAATCTTCTGTGAACTCGCCATGCCCCTCACGGAATACCTTGGGGTGTCTTCTTTCAAAATGGGGTCACATGTGGGGTATTTCTACTGACCTGGCATTTAGGAGCCCTAAAGCGTGAGAAGAAAAATGCGTAAAAATGCCCTCCTAAAAGGTACTCATTGGTTTTAGGGCCCCTTTGCGCATCTTGGCTGCAAAAAAGTGTCACTCATGTGGTATCGCCGTACTCAGGAGAAGTAGGGAAATGTGTTTTGGGGTGTATTTTTACATATACCCATGCTGGGTGAGAGAAATATCTCTGTAAATTGACAACTTTGTATAATTTTTTTTTAAAAGTTGTCATTTACAGAGATATTTCTCACACAAAGTATGGTATATATAAAAATACACCCCAAAACACTTTACCTACTTCTCCTGAGTATGCAGTATCACATGTGTGACACTTTTGCAGCCTGGAATGCAAAGGGCCTAAAACCAATGAGTACCTTTAGGATTTCACAGGGCATTTTTACGCATTTGGATTATCATGCTTTAGGGCCCCTAAAATGCCAGGTGAGTATAAATACCCCACAAGTGACCCCATTTTGGAAAGAAGACACCCCAAGGTATTCCGTGAGGGTCATGGCGAGTTCACAGAATGGTTTTTTTTTGGGGGAATGCAAAAATTTGTTTAATGTGTCAGTAACAAAGGCCAGGCCAGCAATTTGTAGCATTGTGCTTCTACTAATTTTATAGTTGTTTAAGAAAACATTGAAGGTTATGAGTCATCTACACATTTCTGAGGAATCTTGTAGGATATTGAACAAATTAGTACTAAAAGGTAAATCCAGTCAGTTGCTTATCTATGTGGTGCATCTTTTTTCTGTGAGTTATGTGTTTATATATTTTCATCCGCACATGTTTTATTTTGTGTAGGATGTTTGTGTGGTGCTTGTGGTTCGCGCCGGCATCCTCCATTGTATGCAATTTTTGCTGGGGATAGCCGTTCGCTGCGAACCACATGCGGAGGAACTGCCCCCCCAGTTAGAAACACGCCACAGTGTTTGGGGTTTGGAGCAGTCCCACCCATTTAGGCCACGTTTATTTTTGTGGTTCTTGTTTTATATGTATTGAATGTGCCATTGCATATGGCTGGTAAACATTCTGTTGCACCTGGAAGCCTGTGTCACATGGTCTGTTGTGGGTGTAGCTTGTGGCCTCATTTGTTCCCCATTGCATTGTTGGTCCTGCAGTGCAGGTGAGTGGGATGGGGCTGTAGGCTGCTTAATACCTGTTCAGACCTTGTTCACACACCATAGGTAGTCTAGTGGTAGGACCCCATGTCATGCTGAGATACCGTGTAGTGGTGCCTAAAGGGGCTCCGATATGTTCCTGATTGGAAATATTGGCGAATCTCTCAGCTTTTAACACCAGAGTGAGGGATTAGCCAGTGTTGTCAGTTGCTTATCCATGTGGTGCATCTTTTTCTGTGAGTTATGTGTTTATATATTTTCATCCGCACATGTTTTATTTTGTGTAGGATGTTTGTGTGGTGCTTGTGGTTCGCGCGGCATCCTCCATTGTATGCAATTTTTGCTGGGGATAGCCGTTCGCTGCGAACCACATGCTGGAAGAACTGCCCCCAGTTAGAAACACGCCACAGTGTTTGGGGTTTGGAGCAGTCCCACCCATTTAGGCCACGTTTATTTTTGTGATTCTTGTTTTATATGTATTGAATGTGCCATTGCATATGGCTGGTAAACATTCTGTTGCACCTGGAAGCCGGTGTCACATGGTCTGTTGTAGGTGTAGCTTGCGGCCTCATTTGTTCCCCATTGCATTGTTGGTCCTGCAGTGCAGGTGAGTGGGATGAGGCTGTAGGCTGCTTAATACCTGTTCAGACCTTTTTCACACACCATAGGTAGTCTAGTGGTAGGACCCCATGTCATGCTGAGATACCGTGTAGTGGTGCCTAAAGGGGCTCCGATATGTTCCTGATTGGAAATATTGGCGAATCTCTCAGCTTTTAACACCAGAGTGAGGGATTAGCCAGTGTTGTCAGTTGCTTATCCATGTGGTGCATCTTTTTCTGTGAGTTATGTGTTTATATATTTTCATCCGCACATGTTTTATTTTGTGTAGGATGTTTGTGTGGTGCTTGTGGTTCGCGCCGGCATCCTCCATTGTATGCAATTTTTGCTGGGGATAGCCGTTCGCTGCGAACCACATGCGGAGGAACTGCCCCCCAGTTAGAAACACGCCACAGTGTTTGGGGTTTGGAGCAGTCCCACCCATTTAGGCCACGTTTATTTTTGTGATTCTTGTTTTATATGTATTGAATGTGCCATTGCATATGGCTGGTAAACATTCTTGTTGCACCTGGAAGCCGGTGTCACATGGTCTGTTGTAGGTGTAGCTTGCGGCCTCATTTGTTCCCCATTGCATTGTTGGTCCTGCAGTGCAGGTGAGTGGGATGAGGCTGTAGGCTGCTTAATACCTGTTCAGACCTTTTCACACACCATAGGTAGTCTAGTGGTAGGACCCCATGTCATGCTGAGATACCGTGTAGTGGTGCCTAAAGGGGCTCCGATATGTTCCTGATTGGAAATATTGGCGAATCTCTCAGCTTTTAACACCAGAGTGAGGGATTAGCCAGTGTTGTCAGTTGCTTATCCATGTGGTGCATCTTTTTTCTGTGAGTTATGTGTTTATATATTTTCATCCGCACATGTTTTATTTTGTGTAGGATGTTTGTGTGGTGCTTGTGGTTCGCGCCGGCATCCTCCATTGTATGCAATTTTTGCTGGGGATAGCCGTTCGCTGCGAACCACATGCGGAGGAACTGCCCCCCCAGTTAGAAACACGCCACAGTGTTTGGGGTTTGGAGCAGTCCCACCCATTTAGGCCACGTTTATTTTTGTGATTCTTGTCCTAAAAGGTAAATCCACTCAAAATTCACAGTTCCCACATTCATTTATTTATTTTTGGACATTTCCATTTTTGGAAGGGTCCCCCATCCATAAACTGGTGATAGGGAATTTCCGTTTTGGAATTTTTAGCAATTAGCTGTGGTCTGTTCGACAAATATATTCTTCAATTCGCCTACAGCACCACCAAACGAGAAGAAGCGTTGCAGGGTCCCTGTAGAAATCTATGGTGGGCATGGATGTGCTGAATTCTGCAGAGGAAAGCATGATGCATTCTGCAGGCTTTCTCTTCACTTTAGCTCATAGGCGAGGATCCTAAATGAGGGACCTCCTTTTGTCAACTCAGAATGAACTTTTAGGGCATTAGCAACAGGGGTTTTTAAACAAGTAATCAAGTTAGGAAACATAGCCTCCCTATCTAGTATCAGCACATAATCCTGAACCTAAAAATGTTTAATAACATTAACTTAAAGAGGTAAGATATTAACTAATCTTCTATCTTCAGGATAGGGGATAAGGATCTGATTGGTCTAGGTCTGACTTCTGGGGTCCCCAGTAATCATGAGAACAGCCATCCTCTATCCTAAGGATAGGGGATACATTCCTAACCTCTTTAAAGAACATTTGATGAGTTTTGAGTAGGGAATGTGGCCCATTCCAATTTTTGCTGTGTTTTTTTTTTTTCTGTGCAGCATTGTCAGGAAGGTATCCACTCATGTAAAGTGCATGTGCAGATTTGTACATATGAAACTAACTGACCTGTTGCATGTGCACTTCCAAGTTGAAGGCATCTCTGTTGGTCCAATGTTCATATGTGGCCATATTGCTAAGAAAAATGATGTTTTAATATATGCAAATGAGCCTCTAGCAGCCATTACACCTAGAGACTCAGCATTCTCTGCAACTGCCGCAACCTCTGCACCTAGATTGACAAGGTCAGACAGTGAAAACTTTATCACACCCTGTCCTTCTAATCAAAGTGGAGAGGGCACTGCAGTTGCAGATAGAGCTGAACCTCTAGGTGTAATGGCAATGCCCCTGTTGCTCCTAGAGGCTCATTTGCATATCTGAAACCTTTTTTTCTATTTATTCTCAGCAATGCAGGCACATATGAAAATTGGATCAACACAGATGTCTTCAACTGCCAAGTGCACTTGCAAGAGGTCATCCAGTTTTTTATAGGTACAAATCTGCTGACAGATGTCCTTTAAAGCACTGGGTTAATTCTACAACAAGAGCAGTTGCTGCTCCGATCAGTGCAGGGGAAGATCTAGAACAGCGCATATGTCTTGCTCACAGCTATTCCAGGAGGGTTGAAATACAGACCAGCTGAGCTCCAGTTGATGTCCTATCAGTAAGGCCTCATGCACACGGCCGTTGTTTGGGTCTGCGTCCGAGCCGCACATTTCGCGGCTCGGCCGCGGACCCATTCATTTCAATGGGGCCGCAAAAGATGCAGACAGCACTCCGTGTGCTGTCCGCATCCGTTGCTCCGTTCCGTGCCCCCGCAAAAAAAATAGAGCATGTCCTATTCTTGTCCGTTATGCGGACAAGAATAGGCATCTCTATAATGGGCGCGTTCCGTTCCGCCAAATTGCGGACGGAGCGCGAGAGCACTCCGTGTTTTGCGGATCCGCGGTTTGCGGACCGCAAAACACCCACGGTCGTGTGCATGAGGCCTAAGTCTGTATTACAGGCCAATGTTCCCTGGCTCAACGTCCAATCCCACAGCTAAGCGGGGCATTTACTCCAGGCACTTAGTTCTCGTCAGTGCCTGTGATTCTTTGATTCCTGGCGTTAGTTGGTTCTTTGTGCTCAGAACAGTGCTGCAATTCAATTGGATCTTCCATTGTATTGACCTTGGCTCGTTTCAGATTTTACTCCTTGTCTGCCGATTACATTTCTATTGATTCTCGTGGCTATGACTCCTTGGCATGTTTCTGGATTAACCCCTTGTCTACTGTTTTGGCTTCTACTGGCTCTTCTGGCTTTGACTTTGGCTTATTCTACTCTCCTGCTGCTAGTTGGCATCTTATAGGTCTGCTACTTGTGAGCTTACATCTGTTTTCTCTCGCCTACCTCCACAAACATAAACTGAATCCCTAGAAGCCAAGTCTAGCTAGCCTCGCAGTTGGCTACACTGAACATCTAGGGGTACCATTCTACTAACCAGAGTGATGAGGAAAGATACGCAGAATATTAGGAGTTTGCTGGCGGTTATCCAGGAGGGTGATGTTGTATTACTCTTTTGTCTCTGTATTCATATCATGTATTTCTGCTCTGTTGACACACATATGATTGAAGTCTATCAAGAATAATGATATTCGGTTCTTGGTGTACACAAATACTTCCATCATCATCCCTATAAATGCAAATCTGAGCTGCATAACGATCATATCAGCCAGAGGTACAATATCATTTGTAAGTTTTTCGCTCATATCAACTGAACCTCACTATATTAGATGTAAAATCTTTTCTAAGATACCAACATTGAAACCAATGAATTTTGATAAATAGCAAATCAGTCTACAACCTAATGGAAAAAGCAGTGCCCTGAAAAAAGGATCTGAATAATTGTGTTATTGGATTCTGACTGGGCCTTTATGGCAAGTAGCCAAGAGAAGTGAATTATAGATATTAAAAGCCTGCATTTACCAATGTCATAGACAAATAGCAGGATAGCAGGGAATCTTAAGAAGGTCTTTGTAAATATTAATCTATTAGTGGAATTGGTGCAGCAGTGCAGTTATGCCTTTGTATAATTGGCTGTTAAAGCTCAGAATACAGGAGAGCTGAATTTATCTGAGTGCGGTGGAGCAGACCACACATTTTTCATATTTATGTTTGATCAATTTTTCAAAATGGATCTGCGGCAGCTGCAGGCTCCCTGAAGACTTAATGTCATTGAGTTTGATTACACTAAATTGTAAAAGTCCTGACACTTGTATGATAGTTTGAGAAATTCAGAGCATTAACACAATTGCCTCGAACACAACATTTGAAGTGTTTTGAGCAAGGAAAAAGTGACTCATCTTTTTTCAAAACAGATCCTTGTGTTTTCTCTATTTACCCTTTCCCTATGCAACCTTTATTCCTTTTTACATTTTTGTTTTTCTCCTTATATTCCAAAAGCCGTAACATTTTTATGTTGAACATTATTCACATGGTAATATTTTAGACTGCCCTTTAATACTGAGGCACAGTCATTCTATATATAAAATAAGAGATTAACTGCAGTTCAACAAGATGCAGATGGCGATATATTAGACAGCTCTTTAATACTGAGGCATAGTAATTCTACATATCAACTAAAATATTAACGTGGATTGCGTCATCAGTTCAACAAGATGCAGATGGCGATATATTAGCACGCCCTTTAATACTGAGGCAGAGTAATTCTATATATAAAGTAAAAGATTAATGGGGATTGTGTCGGCAATACAACAAGATGCACACGGTGATATATTAGACCACCTTTTAATACTGAGGCACAGTAATTCTTTTATAAAATAAGAGATTAACTGTGAACGTGTCAACAGTTCAACAAGATACAGATGGTGATATATTAGACTGCCCTTTAATACTGAGGCACACTAATACTATATATATTAAATAAGAGATTAACTAGGATTGTGGCAGCGGGTGAAGAAAATGCTAACGGCAATTACACTCAACCTGCACTCTGCCGTCTCCCTATGCTTTCCCTAAAGTGTCTAAAAACTCTCCCCACGGTCTCCCTACACTGTCCCTGCACTGTCCGTGCCCTCTACCTATTCAATATTTTAGAATCAAAAGCTTTCTGCAATACTGTCCCTAGCGCATAAGCACTTGTCACGTCTATACCTAGGCTCAGCCTACAATGAAATGATGTAAACCGCAAAGGATGACAATTTTTTTTAAGGCTGTGACATCACAGGGGATGGCTATCTGCTGATTGGCTAGCTGCATGGCTTTATGGGTCATATCACGTTCCCAGGCTTTTTACTTTCACTTTGTAAGATTCAGCAGCCATTTTGGAAAAGATCTGATTCGTTGCCACAAAGCAAGAGGAAATTCGGCTTCATGGCAAATCAAATTTCGATTTGTGCAACACTAAATACCATTACTCCATTACCACTACATAGTCAATATTTTCATACTATTACTGAATAAAATCTCTATACAAATACCGATATGAATACAGCAACCATATAGCAGTAGACATCTGTTCTACATACAGCATGCAAAGTGTATTGGGGAATAGAGTTATTTTATGTCTATTACACCTGTCCCAGACTGCCCTGAAGTCTTCCAGGCTTCTTTCTGACTTGTGTACCTATTCCCAACCTACCTACACAACACTGCATTGCTCCCAAATGCTCCTTTTCAAAATTGACTGTGTCAAAAGTTACTCCCAAAAAAAGTTCCACACAGAGTACGCCCCTGAAAACAATATTGCCAGATTGTGCCTCCAAAAATAATAGTAATAGTAATAGACAGTAATAGTGCACAAGACAGTAATAATGTACATAATTAAAGTGTCCTCTTTGCACCTCACAAAGTAAAGGTTCCCCCTTTTGTACCATATACATAATAGTGATCGTACAGTCATAGTAGTAGTGATTCAAAACAGCAACAGTGCGCCTTTAGGCTCCACATAGTAATAATGCCCAACTTTGTGCCCCCTCCTATAAATTAGTTATGCCCGCTTTGTCTCCCCATATATTAATAATGATCACAGGTACTTTTCTCCCTTTTACCTAGAAAACTGTACTGTGCAGGCCTAGCATTATCAGTGCAGTTTCTGCTTTGACCTGTTGTGTGATCCCCTGACCTACCAACTGCCCCAAAAAGCTGCCTCATAGGGTAGATTACTAGTCTGGTCTGCTCATCTGATAGTCCATCCTAAGGACAAGCCATCAGTTTAGATGTCCAGGAAAACCCTGTCAGTACAAACATTAATTCCTGAGTCAATCTTCTTTAATAAATGAGCAGGACAAAGTCAGTGCAGCTTCTACATTAAAGACAACATTACAAACATTAACAGGGCTAAGAATTTCTGCAGACTGCTGTGGCAGTGATAATCCAACTGTCAAAAGGTAAAATAATAATGATAATGAAGAAACTTGACTGTAATTCTAACAATGCAAAGTAAACCACACAAGAAGAACCGATCCTACTTAACACTGAGATCGCCAACATCCCAGTGAATGAAGAACATCTGATCCATACCACATGGGATACTAGATCTCAGCTTGAGTTTACCCTGTAAAAATAGCTTAGACATACATACGTGCACCCACTGAATAGCCGTTATCAGCAGCAACGGGTTCCTGGAAGTCATGATGTAAAGAAAAGGAGTTTGACAGCACCATACAGTGTGTGTAGTTCTCAACAATCCCAAATTTGCAAGGACTGTCCCTAATTTTCCGAGACAGTCCCAGCAAATTCGGTCTGTCCCAAGCTCAAAATAAGAGAGACTTATGTCAACCCAGCCATAACCAAATGTTCCCAGTGGGCTTAGGGCATGCCCTGATTTTACTAACTACATAAAATGTTGGTTAGTATGACCATGCTGTGGTCATTCTATTGCTGATGTGCCTATTATAATGACCTGATAACCTGTAGGATTGGGGACAGAACTTCTGATTCATTTCTTTTACCATTCTCCGTGAGTTCCCACAACCCCATACAGCATCACATGGAGTCACACTGTGATATCTTGCTGGTTATCATGAGATCACGGAAAGGTCATCCGTATTTAATCAGTGGGGGCCCGACACCTGGGACACCTGCTGATCAGCTGTTTGTGAAGGCATCAACGCTCACAGTTGCATTGTAATCTTTTTTCAGCAAACCAAACACATCTCCATACATTTTATAGTGGCTGTGCTTGGTATCACAGCTCAGGGCCATTCAATGTGACTGATGAACGTGACATCACATGGCCTCGAGTAATCTGAGAGAAGGCCACGGTGCTACAGCGAGCACCGCTACCTTCTCAAACGGCTGATCAGCGGGGGTCAAGGGTGTGGGACCACCACTGATCAGATACTGGTGAGCTATCTTCTAATTAGCTCATTAGTGTAAAACTCCCAGAAAACCCCTTTAACACAGCAGTTATCAGTAACATTAATACAGAAGTTACAAATTTGTTCTTCCTATGCTAAAGGGGTTTTCCCATCTCAGACAATGGAGGCATACATATATCGCTAGGATATGTCCCCATTGTCTGTTAGGTGCAGGCCCCCCCCCCCCTGGGACTCGCATCTACACCGAGAACAGAGCCCTGAAAGTGGAGTAGGGAGCACTGCGCATGTAGAGCCACCCTCCATTCATTTCTAGGAGGTTGCTGAAAAAGGTTAGCACTGGCTTGGCTATTTCCGTTGGGCCCATAGAAGTGAATGGGAAAGGTGGCTGCGCATGCGTGGTGCGCTCCCATTCACTTCTATAGGAGGAGCGCTTGGATGGAGCCGGACCCAGGGATACCCAGGGTCCTCCAGCTACAACTTTCCCCGCTCCATTGGGATCCGCACCCATCAGACAATGGGGACATATCCTAGCAATATGCCCCCATTGTCTCACATGGGGATACCCCTTTAACCCCTTAAGGACCAGAGGTTTTTTGTTTTTTGCGCTCCCTGCCTTCCCAGAGCCATAACTTTTTTATTTTTCGGTTCACATAGCCATATGAGGGCTTGTTTTTTGCAGGACAAGTTGTACTTTCCAATGCCGCCATTTAATATTGCATATAATGTAGTGGGAAGCAGGAAAAAAATTCCAAATGGGGTGAAATTGCAAAAAAAAAAAGCAATTTCACCACAGTTTTGAGGGTTTTTAAATTCCGACGATGTGCGATAAAACTGACCGGTTACTTTTATTCTACAGGTCAGTACGAATCCGGCGAAACCCTATATGTATAGGTTTTCATGCATTTTGATAGTGAAAACGAATTCAAAACTGGGAAAAAATCCGTTTTACTTTTTTGTCGCCATGTTTTGACCCCTATAACTTTTTGTAATTATATGTACGGAGCTGTATGGGGGCTCATTTTTTGCATAATAATCTTATCTATTTATTGATATCATTCTGGTGTTTATAACTTTTTGATCACCTTTTATTTAATTTTTTTGTGGAAAATGAAGCAACCAAAAATTGCGAATCCGCCATTTGGACGCTTTTTTCCATTTTGCTGTCTGACGTATGGGGAATATTTTTTTATATTTTTTTAGTATGGGCGTTTTTGCACATTGCGACACCCATGATGTGTATTTTTTTTTAAAAAAATTTGATTTTTTATTTTGGCAAAAGGGGGGTGATTTGAACTTTTATGTTTTTTTATTAATTTTTTTTACACTTTTATATAGTTCCCATAGGGAACTATAACATACAATCATCTGATTGTGATTATTATACATTCCAATGCAATACTGTTGGAATGTATGAAAAAATTGCATATTTTCTATAAAGAGTATTACAGGAGAGGCTCCATAGGAAATACTACAGAGCAGCCTGGGTTTCATTCATAGAAACACAGGCTACTACAGGCGCACTCCGGCTCCTCAGATCGCCACACGGGGGAGCCAGAGCACAAACCAAAAGTAAAACTTTCGGTTTGTGTGCACTCAGATGCCGTTGTTAGGATTGACCACAGCATCTGAGGGGTTAAATGTCTGCAATCGGCATTGCTGCCGGTCTTGGACATTAGCAGCGGGTGTCTGCTACAAGAACCATGTGGACACTCGCGGCTAAAGTGCCTGTATGAAGCAGGAGCGGGCGCCATCTTTAGGGACAGGCCACAGGACGTACGGGTACGTCCTGTGTCCTTAAGAGGTTAATGTTGAAGAGTGGAGACACAAGATCTCACAATAACCATCTAGGCCTTGAGGTCAGATTTTAAATGCTATCGTAGATGGTTGTGGGAAGTCACTGTGCCTGGCCTGAAACAGCTAACCAAGTCGGGTCATTGCATATTGGACATTACAAATGTTTTTTTTGGGTTTTTTTTTTGAGGGGGGGAGTAATGGATTTTGAAGCAACACATATGTTCCTCCTTGTCCTCTTTAAGGGCACTAGCGCTCTTTAAAGGCATTGTCAGTTTTTTTTAGCATTTTGAAATTAAATCCATATGGTGTAAAATAATAAAACAAGCCATATTTACCCACCAGTATATGCTGCTTGGTCCTCATTGACATCCTATAAATGACTTCTCAGCCAATTGGTGGCTGTAGTATTGACCTGCCTCCAACAGTGATTGGGTGAGCAACTGCAGAACCCCAGAAAAGGGTACTTACAAACTTTTCTTGTTATGCAATGTTTTTTAATGTTATTTACTGATAATTAATGTTATTTAATGCCATGTAATGTACCCAGTATAGTTCTGTATGGATTTGCTGGGGTTAATGATACTAACTCAGCCCCTGCAGGAAGTTAGGTGTGGATCAGGGTCTGCCCCTAGCTCAGTTAGTGAATAGTTAGCAGAGGAAGGGAAAGGATGCTACATGTGTTCTGCTCCTCACAGGCCAAAGTTCCAGAGAATCACCATCTCTGAGAGGTTTACAAAGAGAAAACCATCTATTTTTTACAGTACTCCAGCAAGAGAAAAGAGAAAGATCCAGAATCTGCATGGCTGAGTTAGTCAGTAAGGTATTTGCTGTTTAAGACTGATAAAAACTTTACTGCAGTGAGAGGGACATTGCTAAAACACTCTTCACACTCAGATGTTGTCCTGGCCAACCGTATCTCAATACTGCACCTCTTAGCCTGGGAATTACAGCCACCATTCCAAGAATAATATTGCCAGCCCTAGATTCTGCAGAGAGACTTTGGGAAGATAGAGAGGAAGGAGTACTACAATCCCCTTCCTGGCCTATATCTATACTTTGCTATCTGGGAAGATTTGCACTGTGAATTATTTAAGTGTGTTTTGATACTGTTGAATGTACTATTGTACAAGGCCAAATCTGCTCTTAAGTAAAGAAAGACTTGTTTATTTTCTACAACTGATTTTTTTAGTCACTCCAGCACTGGCCACTGCCCCAGTACAACACTTATAACACCCAGGGCAACCAACTACCATCAAGCAGGAGCCCCAACATCAGGGTTCTCCCCTTAGGGGAAGAAATAGTGCACCTTCCTATCCCTGCCCTGGCTCTAAGGAGCATTAGTGCAAGGATTACCACTGTGAATAACTATTGCAGCCAGAGCCACTATCATTCCCATTCTCTGCTCTTCTGGAACTTGCACAATCATTTCCTTTGTAGGGAGGAACCAGGAAGCAGAGATCACAAGAGATGTGGAAAACATCAGAACAGGAGCAACTGGCGATTGGTGAGAATGATGTTCTTATTTAACTTTTTTCGCATTCATTCTTCAATTTTCCTCTTACTATAAAAGCCATTTCCTGAGTCTGTACAAAATGCAATTTATTTTTATAGTAGGGGTCTTTATGTCAAATATGGTTAGTTTAATTTATATTTTTTATTTTCCCCATAATAACATACCCCCATTTGTTTGGACTATAAGATGTATCGGACCATAGGATTTCCCTGAGGTTTAGACAACAGAAAATTTTAAAATAAATATTTTCTACTAATTAAAACTTCACTGGTAGTTTAATGAATTGGAGGGGTCAATGTCACTAACTTTAATAGGGTAGAGGGGGTAAATAGTTTACAGTCAGCTCCTGTTAATCCTACTAATGTGTCATCTTTGGACCATTGAAACAAAACAGCAATTGTGCACAGGGTCACACGGTAGGAGTAGCAACATCACATTAAACATCTGTACCGTACAACACAGTGCCCACTGCATAGTCCTCTTCTTCTCACTGCTCTGACTCCAACTGGTGACATCATCAGGTCCTTTAACTACACTAACCCAGAGCTTTCATGCATTTCCCTGCTGCCTGGGGACCTTCAGCATGGGGAGGTAGGTGTTTCTCACAGTCTTCTCCATGTGCTTAAGAATCTTTCAACCTCTCTCTCTGCCTGACTTTGATCTGTATGATCAGTGCAGGCAGGAGCGGAAAAGTGTGCAGAACAAAGAGCTGTATGACTGCTCTGCATCATCATTAAAGAAGCAGTCAGGGGGGTCTGGCACTGCTCGACCAACCTAACTGCAGGCTATAAGACGCAGCCAATTTTAAGCAAGATTTTTTTTCCTGCTAAAAAATGTTGCTTATAGTCCAAAAAATACAGTACTTTGTAATGGGGGGAAAAAAGTTGTATTTCACTTTAATCATTTTTTTAAACTTTTTTTTTTTTTTCGTTCTTATACTCCCATTTAAGGGCTTGAATGTTTGATCCTTTGATTTTTTCTAATTCATATAAATATGGCAGTCGTGCCTTCACCAGGCACTAAGAAGATCTTACCAGCAACATACAAAAAAATATATATAATGATTTACGCAAAGACCCATTCAGCATGTGCACCGCTGCTCCGTTCGGCTCTATGAGGCTGTCAAGGCTCTATGAGGCTATCTGCAGAAATCCTGTAAAGATGAACAGTGCGAGAATTTGTATGCCCGATTTGCTTCTCTTTTTATTTCAGGGACCCTCACAGGGTAAAGGTTGCTGTTCTCATAATTAATGGGTCCTCACCAATCTAATAGTTATCCTCTATCCTGTGAATTATGGATAATGATATAACCAGAATATCCCTTTAATGGATATAGGAAACAAATAATCAAAAAATATATCCAGTCTGTTCACAACCTTTTTTTCAAGTTAAGGGTTTATTTGACTGGCAGATTCTTTCTAACAAGTGTTCGTATGGATGCCCGTTAGCAATGATCTGGCAATGTAATACGGTACTGCCACCAATTAACTGATAAACGTGCAAATGCTTGTTCATCGGGCAATTGGTAACTTTCAACAGGTTTAAAAATCATTGTTTCCCGACAGCTGATCATGCTTTCTAATCAAGATCTGACAACTAGTCAGTATGGTAATTAGTGATAGCATCATGATCACTCCTCCCCATACTCTGGAGGAGATCACTGCATGTAAATGCATTAGTCTCCTCCACTAGTGAGTAGGCAGGACTGCTTACCTTCCAACAGTTGCCTGCATAATCGCTGTACGTAATACAACCTTGAAGCTCTAATTGAATTTATTTCCTCATAATAAATGTTTCATTACACACAGAGTCAATCTTGGGTTCCTCTGCTCCACCTAAGGAGATGATTTTAAGACTGCAGATTGTTGCAGCTGCATTCAACCCAAGACCGCAGCATTGTGTCAGCATCACATCATTATAGAAAGGTGTAGGCCAATGTTATAACTATGGATAATGTTGAAATTTGATCTCATCACTATATATCAGAATATCATACGATATCACCCTGCTTGTAAAACCCATAGCTCCAGCGCTGCAGTGTGACGGAGCTAACTACTGTACCCTCCAGGCATGCAAGTGATGTGAAGCTACTGCAGTAAATATTTGAAATACATTAGTGAAACCACACCTCATATTGTAGAACATTAATTAAATGTTGTCCTCAAGGTTAAAGCCTGCTCAGTCTATTTTCTTGAGCTCAGCTAAAAAGATTTACTGGTTCTGAACAGGAATGTTCCGCAAAGCAGCACTTTACAGATAATGACTGTGACTCACTTAGAAATGCTATATGGAAAAAAAAGGCAGAATATATTTGAGATACAATGCAGCATCTTCATTTACATGTAAATGCTTTCTGATTGCAGAACGGATCTTCAGCACTCTTAAACTTACTGCTCCCTCGTGTGGTACTGAGTGGAAGTGCATTCATATTGTCCTGCCTTGTATTATGAGCCCGGATCTGATTCCATCTAGCTTGCAGTACAGCTTTCAAAAGCTCTTGCTGCTTCATTGTGAGATGCAACAATAAATATCTGCTGATTCCAAGAAAAAGTCTCAGTAGACCCCAAAATAGGTTTTAAATGATGTGATATAAATTAAGACCAAGTAAGAAGCAGCAATTTGGCCTCCATACAAAAGTCTACTGACACATGCTTAACAATGTAGCAATTGTAGCAATTAATGGTTTTAGAATGCACAACATAATGTCTTACCCTTTATAGAGGGGCCGTTTCCTCTCTATTTGTGTATAGGAATAAAATCACTATAAATAAGTCAGGTTTAGGAGGCTTATACCCAGTGGGAGAAGCTGAATTCAGGAGTTTGAAACCTACTGGCATTTAAAACAAAACTGCAGTATGTCTGATTAGTGTTGAAAGAAGTAAAGCATTTGAAGTGCAATTCGGTCCGAAGTTTCGGAAAACTTTGATTCGAAATGAAGTCGAATTCTCGGGCTTCATGGTAACGAATCAGGTTTTCCTAAAATGGCAGCTGCATGTGTTACAAAGTGAAAGTAAGAAGCCCGGAAAGGTGAGATCTCCATTAATGCCTTGCAGCCAGCCAATCAGTAGATAGCCAGCCCTATGAAAACCTCATCCTGCGTGGTCTCTGCCATTGCCCGATGAGCTGAGCATAAGGAGAGGCGTGGAAAGCGGTCATGTGCTATGGACAGTGTGGCTGAAAATGATTAATAGAAGAATATTGGAGAGGGAGAGTGCAAGGACAGTGCAGGGAGACTTAAGCTGTGACAGTTTTAGTTATTTACTTATTTAATCCTACATTTACTTATCCCTACATTAGCCATAAACTAAGATATGCAATTCAATACCAATTAGATGAAAGCTTTTATTATCCCACTATCAGTGTGCCAACCAATACCATCCAGCCTGCACCCCTTAGGGGGGCCAGGTCGGAATGATAACCATTCTCATCTTTTGCTGGCTTTACGTCTTCCAAATCATCCTTCAAAGTTTGCATGTCCTAGAAAAGTCAGCAAGAAGCAGAGAGAGAAGGAGCTGGATGTTCCTGATGACCTATTCTCATCAATATTAGATGATGGGGAAAAAGAGGAAAAGCAGATGGCAGATAGAAGGGCTCCTACCTGTAGGACAGGAGAGTGCTGGGGTTGGAGAAGTGGGTATAGTCCCTATTTAAAGGTGCATTAAAGGTGCTGCGCAGGCATTAAAGGGGTTGTCCAAGATATATAATGCCCCCCATATGTCCGGGCCCCTCACAGAGGTTGTACTTACGCTTCACTTCTGATGCCGGCACGGCCGCCGCTGCATCTACCCGTTGTTGATGCTGATGTGGGGAAACCCGGGACCCGCAGAGCCGGTGTGGCAGAGGCGAAGCCAAAACCCATCAGCAAGGAGCAGGTAAGTATGATCTCCAATCTAGGTCCGGCCATGCTGGAAACCTGTAGAAAAGTTCCCTGGGGGTGAACAACCCATTTGAGCATTACCCAGTTATCCATTCATAACAAACAACAGGTTGTCTGTGTTAGGCCTCATGCACATGGCTGTTGTCTGGCTGTGCCCGTATTGTGGGCCACTTGAAAGGGTTCGCAATCTGGAAGGTGCGGTGCGGACAGATCACTGACCCATTCAAGTTGAAAGGGTCTGGATCAGTCTGCGGAATCCGCACGGATGTTGAGCATTCAATGGGGACCGCAAATTGCGACGCCCAATGCGTGCCACGGCAGTGTGCATGAGGCCTAATGCAGAATGGGACAGGTCATCCAGAGTGAAAGATGCTCAATATAGTCTCCACCAACAGTTTTTCATTAACTTTAATGTTAAAAACTCCACTTTGAACAAAAAACTCCACTTTGAACAAAATAGTAAAGGTTGTATTAGTAGTTGATTTAAAAAAAAGCTCTTGATAAGTGACATGATGCTTCTTGGAAGCAGAAAAACCTTATATAAACCAAATACTGTTCTAATGCTTTTGTAAAAACTTCTCTGAAACTTGTACAAAATTACAAATCTCCCATCAAAAATGACTTATTTTCAGCTACTAATCTGCTGCTGATCTGCTACCGATTTTTCTGCCATTGATTTTGCAGTGTGAACTTAGCCTGATGTAGCTGAGGTATGTATTCTAAAATTTCATAACTAAAATCAGTTGGATTAGTACTTTGAACACAGCCTGAAAAAATAAATAAATACATTAGTAGAAAGAGAACAATTCGTCCCCTGGCCTTTTTACATACAGTAGCACAACATGAAGAGAAGGGTCCACCATAAGAACATTGAGCCCATATTCTTCTCTGAGCAACCTGATGTGCTGGTGGAACCTAACAATTTATAGCTCCTGCCCTTCACTGGTATTTCTGGACCTTCAGGTTTGAGCCATTGCTTAGTTATTTAAAAAATATTAATGAAAATATAATGTTTCCTAGGTACAACTTTCTATACTAAATTTTTCCATACTGAACTCGATTCGATTAGAGATCAGTATAAAGTAAAACCGTGGGCAAACGTTCATAATCAGCGACAGGGGTAATTAAAAATTGCTGTACTGTTATTTATTTCATTTTGATGAAAATGCAAGATTACAGGGTGTGCAGACTATAGGTCCTTAACACCACAGGAAATAAAAGTGCAGCAGAAAATGACAAAACTTTTCATGCTCCCTTCTCTGATATCACTTCCTGTTCTGCAACTATTGGCTGAAACTGTACTTTACAGACTTCTTGATCTGCCCAATGCTATCCTTTACCAGTGCAAAGAGAAGCAGCTAAAATGGAGCATTTGAAGAAGGTAACAACGAGAATACCCTAAATGGGAGCAAAGCAATTTCAGGACTATCTGTCAGGATGAATGTAGAGGGTGAGAAGAGTAGCAGCCAATAGCAGCTGAGATGTGAGTGATGTCAGAGAAACGGGCATTGTTTTGGCAACTTCTCCTGCACATCTCAGTAATATGCAACCATTTTATTTCTAGTGGCGTTAATGCCTTAGAAACTACCAATGCACCTTTTTACAATGGTCACTAAGGGGCCTTAGGCTGGGCCACTGCCTGTTTATGGTGGTCCAGTCTAAGCGCTGCACGTGTCTCTCACATGAGAGTGGGGCTCCTGCTCTAACAGCCCGGTCTGGCAGAAGCCACTAACTGGGCTGTTTAACCCTTTATATTCTGCAGTCAATAGTGACCATGACAAAGAAGCGGCATACAGGGGGAGCAAACTTCCTCTGCCAAATATCGGCATCCCATGAATGAGATTGTGGTATGCTGAGCCTCCCGGTGGATGTTAGTATAGCGCTAACAGTAAAATTGGTTGCAGAGAAATGTATTTCAGAAGCTATCAAAATACTGCTGATTGTAGTCCCCTTGTGGGACTAACTACTTCCAGGCCAGGCCATTTAGTCCCTTCCTGACCAAGCCTAATTTTGCTAATCTGACGAGTCAATTTATGTGGTAATAACTTTGGAATGCTTTTACTTACCCAAGTCATTTTGAGATAGTTTTTATATTTCTCCGTGACACGTTGTACGTTAATGGTAAATTTGAGTCAAAGGAGGAATTTATCATGAGGGGAAAGTTTGAAGTAAGTTTTCTTGAGTCTGCGTTAAAGTACTTTTTGCCACATTTATCAAATGTCTACTTTGTTACTTGATAAATTTGTCTTATGCTTAGACTTAACACATCTATCTAGAGAAGCTACTCCAGTTTTTCTACTCCACCCTCCTCCTAGAGTGAGATTGCGACTTCTTTTTGAAAAGTCTCAATGATAAATCTGGATTGAAACTTAACATAGATAACCACACCTACTTTTTACTCACATTACAAAACTGGAGTGAGTGGTGTAAAAATACAAAAAATTGCAAAATTTGCACAATTGAGTGCAAAAAAGTCACAAAGTTTTGCGCAATCGCTAAGATTTTGCACAAGCGAACGCAAAACGTCACGAAACAACTATTCTAGCGACTTTTTGATGCCAGAATTCTAAAGTGAAAGTTTGATAAACCAGAACCAATCTAAATTTGCAGAAAATTTTCAAAAATCACTATTTTCTAAATATGAATTTCTCTGCTATTGGGCTCATGCACACGTCCGTTGCCCCGCCGTGGCTGTATTGCGGCCCGCATATGGCGGATCTGCAATACACGGGGAACCGGCCGCGTGCATTCCGCATCACGGATGCGGACCCATTTACTTGAATGGGTCCGCAAATCCAGAGATGCGGTGCGGAACAGAATGGAACCAAGGAACGGAAGCACTATGTGCTTCCGTTACGCAAGTAGTGCATGCACTATTTTTTGCGGTGCGGACCATTGGATGCGGATCGCGGATCCTATTCAGGTGAATGGGTCCGTGATCCACATGCGGCTGGCCTACGGTCGTGCCCTGTGCATTGCGGACTGCAATTTGCGGTCCGCAGCACGGGCCCGGCCGCCCACGGCCGTGGGCATGAGCCCATTGAGTAAGATACTGATACCTCATTAAAGTTATTAACATTCCCCATATGTCTACTTTATGTTGACATCATTTTGGAAATTTTATTTTATTTTTTAGGACATTAGATGGTTTAGAATTTTAGAAGCAATTTTTGAAATTTTCTTTTTTGTAGACCAATTCAGTTCTGAAGTCATTTTGAGGAACTGACATAAAAAAAACTCCCATAAATTACCCCATTTTAGAAACTACACCCTCAAACTATTTTAGTAATGCTTTTTAGTTGGCAGATTTTTTTGGAACGATCTTTGGGTGACATGTTGCATTTGAAGAGACCCTGAGGTACCCCCTACAGTGAAAACCCCCAAAAAGTGACCACATTTTGGAAACTACACCACCCAAGAAATTTTTAAGTGGTGTAGTGAGTACTTTCAAATTCATAGAATCATAGAACAATTGGCTGTGAAAATAAAATAAAATTACATTTGTTTTTACAAGAAAATGGTGCCCAAACTTATTTTTAACAGGAGAATATAACCCCACAATTTGCTATCCATTTTCTTCTGAATACAGTAATACCCCTCCTGTGGTCCTAAATAGATTGTACTTTTTATCAGTCCCTTTTTTGGGTACATAAGTTTTTTGTAGACGAAGTATCAAAAAAAAAGCTATTTTGGCTTTTTTTTTTTTTTACGGTGTTCACTTGATGGAGTAGAACAAGTGTTATTTTTTATAGAACCAGTTGTTGCAGACAGCGATGCCACTATAACAAATAAATCTTTTTTTAAAGTTTTGCACAATAAAAGCATTTCTGGACAACAAATCATGTTTTTGTGTTGCTATTTTCTTAAATATACATACAAACACAGAAATGCAACAGCACTCTGGAACCAGCACTCTGCCCTACCTCTATACTAGAGGCGTCAGTGTACATTTTGATCAAAAAGTAAACGCTAAATCCTACCTGTTATGGGCCATGACAGCCACATTAAATCCAAGGATGCAGGTACCAACATGCATGCTGAGCCCACTATGTACACCTCCTGGAGCCAAATGGCTACTAGTAGGTACTATAAGTGCAAATTCAGTTTTATACTTACTCTGATTAAAACCAGCCTCTAGGGCAGACAAATTAGTCAGGTGTGCACGACTGAATGGAGGTTGCCACACCTCCAGTGTATGTTACACAGAAAAAAGGAAAGGGGGTCAGTCAGCAGGTCCCTGTATGCAGGTGCACGTAGCCATGGCAAAATGTACATATACATACAAACACAGAAATGCAACAGCATTCTGCAACCAGCACTCTGCCCTGCTTCTATGCTAGAGTTTAACAGAGGCGTCAGTGTACATTTTGATCAAAAAGTAATAAGCCACTCGCCGCGCCAAGGCCGCCTCTATGAATGGTCCTAACGGTAAATCCTACCTGTTATGGGCCATGACAGCCACATTAAATCCAGGGAGGATTTGCACTCATAGTACCTAATAGTACCTATTGGCTCCAGGAGGAGTACATAGTGGGCTCAGCATGCATGTTGGTACCTGCAACCCTGGATTTAATGGAGGCTGTTATGGCACCAAAAATAAACTGCTGGGCCTGCACTCCCTGGATTTAATGTGGCTGTCATGGCCCTTAACAGGTAGGATTTAGCGTTAGGACCACTCATAGAGGCAGCCTTGGCGCGGCGAGTGGCTTATTACTTTTTCTTCAAAATGTACACTGATGCCTCTGTTAAACTCTAGCGTAGAGGCAGGGCAGAGTGCTGGTTGCAGAGTGCTGTGGCATTTCTGTGTTTGTATGTATATGTATATTTTGCCATGGCTACGTGCACCTGCATACAGGGACGTGCTGACTGACCCCCTTTCCTATTTTCTTAAAGCCATATTTTTTTTATTTTTCTGGCTAAGGTCTTGTGTGAGGGCTTGTTTTTTGCGGAATTAGTAGACAGTTTCATTCATACCATTTTGGGGTAGATTTGACTTTTTGATCACTTAATACTATGTTTTAGGTTAGGTGACTAATAGCTGTTTTGGCATAATCTTTATTTTTCGCCTGATGTGATAGACCATGTGATATTTTAATATAGCTGGACATTTTGGACATGGTTATATAAAATATGTCTATTTTTTTAACAATTTTTAAATGTTCGGGAACAGTACATCCTAGTTACAGGAGGAATACACTCCCCAGAGAGGCTAAACAGTAGTATACTATGCTGTACAGCCTCATCAGCTTCACTGCAGGCTGATCGCGGCCTATGCAAAACACAACAGCTCGAAGCGATATGCCAGGAAATGGCATATCGCTTCCTTGCTGGATACACAGTACTGATTCATCCGTATGGTGAGCACAATTAAGAATATGTCAGAATTGCTGCTTTTTGGTTGTTCACCACCAAAAACCAGGGGCAAAAAGCAATCAAAAAGTTTTATGTACCCAAAAACGATACAAATGAAAACTAAAAGTTGTCCCCCAAAATTGTAGTTCTCACACACCTGTGTAGAAAAAAAAAAGTTATGGATAGAGGTAATAAAAGTTAATTAGTAAGTTATGTGTACTCCAAAATTGTTCCATCAAAACAGAGGTCCCAACATTTTGTATGTTGTGAGCCACATTCAACTTTCAGGAGCAACAGGTAGTTCAAAAATAGAGAGACATTTTGAATGTGGAGAAACTAAAAACATGAAATTGAAAACATTTGTTGATAAATATTTAATTGTGAAATCTGACATTATTATACCATCCAAATTGGCTCTGTTTGGTGGTAAATCTAGGATAGGTCTGCCACAAGGTGCATTGCCAGTACATATGTTCATAACTTAGGACTTGTCTACCAGAGCGAGCCACACAGCAGGGGGTCGTGATCCACATGGGGGTTCCCAGGCACTGGTTAGGGACCACCACATTAAAAACTACAACTGGTCCTGCAAAAAACAAGTCCTCATACAGCTACATTGACAGAAAAATAAAAAATAAATTGTTTGGTAATTAAGGCTCAAAATGGGCTGGTCACTAAGGGGCTTAAAGGGGTTGCTTCCCTTCAGCAAATTACATTTATCATGTAGATATATTTAATGCAAAACACTTACTACTATATTTCCTCCTTTGCTGGCTTGATTCATTTTTTCATCTCATTATTAGTGTTGAGCGAACCCAAACTGCAAAGTTCGGGTTCGCACCAAACTTTGCGAGTTCGGGTACCCGAACTCCAAACCCGGACTTTTTCACTGAAGTTCGGGTTCTGTGTTTGGGGGATTTTATTATTTTCCGTTATAACCATGTTATACCAGAAAATAATAAAGTGAAGAGCGGGTCCCCATTGACTTTAATGGGGTCCAGGTTTGGGTCAATTTCGGGTCCCAAACCCGAAATTTGATCTGAAGTTCGGCTGAACCCGGCGAACCCGAACATCATCGGGTTCGTTCATCCCTACTCATTATACATTGTCCGTTTCCATGGTTTATGACCACCCTGCAATCCAATCATACTTACCCACTATAAGAAAAAGCGTGTGGCTTTCAGTTGGCCGGGACTGTGGGAGCACACATAGGCATGACATAGACAACAGCTCATAGCCTGCCCACCTTGTATCTGCCCTTCAGCCGTGGCCATAACCACTAGATACGAGTAATGTATAATGCAAGAAAATTAACCAAACCAGCAAATCAGAAAATATCAACAGTTACAATAAGGACCTGTAGTGTACAGAGTACTTTGGAAACTTGCATTTGAGGAAACAGAGTTTACGTTATCAAATATAAAAAATTGCCCAAAATTTCACTTTACGCTCAATTCACATGAAGCAATCATCAATTGCCAATATTGTTCCATTGGCCAACATTCTCAAATCTGTATGAAAAAAAAATGTTTGTTCACTTACACCGACAAAGTATTTATTAACCCCTTCAGGAAACTGTGATTTTTTACCTTTGTCTCACTTCAGAAGCGCTGGCCACTCTAGTGGCAGGGACAGTGGGAGTGCGCATAGACAAGCGCTTTTTCATATAGTGTGCAAGCATGGCCACCACTGCTGGATTACAGGGTGGTCGTTATCCTGGATATGAGCATTGTATTTATAAGAAGAAAAACTGCTACAAGAGGACATAGTTTTAAATTAGAGGGGCAAAGGTTTAAAAGTAATATCAGGAAGTATTACTTTACTGAGAGAGTAGTGGACGCATAGAATAGCCTTCCTGCAGAAGTGGTAGCTGCAAATACAGTGAAGGAGTTTAAGCATGCATGGGATAGGCATAAGGCCATCCTTCATATAAGATAGGGCCTGGGGCTGTTCATAGTATTCAGTATATTGGGCAGACTAGATGGGCCAAATGGTTCTTATCTTCCGACACATTGTATGTTTCTATGTATTTGAATGTTATTGAAAAATTAATCAAGCCAGCAAAGGAGGCACTATGGACAATCACAATACATCAGTAAGTGCCTAGAATAAACTTTGTCTACATGATAAATGTCATTTTCAGTAGTGAGACAACCCCTTTAAGGACCCAGCCTAGTTTTTCAAATCTGACATGTGTCACTTTATGAAGTAATAACTGTGGAATGCTTTTATTTACCCAAGTCATCTTGAGATTGTTTTCCTGAGACACATTGTACTTCATGTTAGTGGTAAATTTTTATATATAAAAAAAAGAATTCAAAATTTACCGTAAATTTTTAAAAATCCACTATCTTCTAAATTTGAATTTCTCTGCTTTTAAGACAGTGATACCTCATAAAATAGTTAATTAACATCATATGCCTACTTTATGATTGCATAATTTTGTAAATGTCATTTGATTTTTTTAGGATATTAGAAAACTTAAACATTTTTAAAAAAATGCTTCTACAAATCTAAGAAAATACTGACTTTTCTAAGGACCAATTTAGTTTTGAAGTCAGTTTGAATGGCTTACATAATTGAAACCCCCCATAAATTACCTCATTTCAAAAACTACACCCTCAAATTATTCAAAACTGATTTTAGAACTTTGTTAAAGGGCATCTGTCAGCAGGTTTGTACTTATGAATATGGCTGACCTGTTGCTTGTTTGCTTGGCAGCTGAAGGAATCAGTGTTGGTCCTATGTTTATATGTTTCCGCATTGCTGAGAAAAATGAAGTTTGCTGATAGAGGGTCTAGGAGCAATGGGGCATTGCCATTACACTTAGATGCTCAGCTCTCTCTACAACTGCTGTACCTTCTGCACTTCGATTGACAGGGACAGGTAGATGTGATCAGGGTTACACTGCCTTGTCCTGTCAATCAAAGTGCAGAGCGTGCAGTAGATGTAGAGAGAGCTGAGCCTCTAGGTGTAACATCAATGCCTCCCATTGCTCCTAGAGGCTCATTTTCCTATATTAAGACATCATTTTTCTTAGCAAGTGCAGGCACATATGAACATGGGACCAACACAGATGCCTTTAACTAGCAAGTGCACATGGAACAGTTCAGCCAGTTTCATAGGTAAACATCTGCTGACAGATGTTCTTTAAACCTTTAGGTCAGGCATCCTCAAACTGCGGCCCTCCAGCTGTTCTAAAACTAAAACTCCCACAATGCCCTGCTGTAGGCTGATAACTGTAGGCTGTTCGGGCATGCTGGGAGTTGTAGTTTTGCAACAGCTGGAGGGCCGCAGTTTGAGGATGCCTTTCCTTACGTGTTCCACAAGAAATAAAGCAAAAGATTTTAATCCATTTTTTTTCCTGTAACACAGCAAGGAATAACAGTAGAACAAACCTAAATATTTATTATCCAGATTCTGCAGTTTACAGAAGCAACCCTTGTGTTATTGAAAACTGCTGTATGGGCACACAGCAGGGCTTAGGAGGTTGTGCCATATGGCTTTTAGAGAGCAGATTTTGTTTAATTGGTTTTTAGGAGCCATGTCACATTTGTAGAGACCCTGAGGTACTCCTAGAGTGGAAAAATGACCCACTTTTGAAAAATACATCCCTCAGGGATTTTTTCAAGGGGTATAGTAAGCACGTGATCCAACGTGAAAATAAAAAAATGTACATTTTATTCAGATAAAATGCTGATGTTTTTAATTTTCGCAAGGAGTAACAGGAGAAAAAGTACCCAAAAGTTTGTGACCCATTTTCTCCTGAATATAGCAACATCCCATATGTGGTCATGAACTGCCGTATGGGCACAACACAGGACTCAGAAGGGAAAGGACGCCATTTGGTTTTTAAAGGACACTTTTTTCTGGAATGTTATTTGGGCGCCATGCAACATTTGAAGAGATCTGAGGTACTTCTCTAGTGGAAACCACTTAAAAGTGACTTAATTTGGTAACTACACAATACAGACCCCAAAGGTAGTGTTGAGTGAATCGAAGCCAAACAAATTGACATATGAACTGTACTATAAGCCCATCAAAGAAAAGAACTGAGAATCTACACTATGCACATTGTACACATTTCTAAATATTTTATTAGCCCTTTCTTAATATACATAAAGGACATTATGATGACCTATAGATGTGGTAAACTTACTCATGGCCGCCACAACAATATAATACATGGAATCTTGTGGAGGGTTTAAATATGGTGTAAGAAGAAACAAAATAGTCACTGTGACCATGCAAGTCATAAGAAGCTTTAGAAGAGAGTTGCAAAAGAAACAATGCTGGTTCTATATAGGAACATAATTTATATATAACGCTTAAATGTTATCAAGCCATTGAGTCAATAAATCAAGACACACAATGGTTGGCACATATTTTTTTATTACAATCAGAGAACACAGGCACCCAGTGTGGCCAAACTGAGAAGTAGATGAACCCTACTTACCAACCTTCCCTGGGAATATATGAGAAATACTCAATAGCCCTTCCCAGCAGCAGATAGATCTTTCCTCACCTTTCCTGTGGAGGACTTACATTCATCCAAAAATTCCTCCTTGTTAATCAACATTCAGTTGCAAACACACAGAAGCTCAACCCACCAACCTATTTGATAATATATATCTCCACCAGCTCACTACTGCTCTGTGGAAAACTGTTTAATGCCTAGACCCATTTCTTCTACCACCAAACCCAACAGTCACTGTTTAGGATGAGGTGGAAAGAGGTCAGGCTAGTTAATGAAAAGAGAACAGTCCAGTCAATTAAATGTGTATGCACCTGCATTCTCAAAGTCCTACTCTCATTAAAAATATAGAAGTCAACTCTTGGCAGATATGGCTTTAAAATGAATTTCCCTTAAACGCTGGACTGAAATCTCAAAAAACCTTTTCAATAGAGTTCATATAAAGGTTTCTGTTGCTGATGAAAGGGTTGTACTTTGATGACAAACTACTGATTTAAGCACAAAAAGCAGCACTTTATATTTCTTCAGTAATGAGTCTTTATAACGGCTTGTATAAGAAATGCATATTGATATATAATCTTCATTAGATATTCTTCTATATTGGTCTATAAGGACAGCATGCCACTTCAGAGGAGCTAAACCAATAGAAATCACAGGAGGACCATCTTAAAATACCCGTTACATACATTGGACTATAAATTCTCCCAAAGGTTATCTAATGTAATTTTTTGGATATTTTTGCTATCTGTATAAAAATAGTGTTTACTTAAACCATGCATTAATGCCTGCCTTAATGTTGCTTAGATGATAAACAGATGTGTACAATATGGTCATTTATACATTAATCAACAAGGGTAAAAAAGGGAAAGAAAAACACAAAAAAAGCAAAACTTTTTGGCAATGGAGGCCCCCAAACCATCTTTGCACTTAACTCGATATGTAACATCATACAATGAGATAGAATACTAGCTGAAACACAAGGCAGCAATACTAAAATCCTTTGTAGTTGTATAGTTTTTGAAAAGCCTTACAAAATTAAAGGAAAAATCCACCATGGACCTGTCTCACCAAAACCAAGTATAGGGATCAGGTTTAAAACTCTTTAGAGCAAGATGCATGTGAGACACCAAATTACAGGCCATTGTCAGCCCTTCCGGTCATGAAATCCTCTTGACGAAATTGTCGGAGCATTACCTGAAAACTGACTTGGGAGGGCTATTCCTACTGAGATTTTACCTGCTACCTGTATGGTCCAAACTTAACATTTTTATGCTCTGGGCTTGCCTAGTAATGCATTTCTGGCCTATACAGCCACAAAGGAATTTTAAAGGCATTCAATCTACTGATGTATACTGTAGAAAATGGGGCAAGATAAAAAATACCGCTATTTCTCAATGGTAATAAATAAGCTATTTATATATAATTACTTCTTTCCTATGTCTGTTAGCATTATTCAGATATATCTAAAAGAAATCCATTATAAGTATATACATGTAGAGCAGAAAAGGTAAACATTATACAAGTACAGACTCAACTCTAACAGAATGTCAAATTTGGGCATCGACATACAAAGTATGTGCCAGCTTCCTGCATCATTCAGTCGTTTATTCTGTGTACTGTGATTACCAAGTACATGAGTCTAGGTAACTGAATGCATTTCCCTGCAGTAATACGAAAAAACACAACATGTGATAAAATGGCACCTCATGTAAAATGACAAACTGAGCTCTAATCTGTAAAGTCATCCCTGCTACATTGGTGTATTGCTAAAGAAAAGTGACATGGAGCATGTGTACACAAAAGTCTTAACATTTCCCTTTGGTGCAATGACCCTAAAAGTTCAATGTATAATTTATTTTCTTAAAAGATTTGTCCATGATTACTATTCATATTTTTAAAAGAAAGTTTCTTATATATTGTACTTGATGAAATTGTAAACATTACAGTATGTACCATGTATGACTTTTTATATCTCTTATATTTCGGAGCTGGCTGTGACAGCATATAAAAATTGCAGTTGTGGTTTAGCACTAATATGGCATTCCTCCATTGCATAACCTTGATCACTGCATTCGAAAAGTCTTCAGACCCTTTAACTTTTTTCACATTTTATCTTTAACTTTTGGATCAATCTGCACTCAATCCACCTTAACAAAAAAATCTAAATAGAATTTTGTAAATGTATTAAAAAGGAAAAAATAAAATTTCTCATGGATATAAGCGGTGAGTTCCTTTGCTATGACACTTGATATTTAGCTCTGGGGCCTTCAATTTTTCTCGATCATCTGTGAGATGTTTCTATACCTTGACTGAAGTCTCAGACAACCTGTAGTAAATTCAGTTGATTGGACATGATTTGGAAAGACACACCACTGTCTATATGAATTCTCATAGCTGACAATGCATATCAGAATCAAGTCATGAGGAGGAGAGAACTGCCTGTAGAGCTCAGAGACAGGATTTTGAGGCACAGATCTGGAGAAGAGTACAAAAAAATTCTGCTGCACTGAAAGCTGCAGAGACCACAGAGGCCTCTGTAATTTTTAAATGGAAGAAGTTTGGAACAACTAGGACTCTCCCTAGAGCTTGATGCACCACCCAACTAAAAAGGGGAAAAGGGCTTTGGTAAGAAAGGTGACCAAGAACCAAATGGTCACTGTGGCTGCGTTCCAAAGATCCTGTGTGCAAATGGGAGAAACTTCCAGAAGGTCGACCATCACTGCAGGATTCCACCAATCTGTGCTTTATGAAAGAAGCCTCTCATTAGTAGACACATTAAAGTTTGCAAAAAAGCACCTAAAGGACTATCAGACTGAAAAAAACGAGATTCTCTGGTCTGATTGAACATTTTGTCCTCAGATCTAAAATTTATGTGCGAAGAAAACCAGGCACTTCCTAATGCCATCACTACATAAGTACTGAGATATTCTTAATAAACACCTGATCCAGTGCACTCAGAAAAGGCCAAATGTTTAGCTTCCAACAGTAATCCTAATCCTAAGCACACTGCCAAGAGAACACAGGATTGGCTTAGAAACAACTCTGTGAATGTCCTTGAGTGGCCTATCCCTGATTTGAACCCAATTCAACATTTCTGTAGAGAACTGAAAAATGTCTGTCCACCGAGGGTCCCCTTACAACCTGACAAAGCTAGACAGGGTCTGCACAGAATGGCAGAAAATCGCTATATCAAGTTGTGCAACCCTTATGGTATTATATTTAAAAATACAAAAAAGTCAAGGCTGTATTCACTGCCAAAGGTGCATTAACAAAGTCTTCAGTAAAGAGTCTGAATACCTTTATCAATGCAAGATTTTAGTTTTTCTATTTCATAAATTAGCAAAGATTTCAAAAATTCTGCTTTCACTTTGTGATTATACAGTACTGAGTGCAGGATGATGGGGAAAAATACTTAATAAAATGTGAAAAAAGTGAAATGGTACGAACACTTTCCAAATGCATTTTATGTGCAGGGAGAGTTTGGAGTGATGTACAGTTATAATTTTCAATTATGATTAATTAAAACTGATTTCTAGTAAAATGGTCATTTGTGGCCAAGTAAAGAAAAAAGTAATCATAGACAGACCAACAGTTCAAAGTTTTGTATATATTGGAAAATTTGTTTTTGTTAGGTTTCTCAAAGCAGAAAGCTGATCAAAGGAACACCTGCTGTTTGGCAATAAACTGTAATCTACGGGGGAGACCTGACAGCAAATTATTACTTCCATTAGCACCACCAAGAGGGAAATAAAAATCAATGAACTATCAATGTTATGTACAGATATGATGTGTCCTCCACAGTGTTAGATACTTTTTGTAGCCCCCTCTATTCCCTAATAGAGTATATCAAAACAGTTTTCTAAACCAGGTCTTTATTCAACAAATGCCTGCAAAACATAAATTATATGTATCAAAAATAATATTATAATAGATATTATTATTCTGAATAAAACTAACTCCAGGTCTCTATGCCTTTCAACAACAGTAGGTTCACTCATTTAAAAAAAGAATGGCACTTCTACAAGAAAGACATTCCACATACAAACTGTCTGACCAAAAAATCAGGCAGGTTTACTAATCTTGTAGATGGTGTAAATTTAAGCGGTCTAAATATCAGCCAAATTTATCACAGTGGGTCAGGCTAGATAACGTATTTGGTCCTCTACAAAGAAAACAACACTGACTACACAATAATGTATGTTTAGCTCCAATGGATATTCAAGCCTTTAAGCTGAAAAGAAGCCTGATGTCTAGTTGGATAGTGCAGTCATGTGGCATTGATGCATTGGAGCAATAAAGAACATTGGTTACAAAGGTAAACATAGCTTTGCTTGTCTAAGTAGTTACTTCAAATTTTATGAAAATTAGTTTGCTCAAAAAACTTAAAGGGGTTCTGCTTAGAAACGTACTCTGGCATTAGGCCTATCAAAGGTTGCCCTGCTGCCTGTAAGGCATCAGTGTTCTTTTTCCCTGCAAGGCCACTACAGAGGAGATGGACAATCACGCAGTTTCCATGGAAAGCAATAGGATGTCTATGTATTCCACCAACATGCTGAGTCCTCAAGGGCAAGAGTTTTTTTTTCCTTTTTATGGTTTCGTGTTTTAGCTAAAAGATGACCGCTCTAAATGGGCCATTCCCCTTCTATTAGCTCAGAATTCTTTAAGAGTAAATTTAAGTGTTCTAAACTAGACAACATCCTTAAGATGGTGACATATGACACCATTTTTGTGCCATTCAATCTGGTCTGATAGTATGAAGAATGCGGTCTTCTATGTTGGCCATCAAGATAATGAAATTTCAATGGAAACGTATTATGAGGCAATGTGGTGGGTCACAATATATTTGAAAATGTATGACTCAATGGATAAACAGCACTCATAACACATGCTTAGTATATCCTTAAAGGTGTTAGCCCACAAACAGTATTACTATGCAAATAAAAAATATATACATACACACACACACACACCCCGGTATATATATATATATTTTTTTTTTTAATCTGCATTATATCAGTAGCTGCCCTGCTCCATCGCTGCTCTTGGTGCTGGCCTAGTGATCTCATAGAGAGGCAGGTGAAGTGAACCAGACAAATGTATCCCTACTTCATAGTCATACATATATTTTTCTCTAGACATTGGAGATGAAAATTGCTTGCATACCTTAGTGCTTTGTACTAGCGAAGCGCTGTGGCTGTGTGTGAGGATCAAGAGCTAATTGCAATGCACTCCTGGTAGCTGCAGGTGCTTTATTGTCACATGTGACAAGATGCTGCCCACCCACAGCATGGGAAGAGACAAATAATACAGATAGGTGAGCAAAAAAAAAGGGAAAAGAGGCAAAATGTAGATTGAAGAGTAGCATTTTTGCATTTATATAGTTTAAATAATGGAGTGCATTACTCCAGATATTTTTTTTTTTATTTGCGAAATAACCTCTTTAAAATTACACATGCAAAATGTAGTACTCTCAGATGTAACCTACCCTGAATTGTGAGAGAACAAAGCATTTTCATCTGTAGCTTTAACTGTAGAGTATAATAAACTATAGACTGTATTAAAAGGTCTTAGACTCTTGATGCATATTCACAGTAAATCAAAAGGCTTCAAAGCTAGTTAAAGCAGTTGCAGAGAATAATGAAGCATTTGCCCTTCTTGTGTTCTACAACTTTTAAACAAATGGTAAATGTTCTACAACCTTTTGAACAAGCAAACTCTTTTTTTTATACACAGTGTTTAAAGTATAGAATATTATAGGTCTTAAAAACTCACATAATAAGTCTTAGCACACAATATATATTTTGTAGGTATGTCTATGTACAACATAAGAAGTTATATTAATTTCTGTGTTGCCCACTGGCAAGATATTTTTAAAGCAGTAAACTGATAAAATGTTATTAAAAAGGTCTACTATTATTCTATTTTTTTAGCCATGAGGACTAAAGTAAAAAAATTGGTAAAATAGGTGCAACCCACTATAGGGTTACATACTGTGGGTGACTGAGGCCACTTTTCTGAGTGGTCAGAGGCATGAAATTGCTTTTCATTAGGATGTTCTGCCAAAAATAAGCTCAACACAAGTTTTCCTGCAACTGGAAACACCAACAATTAACTATTATCTTCAGGGAAAGCTGTGGGTGTTCTGTCTTCCTTTGGTGCCACCACAGTGTAAATGAAGCATTACATTTAATGCAAAGACAAGCCACATTCTCCAGAGACAAGGGCACTTTTTGTAGCTTCTTTTTCATTACTTGAATAAAGAAACACCCTCTGTTAATTAAGGATGCCCTAACTGATTATTTGAAAAATGTTTTTCTAAGCCGCACAACTGTAGGAATATGAAATAAAATGTTTCACAAAAGGCCGTTTATCGTAAACTTTTGTAAAAAAAATCTGGTCACAAATAAAAAAAATGATCACAAATAAAACATTGCAATCCATACAAGATATTTTCAGTTCTTTATTCTAAAGCAATTTTTAAGAATTGCTTTAGAATATTCTAATAAAAATAATACAATTTAAAAAATGATAATAAATTCATATTTTGGAAAATCCTGAATGTTAATCTATCTTTTATCCTGAAAAAAGGCTGTAACATATGTAAATAAAATTTATCATTTACTATTTTTACACAGTGAAATAAAATCTAATATTCAGACGGCTTTTGCATGGAAAAAATAATCACAGAAAATCAATTACAAAAATAAATGATAACCACTGTGAGAAAATAAATGCATATTATTATTTTTTAAATTACACCAGTGTCTGAAAGACAAATTTATCTTTCAGTTTTATATTGTGAAACTATCATTCCAGTTATTTACATTATCTTAAAGAGTTGATCAATTTTTTCTATTTTTCCCTTTTCTTATGAAACTGCTATATTAATATTTTTATATGGTGTTGATCATGTATGTAGATACATTTTCTATAAAACATCTCTTCAAGTATAAACTGCCATGAAATACTAATATTTGGCAGATATGACAGTTAGTAAGACATTGGTAACCTGTGTGTTGTTTTAGATGGAGAAAACATGCAATATATACTAAAAGAGACATGATTTGTACATTTGTACATATATTATTTGTACATTATTGCAGCACTTTTAGATCTAAAATATTACAAGATTATTCTCATATTTATTCTATAATAACCATAGTACACGGCCTTGTCATTAGACCCATTGTTCGTTCTTATTAAAACCCACATTTCCAAAAAATGCTTTACATAATGTTGTTGTTTTTTTTTTTTTTTGCTTTACATACACCCTTGCACAATAAGGGGAAAGTTTTTACAAGAAAATTATTTTTTTTTCTGAAAAAATAATGTTTAATTTTAACAAAAAGTACATGGAAAAGAAAAACATGTAAACCACTGTATTTGTTTATAGATCTGATGTTTTTTTACAGTTTTATTTTAAGTGAAACAAAACAATGCAACGACTGAAAGGGTTTGGGCTCTTTTCTTAAATATCTAAACGATAAAGCTTTTTAAAAAATAAAATTCCTTATCAATTTTAGGTATGTATGGATATATATCTGGAATACGGTAGTAATATTTTCATAAATTACATTTCACATTAAAATAATAATAATGTTAAATTGCCGCACATTACAATATCTACTAACTATGAAAAACTTTGAAGAAAAATCTATAAATAATTATTTTCACTTATTTAAATTGATCCGATCTTTTTTAACTATAGTGTAGTTTGTGAATTTTAGCCAGAAAAATGTGTTTTATAATACTTATTCTGAATTACTATTGGCTATAATTTGATATTAAATCAAAATTGTAATAAATAATATAAAATATACAATATATTAATAAAATATTCTTTTGAGAAGCTATTCACATGTTTTGCATATAATGTATAGTATGTATAGTAGCCTTTTGTCAGGCGAATTAAAAAATGTGAAATTTCATCATATCCAAACTGCAAGCAATCAATGAATCAATTGATCCCATAATACTGCCATGCTCATTTTTTAGTAAATTATTAGTAAATAAAAAAAAAAAATTAGAGAAATATTTATTCTGAACATTTTTAGGATAAATATTTTTGGAATGTGATATATTACACTGATTCATTTTTTTATTTTGTTTTTTACAGTTTCAAGCACTGTGGTCCACCTACTAATAACTATCAATAGCCATTTACTAAACTTTTCCAAACAAGTTTGACATAGATCATAATGACCTTAAACTTTGATAAATGAGTATTTTCTTTGGATGTAAAATAAGACATTGTAGGAGTTGGCCAGATTTATTTTCCAGAAACAGTGCCATCCTTGGCAAGAAATTATGAATGTTACTTTAGCCAAACTCAATTAAATAAAAATGGGGCTAAGTTGCAATAAGTTGCAATACCAAACACAATTTATGGATCAACATGGTACAGATTCTAAATAAAAAAATAAAAAAATAGCAGACAAGGATTTTATGATTTTCATCAACTGTATCCAATTCTATTGCATATAAAAGCACAGTGGAATTTTAAACTAACACAATGGGTAAGCTTAAATAAAAATGTAGCCTAATGCCTTATGCACATGTCAGTCTCAGTTTTAGATTAGTGGTAACATGGACAGTGTTCAATCCGTGTTTCCTCCTGTGACAGATTCGTGCCGGGTCCGTGGGTCCGTTTTTTGCTGACCGTGTGCCATTCTTTTTTCACTGACACTGAGCAGCTGGAAAATAATTTTCAAACAATCTCTTTTTAATGATCCGTGAAACACAGATGCAACACGGATGGCATCCGTGGTTTTCACTGACTCATTGACTATGATGGGCGTGAGGGATCCAGGAACACGGACAAGATAGGACATGCATCCGTGCTGAAAACACAGACCCACGGACCGTGCTAAAACACTGATGTGTAAATACACACATTCAAATGAATGGGGACGTGTGTTGTCCGCGGAGAACATGTACAGCACACGTCCGGGAAACACTGATGTGTGAATGAGGCATAATTCTGTAATAACAAGGAGTACATGGCATGCACTGGAAGGGTGCTTCTGCACTTCTATATATTTAGGGCATTTCTTTCGCTTGTATAAAACGCATGAAATTCACACTTTTACAAGCACCTTTATGGGGTGATGTTAATGATTTCTGTAATAGGAAAAAACTTGAATGAAATGCATTTTCATGGAATCCACTCACCTCTATAAAAAAACTTTTAAAAGTCTTAAAGAAAATAACATGGGTATAAGTTATACATATATAATCCATTTGATGACAATTTTTGAAAACTGGCAACCTGTACTTAAAAGGGTTATACACAGTAGAAGTAATAAATATTTGTGACTATAAGTACATGATAACTGCCAATCAACAAAAATGGTTCAGACTCCTTAAGTTGTCACAGGCGAAAATACATTACATTTAATTTCAGTGTCAGACACCTGCAGAAAAATGTATCTTTAGGAAAATAATATAAAATCTGTCAAGTACAATTGGGAGGAATTTGGGGGGATCTTGAGATGGCACCCATAACCAACAGATAGTTGGAGGATCTTGATGAAAAGGGCAGGGCTTCATACAATAAGTCGTGTTGATCACGAATATTCGAATTGCGAATTTTAATCGCGAATATCGGCACTTCGAGAATTCGAGAATATTTAGAATATCTCAAAATATATTAGTAATCGCGAATATTCGTATTTTTTAAATACCAGTCTATGCGGATTTTTATGCTAATTTTTTTAATGCGAATTTTCGCAATCAAGAAAATAATGCCTGAAGATCAGGAATTCGCGAATATATGCCGCATATTCGCCCAAATATTCGCCAAATATCGCGAATTCGAATATTGCCCCTGCCGCTCATCACTAACAATAAGCAATGACTATGACTGGCACAAAATAATTCCTCCTATCCTGAAAGATTTACATTATATTTCTCTTTCACTGGAATTTCAGAACACTTAAAGGGAATCTGTCACCTGGCTATCCACAATTTTTTTTTTCCCTTTAGCCTAGGGCAATAAAGTACCTTATATCCATATGTGTTCTTCTTTATGCCGTGTCTCTTGTATTTTCTGTTAAAAACCGCTTTATCCATTATGTAAATTAGGCTGTAAGGAGCCCAGAGGGGCGTTTTTTCTCTTCCAAGGAGCCCAGGAACGCCCCCCTGATGTGCGCAGACCGCCTAAATTTGAATCTGAAGAACACCTCCAGCAGCTGAAATTGCGTCCGAGAGTTGAGGCTAACAGCTCTGCCCCCCGGCTACCTCCGCTCTCTGCCCGGAATACATTGCTGATCTTATTCTCAGCGGCCGCTGGAAATCTCACGCAGGCGCAGTGCCGGCGATTGCCTGCGCCTGCGCGATCCGACGGCGACGGAAGGCAACAGCCTCAATAGTGTCACTGAGCATGCTCCATGAGCCCAGTGACGTTTTTGGAGCGCTGTTGCCCTCAGTTGCCATCGGATCGCGCAGGCACAGGCAATCGCCAGCACTGCGCCTGCGCGAGATTGCCAGCGGCCGCCGAGAATAAGATCAGCAATTTATTCCGGGCAGAGAGCGGAGGTAGCCGGGGGTGGAGCCGTTAGCCTCGCCTCTGGGACGCGGTTTCAGCTGCTGGAGGCGTTCTTCAGATACAAATTTAGGTGGTCTGGGCACATCAGGGGGCGTTCCTGGGCTCCTTGAAGAGAAAAAACACCCCTCTGGGTTCCTTACAGCCTAATTTACATAATGGATAAAGCGGTTTTTAACAGAAAATACAAGAGACATGGCAAAAAGAAGAACACATATGGATATAAGGTACTTTATTGCCCTAGGCTAAAGGGAAAAAAAAATTGTGGATAGCCAGGTGACAGATTCCCTTTAATAAAGAAAGCAGCTGTCATGGGTTGTGGATAGGTTCTAGAAAGAAGTGAGTAGCCATAAAAATCATAAAAGTATTATAGGTACGCTAAGCTTTCAACCTCTGGCATCTTAACTATTTCTGAAATCAAAAATGTTGGGGGACTATTTTTCTCAATAATAGTGGGGTCCCAAATGTCAGACCCTTACCTACAATACATTATTACCGCCCTGGCTATAAAAGGAAAAACAGGTTCTTAGACAGCACCTTTTAGTGGCACATATGAGTTGAGAATTTCAACTTCTGTTCAACCAAATTAGTCAATTTTCTATATTAGCAAAGATCTTAGATTTGTTAATCAACTAAATCAAAACTTTAAACAGTTTCTACAGAGGAACCACATATTCTAGTAGCTCAGATAAACTAGCTACAAAATACAAAGTCTTCTCTCCTTTTGAAGATTTTATACACAAGATATTGGATATTGCAGTAAACCACTGCTTTCTAATGTATCCCATTGTATTTATAGCCAGGGAGTCACTGTATAGAAATGGAACCAAATTCAAAGGGGTACCAAAACTGTTTACTGACATGGGTATCTACATTTGGGACAAGATGACAAAAGAAGATCACTGGTGATCAGCAGATCACTGTGGGTCCAGCTTTTCTAGCCTCTGGCCCTCAGCTATAAGAATGAGGGAAGCCATGCCTAACCCTTTATTCCTCTGAATGGCACAGGAAAAAAGTAGTATTACATGACAGCCATTCAGAACCATATGAGTGAATATAAAGATAGCTCATGTCCACCATATCAAGAGCCATTCTTAAAGAGTGTCTCTGACTCTCAGTTATGGCTCATAGAGTGAGGTCTGAATGAAGAACTCAACTCTTTAGTTTCTTCATGCCCAAACAGGACAAACGAACAGGGGTGGTCTTAATGAAACAACACTTCAAATAAGCCAAAATGCTGTAATTTAGCAATTTCTTTCGATAACAAAATCTTTAAGTGGTTTGCCAAAATGAGACCAAAATGAGACCAATAGTAATGAACAATGAATGAGAAAAAAAAGTGTTCCCTAAAGAGGAGCTCCTGGTAAGGCAGGAATTTCTCATAATTACTTATTGTGGACTACTGCAGACCACCTAATAAATATACTCTGCAAACAAAATGTTATTAGGCAGCATCAAAATTTGCACTTCATAAATTTGACATTACATACTCTATTTTATTTATAAATATATACTAAAGAGATAATAGTTTTGATGCCCTCTGTCATCTGGAAGACCTTTTTTGAGTGTGTTTTTTAATATACAGATATATATTTTTCAGTATCTCTCTATTGGAGATGAGATAAAAAGATAAAAATAGATAAAGTGATATAATTCCGAGCCCTTAAGACAGGATAATGGGCTGTTGGAGAAAGAAAGAAAAGCAGCCTATTTTGATAGCTACAAAGTGCCAATATGAATCATATCCCTGACATCTTGAATAACCAGAGGATTTGGGAAAGTTAAATCTTTCTCTTGTTGTTTTATACAAGGGCACAGTCTGTTGAAGAGGAAAATACTAAACACTATATATAAAAATCCAAATGTGTGAAGTTAAGAGCAACATGACATTGATTTCTGGATAACCTTTAGGCCACTGGATGTATAAAAGAAGAAAAATAGAATAGGGTTTTTGGTTAAAAAAAAGTTTTTAACTTCAATCGGAATACACTGGGTCAGGGAAAGCTACCTACTGTGCAAATTCAGTTCAGTTATGTATGACTACATACAGTATATACTGTACACTACTGTATGTATCATTAACTCAGCATACTTCCCAACAGTCCTTTTTTTTTTTTTGTAGAACTGTCCCGCAAAGAGAAAGTTGGTATGAAATAAAAATATACATAAAAAGTGGTATCTAAAGGCAGTTGGTGGAACTGGTTCCAGATGGGCCAACAGGGTTTAAAATATCCATCTATTTAGGTTCACATGTTGGAATTTATAGATTCCATAATGTTTATGTGACCATGTATAAAAAGAAGAGAAAAATCAACTATTTATGATACAGATGAAAATAGTGGACATATCAATACAGTAGTATATATTTATCAATTATTTTGTGGCATATAAAATTTGCAAGTCACAGTGTATGCCAAAATTTGCAACTTTTTACACTTCTAACCACTTTTAAAACATGAACAGAAAAGTGAGCCTGACATTGGAAGGAGGGTCTTAGCATCACACAACTTGGGAAATTTTCTATTATTTAAACTAGAACATGGTATAAATTATAGCTGAAATGCATAGCAGCTCAAAATTGACATTAATTTCAGTTTCTGGCACACAGACATAAGGTGCAGCAAATAAGCCTGTGACTTTTAATAAATGTAGCTTATCTTACTCCATCCTTTTTATTAAGGCTGCCATAGGGAATCCCAGTCCTAGTAAATCTGCCTGAGTGGGGCTGAGTTATTATAATTGTTTGAAAAAATTGCCTTGTTGCCCATAGCAATTACAAAACAACTTTTATTTTTCTAGAGCCATTTAAGAATCTGAGCTCTAATTGGTTGCCCTGGACTGTGGGGTCAAGTCTGGGGTTTCCTTCTAATACGATTGAAAGACAAATGGACAAGTGCCACATTTTGAAATCATCCATTGGCTTTCAAATATAGTTATTGAGTAACTCTCATTCTACAGTCTTCATCATACAGCTTCTTTGCAGCAAGTGTTTACTGCTACAAATATTCAATAAGTAAATAAGGATTGTATTAAAGTGTTATGACCCAAAATGAAAATTTACCTTGTCAAGTATAGCAGAATAAAGAATAAACTACTGTGTCCAGGAATTAACATCCTACTAAAGAAGCATTAACATATATATATATATATATATATATATATATTTAAATCATCAGCTTGTCTGTGTTGTCTCTAGTGCATCATACATGAATATATAGCTGATAAAATAAGATAAGGCTACAAATACCAGATAGCCATTCATTTCCTTAATGTCCTCTCTGTACCTCATAGTTAAGATGAGACATCAACAACAATAAGCCTGACCACGTTCTCCACAATATTCAAGAAATAATAATTTTTGGAATAAAAACGATGAGACAAAATAAGACTAAGACAATGTTGTGTCTGAGAACAAACGATCAGTCACAACAGCACAGTGGTCTTTCGGCTTTGGCTAAAGAGGAGAAGTGCATTAACTACAACATGTACAGAAGTGACCATTGAAGGCTGTGATAAAAAAAAAAAAATTTTAAGATATACCTATCTCTACAGTTTAGTCTAGCAGACCAGTATTCATTGCATTTTTCTAATGATTCTTTTAAATACTGGTTGCAATCTGGGGTAGGATAGCCTTCAAACACAAATTTATATTGACATTTCGGTATTTCCTTGTTATGGAGGCCAAACCTACTGTATTTTTAGTTAATCAGGAAGAACCAGAGAATGAATTTCCGAAATGTATGTATTAATTCAGCCTTAGATTGCATTCAAATGATTGTGATGTGGATGGATTTTGTACTAGTAGTATTACCAATGCTTCTTGTGTTTCAACTAAACCAAACTTAGTTTACCATAGGACCTTAGAATCTAGCAAGCACCAACATCAGTAGGTTAATGCATTAACCAATGTTAGAAGCTTTTCAAATTGTTAAACAAAGCTAGCTTGTGTGTTAACATGCCAGGAATTACTGTAACATCTTCTCCATCTGTAAGTTCAGTTTACTTGAATAGCGGGACATGCATTTCCTGCACTTAAAGATAATAAAATGTCACAGCATCATAACTTACTGAATGTGGCATTGGTTCACTTCTGCTAAGATTTGCTACATGCCATTTAACATGTTCCTTTAAAGGGAACCTGTCACCGGGATTTTGTGTACAGAGCTGAGGACATGGGCTGCTAGATGGCCGCTAGCACATCCGCAATATCCAGTCCCCATAGCTCTGTGTGCTTTTATTGTGTCAAAAAACTGATTTGATACATATGCAGATGAACCTGAGATGAGTCCTGTCCATGAGATGAGTCACGTACAGGACTCCTCTCAGGTTAATTTGCATATGTATCAAATCAGTTTTTTTACACAATAAAAGTACACAGAGCTATGGGGACTGGATATTGCGGATGTGCTAGCGGCCATCTAGCAACCCATGTCCTCAGCTCTATGCACAAAATCCCAGTGACAGGTTCCCTTTAAGAAGTTGTCTGCTTTCTATACAGTATTTCATTTCCATACACAATAGAGAAGATTGGGGTGTCTCATTACATTTGTTTGTTAATGGGTTTTCCAAAAACTCTGCAAGCATAATCTGTTGGGCAACATTAAAATTTGCATCACCGGCTCTTCCACTCCTGCACTCCTGGTGGGAAGATGATCATGGGTCTCCAGTAAAAGTCACTTTTTGTTGAGGACTTCTGGGAAGCTGAATAATTTCAACGGGATACTTGCAACATAGCATTATAAATTGGCACATTGATAGGGATAGGGATTATTGAAATTGAACAAGTTCTTTAAAGGGATTCTCAGAGTTAAAAAAAAGTTTCAAAGCCCTCGGTTTCAACATAGCTATTTCGATCCTGCTGCTAGTGATTGGCTGCAGTGTTCACATGCAGCATACGGAACGTCATTGTTGCAGCCACAGACATATGCCCATGGATGCAGAGGCCAGGTGGAAGTAGAGAGGAGTCAAATCAGAAGCGGGGGGGTAATACGCAGCGAGTTAAAATTTATTTTATATATTTTATTTTTATTTTTTTACCTTAGACAACTCCTTTAAGAGCAGACTACACTGTCCATCTTGTACCTATGTATTTTGACAAAGTGCCAGTTTGCAGTCTTCTGGCATAACATAAAATGACATGCAGCAAATCTCAGGAAGGTAAAGTTTAATGTGTACCCAGTATCATACAATCTGCAGGATGAACAAATATTTGTAATAATACAGCCTGTCTACTATGGTACTGGTATCGGCATCACTGAGACATGTCTTTGTAAGCCAGCCATTCTGGAAAACAATGACATCACTGATATATCACCTTCATATGCCAGAAATGTGGTGTTGAAAAGTCATTATGCAAATGGTGTTTTAGGGCTGCCAGCACCACTTTCCAAAAAGTAGGCGTCATAGTGGCATGGTGTGTGTGTGGCCACGGACCCCAGCAGATTTATCATCATTAAGCCATTCATCTGGTGTAAATGATGTTTGAAATCTTTACCAGCTATGAACTGGTGTAGATTTCATTCTAGTCGCATGTACTTCCAGTGGATGCACTTAATCTATGACAAGGCTTGCACCTTTTCATTAGGAAAGCGCATCCTCTGATGACGCCAGATAAATCTCTCCCTTAGCACCCAAAACTAGCTTCTTCATTGGTACATGGCATTCATCTAATTAGGAAAACAACCAACTGACTTTCTAATTCTTATCTCTTCTAACAACAATTTCTCACTCTTAAGGTCGCACAACCCTTCATATATATCCCCAAAACATTATAATCTGATGCAAAAGCCTATAAAAAAACTTACTGTTTTATATTACCATGAATTAAAATGATTGGTTCCATAAAATTACTGGCTCAGTTTAGCAACTCTTGTAAAGACCTTGAACAAAAATAATAAATTAGATAATGATGGAGAGGAATGGTAAACCAGTGTTCTTTGTAATATTATCAGTCCTACACAGTTCAATTAGTGAACCTCATTAGGTCACCCCAATAAGAGTGTAAGTAACATGTTATCAAATGAAACAGTTGTGATAAGATGGCAGTTTAAAAGAAAACAAAAGTTAGGGTGGCGGCACTTAGCTTCCATTTGGTTAGATGTTTGTATACAACCACTATTTTGCAATGCACACACATATCCACAGCTTTAGGGAAGACTCTGCTTAAGTTTCACTCTTCTGTTGCTTCATTCTCCCCTCTTACAGTAGTATTTAAATCTCTTGCAAAGCAATGCATTTAACCTTCTGTCCTAAATTCTAAAGACTGCATTCTATGTTGAAAAAAAGAAGCAAGAAACAGAATGGGGCACAGTGAAAATGGAACACTACAGTGCTAGAATGATTTCCCGATTCATACTGTAAGTGCCTCCGGCTCCCAAATGTACTTCATGGCTCAAGATGAAGCCTTCATTGCCACCTTATAGTAAAATAAGCAGCTGGTGAATCAATCATCATTATGTGCATGATATATACTGAATATATATATATATATATATATATATATATATATATATATTAGAAGATTGTTCTTGCTTTGCTTTTTTTTCAGTTTGACTCAAAGTAAAGTACATTCATACTCTCCTCTTCTAGGACCTTGTACCAAACCTTTTTTTTAGGTTTGAGGGTATGGATGCAAGATGAAGTAACTAGGAACCAAATGACTTGAAATCACCTTTCCAAGAAAAATTTCAGAGCTCGGTCAATGTTCATTCGATGGCCGACTCTTGTAACACCCAGGTCAATGTAATCCTCCTTGGTCAGGGATGGTAAGTGACTGCCATCAATTTCATTGTCTAAGAAATGTTCTCGGTGTTCACCAAGATTTAAGTAGTCCAACCAATCAGCCACATCATATTTTGTCCAAAAGTGAATGGGCTTAGAGGCAAATGGTTTCTCAGTGGGGGGTAGAATGAAATGAGTTGGAGATAAGGACCGACTGCCCGTTTGGAAGCCAGGGAAAGCATCTCCTCCAGCTGTAGGGGAGCCTCTTAGGTCAAAGACCCCTGTGTAAACAGGGGCAGAAGGCAAGATGGGTAGAGAAGAAGGACGTGGAGTTGGGCTTATTTTGTGCTCCGTGGGCAAGGTTGATGGGCTTGGTGCTCTTCTCAAGGTAGGACGTATGTCAAAATCCACACTTTTGGGGTGTTTTTGAGCAGGCTGTGGAGACTTGGGCCAGTTATGAAATAAACTGCTCACGGGTTTAGAAGAAATCAATGAAGCAGCAGAATCATCAACTATCCTATAAAAGAAAACAAAGACAGAAAAAAATAGCTAAATAATAAATTACAATTACCGTAGATAAGTTTACAAAGTATCTACCTGCAACTTATACTACTGTATAACAATACATTCAGTGAGCAATGCAATTGCAAGTAATAGTCTATGAAGAAAATGCTCAAGGATTATAAAACATTAAAGTCTCCTCCAGAAGTGTCTTCTGTAAGTGACTACCCTGTTAGTCACTGTCCAGCCCCTATGATTTACAGCTAAGCCAGTCATCTGTAGACTACACTGTTTTGGAGTTACTGCTTCTCATCAGTATGGCTCTTCTACTTTTCCTTCCACATACTAGGAAGTGTTAAATGGGTTACAAGATAATTAAATATCCTGGACAACCCCTATAATGTCTTGACTGTTGCAACCAATTACTGCCCTTAGCTATTAAAAGATGAGGACAGTGATAGGACTCAGCAGTCACGTGGCATATCCAGACACGTCACTACTGCTGTTTGGAAACAAACAGTGGTAGGAACACTGGACCATCTCCACAGGGAATGTGACTGTAAATGGGTGAGTACCAAGTATATAAATCTTTTTCTTATTATGATTTTAAAACATTGTCAGTGTTGTCCAAGAATTTTAATTACATATCTCAAACAACCACTTTAATGGTAATGTTGTCTAGGAAAAGTGTGCAAAATAGTCAGTATATGCAAAGCATCTAATACAAACAATCACAACATAGACATCCTGAAACAATGCTGTCTACAGGATCTCTGGTTTGGCTGATAAACTGTCAAGTTTCAAGGCTCCTTAAGGTATCTGACATTTTCTTACAGGGTTGCCATCATATACTATTTTGAATAGTTTTTCTAGGGAGCATTGTGTTTAAGAATCCTAGCAGAATCACTGAAAGGAGTAGTACTTATCATCAAGGTTTCATGTGGCACAGGAAACCAGAACTCTTCTCTGTACTAATAAGGAGCAACAACTCAGAAGCAGTACTGTCTACAGGTGGCTGTCACTATACAATATAGAACTTCACAATATAGTCTTTCAGTATTGTGAAGCCCGAATATCGCTTTAATCAAAAGTGTACAATTCACTGGTAAGTCAAGAAGAAGCTAACATTCAACTGGGGAATAAAGAAATTTCCCACAACAACCCATTGAACCTACCTGTGTCTCTGCAGTGAAGTGGGCCTTTCAGGTGTAAATGATACTGCAGATTCTGGTGGCCTGGACCATGAAACTCCACTCATATGCTGAATCTTTGAACTTAACTCAGTCATCATATTTGATTTAACTGTAGATACCGGGGAGAGTTTTTCCTGGGAGTAGTCCTCCCATGGGAGCGTGGGAGATTTTCTCTGAGAATCCTTGGCTGGCTCTAAAGGAGCACAGAGTGAGGGTCCTTTAGATGGTGTCAGTGTGAAGACATTTTCTGCAGAGGGAGAAACAGAAATGGTGGTACTGGTGGCAGTAATGGGATCTCTAAGTAGTCCAGGTGTTCTACTTGGAAATGTCCTTGAACGAATCTTATTTTGGACAACAGGCTTATCAGCACTAAATGCTTGTCCATCTAGATAAGTTATGTAAGTGTCCAATAGTTCTGTTCCTTCTGTTGAAAGTCCAGACATACTTGATAATGTTGAGACACTACTAATAGTCTCTAGATGGTGATCACTGCTGCTTCGACTATCAATCTCTTCAATGCCAGAATCAGTTACTGTCTCTATAGTGTCTGATGCTGGTATTTGAATTGACGATACAACAGACGAGAAATTGACATGAGGTTCTTTAAGTTCTGGTGTCCCCTGGGTTAAGTTGGCTACTTCACTGTCATAAGAAGTGAGACTAGAAGTCGTAGAGTCTAGAGCAGGAGTGCTACCAGAGTCAGGAGGAGGTGGAGGAACAGGAGGTGGAAGGGAAGATGTTCCACCTGATGCCCCTGGAGGTGAATCAGGCTTATCAAAACTGTTTGAAAATTCTAATGGTGGAGGGAGAGGCTCAGTAAATAAAAAATCATCATCAACATCAATTGAAGGGGCTGGGGGAGGCAAGACTAATAATGGTAGCCCATTCTCTTTGGAATTGGATTCATGTGTTTCTGAATTTGTGCTAGGTAATGGGGCATGGTTCATAGTTGGGTTGGCTCTTGGTCTTTCATTCTTTACTTCCTTACATAAGGAAATCTTATTATGATCGTCTTCATCTTTGTGGGTGGAGTTCTCCATGAAGCGCACATGCAGTTCTATTTTTTCTTGGCCTTCAGTCCTCTTCTCCCAGGCTTTACCATGTTCTACACCTTGAAGCAGCAAGAGAGCAGGAGACCGGTGGCCAGAACTCTCATCTGACTTTCTTTCACCAGTTGGGGATACCATACATGGCTTGAAATCTATCTCTTTTCTTTTTGTGGGTCCTGACTCCCAGAGTCGATGTGGAGAGCTGCTTCGGGACTCTATTGGAGACTTTTGTTCTGGAAAACGTGGAGAAGATGGACGGGACTTTCTCTCTTCTAATTCACTTCTACTATGCTGTTGTGACTCTTTTAAAGCTCTTTCCCGTGCTGCTAAAGCAAGACCTAAAGGAGAACTGGGATCCAGGATTTTCCCAGTCAGGGGATGTATAAGTGGACTGCCTCCTCCAACTGGATTAACATTGGATATTGTCATTGGACTGGAGCATGATTGTAGCTGTGGTAAAAAAGTGGAACATGCAGAACTAAACGCACTAGTGGTACTAGGGCCATAGCCCTTGCCAGTTTTTGACTGGTAGGCGTATCCACTAGTAACATCTCTATTCACAGGTGCACCAAAATTAGCGGGAACATTTAAATGCTTGTATGGTTCACTAGAAAACATACCCTCATCAATAGACTTAGAATGCTTCAACCTTGGAGCGGGTGTGGGCTCTGTGTCTTCGTCTGTGGAAAGAAAAAGAGCAGATTTTCGGCGGGCTTCATTAAACCATTCACGGTCCCGCCGTGCTGCACCGACAATGGCTGCTCCAAACTGGCTTGTAAAGTCAATATTATCACGTAATTGCAGAGATGGAATAGGGTCTGGCTGGGTTTCAGCCTCCATACTACTACCTTGGCTGCTCCTTCCACTACTACTGGTTGATGGGGCTTTAATAATGATTGTAGGTATAGGAATGGAACTTTTTTCATGTGACTTGCTAGTTTGTTGCTGCTGGTGATGAGACTGGTATTGCTGCTGATGCTGCTGTTGTTGCAAATGCTGCTGTTGTTCATTTTCCACCTTTACTTGTTTTACTAGTTGGCCTTTTCGACGTACGGCTTTTGCTGGTACATACATTGCTGTACTGGCTGCTCTTGCAGGAAGATTAAAGTAACGCATCTCCTGTGTCTGTGACCTCCAGCTTCTCATATTTGCTGTTGAAGCCATTCCTATTCGGATCTGCTCATCAGCAGTTTGTTCAGAATCTTGGTGGTAGAGCTGCTGTAGCTTCTCACGTCTCTGAGATGCATCCATCATTTGTTGGTCAAAAAGACTAGATTCCTGTCTCATTGTAGGGGAAAACAATTTAGAATCTCCACTTTGATTAAAATTAGACCTTACAACTGGGTTAACCCTAGCTGCAGATGAAGGTGCAGTGTTATATGGAGGATCAGGAGGAGAAGTTGTAGGCGGGGGAGGTATGTCTTCTGAGCTAGGAACAGACAGACTGCGGTTAAATTTCATTGGGGGAGCAGACAAAAATGGCTTTTCATCATCCCCAGCACCTACAAAAAAGAATAAAAACATATTATAAAGCCCTCTTAAAATGTACCGGTAATTTTTAAACATAAAAGTGGATAAGAAAGCCTGCTATGATGCTATATATTTTAAGGTTATAAACCTAATAAAAGTGAACTGTAAGAGTTTCTAGGGCTGCCATTTACTGTACAAGATTTATTATTTTTTTTTAATTTACAAGTTCACCAGTTCACCACATTACTAAAGAATTTCTTCCATTTAAGACAATGGAGGCTTAAATGTGGATGCCTATTTTAGCCTTGTCTTCAACAGCACAGATATGGCTACTTAAAACGACACACGGATTAATTCACTCATTGTTAAACCCTTCTACTCATCACAACGTGTTAACCTTGGCTTTGCATAGGACTGCAGATAAACCTATAGTCCTACTTACCAATAGACTTTTGCCGCAGCATCATGGCCTGGCCAGGTGAAGAGGACAAGTAGGATGGACCCTCATACACCGACTGTGTACTTGAGACTCTATGCTGTCCAAAATTTGGCTGCACAAACAATAGTAAATATCTTCAAAGTAAATTCAAAATACAATCCATGTATATTTAATAAAATTGTTAAGACGCAAGAGGATGCAATTAGTGGTCAATCATGTTCTGTTACTAACAATATGGAAGTCAATAGAACAAAACACAAGAAAAAGTGAATAAAATGCTATATTTTAGAGATTCTAAAAGAATAGGATTTTTACAGATTTTACAAAAATATGTTCTCCAAACCAATCCAAAGTTTTAGCAATTTGCACCTATTCCGGTACCTCAGAACCAAAGCCAAGTTCGGTTTCAAGTTTTAAAGTAGTTTTTAACTTTAAAAATCAACTACCGAAGTTATTCAACAAAGTCTCGTGGAACTTCACAAATAACTGACTTTGCTCATCTGGGCTTATACATTTTAATACTCTGCGGAGACAGATCTCCGTACAATATTAATAAGTTTTGAACAAAGTAACTTCAGATGTAGCATCCGAAGCTTGCTTTGCTCATCACTAATTATAACCTTGTTACAGAACGCGTTGTATAGTACTGCAAGATAACGGGTAGTTGCAACAAAGGCATTTATATGGTAATAACACCATTATTATACGTGTCATTAAACGTGTTATATATCGCTACAAGATAACATAGCAAACACATTTTACGCCAATAATGCCACTACTACACCTGTGTTACTGAACAAATTGTATAGTACTGCAAGATAATGGGTAGTAACAGCAAAAGCATTTTACAGCAATAATGCAATTTTTATACCAAGGCAATTGAATGCATTTTATTTTTACTCCAAAAATGTGTTGTATTACTGTAAGATACTGTTCAGTTCACACACATTTTACTGCAAAAATTACACTTCTACCAAAGCACATTGACAATACTTGTGTGCAATGTGCTTGTAGAAAGAGAGGGGCACTTAATTGTGCCTCTGTCTTTAAATTTCAGAAAAACACTGGCAATTTTGCTGGTACCATTTAATAATCTGTGTACCAAACCTGTGACATTTTATTTATAGGAAACCTGTGACTTTTCATTTATAGGCCTCATAATAAAATGTCTGAAAAATGGAAGTGTAAAATGAAAGACACATGCTTCATCATTCGAGAGTCATCTGGGTAGTAGGACCAACCATCTGGCCAGTAGTAGTAGGCTACAGTTTTTCCTGGCTTCAAAACGGTGGCATATTATTATTGAGGACAAAGAAGATAGTATTGTGACTAGATTGCTTACCCTTCAGTGACATCAGAATGATGTTAAGGTGACCTCTGGGTCGCATACCAGGCCTTGGAGCCAAGAATCACAGCATTCTTACTGCTCCTCCTCCCTTCAACCTCAGAAAAGCCTTTCAGTTGCATTCTCTGTCTTTACTGCCCCCTCCTAGCGGGTTGCCTTCTTAGGAACAGTCAATAAAACCCCACTACACGCTATGGAAGGGATACTCAAGAGAGTCTCCCTGTTGATGACTTGTGTGAAAACATACAGAGTTTGGACTGCCATGAGGAGGTGGTTAAGGGGGAGTTGGGGACCCTATTCATAGCAGTGTTGCTGGTTATGGTAGTAGTGGCACCAGTAGCCATGGCGGTAGGGGCAGTGGTTGCCACAGTGGCACTCAGGGGAAAATACAGAACAGGGAATCGGGAGGGGGTCAAGGAGCCCACGGTGACATATCTGTCATACTCTGACAATGATTGTGTGTTGGACTGGACTTTGGAGTCAGATCAGGCATCAGAGCAGGAGAGCGATGGCCATGGAGACAGCAATAAAAAGCTAAAGCAACTCCCCAAAAAACTGGCAGGGCCAGATTTGCTTCAACTGGTGATGCCATTGATACTGTGGGTAAAGGCTCAAAACATTCCAGACCTAAGCCAAGCTATGTGAGTATCTGAGGAAAATGAAATTTCAGAAGAAATGCAGAGTGTCAAAGTTCTGTATTTTTCAGATTATAAGAAGCACCGGACAATAAGATGCACTGGACTATAAGATGCACCTAGGAGGAGGAAAATAAGAAAAAAATAATTTACACAAATCAGATCCCCATTCTTTATCAGACCTCAGACGAGACAGTCATCAAACTCAACTCACAATCCTCATCAGAAACCCAAATCAGACCTCCATTCTTCAGCAGACCTCAGATTAGACCCCAAAATAATCAGACCCCCAAGCTCCATTAGTCTCAGATCAGAGCCCCCAAACCTCCATCACCCTCAGATCAGACCCCTCAATCTCCATCAGCCTCCGATCAAATCCTATAGCTTCCATCAGCCTCAGATCCGACCACTCCCCAGCCCCTAACAAAAAATATAAAAAAATTAACATTACAGGTATCACCACTTGGAAAAATGTCTGAACTATTAAAATATTCAAATACAGTGTATTTTTCCTTTGTGGACAACTCTATAATGGACATAAACAATAAAAATACGTAATTTGCCATTTTTTGTTATCGTGTATTTCTCAAAAAATTGAAGTGATCACAAATGGTGCCAATAAAAACTACAGTTCGTCCCGCAAAAAACAAGACCTCATAAAGTCCTGTAGATATAAATATAAAAAGTTATGGATTTCCGAAAATAGCGATGTAAAAAAAATGCTGTAGTTTTTTTTTTCCAAAGTAATAAAACAAAATAAGAACAATACAAATTTGGTATCACCGTAATTGTACTGACCCACAAAATAAGGAAATCATGTGATTTTTAGCACATGGGGAACCCAAAAAAAAAATTGTTGGATTTTTTTTTTTTTCTTATTTCACCATGCAAAGAATTGTTTTCCAATACAAGACATGGTAAATTAAATTGTTCCATTAAAAAAATGCATCTTGTCCCACAAAAAAAAAATCCTCATATAGCTATGTGAACAGAGAATGTACAAAGTTGTGGCTACTGAAATGTGGGTAGGAAAAATAAAAAAAAACACAACCAAAAATAAGCCCATACCTATCACTGTTGGAGCAGGGTATAAGGGGGCACAATACGGGGTGAGAGGCACAGTACAGGGTGGGGGGCACAGTCACATGACCCTGTGACGTTAGAATGTCCTTATGGGGCATGCGGTTTAGACACCACCATAATGAGGGGCAGAGGAGTGCCATACGGGATGGACAGGAGGGGTGAACACAGCAAGTAGGTGGAAGGGGCTCTGAGGGGGATTCATATAAGAAGTAGTGGCAGGACGTCTGTGCAGGGCAGCAATAGGAGACAGGAGCTCTGGATACATGAGGGAGGAAAGAAGACAGCAGGGGCTCCTGATATAGGACAGGATATGGGGGTAGGGAGGTGTCATGGAGGCAAACTACTTAATGAAGCAGTAAAACAACATCCAGCAGCACCTGGAAGAGTTCCCTGTCCCACAGACAAAAGGCAGTCACAGTGCAGACTCACTACTCACTGAAAAACTGTGTTCACTCTTCTACTCCAGCCCTGCGATCTTCTCTCCTCACTGTCCTCAGGCAACACGATTAAAGGGGGCATGTCTGAGTCTCTGCAGTAGCCTCATTTGACTATCAGAGGGCCCTCCAGAAGAGGTACTGCGTAATTGAAATGACAGCAAATCCAGCAATGTCTTGATGGAATTGCCCATAGAAGCTCAGTGGGCCCTGGCAGCTGCCCGACCTTGCCGGGTGCTAGCGACGGGCATGACGGCATCTGAGGGTACAATGACGTGGAGCTGCCCAATAGCTCTCTGTCATTACACCTACTACTTACAAAGAAATGCGCTTTGTGATGAAGTAATTCATCAGAAAGCTAATTATTTTGTAAAGTTCAGCAAAGCAGCCGAATCAAATTTTTTAATAATTCGCTCATCTCTAATTTTAAACAGGCAGACTAGAGATGCCCCAAATTAATTACAGCAGCTCATTCTGTGTGATGGATTTGGTCCACTGTTAGACACTTTTGTCAAACTTTTTTTGTTGGTTGACTTCGAATCAAAATATTGTTGCACACTGTTGCTTCATGCATCACCGGCTTTCCATGAAGTTAAGCCCCAACATGTAGGAGAGGCATAGAAGGTATTTAGACAGCTAAAAAAGCCACACAAATCTGAACTGCACAGTGTGAATCCAGCCATATTTTCTTGCTGACAAGCTCGGTGACTACTAATAACAACCATCACATTTGTAAATGCTGCTTTGTGACTATAATACCGTCAGGATCAGCAATGCAATGTATTTTCTGTACGATATATCAAAATATAAGCTGTAAAATTCTGCCCCAGGCCATGGTAAATGTTAAATGCTGTGCATGGTACAATCCAATATCATTCTAGAGGGAGAACTTGATAAAGCAATGCAACAGCACACTTATAACATTAATAATTACCATGGAAAAACCCACAGAGCCTCAGTTCACAGACTGAAGTCAGGGATGGACATATCACATGTGCAAACGCTGAAGATGGGCAGAAGGCAGGACAGCAATGGGGCCCATTCATACCTTAAAATAAACTGCTTCTTAGTGCCTACAAACCTTCTTGCCAGTGACTGCACTAATGGTTCCAATAGCTCACAATTAAAATGCGCTCTGCTGTTTTTTTTTCTCTCGAAAACAGCGCCACTGTTGTTCATGGTTTGAGTTGGGTACTGCAGCTCATACAAGTGGATGGGGTTAAGCTGCAATACCATACACTGCCAATAGACAAGGGAAACACTATGGGGCACATTTATTAAGACTGACATTTTAGACGCTGGTCTTAATAAAGCCCTAAACTGGCGGAAGATACGTAGAGGCGCCAGTCTCTCCATAACTTCGGCGCATCCAGCGCCAGTTCTAAATGTAACACAGCGTCTGAGCGGTCTTACATTTAGACCTTTTTCTACGCCTAAAACAGGCATAGAAAAGGGTGAATGAGATGGGCCTGCTGGCCCCTCCCCTTCCCTGCCACACCCACAATTTTAGAAGTGGCATGAGCGGGACAGAGTCGCAGATAGCGGTTTCTGAAATATGTCTAATTTGGGCGTATTTCAGCATAGCAAATGACCTCCTAAATGCACAATTACAAGCATAGTTGTGTTTCTACCTCTGAGGAAAAAAAGCTCTTTGAGGCAGACCGTGATGTTCCCAGAGATGCCAGTGTACCAGGGTTGGAGCTCTCATTCACGCTAATAGTTTGCTGGGCTGCTGCGAGGATTTCATCCAGTTTATCTGTAGGAGGAAGTAAGAGAAAAAAGTGCATTGACTAAAGACTTCATATGAATATACAATTAATGGATAGTTCACTAAATATCATACTGTACATCAATACAATTTTACTTTAAATAATTAAAGGGGTTGTGCAGGGGTTTTATATTGACACCCTATCCAACGACACCCAGCACCCTTCCGGCATTAACACATCCCAAAAAGTTAGAACTTAAAACATAAAATAAAATTTTTTCCTGTGTGGTGAACATTGTAATGGAAAAAAATTAAAAATGCGCAATTTCCCATTTTTTGGTTACCTTGTCCCCTCCACAAAATTTAATAAATAGATGGAAATATAATTTTATATATATATAATTTTTTTTCTTTTTTTTATGTGTGTTAAAATAGTAAAATAAAAATCTATATAAATTTGCTATTGCCACAATCTTACTGACTGGCAGTATTTCAAGTCATTTTTATCTCATGTTGAATGCTGTAATAACTAGAGTTGAGCGAACCTGAACTGTATAGTTCGGGTTCAAACCGAATTTTGGGGTGTTCGGAACACGGACCCAAACCCGAACATTTTCAGAGAAGTTTTGGGTTCGGGTCCGGTGTTCGGAGATTTCTTCCCACTTTCTGAAGGGCTGCACAGCAGCCAATCAGCAAGCGTTTTACTACTTGCCCTAAGAAGTCATCACAGCCATGCCTACTAATGGCATGGCTGTGATTGGCTGAGTGCAGCATGTGACCCAGCCTCTTTATAAGCTGGAGTCACGTACTGCTGCACGTCACTTTGCTGATTTGAGCTTAGGGAGAGGATGTTGGTGCTGCGATTAGGGACAGAATAGGGCAGAAATCAGAAGAACCTTTTCTACTTTAATCCACAAGATACAGCAAATAGAGAGGGAGGGAGCATCAGCAATCCAACATTTCTGTACCCAGCCACTGCAAGGGAAATCTTTTTAGTAATCCATCTGTTACTGAGGTGGTGCTCGGCGGCCATATTAGCCACTGCTGTGTACTGCATGTGTGCCAGCCAGCCAGGGACATCAGCCTAATCCTATTTTGTAGCTCAGTGAAGGAAAATTTTTTTTTCTGGCTGCTCAAGTCCCCTATATTGCCTTTTGTATGTTTAACCCTGGGTTCAGACCTGAGCGTTCTTGAAACGCGCGTTTTACGCGCGTATTTCAGCGCGTTTTTGCAAATAGGAAACGCGCGTTCGTACGCGCTTTCTTGTGATTGACTACTGTGGTGTCAATCACAAAACGCGCGACAAACGCCCCAAAAAAAGCTCAAGTACTTGTTTATGCGACGGGCGTTTTACAGCGCGTTCAAACGCGCTGTAAAACGCTCAAGTGAGAACCAGGGCCATAGGAAAGCATTGGTTTTCATGTGTTGAGCGTTTTACAGCGCGTTTGAACGCGCTGTAAAACGCTCAGGTGTGAACTTAGGGTAAGGGGTGACATAGTCCATTTGTCTAGCCTGGGATCTGTGGTGCTACAGAGCACTTGTGTAAACAATGCACTAAACCGTATATTGCATTTCAGCTATCAAATAGTGCATCAGTGTATTTTAGTTAAAAAAAGTGGTCATCCTGATCCACCAAGCCTATTTTACACTGCCAAAATATATATTTGACATTTCTGCGGTGAAATAGAGAATCTGTGTAATTTTTTGGGAAAAACCGTATTCCTTGTCCACAAAACAGTTCTGCATACACCGTCCAACGACATATTTTATATTTCTGCAGGAAAATAGTGCTTCTTTTTTTTTATAGAAAAAAAGCTTTATTCAAGGTCCACCAAACAGTCTGAAATACCCATTCCAACCACCAATTTTACATTGCTACTGTGAAATACAGCATAAGTGTATGTTTTTTGACCAAAAAGTGGTAATCCTGATCCACAGAGCATCTTGAAATACATTGCTTAAATACCGATTTCACATTGCAGCTGAGAAATAGTGCATTATTATTTTTTGTGGGAAAAAAAGCAATATTCTTGCTTCACAAAGCAGTTGTACATACACGGTATAAATATCTAATTTAAATTTACAGCAGTAAAAAACTGCATTTTGGGGTTTTATTGAAAAAGCTGTGTTTTAGGCCAAAAAAACAGTTGTGCATTCGTCGTTTAAATAATTATTTACAATTTATAGCAGTTAAATACTGCAGTTGTGAATTTTGGTGACCAAATCTGTGTTCTGAGTCCCCAATTCTGGTGTCCATACATAGTATAAATATCTACTTTTAATGTACAGCAGTTAAAAACTGCATTTTGGGGTTTTAATGAAAAAAGCCGTGTTTTAGGCCGAAAAAAACTGTTGTTTATCCGTCGTTTAAATGATTAATTTCAATTTACAGCAGTGAAATACAAATTTTCTGTATTTTATTACAAAAATACTTGTTTTTGTTCCACAAACCAAAAATAAATTTACATTTCCGCATAGAAATTGAGAATCAGTGTATGTTGGGCACAAAAAACATTATTTTGAGTCCACAGAGCATTTTTTATACCGAACGTAATTGTCGACCATTGGCAGGTAAATTGACACTGGAGAGAGATCAATCTTTCAGCTTGGTGGGTGAACGCAAATAATGTGGAGAACATCAAATAAGGGACGTGGGCATGGTCGTGGTGGTGTTGGTTGAGCTCCTCTTGCTGGAAGAGGACGTGGTCGTTCATCGCGAACTACCGCTCCAAGTCAAACACCTTCCTCTGGTGGGAGTAGGCGCCAGAATCTGCAGCGTTATTTGATAGACCAAAATGCCGCTCTACGGATGGTGTAGCCAGTGCCTCCAGTTCCTTCACAGTATCTAACACCCAGTCCTCTGCAGAAAGCTCAGAGTTGGCACCTGCAGCCCATGCCCATAAGTCTTCCACCTCACCCCCTTGCAATTTAGCCAAGCAGACAGAGCCCCAAATCATGCAGGAAAGTCTCATGCTTTTTGATGACTCTGTTGGCAGGGTTTACCAGGCCCATCCACCTAGCCCCGCCCCAGAAGAGGAAAACCTTGAATCCACTGATGCTCAACCACTTTTGTTGCAGAATGAGGACATGGGAATACCGCCACAAAACGTCTCTGATGATGATGAAACACAGGCGCCAGATGCTGTGGCTTTCTACAATGTGCAGAACGACAAGGAGGGCAGGGGTCATGAATGGGTGGAAAATGGTGTGGAGGATGATGAAGTCCTAGACCCAGACTGGACTTGTCGTGTTAGTGAGGCGTGCAGTTTTGAGGAAGAGGCGGTGGTCGCACAGAGGCAACAGCACAGGAAAAGAGGGAGCAGGTTGCAAAAGCGCAGTGGCCGTTCCAGAGACAGTACGCCTGCTACTGTCCACCGCACCCAGGCACCGAGCACACCAAGGCCTGCTCCAAGGAGTTCATTGGCATGGCAGTTCTTCACACAATGTCCTGACGACAAAACACGAGTGGTTTGCATGTTGTGCCATCAGTGCCTAAAGCGAGGCATAAACGTTCTTAACCTGAGCACAACCTGCATGACCAGGCATCTGCATGCAAAGCATGAACTGCAGTGGAGTAAACACCTTAAAAACAAATAACTCTCTCATGCTCCTCCTGCTCCCTCTTCTGCTGCTGGCTCGGCCTCCCCCTCCACCTCTGGCATCACGTGGCACCTGGCGACCAGAAAACAGAGGATGTTCCACCAACAACACCACCACAATCGACACTCTCACCAAGCCTCTCCACCATGTCACAAGGCAGCATTCAGCTGTCCATCTCCCAAACATTGGAGAGAAGGAGGAGATACCCACCTACCCACCATCGTGCCCTGGCCCTGAATGCAAGCATTTCAAAATTACTGGCCTTTGAAATGCTGTCATTCCGTCTGGTGGAGACGGACTATTTCAAACAGCTGATGGCGAAGGCTGTCCCCTAGTACGTTGTTCCCAGCCGCCACTACTTTTCCAGACGAGCTGTCCCTTCCCTGCACAACCAAGTGGAGGATAAAATAAAGAGTGCACTACGCAACGCCATCTGTGGCAAGGTCCACATAAACACAGATACATGGACCAGTAAGCACGGCCATGGTCGCTATATCTTCCTGTCCTTCCGTCACCAAGGATCGCAGGGCATTATTCGTTGCCTCCTGTTGCTTCCTCTTCCTACTCCACATCATCCTTCTCCTACTCCTCTTCTACCACCCCCACATCCGGTCATCGAAAGAACCTCACTCCCAACTTCAGCACAGCCCGGGGTAAATGTCAGCAGGCGATTTTAAAACTCATGTGTTTGGGTGACAAACCCCACACCGCACAGGAGCTTTGAAGGGGCATAGAACAGCAGACTGATGAGTGGTTGCTGCCGGTGAGCCTCAAGCCCGGCCTGTTGGTGTGCGATAATGGGTGAAATCTCGTTGCAGCTCTGGGACTAGCCAGTTTGACGCACATCCCTTGCCCGGTGCATGTGCTGAATCTGGTGGTGCAGAAGTTTCTTAAAAACTACCCAGACATGTCAGAGCTGCTGCTGAAAGTGCGGTCCGTATGTGCGCGCTTTCGGCGTTCTCACCCTGCATCTGCTCGCCTGTCTGCGCTGCAGCGTAACTTCGGCCTTCCTGCTCACCGCCTCATATGCGACATGCCCACCAGGTGGAACTCCACCTTACATATGCTGGAGAGACAGTGAGCAGCAGAGGGCGATAGTGGAGTTTCAGATGCAGTATGTATGGGACAGTCGCTCTGCGTATCAGCACCACTTTACCACTAGTGACTAGGCCTGCATGCAAGACCTGTGTACCTTGTTGCAGTCTTTGAAGTACTCAACCAACATGGCCAGTGCTGATGACGCCGTTTTTAGCATTATAATCCCCCTGCTATGTCTCCTTGAAAAAAATATCACGGCGAAGATGGAAGAGAATGCGGCACAGGAGGTGGAGGAAGAGGGGGCATTTCACAGGGTTTCAGGCAGGTCATACAGAAGTGGCTCAGAGGGTGGGTTCCTGAACCAGCAGAGGCCAGGTACACATGTGGACAACCAGGGAGCACTTCTGTAGGACAAGCAGGAGGAGAATGAGGTAGAGGAGGAGGAGGAGGAACCGGTTTCACTGCAGTGTGGCACCCTACGCAGCTCAGGGCCATCACTTAAGCGTGGCTGGGGGGATACGGAGGACACAGACGATACACCACCTACAGAGGACAGCTTATAGTTACATCTGGGCAGCCTTGCACACATGAATGACTACATGCTGCAGTGCCTACGCAACGACAGCAGAGTTGCCCACATTTTAACTTGTGCTGACTACTGGGTTGCCACTCTTCTGGATCCCCGGTACAAGAACAACGTGCCCACCTTAATTTCCGCACTGGAGCGTGATAGGAAGATGCGTGACTACAAGCGCATGCTGGTAGACGCGCTCCTGAGGGCATTCCCAACTGACACGGGGGACAAGCGGAAGCACAAGGCGAAGGCAGAGGCGGAGGAGGAAGAGGTCGCCAACGCAGCTATGTCACGGCCAGCTCCTCAGACGGCAGGGTTAGCATGGCCGAGATGTGGATGAGTTTTGTCACTGCGCCACAGCAAACAGCACCACCAGCTGATAGGGAACGTGTTAGCAGGAAGCAGTATTTCAACAACATGGTGGAACAGTACGTGTGCACATGCCTCCACGTACTGACTGATGGTTCTGCCCCATTCAACTTCTGGGTCTCCAAATTGTCCACATGGCCAGAGCTTGCCCTTTATACCTTGGAAGTGCTGGCCTGCCCTGCAGCCAGTGTATTGTCTGAACGTGTATTTAGCACGGCAGGGGGCGTCATGACAGACAAACGCAGCCGCCTGTCCACAGCCAACGGGGACAAGCTCACGTTCATTAAAATGAACCAGGTATGGATCCCACAGGACTTGTCTGTACCTTGTGCAGAATAGACATTTATAACTGTCTCGCCCTCAACCATAGATTCTTGTACTCCAGGGCACTTCTTTATTGAATCCTCTTTTTTTAATTGTACCATTATTTTGGGGGCAACCCCAAGTTGAATGAACCTCTCTTCTGTCTGGGTGCCAGGGGCCTACATTTCAGCTAATCGCCTGCTGCTTTGGTGCGTGACATTAACCTCTTTTTGCTGTAAAATGACCTCTCCTCTCTCTGGGTGTCAGGGGCCTAAAATTCTATTAATCGCCTGCTACTTTGGCGGGTGACATCAAGCCTGATTTTCTGCTATGGGACCTCTCTCCTCTGTCTGGCTGCTGTGGCCTAAATTACTGAAAGTGGCCTTTTTCTATTGCTGGGTGACATGAAGCCTGATTTTCTGCTATGGGACCTCTATCCTCTGTCTGGGTGCCAGGGGCCTACATTTCAGATAATCACCTGTTGCTTTGGTGGGTGACATTATCCTCTTTTGACTGTCAAATGACCTCTACATTGTCTGGTTGTCAGGGGCCTATATTTCGTTTAATCGCTTGCTGCATTGGTGGGAGATATTAAGCAGTTTTTACTGTTAAATGACCGCCCCATTGTCTGGTTGTCAGGGGCCTATGTTTCGTTTAATCGCTTTCTGCATTGGTGGGAGACATTAAACTCTTTTTACTGTCAAATGACCTCCACATTGTCTGGTTGTCAGGGGCCTATATTTTGTTTAATCACTTGCTGCATTGGTGGGAGATATTAAACAGTTTTTTTCTGTTAAATGACCGCCCCATTGTCTGATTGTCAGGGGCCTATGTTTCATTTAATCGTTTGCTGCATTGGTGGGAGACATTAAACTCTTTTTACTGTCAAATGACCTCCCCATTGTCTGGTTGTCAGGGGCCTATATTTTGTTTAATCTCTTGCTGCATTGGTGGGAGACATTAAAAAACTTTATACTGTCAAATGACCTCCCCATTGTCTGGTTGTCAGGGGCCGATATTTTGTTTCATCGCCTGCTGTATTGGTGGGAGACATTAACCTCTTTTTACTGTCAAATGACCTCTCCTCTGTCTGGGTGTCAGGGGCCTACACAAATGATAATGGCCTGTTCCATTGCAGGTTGACCTGAGGCCTGTCTTGCTGTTACGGGACCGCTCTCCTCTTTGCGGGTGACATGGTCCTGAATTAGTGAATGAGGCCTGTGGCACTACTGGGTGAAATCAATACTGTTTTGGCATGATTGTAACTCCCCTCTTTGAGGGTGCCATGGGTCTGAATCTGTGAATAAGGCCTGTGGCATTGCTGGGTGAAATCAATACTGTCCTGGCATGATTTTAACTCTCCTCTTTGTGGGTCCCGTGGGCCTGAGTGTTTGAATGGGGCTTGTGGCCCTGCAGGCAGACATGATTCCTCCTTGGCTGTGATGACAACTTCAACCCCATGTATAGTTTCTATTGGCCCTGAGTCTGTGAATAAGGCCCGTGGCACTGCAGGCAGAAATGAATCATTTTTAGCTGTAATGAGAACTTCAACTGCCATAGCATTCTCACCTGACGCTACCCCAACCTCCTATTCCACCTCCTCCTCCAAGTTGCCAATTGATATTGGTAAATTTTTTTTTTTTTTTTAAGTCATTTCCCTATCCACATTTGTTTGCAGGGGATTTACCTACATTTTGATGCCTTTTGCAGCCCTCTAGCCTTTTTCAGGGCTATTTTACAGCCTTTTAGTGCCCAAAAGTTCGGGTCCCCATTGACTTCAATGGGGTTCGGGTCAAGTTCGGTTCAAGTTCGCATCCCGAACCCGAAAATTTTCATGAAGTTCGGCCGAACTTCTCGAACCTGAACATCCAGGTGTCCGCTCAACTCTAGTAGTAATAACAAAAAAAAGAAAAGATGGGAGTTTTGTTTTTTTTCAACTCCATCCCACAAAGACATTTTTCTCCATTTTCCAATACAAGATATGGTAAATCAAACAGTGCCATTAAAGATGCATCTTGTACCACAAAAAATAAGCCCTCATGTGACAATATGGCATATGTGAGGTGGGGGGTGCATCGGCAAATTTTTTATTTTCGTCCTCAGTATACATCCCGCATAACAATGTATTTTGTTTTTCTTTAACCCCCTTCAGGACCCCACGATTTTCTGTTTTTGTGATTTCATTTTTGACTCCCTGCCTTCCCGAAGCTATGACTTTTTATTTTTTCATTCACATAGCCAGGGTTTGCTTTTTGCGGTACAAAATGTAATTTTTAATGGCATAATTTACTATTACGCACAATTTATTAGGAACCTGGGGAAAAAAGCCAAAATGGGATGAAATTGGGGAAAAAAATGCATTTCTGCCACAGTTTTATGGTTTTTGTTTTTACAGTGTTATGTGGTAAAACTGACATATTCCCTTCATTCTCCAGGTCAGTATGATTATGGCGATACTACATTTATATACGTTTTTCTTGTTTTTTTCTAATGCTGAAAAATATAAAAACGTTGGAATTTTTTTTCATTGCCATACTCTGACCCCCATATTCTGTTATGTTTATGGAGCTGTAAGATGACTTATTTTCTGCAGGGTGATCTGTAGTTTTTATACCATTTTGGAGTGTGTACAACTTTTTGATCACTTCAAAATTCAGTATATCCCAATACAGTGCTGCCACCTGCAGGCATGCTCTGGTCCTCGCTGGTAAGCTCCCTGATTGATAGGGGGGGGGGGTCACATGATCACTGAAGCCAATGACTGGCTACAGAGATGCCATGACATGCATCACTTGACCCAGTGATGTGACGCATAGGAGACACCTCAACGCTGAAGCTAATCATTGGATCCAGCAGCTAAGTGACACTCATCAAACAGGAAGTTTACCAGCGGAGCCTGGAGCACGGCAGAAGTGATGAGGATCTGAAGGACCCAGAACCCAGTAGAAGGGAGGAGGTAAGTATGCGGGTTCAGAGATGTGGTGTGGTCTGGCTGTAAAGCCCCTGATGGTAGACAACCTCTAAGAATTAGACAATGCCCATTCAAGTCAAAGGGCTTTGTGTGTAATGCAGGACAGAACAAGTCCTCTAGAGACACAGACACTCTTTGCAACCACTCTCCACTCTGACCACAAGATGAGCATCCTGAACAGGGAACATATCTATTAACTTAAAAACCTTAAGAGCATATGTGAGGATAAGATTTCTAAACTAGACATTCAATTTTACAACTAAGATTTAGGATTAATACGTTTTATAAGAAGGTTCTGAAGCATTTTGAAATATCCTGACCAATTATAGTAAAGGTAGATCTTACTTAGTGCCATTTGATATACGGTTCTTTTCTTCTCTGTGTTCTGAGATGGCTCATAGTCTAAAAGAATGAGAATCATGAAGGTACAGTTGGTTGAGCTTTATAATACAACATATTAAAAAGTAGCAATGACGACATTGACAAACTAACTCTTCTCTTCTGTCACATGACAGGAAATCCATACAAAGAAGTTTGTTGAAGCTACCATGGCAACCCCAGAGCAAACATGTTCACATTAGTGCAGCAATTAGAGGATTAGGGGAAGAGCTAAATCCTACAATATCTATTGGGCTACATTTTTTTAAACAAATTCTCTAGTACAGTAGTTGGAAATATAGAAAGAATGTTGTACATAGCTTTGCATTCTTCATGCCCTACAGGTTTATAGTAAAAATACTGTAATGCATACAGTCTGCTTTTCAGTTTTTTAGCCTCAAATTATGGTATGTGTAATTAAATAGAAGAAACAAAATGGAGTCATGATGATTCAGACGGGTCTATAGAACAACTATTATACATGTGAGTACTGTGAGATCAATGCAAATAACCCCATTATACATCAAAGCAGAACCTCAATATTAGCAAAGAAAAAAACATAAAAGGAAATACATTCCAGAACCGTGGGCGTGAAAACTGGCAAAGTTCAATTCGTGACACAGATTTTCTGGGAACTGAGATGTATAAATGATACAGGAGTTTTACCAAGAGATTTATACACAACACATTATTTCGGTCAGTAATAGTCATAATGCTGAACATACTGTAGGTAGCACCGTGTTCTCTATATTCTACGTAGACCAGGGAAGGACTACGCAATAACAGTAGTGGATCCCTGCACCATCCCACAAAAGTGGTATAAGAAAAAATGAGAGCTTTCCTGCCTATAAACATATACAAAATGATAAAACCCATAAGTGGAAGACCTGTCCAGTTTAGACATGTTTGACTGCCCGTAAGGTCAACCCTTCCCTAAATAACCATTAAAGTGTGGCTCAACCCATATTTCACATTTTCCAGTAGTGACAGACATGCTAAGTCACTTTTAAGGGACTATGGTGGTCCATTTGTGAAATTATAGTTTGTTCATTGCAACAGGATGTGGGTAATGTGAGAAGTCTGGCATATTCATGAGCTGTGGGCTAACCTCCCTCCCACAACTGATGGCAGGGCTGGGCCGACACAGAGGCTGGGGAGGCTCCAGCCTCAGGGTGCAGCCAGCTCCCCAGCCTCTGGGCAGCAGGCAGGCCACTGACCACGTCAGTGGCGTTGCGAGGGGTGCGGGCTGCACCGGGTGACACCAGTCTGATGGGGTGACACCCGGACCCACTGACCCAACAGCACTAGCATCTCCACTCACCCTCCGGCGCTGCACTGACGGTAGATACTATTTCCTAGCCACCTAAAGGACCTTCGATGATGTCATGCTCGTGTGACCAGACTCCAGTAGGAGGAGACAGTCTGGAGTCTGCAAGAAGCACAGTTGATTTCCCGGGTTTATGAGTGGAGCCAGTAGCAGGTGAGGTTTTCTCTTGGTGGGTGTGTGGCTAAGAAATACTCTGCAGGGGGCCTATAGAGATAGTCTGGAGTCTGCAAGAAGCATAAGCCTCTGGGGAAATCAACTGTAATTGGTTTGCTGTAATGCTCTGCAGGGGGGTAGGGGTGCTGTAATAGTCTGCAGGGGGGGAGGTTGCTTTAATGCTCTGCAAGGGGGTGGTGGGGGTTCCTGTAATGCTCTGCAAGGGGTGGGGTTGCTTTAATGCTCTGCAAGGGTGGTGGGGTTGCTGTAACGCCTGCAAGGGGGTTTGCTGTATTGCTCTGCAAGGGGTTTGCTGCATTGCTCTGCAAGGGGGATGCTGTAATGCTCTGCAAGGGGTTGGGGGTTGCTGTAATGCTCTGCAAGGGGGTTGGGGTTGCTCTAATGCTCTGCAAGGGGTTGGGGTTGCTCTAATGCTCTGCAAGGGGGTTGGGGGTTGCTCTAATGCTCTGCAAGGGGGTTGGAGGTTGCTGTAATGCTCTGCAAGGGGGTTGGGGGTTGCTGTAATGCTCTGCAAGGGGGTTGAGGGTTGCTGTAATGCTCTGCAAGGGGGGGGGGTTGCTGTAATGTTCTGCAAGGGGGTTGCTGTAATTATATAGGGTGGTCTGCCCACTATATGGGGGGATGTCTGCGCATTATATAGGGAGGTCTGCGCAGTAATGGGGGTGCTGTCTGTGCAGTATATGGGGGGCTATCTATGCAGTATATTGGGGGTCTGCGCAGTATATGGGGGGCTGTCTGCGTAGTATATTGAGGTCTGCGCAGTATATGGGGGGCTATCTACTCAGTATATTGGAGGGTCTTACAGAGCATTACAGCACCCCCCCCCCCTTGCAGAGCAATACAGCAAACCCCCCCTTGCAGAGCATTAAAGCAACCCCCACCCCCCTTGCAGAGCATTACAGCACCCCCCCTTCTGGAGACCAGGAGCAGCGCGGGCAGCAGCAGGCAGCAGCACAGCACTGTGTCACGACCCAGCCCAGGCCCCAGCAGGGATAGATCGTGAGACGAGTCTGCCCTGAAGTAAAGTAAGGGGGGGGGGGGGGCGCACTTGGGCAGCTTAGCCTCTGTTGGTGGTGGACCTTGTCCCAGCCCTGACTGATGGACAGCTTTCTCCTTATTACTGTGCATAGGAAGCAAACTGTCCATCAGTGAGAAGGGAGGCTCTTACCGTTGCTTAGATCACAAAGATCATGTAAATGATGAACTGCAAGTTTTACAAAATGACACCTTAGTCACCATTGAAATCAGTATGTCTGTTACTACTTCATCCTGCCTCTGAATTGTACTGACTGCGTGGCTTCCTAGGTCAGCAGTGGAAATGCAAGACACAAAATTCTGAATATGCTCTCTCATGTGCACATATTCCTATGTTATAGATCGGGTACAGAATCTCTACATATAAGAGTAAACATCCTAGACAAGTTGCTCTGGACAGGCTCGCTAATAGACAGTCAGTCAGGACCTGATGTAAATGATACATTTACAATGATTAAGATATCTATATATTTACACAATACCTTCATTATAAAGAACAAATGGGAACTCTCTAAAATTACTTTGGTAGACTAAAGGGGTTGTCCGCTTTTTACTATTGATGGCCTATCCTCAGGATAGGTCATCAATCTTAGATCGGCGGGGGTCCTACTCCAGGCACCTGCGCCGATCAGCTGTTTGAAGAGAATACAGTGCTCATATGAGTGCTGCCTTCTCTGCTCTGTTTACTTGCACACCACAGCAGCAACTTCAGGGGTGAGCAGATGTAATTCCAAGTATGGCATCCCCATTCACTTCTATGGGATGGCTCTATCTGTTCAAGTGAATACTACAGCGCCGTCCCATAGAAATGATACTTGTAATACTTGTAATTACACCTGCTCACCACTGCAATTTCTGCAGTGATCAGGTAAACAGAGCAGAGAAGGTAGCGCTACTATGAGTGCTGCCTTCTCTTCTAACAGTTGATCGACTACCGTTCATTTGATGTGGATCTGGCAACTGCAAGGGGTTGTCTAGGATTAGAAAACATGGCTGCTTTATTCCAAAAACAGCTCCATACCTGTCCATGGGTTGTCTGGTACTACAGCTTGTTAAAGGGAATGGAGCTTAGCTGTAATACTACACACAACCTGAAAAAGCTGCCTTTTTTTCTAGTCCTGGAGGTTTGTACAACTAGAAGCCAATAGCAAAAAATGTTCCACTTGGCTACCCTAAGCACTGAAAGAATACACCCAACACATAAGAGCAGATGTAGTATTGCAAATACACCAGGTTTTTTTGCACCAAAAAATGACATGCATGCTTTTCATCATATTTCCAAACTTTTTTACACACTTTTCTAAGCATTTTAGGCCTTGTCCGCCAAGAAAATGTGGCTTCAAGGGAAAGGGGGCCTAAATGCATCTCTGTGCACCAAAAAATGTGCCAACATTTTGGCTCATTTTACAGTAAAAGTATGCCAAGTTATGGGTAGAGTAAGGTTAGTCTAGAGAGGTTTTTGTACACGGACACTTTTTTTTGGCGCACAGATATATTTTTGGCTCACAGGCAGAATTTTTAGTTCTCAAAAAAATTGTCGTATGGACAGAATTAAAGCATAAATCTGCGGCAGAAAGACACAATACGCCAAATTTATAAAGGTCTTTGAGCCAGAATAGTAAATTTGTGTGATATTAAAGCAATTCTTCAGCCGTTTAACCTTTTGTCTCATTTCAGCAAATGGTATTTATCATGTAGACACAGTTAATACAAGGCACTTACTAATGTATTGTGGTTGTCCATATTGTCTCCTTTGCTGGCTGGATTAATTTTTCATCACATTATACACTGCTCATATGCATAGTTACAATCAATCTGTAATCCAACAGCGGTGGCTGTGTTTTTCACACTATAGTAGAAGCATAGCATGCAAGCACGGCCACCATGCCTATGAGCAGTATATAATGTGATATAAAAAAAATGAATAAAAGCAGCAAAGAAAGCAATATGGACAATCACAATATATTAGTAAGTGCCTTTTATTAACTTTCTCTACATAATAAATGTAATTTACTGAGGTGAGACAACCCCTTTAATAAGTAGATCATGATAACCTGTGGAGGGAAGCTCTTTTACATAGTGCCTACCCTCCCTTGCTCCCCTGATGTCACTGTCTTCGTTGCTCTTGTGGGCTATAGACTCTTCTGCTGGGGTCTCGACCAGATGTGTGTGGTTGCTTCTTTTCCTGTTCAGCTGCATGCAGTAGAGACGGCGGCATCAAGGGAGTGAGGGAAAGTGAGCACTATGTAAAAGAACTTCCCTCCACAGGTTATTACAAACTACTAATAGAGTTAAATGACCAGAGAACCTCTTTAACACTGTTTCATATTCTTAGTGTATAGTGCAACACAGTTAGTACATCTGCCCCATTGTTTATGTATCTGGTATATTGATGAGGAAAGGCAGGAGAAATGCGGTGTATTCCTTCAATGGTACTAGTTGCCAAACAGCACAACATGTTTTGTAGTGTTTTGACTACTAGACGTCTGGACCTGTAGCTGTAGTATGTTGGCTTTACATAGGGCATCATATTAAGCTGACAGATCAACTGAAATGCCCCAGGAATTGTCTGTAATTAGTAAAATTGAGGTACTATGGTTAGAGATGAGCAAATTTTTCAAAACTTCGATTCGGCCGTTTCGCCGAATTTTCCAAAACAATTTGATTCGAATTTATTTGCGGCAAATCGCGTAAAAAAACAGCAATTACCTGGCTGCAGAGAGCCTGTATAGTGGTGTAGAACAATGTGCCTTGCAGTAACATGCATAGGGAATCTGCTGTAGTAGTGAAACAATACTGTGAGTTGGTATGACATGCAGATGACAGGAGTCGCTCTTAGAATCACTGCACACTTCTCTTATTTGGGCAGTTACGGGGCAAAAACTGACCAAATAACTCAAGTATGAACTCAGCCCTACAGGTCGATGTTAGTGTCAAGAAGAAGTGCACTCCTTTTACACCCTTGTCAGCTGATTCCACATGATGTCTACAGAACCTGTTCTATTAAACTCTTATAAAAGTAGAGCCCCGGGACAGAGTGAAGAGGGTGTCAGCAGTTAGTTTATGTTGAATTCACTGATTATTTTGCCTTTCCTCTGATCCGTCCGAACAATACCCCCAAAAAATGGAGCCTGTCTGTTGAGCATCCGCCTTCACTAGGTCAGCATTTGAGCATTTGGTCAGTAATCCATCAGTATTGCTATTGCCAAAAAAACAGGAGTGGATCCAAAACAGAGATGACACGTGAATGGAATATTTGCATGTCTTCTGTGTTTTTTACCCACACCTGCTTTTGGCTATCAAATTATAAGCCAATTCTGATGGGACCATACAGGCCTTTCAGCTGCTACACAGACAGGATCCGTTGTGCGTCTCATTTTTCCTTCCTTCTGACAGATCAGAAGAAGGGTCAAATAAATGGTGATGTCAACCAGGCCAAAAAGGCAAAATAGTGGCCCAGTCATAGAGTGGGGAGGGTGGGAAAACAGCTTGAGAAGTCCACAGAGTGGCCCAATGACAAAGTGGCGAGGCGGAAGCACCATGAGGAGGCCACAAAGTGGCAAGGTGACATAGTGTTGAGGTAGCAGCAGCATGAGGAGGCCACATAGAGGCACAATGACAGGGTGTGGAGGTGACAGCAGCAGCATCAGGAGGCCACAGAGAGGCACAATGACAGGGTGTGGAGGTGACAGCAGCAGCATCAGGAGGCCACAGAGTAGCAAGATGACATAGTGTGGAGGTGGCAGCAGCATGAGGAGACCCCAGAGTGGCAAGGTGACATAGTGTGTAGGTGGCAACAGCATAAGGAGACCACAGAGTGACCCGGTGACAGAGTAGGAATGTGGGTGGCAATAACAGTACCCGCTGATGATGGTGGGTGTAAAAAGGAGCACTTAGAATCAGATGTGTGGCATCGGGCGGGTAGCAGCATCAGAATAGTAGCTGAGGCAGGTAGCCAGAAGAAACTGGTCTCTTTTGTCAAGGTTTGAGTGAGGCAGCATGGATGATCTAATCTGATGCATCAGGAATTGGTGGGTGGAAATCCTGGCTGATCCACGCCTGATTCATTTTGACAAAGATCAGTCTCTCCACATTTTGGGTGGACAGGCAAGTTCACAGCACTAAACACCCGCTCTGATGCCACACTACTGGCCGGGAAGGACAGCTTTTCCAGGGTAAACTCTGCCAGTTGCGGCCACAAATCCAGTTTGGCTGCCTAGTAGCGTAGCGGATTTTCGATGATGGGTGGCAGGGTGCACTCCAGGTATGCCACCACCTACTGGTTCAGGTTCTGCTCTATGTCTAGCTGCTAGTGAGTAGTTTGTTTGCTATGCGGGTGAAGAAAGCTGCTCATAAGCAACTGTAGACTCAGGCTGCTGCTGATGTAGCTGGTACTGCTCCTGCCAATCCCCCCCCCCCCAGCAGCCATGGCAGTGGTACATGAGCGCAGAGGCCCCCCCCCCCCCAGTCAGACCTGCGAGAGGATGGATAATAGCACAGATAGGCAGCAGCCAACTGACTACATAGGATGTCTCTAGTAGTTGTCCTCCCTCTCAGCGGGTGTAAAAAAGGCCCCCATTTTGGATCGGTGGTGAGGGTCTAATATGGTGGAGAGCCAGTAGTCATAGCTCTGGCTAATGGTGACAATTCGGCAGTCACTATGCAAACAAGTGAGCATGCATCGGCCATTTGCGCAAGTGACTCAGAGGGACTCCCTGCCTCCGTCTCCACTGCATACTGCCACAATGTGTCTGGGTCCTTTGCCTCCTCTTCCTCATTGCCCTGTTGCTCCTCTGGCTGCTTCTGCTCCTCCTCTCCTGTCACCTGTGTAGAAAAACCACCCATTTCGATACACATTGCTTGTGCTCCAATGTCCTCCTCCTCCTCCAGTTCAGCCTCCACAGGGCTCATGTGGCCGTGAGATGTAGGCACCAAGTCTCCAGTCTCCTGACCCGCCAGATTTACCAACATCTTTTCCAGGATATGAATCAGTGGAATGACGTTGTTCATCCCGTAGTCCAGGCAACTGACAAATAACTTGGCATCCTCAAAGGGCACGAGCAAACGGCAGGTGTCACTCATGAGCTGCCACTAGCTAACATCGAAGTTGCACAGGGGAGTACCTCTGTCCGCTTGGATCATCAAGAAATCATTTATGGCCTTTCTATGTTCGTATAGTTGGTCCAACATATGGAGGGTGGAATTCCAACTGGTGAAAACGTCGCATATCAGACTATGTTGTGAGACGCTGTTCTGCCGCTGCAGCTCAAGGAGGTTGTGCTTGGCGGTGTACGAGTGGCCGAAGTGTATGCAATGTTTCCTTGCCATTTTTTGGATGTCAGAAGTCTTGCAGATGGATGGAAGACTTCAGGAACCGCTTTACAACCAGATTGAACACATGCATCATGCAGGCGCATTGCTCAGCCCTCCTTGACACAGCGCCGACACCATGTTCTTCCCGTTGTCGGTCACCATGGTTCCGATTTTGAGTTGTCGTGGAGAAAGCCAGGATTTGATTTCTTGATAAAGGACACGGAGCAGTTCCTCCCCTGTGTGACTCCGTTCTTCCAGGCAAACAAGGTGTAGAACAGAGTGACATCGCCACGCCCTGCACACGTGGTATGCTGGAGGAGCACTGTGAATTGTCCATGCAGTGGAGGTTGGGGACACGGTGGAGGATGAGGAGGCAGAGGTGGACATTGTTGCAGCACCAATGGCCTAAGAACGTGGAGGCGGAAGCGGTGTGGCTGGGCATATTGCCCTTGACCGTAGTTACAGCTACCGACCAATTTTCCCTAAAAAAGCTTCCCCAAAAAAATCTCACCACTGCATGGCTAATGGACGCAATTACTCAGTCCCTACAGAAGAAAGTCTACATTCACCAACCAATTTTCCCAAAAAAGGTTGTATCGCAAATTTAACCACTGAATGGCTAATCGACAAATTATTCGTCCCTACGGAAGATACTCTTCAATTTTTCCAAAAAAGGATTTATCACAAAAAAATTCACCACTGAATGAGAATGTAAATTCACCGCAGAACGGCTAATAACACAGACTTATTTTTGCTATTAATACAGCGCAACAATGTCTGTATGACAATGTAAATTCACCGCAGAACGGCTAATAACACGTACTTACACCCCAACAATGACTGTAGACCAATGTCTATTCACTGCAGACCGGCTAATAAGACGTATTCTTTTTCCTACTAATACACCCCAAAAAAAAATATATAACAATCACAATTCACCGCAGAACGGCTAATAGGACGTACATACCTGTATCTATCCTATTAATACAGCCCGTAAATGGCTGTAGTACAATGGTACTTCACCGCTGAATGGCAAATAATATATATATTTTTTGCCACTAATAAACGCCAAAAAGGTCTGTAATTTTCTCACTTCAACACACAACGGCTGATAAGCCCTTTTTCTTTTTCCCCAATAATACACGCCAAAAAGGGCTTTAGATCATATAACTGAGGCCGTGAACGGCAAATAATCCTTTTTTTTTGCCACTAATACACGCCAAAAAGGGATGTAATTTTTCCACTTTACCACACAATGGCTAATAAGCCCTTTTTCTTTTTCCCCACTAATACACGCCAAAAAAAGGCTTTAGAACATATAACTGTGGCCGTGAACGGCAAATACATTTTTTTTTTTGCCACTAATACATGCCAAAAAGGGCTGTGATTTTCTCACTTCAACACACAACGGCTAATAAGCCCCTTTTCCCCCCCACTAATACACGACAAAAAAAGGCTTTAGAACATATATATAACTGCACCGCAAAAGGGCTAATAAGACCCCAATAACAAGAATGGTTTGCTGGAATTACAGAGGTATTGCAAACCTGAAATGAGCAGCAGTATAATGGCAATTCGGATCCGCAGTCAGTGCAGCAAGGTGTGATAGGATTGTTCCTATTGCCCAGGCTGTATGCTCCCCTATTGAACCCTGTTCTGCTTCAATACTGTGTAATAATTACTCCCTATCCTTTCCCTACACTTCTAATGCTCTTTCCCTAAACTTCTACTGAGCAAAATAAAAGTCTGTCACTAGTGCCTGCTAACGTCTCTCCCTGCACTAAGTACACTGGAAAATGGCTGAATCCAAGATGGCTGAGGCTATTTAAAGGGCTGTGACATCACGGGGCTGGCTGGCTGCTGATTGGCTGCTTGCATGGCATTGTGGGTGATCCCTCGTTCCCAGAGTTCCTTGATCCATGTACTATCATGTGCAGCAGCCATTTTTGGAAAAAATGTGATTCGTTACCACGAAGCGTGAGGAAATGCGGATTCGGTGCAAATCGAATAATTCCATATATTCGGATCGAATTCCACTTCATCAGCTTCGATTCGTTCATCTCTAACTATGGTCATAACATACCAAGGCTGTTCATTTTCTTTTATTATAGTCAGACTAGTGCACGTTTCTGTGGCCCTTAGCTATACACGCAAAGAGAAAATGTCTTCAGGTTACCATTTCTACAGGAGACATTGCATAAAGGATACTTCTGACACCACTTTCTGCACTGCAGCTATTTGCTAATGCTGCACCTCTTATACTTCTTGCTTGGCCTGCCCCTGCATGCACTCAGCATGTTATTGAGATAATACTGAGAGTCCTTTTTTCCAGATAATCTTCAAAAGTACATAAAAGGCACATAGAGCAATACCAGGGGTAAAGAAAAGAAAAGGGGGGAGGGTATGAAAACCACTTACCTTGGAGCGTTGTACTGGGCGTGCCAAATCATAGTACATGAAGCTGTACACTCGCAGTCTCACCGGACCAAACACATTTCAAAAGTATTAATGGAAAAAAAAGGAAAAGAGACTTCTGGAAAGGGGCGCTTGCTTGAAAGAACTTTTGAATGCGGAACCTTAGCATATCCATTTATTGGGGTAAAATGGCAACACATTTCAGGGCTGGAGTAACCCCTTCTTCAGGCACTACACAATAAACTCTTTCAAGCAGGCAGCCCTTGCAAGAAGTCTTTTTTTCCTTCTGGTTTCCATTGACTCTTCCAGATAATCTCTACTACTTTCTGGTTCAAATGCAGTAGGAAGCAGAAAAGGTGAAGCTCTAGAAAGTACCAGTACCAGTGTATACAGGGTGTAGGCAGGGGTGTTACCTGTTCTGGTGCCGTTTATTTTCAATCGCTCAGCAATGACATCATCATCCTACCCTTTAAACCTCTTAGCAACATAGCTTAAGTTGGTAATTGGTTTGGTGATTTTTTTTTTTTTTTGGTTTTTTAATCTCGCTTTTCAAATCCTTAACATTTTTTATTTTTCCACCAGCATAGCCGCGAGGGCTGGTTTTATGCAGGAAAAGTTATTTGTGTTTTATTTTTATGGCAACATGTTGGGAGGGATATATCAAGTGACATGTATAATTAAAAAAAAAAATTGGGGGTAATAGTTTAAAAAAAGGAAAAAATAAAATGCTCCTTTAAAAAAAAAAAAAAAAGATTGCTTTGCGTCGCCATACTCTGACGCTCATGGCTTTTTTTTAATTTCTACCAACAATGTTGTGGGAAGGCTCATTTTTTAAAGGATGAGCTAAGGGTGCAGTCCCAGCTCCTGAACCTACATCTTTATTGTGACCAGGGGCATAGCTACCATGGAAGCAGGGTAGGTGGGTGCAATGAGGCTCGAACTCAGGGGACCAGGAGAAGGATAAATAGATTCTTTTTCTGGGCCTAGAGAGCATAGCACCTAGTCTTACCACTGATATAACTAACCACAACCTGGTGTTCTCCAAGCGCCGATCTTCAGGACGGGACGTACAGTAGTGTGTGACATCAGGTCATAGTGTAGTGCGTGCCTAGACGTAGTGCTGCACAAAAAGCAGCGATGCCCACAGGAGGAGAAGATCATATAGTGTTAGGGGGTTAAACCCGGCTCAGGTTGTGGGACTTTTCAGGAAGTATTTGAAATCCCCACTTGTTAGTACTGTTAGCAGGCTCATCTACTACTATATCCATCCGACCCACTACTCTGCTATTTAAGCCTCTCTGTTATACTTTGCAGCATCTTCAGTTTTTCTATACCACCAATTCTGCACCATCATGAGGTCTGCTACCAAACCAACCCTGTAACATCATCAGCTTTGCTACACCCACCAACTCTGCAATGACACTGACTTTATTAAATCTACAGTTCTGTTACAGCTCCAGTACTGCTACATCATCAGCTCTGCTACAATGTCATCTGCTCTGTTAGATCATTCTTCAACATCACCTTTGTAAGTCTGCTGCATCAATACATCTGGCCTGCTATATCAGCACCACTTGGCCATGCTGAATAAGACCTGCTCTTCTGGACAAGAAGCTTAGCAGATTCACCGCACCAGCTATAGCATATCGTAGAAGGTAGTCTAAATCTATGTACTTTTATCCAATAACTGCAGAGAAGATCATGATGTCAGAGAAGAGGGTGTCATTTTGACAACTTCTCCTGTATATTCACTAGCATGCAGCCATTTTGTTATTTCTTGCAGTGTTACCCTATAATGTACAGAGCAGCTAGGAAGCTTACACTGGGGTGATGTGGGTGAAAAATGAACATACTAGTTGGTATATTAACTAATAGTTCTATTTTACTCATTTGAAAACTTTTCACTTGAATATACAAGCCATTTCCTTAATGTAAAGTACTCACATAAGAAGTCAATAACCAAATTCATGTTACTCACCATTTTTCTTTTTCCAAGGAGACACTGGAGAAAACATTAGATAAATAATCAATGGATACTCATTATTTTGCATATAAATTCCCCAAATTTTATATAGATTCCATCCCACCACCGTAAGAAGAAAATTATTTACTGTACAAAGCTGAGTAAGCTGTAATTTTTTTACTTAGATTAATGTGGGTACTTTCAAAGACAAGCTTTTGATGTGCCACTTCACACAGCAGGGCAAGTGAATGAACCTCAGAAGCTCATCTTTAAATTTTACTGCTGTCCCAAGTCATAGTAGCATACTCCAATACTCAGCCTCCGCCATAAAATTCAGTAATAGTAGCAGAAACGGCATGACTTACACATATTTAGTTGAAGGTCTTCCAGTTTCTTCCAATGGATTCTTGCAGCTACTTATCAAAACTACCTTACCAGCAAAATGAGGTGGAAGTGTCTGGTGGCTTGCGAAAAGCAACAATGTATGACTGCCTGAATTGCCTACTCTCACAGTTTGATGAATACACAATCATCTGCTGATAAATACCAACCATGCAACAAGTTAAAGCCTTGAGATATAAGGGTGACTCAGACCTATCCTACAGATTATATGTTTAGATATAATAACACTAATTGGGATCCAAATATCTATCCCACATTCCCGGAGCTGAAAACAAGAATATACCACACCGTTTTGTTAACAATGGTGATTTGATCTGCTTTGTACTTTTCCTACATTCATACCAGACCTATGCAGTTCAGGGAATTTAGGTAATTTCATAGAAAATATAATTACCAGTCCTTTCCTACGCCCTATTGTAAAATGATCACCACCAGTTCTTCTCCATGAGAGATCACATGGCCTAATTAGAAGTCCTAGGCTCATCAAGTTCTTTTGAGGGCCTAACGGAAGGTTCAGGAGCCCTGATCTACTGTGCAGGAGGTTAGAGGATGATACACTATTGAGGTGTCCGCTCATGGTGAGAAAATTAGTTGTATTGTGGACTTCTTTCGTTTTTCAACCCAACTCAGCTGCACCAGAACTTCTGGTTATAGAAATGATTTGGCCAGGCCAAATGTTTGTAATATGGAGGGAATAAGTAATGACTGCCAGCAAACAGAAGTTTACAGCACCAGTCTTGGTGGAAGACATTGGCTGGTTGTCAGTATGAATCATGGTCTAAAATCAGGGCCAGGAAAAACTAATTTAGGGACAATTCTTTTTGAAAATCATTTGTTAATGTAGTCTTTGCTCAGCTCTTATGCTATACATAGACGCACAGGCCTACTACATCAACACATAGATAAATTTAAGATCAAAATGCCTTTTAAAGACCAGAATAATCTTAAATATAGCCATCAACTTAATGACTAAAACATTTTGTGTCTCCAGCCACAGTAATTGTCATATGTATTTCAACAGTAACTCTATGTACTTACCAGATCAGAGTAATCTAGACTCCTAACTGCCCATAAAACCAAGCGCTATCAAAACAGCTTCTAGCGCAGTCAAGCTGAATAATACAAAAGACCCTGTTATGGCCTCTTAATTTTCACTGATTATAAAGGCTATGGTTTCCAATGTTATCACACAGCAGTGCTGACTCATATTACTCATGTCACTAGAATTTAATCACATTACACAACTGTCGGACCACAGTGTAGATAATGCAGAGTAAATGACACGCATTTAATTATCCAGCAATTAAAAATTTCAAGGATGTACCTTTTTCCACTTAACATTCAATAAAATGGAGGAGGACATGACACAACATGAGGCGAATGAAAAAAAAATGTAATCGTACAGAATATAGCGAATAGTGGCAATGTGGGGGTCATGTGTATAATGAAAATGGGAATATAAAGATCAGAATACACAAGGAAAGAGAAAGAAGGAGAAAAAATGACTCATCGTTAAAATCTCTTCATTATACATCTCAAAGAGAAACTGTCACTGATTTTGACTCTTGTCACACTTAAAGTGTCCCTTTTGCCTACACACATTAGATGTAGCCTTTGCAATCAATATTTTGTGATCAACTCACTAGGTTTTAGTGACACCATTGAGGTGTTAGTGGCCAACTGCGCTTCTGTGTAGGTGATAAATATGCTTGTGAACAGTTGGATTCATTCCATATGGATTGGTTCTGCATCTCTTTCATGAAAGCTGGTTTCAGATGGCCATGTTACCTCACTTTAGCATCTGTGCTAAGACTGCAAGAGTTAGAACATCCACATTTCTACAGATCCAATGATTGTGGTCTAAGTTCGGCTTGGAAGAGCCAAGTGGATAGCAACGCAAGTCTTGCAGTGTCAATATGACTTTTCAAAATAGCCGGCATTCCTGCCATGAGGATAGGCCAAACTATGGCTATGAGCCAAAGGCATGATATTTACCCTCCTCAGAATTTTTTGCTTTATCTTCTCTATACAGCTGGAAGACATGAATTACGTGGACATGAATTACCATCACCATGGTAAGATGGACCATGTGATTGGACCATGTGATGTGACGTCATCACAGGTCCTTTAGTTGTTAGCTGAAGCATGAAGAGAGAAGACAGATCGCAACTACGCGATCAAGTGGCAAAGGTAAGTTACGTTTTATTATTTTTAACCCCTTCATCTTCATTTTACTTAGCATTCTTTATTAAGAATGCTAATATTTTCCCTTATAACCATGTTATAAGGGAAAATAATAAAGATCTCTTCCCGTTGCTAAGCAACCATGCGGAAAATCGCACTGCATCCACACTTGCTTGCGGATGCTTGCGATTTTCCTGCAGCCCCATTCACCTCTATGGGGCCTGCGTTGCGTGAAAAACGCACATTATAGAGCATGCTGCGATTTTCACGCAATGCAGAAGTGATGCGTGAAAATCACCGCTCATGTACACAGACCCATAGAAATGAATGGGTCCGGATTCAGTGCGGGTGCAATGCGTCCTCCTCACGCATTGCACCCGCGCGGAAAACTCGCCCGTGTGAAAGGGGCCTAAGAGGTTGGCCCTTTCTGAGACATTGATGATTTTGCTAGGATATGCCATTAGTGTCAGATAGATTCAGGCCCCACCTCTAAGACCCACTCCTAGCTCCAGAATGGGGCCCCGGAAGTGAAGGGAAAGGAGCAGAGCAGGCGCTGCCTTCTACTGTATACCGCTAGGGGAAGTCCACAAATAGCCAAGCACCAACTTGACTATTTCCAGCAGTCCCATAGGAGTAAATAAAGCAGTGGCTTTGCTTGTGTGGAGCTCGCGCGGCTATTTTCGTGACTTCCATAGTAATGAATGGAGTGCATGCTGCGCAAGCACTGCCACCATATAATTCACGTTATGGGATCAGAGCAGGTCCCAGGGACGGGACCTTTACCTATATGACATCCTACGCATATGCCATCAATCTCTGAGGTGAGCCAACCCCTTTAAGTACTTAGTGGTTGGAATGACGGGCTGCCATTTTTTTTTTGTGCCATTTTATTTACATTATTAAACATTTCTAAAATTCTTTTTCTTTTTTATAATTTAGTCCAGATGGGAACTATAAGATATACAATTTGAGAACTTTAGAATTTTTGCCTGTTGAAAATTGTTCACAATCACAAATTAAGAACTCAAAAAAGCTGATTAGATAAGGATAAGTTCCAGTAAATCTAAAGCAAATCAAAATCTTTGTGATAGTTTCTCTTCAAATGTCATACATTTAGAACATCTTGAGTATAAGAAATAGACCAAGCATAATTGAATAACCCCTAAATAGGATGTGCTTTTATTCCGGCTAATGAGAACAATGGGAAGACTGTAGCAGTTCATGCCAGGTTTACACTGGAGGCGGCACTGGAACATAGTATTCTGAAGAGTACTCAGCTATGTCCTGAAGAGCAGGCATGACACATAGAAAGCCCACACGTTATTCTCACAACACAGAGACACTGCAGATGCTACGTTTTGTTTCTACTCCTATAAAACCATCTGTGGGGCTTCTTTAATGTAATGCCAGTGTCAAAGGATTTCATAATAAATCATGCTTGCTGAAATAAAGAAGATAAAACTAGAGATGAGTGAATCGAAGCTGACGAAGTGGAATTTGATCAGAATTTCAGGAGTTATTCGATTCGCACCCAATCTGAATTTCCTCACGCTTCATGGTAACGAATCGTATTTTTTCAAAAAATGGCTCCTGTATGTGGGAATACATGGAGCAAGGAACTCTGGGAAGGCGGGATCACCCATAATGCCATGCATGCAGCCAATCAGCAGCCAGCTAGCCCTGTGATGTCACAGCCCTATAAATAGCCTCAGCCATCTTGGATTCTGCCATTTTCTAGTGTACTTAGTGCCGGGAGAGACATCAGCAAGCGCTAGGGACAGTGCTAGAAAAAACGTAATTGTGCAAAAAAAAAAAAAAAAGCGATTTACAAGTGCAGTGAAAGATTATTCAAGGATAGGGAAGAATCATTCCACAGCATTTATGTTGAACAGGGTTCAGTAGGGAAGGTATAGCCTGGGTAATAAGAACAATCCTATTACACCTTGCTGCACTGACTGGGGACCAAAATTGCCATTATGCAGCTCTGTAATTCCAGCAAACAATTCTTGTTATTGGGGTGCAAGTGCTGTTTGATACAGCCATTAACAGGGTTTATTACAAGGAAATATTTCTATGTCTTATTTGCCCTTGTGTCGTGCAGTTATATTCTAAAGCATTTTTTGGCTTGTATTAGTGGGAAAAAAGGGCGTATTAGCAGTTGTGTGGTGAAGTGCTAAAATGACAGTCCTTTTTGTTGTGTATTATATATTTGCCGTTCAGCGGTGCAGTTATATGTTCTAAAGCCTTTTGTGGCATGTATAAGTGGAAAAATAAAAATATATTTGCCGTTAAGAGGTGCAGTTATATGTTCTATAGCCTTTTGTGGCATGTATTAGTGGCAAAAGTAAAATATATTTGTCGTTCAGCTGTGCAGTTATATGTTCTAAAGCCTTTTGTGGCGTGTATTAGTGGCAAAAAAAAATGTATTTGCCATTCAGTGGTGCAGTCATATGTTCTAAAGCCCTTTTTGTGTGTGTATTAATAGGGGAAAAAAAGGGCTTATTAGCCGTTGTGTGGTGAAGTGAGAAAATTACAGACTTTTTTGGGGTGTTTAAATTTCTTTTTCATTTATTTATTTATTTGATCTAAAGAAGTGCCAGGCCCTGCACAGGGGAGTGGCAGAGGCCTAAATTTTTCTGGTGCAGGCAGAGGTCACAGCAGAGTAAGGGGCCGTGGCAACAGGGGTCACTTTGAGAGGCCTGAGCTCCCAGTGTCAGCAAGTGGTCGTGTCTTGACCAGTAACCCAGCGGTTCTTGAATGGTTGACTCGATCTTCGACTTCGTCGCAAGTGACATCAGACACCCCCAGCCAAGAGTTGGTTGGTTTGTTACACACAACTCTTAGTTGGCATGGCCTGGGAACAGGCCCTGTGTCATCATCTGTCCTCAACCCTCCGCTGTCCTTTTCTGTTCTCTCAGCCAGAGAAGTATTGTCTGCTCTGGGCTCAATTCCACTATACAGTGAGGACGAGATACTAGAAGACAGTCAGCAGCTACTGGCAAGCCAATATGTGGAGGAGACATCTGCCACTTCCTCCACTAGGCGGGCAAGTAGTGATGAGAAGAGTGGTGTGGGAGCTGGTGTTGTGAGCGATCAGGCTTCTGACCCAGAGACGGTTGAGGAGGACATCAGTGATGTGCAGACAGTACTTGATGATGATGATGTAGCTGATAGCATTTAGGAGCCGGGTGACGAAGGGGCTTCATGATCAACGGGAGAAGAGGGTGGCAGCTTGCCCATGAGTCAGCGGCGGAGCCAGAAAGTTGCTAGCGTGGCTGGGAGTTAGCAGGGTGGCAGCAGTGGGAGGTCGGGAGCCAAAGTGCCCGGGGTAGATCACACGCTTAGCAGGAGCCTTCCTCCCTGGGAAGTAGTGGTGCACGGGTTCACGGAGGCGCAGTCAGTCAGTGCGTAGTGTTGGGGGTAAAGTCACCTATTCGGCAGTGTGCCAGTTTTTGGTTAAGCCGCCGGAGGAGGTGAACATGGCCATATGCAGAATCTGTGGGCAGAAGGTGAAGCGCGGCCAGGGTGCCAACATATGCAGTGTCAACATAAAGTGGCCTGGGAGAACCATGGCTCCGATGTGGTGGTCCAGTGGCACGCACCCGGTTTCAAGCAGTGAAGGCTCCGCCACCTCAGCCGAAGGGAGTTGTCTGTCCTTCTCATCATCTGCTGGTCCTGATGCTTTTGCTCCTCGCCCTTCTACTCCCCGTCAGTCATTCCGTCGGCAATCGATCATCGAAGCGATTGCCGGCAAAAGACAACAGTATGCGTGCACTCATCCAACGGTGCAAAAGCTAAACATGCTCCTATGTAGGTTGCTGGTGCTGCAGTCCCTCCCTTTCCAAGTGATGGACTCTGCTCCTTTCAGAGAACTGATGGCTTGTGACGAGCCAAGGTGGAGAGTCCCAAGCCATCATTTCTTTGCCAAAAAGGCAGTACCAGCCCTGCACACACATGTAGAACAGAAGTTGGGCCAGTCCTTGAGCCTGTTGGTGTCTGCCAAAGTGTACGGCAGCGCCGACGTGTGGAGCTGTAACTACGGTCAGGGACAATACATGCCCTTTACGGCCCACTGGGTAAATGTGGTTCCTGCACAGCCACACCAGCAACTTGGCCAGGTGACGTCGCTTCCACCTCCACGTTCTCACACCGTTGGTCCTGCGGCAATGTCCGCCTCTGCCTCCTCATCCTCCACCATTTCCTCAGCCTCTACTGCAGGGACAATTCACAATACCCCTCCAGCATACCACATGTGCAGGGCACGGCGGTGTCACGCTGTTCTGCACCTCCATCCTCTATATGTTGAACCGACTATAGGAACAAAGAAAAACTCTGTGGCCTCCTCATGCTGCTTCTACCTCACCACTATGTTATAGTTTTTACCCTCCTCATTTCATGACAGGGCCACTATTTTGCCTTTCGGCCTGGCTGACATCATCATTTATTTGAGCCTTCTTCTGATCTGTCAGAAGGAAGGAAAAATGAGACGCACAATGGATCCTGTCTAAGTAGCAGCTGTAAGGTCTGTATGGTCCCATCAGAATTGGCTTGTGATTTGGTAGCCAAAAGCTGGAGTGGGTACAAAACACAGAAGACATGCAAATATTCCATTCACGTGTCATCTCTGTTTTGGATCCACTCCTGTTTTTTTTTGGCATTTAGCAATACTGATGGATTACTTACCAAATGCTGACCGAGTGAAGGTAGATGCTCAACAGACAGGATCCATTTTTGGGGGGTTATTGTTCTGATGGATCAGAGGAAGGGCAAAATAATCAGTGACGTCAACACAAACTTACTGCTGACACCCTCTCCACTCTGTCAGGGGACTCTACTTGTATAGAATGAATAGTATGAATAGAACAGGTTCTGTAGACATTGTAAAAGGGCGCAAGGTGTCGTCATGGACGGACGATACGTGTTACCGAGGTTCCTGGCCTCGGTGAGGTGAGAGCCGGGTTTTATGTGTCAGCAGCAGCTAGTGCTGCTTGACATTGTTAGTTAGTTTGGCTGCAAAGCCAATCCGGGCCGGCTCTTACTGGGAGTAGGCAAAGAGTTGGGTGGGTGCCTATTCCCCACAGTCCAGGCCGGGTTTTCCAGGGCCTTTAAAACACAGCCAGCACCAGCAGGTGTGGCTGTGATTGTCCTGGAGCTGCTGTTAGGCTGTGGAATCATTTGAGTTTGGGAGTTCTCTGGGCTGGAAGCAAGATCCCAACACGGAGGAGTGCAGACGGCCTGTAAACCTGACGTCGACTGTCTTGCGGCTGGACTGACAGCCAGGTGCGAACCTGCACCTAAAACCTCCCCGGTGACTGAAACCTGTACGGGACTGTTTCATTTTGCCTCATTACTGCTGATGTGTGTGAACTAACACCAAGAGACTGTTTGTCATTTATTTTGTGCAAGTGTGAATAAAACACTGTTTATTGCACTTTCTGGACTTCCTGTGTTGCCTCTGTACTGCACCCGCACCGCTATCTACCAGAGCGACTCCCCACAACATCTATGTGGAATCAGCTGACAATGGTGTAAACGGTGTGTGCTTCTTCTTGGCGCTAACATTGACCTGTAAAGCTGAGTTCATACTTGAGTTATTTGGTCAGTTTTGGCCCAGTGCATGCCCAAATAAGTGAAGTGTGCATTGATTCTAAGAGCGACGTCTGTCCTCTGCATGTAATACTGACTCATAGTATTATTTCACTACCACAGCAGACTCCCTATGTGCAGAGTGTTGTACACTAGTATAAAGGCTCTCTGCCGCCAGGAAATAGCCCTTTTTTTACACAATTCGCCGCAAATAAATTTGTATCGAACCACATTTTTTAAAAAAATTTGGTGAACTGGCCAAATCAAATTTTTGAAAATTCGCTCATCTCTAGAGCCAATATTTCTCACATGCGCTAATAAGATACCCAGAGGCTCATGGGCAGCAATCCAAAGTCTTTAACAGAGCCCTCACCTACAATAACTCATTTATTGGTCAAACTTCGAGCTCAAGGTTCTGGGTGCATCTTCTACCTTTACACCCCCTATAGTTTTATCCATAAAGATATCTAACTCCAAAAGTACTAGGTCTTGGCTAGATTTTGTCATTAGACATTGTCAAAATTATTTCAGAATTCACAGAGAATGAGGCAAGGGTTGTTATGTAAGAATGGTGGGATCACAACCTCTTTTGGCCCAGGGCAAGATATTATATAGTCACATACTGCATGTTGGAACTTTCCAAGCATGTGTAGTCAGGGCATTATTGTTTATTATCTCGCATAGGCAGGATAAAGAGTAGACTCATTAACCCAGGACTCTCAAAATCCCTGGTTCACAAAAAAAGCCATGGTCAATTAGTCAAAGAGCCAACAGCTTTCAGTTCCAGTGTCCCAGTATCATTAATCAGAGCAGAATCAGACATGGACAGAGCAGGATTAGGCATAAAAAAAGGTTTTCCTAATAATATTACCTCAGGTGATGTTTTACAGAACCCTGTGGAGATCAGATTATTAGTGTATCCCGAAAAGGCACAAGATACAGCCAACAAAAATCTATAACCAGCTAAAGCCTCCATCCAAGAACATGGCTTTAGTCCAGTAGCTCATTTTTATAAAGCTTGAGCCATGCAAGTATTCATGCATGTATGACGACTACAAGGATGTCTCATCATGCAAGACAACTGTCGCAGGAAATGCCATAGATGGAAACAGCAACACTTACCCATTTCCTCCAGTTCTGAAGTCATGGATTTGGAACGCAGTGATATTGCAGGTGGAGTAACACGCTTGGTTTGCTGGGGCACTGGAATCGTTTAGAAGAAGAAGGACGTCTGTTAATATACAAGTATACCTTTAAACTACTTTAGCCCAAAAATTTAACAACTGACTAATTCATTATCTATAATATTAGCTGAGTAACATGTTCAAGTATGGAGGCAGTAACCATGTATACTTCTAATTCCTTGGGCATTTGGTTCTGATGGCTCTTGTGCACAACTGTTGTCACTCAGCTTCTTACTAGTGCCCACTACATTGTATTACCCAGCACCCCCTATAGATACATCACTGATTGTGTAAATGTGTCTTTTGGTCTCCTAAGAAAAGAGAACCTACTTCTTCGCATATTATTTCCCCATGAAGCACTTGCAACAAGTCTCCACCCAGGACTGGTCTCTATAAAAACAGCCTGTACCCCATCTATGTGGTAATCTCCTACACTGCACTACATTCAAGTAACAGAAGAATAATAGATTTCTGTATTTGGCTTTGAGTATAAATGGAGGAGAAAGCAACACTGAGCTAAAAATCTAAGCAAAACGCATTTAGTTTAGATAACACGTCTCATAAAGCATGTGTGCTAACTCTACTACATCTGTATTATACATTAAAGGGAAACTGTCACACCAATGTTGGACCATTATCTACAGTAATACATGATTAGTACTGCAGATATGGAGTCCAGATCACTATTTTTTATTTTCCTATTGCCCTCCATTCTGCCGCTGTCAGCTCTCAGAACTGCATTGAAATACATTGTCAGGACTGCTGTGTATGTGCACACGAGTCACCTCGATTATGTTAGAACAGCACAGCAGTCCAAAATGTGTATTTCAGTGCCGTTTTGAGAGCTGACAGCATGGTAATAGGGGCAGTAGGAAAAAAAAAATTGTGATCTGGAATCTACATCTGAAGTAACTATGCATGTATTACTGTAGCTAAAAGTCCAAAATCAGGCTGATGGATTCCCTTCAAGAGGCTGCTTACATGGCCCGGTTTCCTTTGTATGTTTTTTTATTTTTTTCCCAAGAGAGGACAAAGAAGGAACCTTTTCCAGTATGGCCATGTATACAAATCCTTAAAAGCGGTTGTTCACAAGGATTACAAAAACATGGCTGCGTTCTTTTAAAAAAAAGGACAGTGCCACTGCTGACCATGAGTTGTGTCTGGTATTGCAGCTCAGCATTTGAAGTAAAGGTGGCTTAGCTATATTACCACACGTAGCCTGTGGATAGGTGTGGCAATCTTTTTGTTGTTCAAAAGTAGAATTTGTCATTAAAGAGAAATCACATTATGTCATATTGTGCTAAACAAGCACCTTTAACTTTAGCTGACGGCCTACATACCTATTATATCTTTCACTGATATATTGACCATCAACATGGATATGCAGTAAACATTGAGTAGTTGGTACCATACATCAATTAAACATATGCTTATTTGTACCTTTTTTTCGCATGGCATCCTCCATTTCTGGGTTCCGTGTCACCATAACAACTTTTACCATTAAGTTGTTTCCTCCCTGCCGAATCATGTTAACTACCTGCCGATGACCCACTTTTACCACGTTCTGTCCATTTACCTAAGAAAAGAGAACACTGTATCTTACAAAACACAACATCTATAAGGGAAAGTCATAACTAAATGCTTGACCAGATTATTTCACAATGCAATTCCTCAGAATCTCTGATGGCAGTCAGTGAAGGGAAACATTCTTGTTTACATTCAGAGGCTGAAGGCTTGCCCATAAAGTGTGCTGCTCATACCGGTGCACCGTTGTTAGAGCTTACAGCTTTGGCACAGTTAAGAAGCCCTCTCAAAGAAAAAGAAGGTTCATGACAGACACAGACAGCAAACAGAGATATTGAATACTACATAAGTTTGATCTAGAGGTTTGCGTTTAAAGGCGATGGACACCTTTAGTGCCATGTTTTTTTATTATTATTTATTGCCTTTGAGCTAAAAAAAATCATTTTTTTCAGTTGGCCTTTAATAAATTTACAAACCCTTTCTCTGTACAGTATTGAGATTCTCTAGTAGCAGGCTGTCTACACTGTGTTCTGTCAGGGAACTCAGCTGATGGTGGAGCCTTATCTCTGACACCGGACTGCTTAAAAACACTCATTATATTTTAATTTGTATCTTACTTATAAGAATATGGCTGAAATAAGTGTTTTAAGCGCTAAGGACAATACATAGCCGTCAGATGACGACTCAAAGTGGAAGCGAAAGTAAGATGCTCACAGCCAGGCTGAAACTGTGGACCAATTGAAAAAAAAATATTTTAGCCCCAAATTCTTAGAATGCAATCATTCAAAAATGTTGCCCCAAAGGTGTTCATGGCCTTTAAGCAGGCACCAGGGCATAAAAATACAAGAAAAACATAACTTATAGACTTCTGTGGGATGAGGATGTGACATGCAGTATTCACTGTGCAGGGAAGAGAGAAGGGACAGAGCTACCGAGCAATTCTTATATTGACACTTAAGTAAGCTTTTGCAAGAAACTGTTACTGTCACATACTGTATACGTGTTGGCATTCCAGTTTTGAGATCCGGCAGAGAATCTCAAAACTGGGTCAAAACAATTTTATTTTGTCCCCATGCATTCTGAATGGAAAGAGATCTGTTCAGGATGCAGCAGGATACCTTCAGTTCCGTCAGCAGTCTGTTTTGTGACCAGACACAAAACCGCTGCAAGCTGTGTTTATTTGTCCGGCCATTGAAACGGAATAAACCAGACCCATCACTAAAAATGATGTAAGCCAGTGGTGTCGAATCCATCACCCATTGATTTTGAGGTTCATGAGTAAGGACCGTAATATTTTTTAAGGTCTGAAACGCTTTGTTCGTTGAGTCCATTTCCTGTATTGAAGATTTTAACCTGATGGAATAAAATTTGCAACTTTTAAGAAGCTGAATTTTCCTGTTTTTTCACTTGAAGTTTCACAGTCCAGTCCTGACTGCATCCGTGCTTCTTCGCTTAGTCACGACAGGTGAGAGTTGCTTCTGTTGGTTTTGCCCGTGACTTGATTTTCAATGTACTTAGTGACGGATCCGGTTTGTTCCGTTCTGATTTCACACAAGCGCATCCTAATGGAACGGATGCATTCTAATTTGAAATCAAAACGGAACAATTTTAGTAGGGATTTGAGATCCTCTGCTGGATCTCATAACCTGAAACCAAAACGCATATTTGAAAGTAGCCATTGACTTTATTTGTTTTTTGTGACATGAAATCACTTTGTGATTTGATAGCACAGTCAAGTAAAGACCTCTTTACATGGGCTGACAGTGCAGGCAATTACCGAAAATGAGGCGTCCATTCCTGATGATTCCCTACTCATCAGAATAGGTGAAGTCTGCCTTTACATGCAGCAATCATCTCTTCTGTATGCGGATGAGCAATCACTGCTGTGATTTCTCATCCCCATACACATTCATCGTTTCTGGTCAGCAGATACAATTTCTGTTTACCCAGAAGGACTGGTTGTCTAAAAACAATTATTTAAATCCTCTGTACACGGGCTGACAATCCAGGCAATTATCAGGAAGGATCATTACTAGAAACGCTCCTTCCCAATAGTAAAGGTACCGCCAATCACCCAATGAATGAGCAAATGTAAATTCATCGGGTGAAAGCATTACTCATACAGCCATCTGAATCATCCTTTTTGTACAGCAGATTGTTTTGTGTAAACAGGGATCTGCTGCCCAGAAACAATGATTTTCATAAATGCAGCTCTCACCTCCTCCTCTGACAAAGCAGACAATTATCGTGGACAAATGGTTCATTCTCAATAATTTCACACTGTCTTGAGCATATAAAGGAACCCTTTGAGGTTCATATTATCCCTTTCTGGATCTCCATCGTAGAAGTACGGCTAAAGTCTTGTCTTTAAAGATGGTGCCGCTCACGAGCGCATAACCGCCAAGTTTCTGCTGTTTTAAACAATAGAGGCCCAGATGAACAGGGCATCTGGGAGTGCTAAAACTGGGAGCCGCCTGCCTCCTGGCCCGGGGAAGGATGGCCCGGGGCGCTGTAATAGTAATAGGCCTGTACGAGGCTTACAGGCCAATTACTAGTATATTCCAGTGCTGCATTGGAATGTACTGAATTCAGTATACTATAATGCACAGATATGAATTATAGAATACAAGATGCAATCTAATGATTGCATGTTATGGTTACCTAGGGTGTATTAAAAAAAAAAGTAAAAAAAGTTTTTAAAGTTTGCAAAAACATAAAAATAATAAAATATAAAAATGTAAAGGGATTCCCTAGAATGAAAAAATACATAGACAATAAAAAAATAAACATCCTGGGAATCTCCATACCTGAAAATGCTTTATCACTTATGGCAAATGGCATAATGGGAAAAAAAATCTAAATGTCCAATTCATTATTTTTTGTCACTTTACCTCCCCCCCAAAAAAATGTAATAAAAAGTGATCAAAAAGTATTACATACTCCAAAATGGTATACAAAAAAAATACAGATCATCCTGCAAAATATGAGCTCTCAAACAGCTCCATAAACATAAAAATTTAATTTTTTTTTCAGTATTAAAACGCAAAAAAAAACTATATAAATGTGGTATCACTGTAATAGTACTGACCTGGAGAATGAAGGTAACAGGTCATTTTACTGCATAGGGAATGCCATAAAGACAAAACCCATAAAACTGTGGCGGAATTGCGTGTTTTTTTTAATGCCACTCCATTTGGCTCTACAGCTATGTGAACCAAAAAAAAAAAAAGTTATGGCTCCGTGAAGACAGGGAGTGAAAAACTAAACTGCAAAAACAGAAAATTGCCGGGGGTAAAGGGGTTAATGATGCTTTCAACCAATGAATGAACGTTTGCTTATTCATCAGGTGATATGCGACACCTTTAGATGGGCCGAGTAGAAACACTCATCCATAGTAACATTCTTTACTAATAATCAGCCTTTGGAAGGGGCTTTTGGAAAATGTTCAAATATATATCTCTATTATTGATAGCCACTTTGTTTCAGTGTTGTCCATAAATTTTATAAAACATTTGAATTTAATTTTCAGAGGATGCAGGTTCAGGCTATGTTTAAAGAGGTTTTCTGAGATTTTTTTTTTAACGATGACCTATCCTCTGCATTGGGCACCAGTATCTGATCGGTGGCAGTCCGACACCCAAGACCCCTACCGATCGACTGTTTGAGAAGGCACCACTGGTTGTAATAGCGCAGTGGACTTCTCTCACCTTACCAAGCACAGCGTCGCACATTGTATAGTGTCTGTGCTGCTTGGTATCGCAGCTCAGCCCCATTCACTTCAATGGGGCTGAGCTTCGCCTAGGCCATGTGACGTCACGTTCGTTGATCACAAAGCTGAGTGAAGACCTCCACTGATCAAATATTGATGACCTATCCACAGGCATGACAAAGTTTACTTTAAGGACTCGTTCACATTTCTGTTTTTCACTGATGTGTGCTGTCTGAATTTTACACAAATTTAAATTTGTCTGTTCACACATGAGTATTTTTTTACTGACCATAAAAAAATCATGGAGACATGCATTACTTTTGTCCGTAATGCAACCAAACACGTCTGTTGAATTCAATAGGTCCATGCTAATCACGGACACAACACGGATGGCATGCTTGGTGCGTCCGCTTTTCACGGAAGACAAAAAGAAAATGCTCTTGAAATAAGTTTTTAGCTGAGCAACATCCGTAGATTATGAATGACACATGGAGGGTAAAAATGGACACACGAAACAAACACAGATCCTTCATGGATATCCTCATTGATTAAAGAAGGACACTTTTTTCATGTATGTAATACTGACACGGAAATGTGAACAAGCCCTAATTCACCATATAATAATCCAGAAAGTCTGATCCAACACAGAACTGCAATAATCCAGAATTTTTGATAATCCAACATCCTATCAATGACAAAATAATGAACTGCATTAAATTAGTAAGGGATGAGAGAATCGATTCTAATTAATCACTTTGTCTCATCAGCAGAACTTCTTCACCTGTAAGGGGCAGTCCCCACAGGTGAAGAAGTGCCCAATTGCCCTATTGATTGACAGGTACGATCTGGGTGATGTGCCTCTGCTCCGAGTAGCGTCACAGCCATCAAAGTTCAATGTCTCTCAATTCATCAGCTGTACTAGCGCATGCGCACTCACTGCTTCCAAAACCAAATTTGAGCTCCGGTGCCCGGCGCAGGGCCCAGATGAATAACTCCTGCTAATGGGACAAATTGATTTGTTACAATCCATTCGCTCAACCCTAACAGTAGAGTCTGTGCCAATGTGATAAATGAGGTGCATCTTGTGAGTGCCTGGTCTAATTTAAAGTTAGTAAATGACAGCTGATATTTCCAAAACTCCAACTCCTGGACACAATCTTGGTAAACACTGCCTCTAGTGGAGATATTATTACTTCAGAATATTGCCTACATATACAAGCGTATCCTCCAGATAGGTTATTATCAATATCAGACACCTGGTACCGCAGCCAATTAACTATTTGTGGAACTAGAAACATACCAGTATATGGCGCCAGCAGCAGAAGGCTCTTCTACTGTGCATTAGCCATGCCCACATACTAAAGCTTAGCTCCTACTCAAGTTCATGGAAGCTAAACTGTAGTACACTGGCATGGCCACTACCTTGTGGAGAGAGCTTTTCAAGGCTGTTTACTGTTATGTTTCTTGCACCAGTGGCTGCCGAAAACAGCTAGTCGCAGCACAGGTCATCAATATGTAAAAGATGGACAATGCCTTTAAGTTTACTCCAAGAGCACAATAGCCACTCCTGAAAGAGAAAGAACCTAAGAGTAATAGCAAAAGACATAAAAAAAAATTCTCTACAAACTGCGCACAGGCAAAGAAGTAAAACAACCAAAAAATGGTTGAAAAAAAGAGCTGTGTTTTGGAATGGCCGAGGCGGAGTCCTGACCTTGCCTAATACTAACGGGCTATACTCAGGACAGGCAATCAATATTTGGTTGGTGGAGATCCAACTCACAGCAACCCCACTTACCAGCTGTTTGAAAGTGCCAGGGTGCTCATGTAAGTGCTGCAGCCTATTCAATGTGTGCATCTCTCTGCGCATGTTTGTACTGAGAAAACAGTATTAGTCACGGCAGCTGTTCTGAATTCTGCAGTCTTAGGGCTCATTCACACGACCGCAAAATTACGGAACAGTGTGGACCCATTCATTTCAATGGGGCCGCAAAAGATGCAGACAGGACACATTGTACTGTCCGCATCTGTTCCGGTGCCCTGCAATTGCGGACAAGAATAGGCATTTTCTATCTAGCGCCGACCCTGTGCCTTCCGCAAAATTCGGAATGCACACAGCCAGTATCCGTGTTCTGCGGATCCGCAACTTGCAGACCGCATAACACATGGTGATCATGTGAATGTACCCTTCATTTATTTAGTTGCATGGGACAACACTGTAATACACAGAAGAGCAACTAGGAAAAATATGTCTTTATGAGTACAAACATCACACAGAGGGACAAAAAAGTGCCACAACTAGTGTTAAACCAACTTCTGTTTTCAAGTTCTGCATAAAAGCTTCAGGATATCTAAGTTATGGTCTGTGGTAGCAGAATTCATAACGGAATTCTTAGATAACCCAAACCTTGTATGCCGAACTTGAAAACAGAAGTTTGCTCATCCCTAGCCACAACCCCTTCAAATAGGGGATGGGGGTGCTGAGAGTTGGACCCCCACCAATGTAATAGTAATAGCCCATCCTTAAAATAGGCCATTAATAGGGATGAGCGAATCGACTTCAGATAAAACATTCGAGTCAATTCGCATAAAACTTTGTTTGAATACTGTACGGAGCGAGCGCTCTGTACAGTATTAGAATGTATTGGCTCAGAAGAGCCTATGTTATTACGTCGCGAAGTCTCACAAGACTTCGGGTAATTCATTCAGAAATTGATTTCTAATGTTAAAAATCTTACCGAACTCGGGTTTGGTTCCAAGGTACCACTTGGAACCGAACCAAAGTTCGGGAAATGGTTTATTACAGTACAAGTAGTTAAGGCTGATGAGTCAGCCAGTATTTGTGGGAGGGACAGTGGCCTTCATAAACGAGGCACGGCCTCACCCACAGGCATGCTTTCTCAGGTGCCCCACCCTCCCTCCCCTTTTCATTTTTATTTCCATGGGGTATGCCCCCTTATGGGCCTACCCACGGCAATGGCAAAGGGCACAACTCAGCCATTCAGCCAGGTCAACGAAGACACGTCCAGTTAGGTTAGGTTAGTCTTGGTATTATCTCTGTCCAGGCAACCTGTGGCTCTAGCCATGACCACAAATTAATTTATGAAGTTATTACGCGAAGTCTCACGAGACTTCACAAAGCAATAACTTTGGCTCATCGTAGCCGATACAGCCGATAGTACTGTACGGAACTCCTGCTCCGTACAGTATTGGAACAAAGTTTTATGCGAATCGACTTTGGATGTTTCATCCGAAGTCGATTCTCTCATCCCTAAATACTGTGTTATTAATGAATTCAGTATATGAACAGAATGCAATAAGCTCCAAGGCACCCTCTAGTGGCTACAGTCACAATATTACCAGTTAAAGAGGTTGAGCAGTGCTACAATATTGATGAACTATCCCCAATATAAGCTATTTATATCAGATTGGTGGGGGTCTGACTCCCAGCACCCCCGCTGAGCAGCTGAAGAGTAAAATAGTGGCACTCGTGTGAACACTGCTTTCTCTTCAAAATTGCGTGTGTGCCATCTCCTTTTCAGCGCCGGCACAGTGCAATTACAACTGTTCGTCCTATTCATGGGATGAGCAGTTGTATTTACACGGCAATGTCTTTACCTAAGAGAGGAAGTGCAGGAATTCTGAAGAGAATGTTCGCATGAGCACCAGTACCTCTTCAAACAGCTGATCAGAGGGGGTTCTGGGTGTCAGACGCCAGCCGATCTGATATGAATAGCTTATACTGAGGATAGTTCATCAATATTGTAGCACCGCACAACCCCATTAACTCTATGACTATGCAGCAGATATGGAGCTATGATTGGGGAAAAAATAGAATTCTATATAAAGATATACTATGACAATAATCATCACTGAGTTTTATACCTATTTAAAAAAATATATAATGATAAACGTGAACATTTACTGCAAAGCCAGTGGTTCTGTGTGGCCCTCTGTTGCAGAATGTGCCAATAATTACGCAATCTCTTCTCTGCCTCATTAGCCTCCACTCTACAGTTCTCGGCTTATAGATCCTATGGACTTGAATTGGTTTTCTGTTGTATGGAGCGAATATAGGGCAGGAAAATGTACACCACATGCAGAACAGAGAGCAGGAAAATCAGTGGCTTTATCTATTTAAAAGTGAATATAAGAATAGAAACTCCAGCAGACACAGGAAATAATACCCAATGCTCCCAAACCTAGCAACATTATTACTGAGCTCATCAGTTTTCCCCAATGCCACCTTTGAATAGCCACTTCAATAGCAATAGAGAATAATCCAGCTTCTGTCTTTTATTTTAATTGCAGAGTTTGCAGACATCACTGACTGTTGGTCGTATTACTGGTAACTACATGTCCAGGGTCACAGTTATCGAAAACCTATAGTTATATATACAATTACAGACTGAGCACAGGAATCTGGAGAGTCACATATGTTGGTACAAGATACTGCACAGGAGAGGATGCAGACCGTACCCTGTGATGCAGCATGCATGTCACATGCAATGTGCCCAGGTGTCGGAAGAGATGACTAGTTGGCAAAACTTGTTCCATTTTTACGTTCATAACATTTTCCGCTCTGGTAGTGCCCCCTGCTGTCTATCCTTCTGGTCCACCTTCTCCTGCATTCAGAGGTGGACTAACATGCTCAGTAGCTTCCCTGCTCCCTCTCCCTCCCTTCAGTAGGTGAAGCAATCCAGAAATCTTTCATTTTTTTATTCTTACTTCTAGATCCCTAGCTATATCTCTGGGGCTTTATGTGAGGGAGGGAGAAAGGGGTTAAAGGGGTTCTCTGGGCTTTTAATATTGATGACTATTCTCAGGCTAGGTCAACAATATCAGATTGGCAGAGGTCCGACACCAAGCACCCCAGCTGGTCAGCTGTATAAGGCTACTTTCACACTAGCGGCAGGACGGATCCGACAGGCTGTTCACCCGACGGAACAGCCTGTCGGATCCGTCTTGCCGCTAGTAAACGTGTGCCCCCGGACTACCGCCCGGCCCCATTGACTATAATAGGGGCGGAGTTCTGGCAGAGGCACGGCAGCGCACGGCGAGAGGCTGCCGGAAAAAAACTACAACATGTCCGAAATTTATTCGGGCAGCCTCTCACTGTGCGCTGCCGTCGCTCCCCCGGAACTCCACCCCCCTGGAGCAGTAGTCCGGGGCACATGGACTTGACAGGGTGAATAGCCTGTCGGATCCGTCCTGCCGCTACTGTTAAACTAGCCCAGGAGATGGCGCGGGCAGTGTGCACGTGCTGTCTCCCTTCTCTCTTCCTGCTCCCTGCTGCTATGTATATGGCAAAGCAGCAACGAGCAAAAAGAGGGACAGGAGATGGCACGTGCATACTGCGTGTGCCTTCCTGATCTGATATTGATGACCTATCCTGAGAACAGGTCATCAATAGTAAAAGCCCAGGGAACCCCTTTAATTACAATGTTTAATGGGAGATCCAAGTAATTCTCTTATGTGAGCTGTTGCCTACCCACAGAAAGGAAAGAAAGTCCTTTAGATAAGCAGATACGTGAGTAAAAAAAAGTTTTTAATTTATCGGATAACCCCTTAAATATAATTGCCTAGGGGAATTTTTACAAGGTGATTTTTTTGTTACATTTGCATAAAAAAACTGTCCAGTAAAAGTACAGCAAATAACCAACAGGAATAACTTGGCTGCAAGGTTATTCCGCTGTAGCAGTAGAACATGCAAACATCAACTTAAAGAAAAAGCTGCAATGCTAACACTTGACAAGTGGATGGTGAAGTCTTCTTTACACTAATTTTCCAACATTTTCCAATTAATGCACGTTACAAGTTATAAAGAGACCTGGGGGAGCTCGGAGTTTCTGACCTTGACAACCAGTTTATAAGGTATCGAAGAAATATCACATGACATGATCTAAATATCCTAGGGTTTACGGCTAAAAGTTATAGCATATCCAGGTCATATTTCTTGCTCTGTGTTTAGGCTAAGGCTATATACAGAATTATATATTTTATTGCCATGAGTAACAGTATAATCATAGCATTAGTGGAACTTCAATTTTTCAAGACAAGAATGGAGGATGGGCTTGTGACCAGAGGCAGACCAGGTTGGATAGTTGGTTTTGGTCAGGTCTACTCCACGACATTTTCTGATGTAACATTGTGGTTGTGTCACTTGAATGGGTCCGCAATCCGGAGCTGCGGTGCAGAACGAAGGCACGGAACCCCACGGAAGCCCTACGGAGTGTGACTGGTTGTCTGCTTGTCATGTTCTTTTTTTTTGCGGTACGGAAGGATCACGGACCCATTCAAGTTGAATGGGTCTTGATCTGGCCCGGCCGCCGCACGGACGTTGACCATGCATTAGGGACCACAAATTGCGGTCCACAATGCACGGAATGGCCACACAATGGCCGTGTGCATGAGGCCTAATACTGATGACATATCCTCGGGATAGGTAATCAGTACAGATGAACGAAATACTGGAAAATTAGATGTGGCTGCTTTGCCGAATTTTACGAAAAAGTTTGTTTTGTGACTAGTCATGAAGCGCATTTCTTTGTAAGTAGTGGGTGCAATGACAGGGAATGGCGATTGTGCTGGCCCCGTCATTGTACCTCTCAAATGCTGTGTTCATAGCTGATCGTGGCATCTGAAATTAATATTACAGTGTAAAATTTTAAAAAATGTATAAAATCATACTTACCCTCATCCATTTGATTGCGTAGAGCTTACCGCCGCCATCTTGATTGTAGATCAAGCGCAAAATTACGTCATCGTATCGGGCCTGGGATGATGTCCTCATGTCGGCCGAAATGGTGACGTCATACATCACCGCACACGGGATCTCGCACGAGACCTTTAATCAAGATGGCGGTGGCCGGCTCTTCACGCTCAAACAGATGAGGTAAGTATGATTTTTTTTATTTTTTACCGCCAAAATCAATTCATTATCACAAAGCACAAGGAAATTCAGCTTTTCCTTAAATCCTATGACTCGCTCAACACTAGTCATCAGCATCCGATCGGTTGAGGTCCAACACCCAGGCATGTGGCGGGTTTGGAGAGGGCTCCCTGTGACTCCATCAGCGCCCTCGCTGCGCTGACAGAGGGCCAATGGTTTCCATGGCAGCTCTGATGCCTTACACAAGCATCAGAGCCTGCCAGCTACGGAAGCCCAGGAGATCCAGCCTGCAGGCTGGGTCTCCTACGCAACTGTCAGCATCTTACTGTGTAAGACGCTGACAGTTCAATTCAGTACAATGCAGAATGTATTGTACTGAATTCAAACAGGGATCAAACCCTGAAAAGGTGAAGTCCCACAGTTGGCCAAAAAAAGAAAGTGAAAAAAGTGTTTTTTGGATAATAAAAAAAAATTAAAGTTCCAAGTAAAAAATAAAAAGCCCCCTCACCATAAAATAATGTTTGAAAAAAAAAAAAGAAAAACAGACATACGGTATGTCACATAATCTGCCACCTCAGGTGAACGCCGTAAAAATTAATAAATAAACTGAGCAGAAAATGCCACTTTTTTATCACCTTACAACACAAAAAGTGTATTTCCAAGCAATCAAAAAGACATATTTACCCCAAAATAGTACCAATCAAACATCTCTTCCCGCAAAAAATGACCCCCTACATAAGACAATCGCCCATAAGATAAAAAAATATGGCTTTCAGAAAATTGAGACACTAAAACATGATTTTTTTTTCTTCAAAAATGTGTTAGTGTAAAACCGAAATAAATGTAAAAAAAGTAGACATATTAGTTATCCTCGTGTCCGTAATGATCTGCTCTATAAAAATATCACATGATCTGCCACCTCAGGTAAACATTTTTGTCACCTTCATCACAAAAAATGCAATTTCAAGCAATTAAAAAGTCATACACACTTCAAAATAGTACCAATCAAACCGTCATCTCTTCCCACAAAAAATGAGTCTCTACATAAAAAAACACCCAAACCTTTACAAAAATATGGCTTTCAGAAAATGGAGATGCTAAAACATGATTATTTTTTTAAATGCTTTTATTGTGTTAAACTGAAATACATTTAAAAAGTAGACATATTAGGTATTGCTGCATCTGTAACAACCTGCTATATAAAAATATCCCATGATCTAACCCTTAAGGTGAATTCCATAAAAAAATAAAATAAAACTCTGCCAAAACAACTAATTTTTTGGTCACTTTGCCACATAAAGTGTAATAATGAGTGATTAAAAAACCATATGTACCCAAAAAGCTACCTATAAAAACGTCAACTCTTTCCGCAAAAAATGAGCCCCTTACACAAGACAATCCACAGAAAAATAAAAAATATAGCTTTCAAGAAAATGGCTTTTTTACACAAAAAAACATGATTTTTTTTTCACAAATGCTTTTATTGTATAAATCTGAAATAAAAATTAAAAATAGACATATTAGGTATTGCTATGTCCGTAATGACCTGCTTTACAAAAATATTACACTATCTAGCCCCTCAGTTGAACGCTGTTAAAAAAAAAACTGTGCCAAAAGAGCCACTTTTTTGTCACCTTGCCCCAAAAAAGTGTCATAATGAATTATCAAAAAATCATATGTACCCAAAAATAGTACCAATAAAAATTTCAGCTCTTCCTGCAAAAAAAGAGCCCCTGCACAAGACAATCGGCTGAAAAATAAAAGAAATGTAGCTTTCAGAAAATGAAGACACAAACATTTTTTTTGTTTTCAAAAATGCTTTATTATGTAAAACTGAAAACAACAAAAAAATACATATATTTGGTATTGTAGCATCCGTATTAACCTGCTCTATAAAAGCAATGCATGATCTATCCTATCAGGAGAACTTCTTAAAAAACAAAAAATAAAAACTATGCCACAACAGCAATTTTTAGTTACCTTGCCTCGCAAAAAGCATAATATCGAGCAATCAAAAATTATATGTACCCCAAATAGTACCAATAAAACGGTCACCTCATCCCCTAGTTCACAAAATGGGGTCACTTTTTTGGAGTTTCTACTCTAGCGGTGCATAAGTGGGTCTTCAAATGTGACATGACAACTTAAAATTATCCCAGCGACATCTGCCGTCCATAAACCCATATTGAGCTCCTTTCCCTCTGCGCCCTGTCCTGGGCCCCTACGCTAGTGACCCCGACTCCCCTGACGAAGCCGCATGTAGCGGCGAAACATGTCGGGAGGGGTGTTAGTGTGAATGGTTTTAGCCAGGGCAACAATTACCCTGGGTTCACACCTGAGCGTTTTACAGCGCGTTCAAACGCGCTGTAAAACGCTCAACAGATTAAAACCAATGCATCCCTATGGGAGTGGTTCACACTTGAGCGTTTTACAGCACGTTTGAACGCGCTGTAAAACGCCCAACGCATAAACAAGTACTTGAGCTTCTTTTGGGGCGTTTGACGCGCGTTTTGTGATTGACACCACAGTAGTCAATTACAAGAACGCGCGTTTTACGCGCGTTTACTATTTGCAAAAACGCGCTGTAATACGCGCGACACAAACGCGCGTAAAACGCGCGTTTCAAGAACGCTCAGGTCTGAACCCAGGGTTAGGGAATCCAGCTCCACAGATAAGTGATAGGGTCAGAGTTAGTGGATGAGTGAATGTGATCTACGTGGTGTGGTTCTGTACTTGTTGTGATGCTGCAAAAAATACATCGTCCCTGAATGGGGATAATTTTGGGGCATATACCTGGCAGCCTTTTGTGGGCTAAATTTATCTCACTATTAATGATGTGGTGAATAAAACCGCACATTAATTAAGTATACAATCGTAAAATGAACGTACTGCCTCTTGATCTGCAGCCACAATAAGAGCACCGCAATAATTTATCAACTATGTAGCTAAAGGCTTTTATGAGCTACAAATGTGACAAATGATGTGATACATAGTATTCTGCAGTGAAACATTGAGAATGGGAATGGTGTAGGATCTGTGATTAACAGATTTAAGTGGAAAAGTACAGTTCAGACCACCAGATACACTTATCAATGTAGAAACATAAATACACAATATCATTCACTGACCCTGGTCAGAGCTGTGAATAAAGAGAGCCCTGTTGAGTACCCTGATAATTTTAAACAATTGGTTGGGTTTGCCTATTGGGGTTTTAATAGTATTGAATAAAAGTGAAGTTTTATGAGGAAATTATTTGGGACCCCTAAAGGGATTTTTTGGGTCAAATAGACCTTTTTGTAAAATCCCCTACTGCAGTTTACTTTATCTTACCATGGTGATGGACCATGTGATTGGACCATGTGATGTGACGTCATCACAGGTCCTTTAGTTCTTAGCTGATGCTGGGAAAGAGAGAACAGATCGCAACTACGCGATCAAGTAGCTTAGGTAAGTTAACTTTTATTATTTTAACCCCTTCCTCTTCATTTTACTATGCATTCTTTATTAAGAATGCTATTATTTCCCCTTATAACCATGTTATAAGGGAAAATAATACATTTTCCAGAAGACCCGAAACCGGACTTCAGTGATGAAGTCCGGCTTCGGGTCTGGGTACCAAACATGGAGATTTTTCACACACGTGTGCAAAACGCATTACAAACGTTTGCACCCGCGCGGGAAAAACACGCATATTCCCGCAACGCACCGCCTCTTATCCGGGCGTCAAACATGACGCCCGTGTGAAAGAGGCCTAAGCCTTCTAACGTCCTAAAAAAATAAAATGACATTTACAAAATGATGCCAACATAAAGTAGACATCAGGGAAATGTACAGTAACTACTATTTTATGAGGTATCACAATCTGCTTTAAAAGCAGAGACATTCAAATGTCAAAAATTGTGAATTTTTCCAAATTTCCTGTAAATTTTGGAATTTTTTATATATAAAGGTGACACATATTGACTCAAATGTACCACCAACATGAAGTACAATATGTCACGAGGAAACAGTCTCAGAATCGCTTTTATAAGTAAAAGTGTTCCAGAGTCGTTACCACATAAAGTGAAACATGTCAGATTCAAAATGTGACTTGGTCCTTATGGTGAAAACTGGCTTGGTATGGAAGAGGTTAAAGAGGCCGTGGCGCTCAACTTATCTCCTCACAGCTTACCAAGTGCATTAGATAGTGGCTCTGCTTGGTATTGCAGCTCCGCCTTATCCGCCCCCTTAATGAAAGTGACACCACTGTGCTTACAGGAGTGCAGCGGCCTCTTCAAACAACTGATCGGCATGGGTTGCCGGGTGTTGGACCCTTACTAAATAATAATGACCTAACCGCCTTAATGGAATGGAGTATTACACATGCTGGACTATTCAATTAAACGGTACTGTATGTACTGGATGTGCACTTTTGCAAATAATGTTAACGTGCCAATAGATCTAAATTTTAAAAAAATTAAGGCGTTTTGTCAAAAGTATTGATGAAATACATCTTATTATTCTGTGTATATATCTTCTATGTAGACCTATGTGCCTCCATGGCTATTGTCTACAAGTGTAGTCTGATCTTGCAGTCATCTGTTACTCCTCTCCAGTATTAAGCCTCATTCACACGTCAGTGTTCCACAGACATGTGCTTTACATGTTCTCCACGGATAGCACACGTCCCCATTCCTTTTAATGTGTGTATTCACAAATCAGTGGGGCTGTTTTTTTTAGCACGGATGCATGCTCTATTTTGTCTGTGTTCACAGATCCATCACGTCCATTATAGTCTATGGGTCCGTGTTACATCTGTGTTTAATTAAGAAGAGGTGTTTTGAAAATTCTTTTTCAGCTGTTCAGTGTCAGTGAAACACGGATGCAAAACGGAAAGCAAAAAAGGGACACACGGACCCAACACGGATCCTTCACAGACAGCTTCACGGATGCATCACTGACCACCTGCTCACGGATTTGTAGCATGGGATGGAGCAGGCCACCAAGTTTTATGAAGTGAGGGACAGCCCTGGGACCACTCACATGGTGGAGGCCACCAGGGGAGGATTGGCAATCGCCAGATGAGAGGCACTCTCTATAGGACATGGATACAGTTGAACGCTGTAGTTCAGCTTATAGCGGTATGCTTTCTGCTCTACAATTTGCCATCTAGTAGGCTGAAGCCAATTTTAGTCCTGTGGTCTACACTAACCCAGGATTCAAGCAGGGCAATGACATCACCACATGGCGCCACCCCTGCTGGGATGCTTACAGTGCAGGCGAAAAGAAGGTTTTTCTTGTTTTGTTTTGTTTTTTGGGGGTGCACATTATGACTTTTTTAAGGGTGCATTTAGCATTATTACTTTTTCGCTGGACTCAGAGTGCATTATTAACTCCAAAGAAGTGCACAGGGGCACAGTGTCTTAGGTCATTGATCCTATTGTTACGTTCTAGGGAGCACATGGGGCATGATTACTTGTCAGAGGGCATAAATACGTGGTAAGGAAATGAACTCATGTTACCTCAATTAAAAAGTCCCCCATCCTGAGACCTGCTCTCCAAGCCACTCCACCTTCATCCACACTTTCCAAGTACTGAAGCGCTGGAAAAGCCGGAGTTGGAGTGAACTCCTCAATTGGGGTTTGTGCTGTAAAGAAACATGACAATTATAAATTCTACTTCAAATAATCATTAATAATACAATAATCGACTTGACCACCCATAAGAGGACATATAGGGGTCTTATTCCTGAAAAAGTACATATGGTGGGAACACAGACGGAAAATGTTCCTTAAAGGGCATCTGTCATCAGATTTGTACCTATGATGTGCTGCATGTGCGCTTGGCAGCTGAAGGCATCTGTGCTAGTCACAATAGTAACTATGCCTCTATGAGCAATAGGAGTGTTTCTGTTACCCTGGGTTCAGACCTGAGCGTTCTTAAAACGCTACTGTGGTGTCAATCACAAAACGCGCGACAAACGCCCCAAAAAAAGCTCAAGTACTTGTTTATGCGTCGGGCGTTTTACAGCGCGTTCAAACGCGCTGTAAAACGCTCAAGTGAGAACCAGGGCCATAGGAAAGCATTGGGTTTCATGTGTTGAGCGTTTTACAGCGCGTTTGAACGCGCTGTAAAACGCTCAGGTGTGAACTTAGGGTTACACCTAGAGGCTCTGCAATTGCCACGCCCTCTCCTCTTTGATTGACAGGCAGCAAAAATGTCATCATACCCATTCCTGTCAATCAGAATGTTTGAGGGTGGTGCAGTTTCAGAGAAAGCAAAGCCTCTAGGTGTAATGGCAAAGCCACCCTTGCTCCTAGAAGCAATACGGGCACATATGAACATGGAACGGCCTTTAGCTGCCAAGCGCACATGTAACAGGTCAGCCAGTTTCATAGAGACAAATCTGCTGACAGATGCTAAAATGAATTGTGTCACTAATCCCCTTTCACACGAGAGAGTTTTCAGCTGAAAAACGCATTGCACCCGCATGGAAAAGACTGAACAACTGAACGCAATCACAGACAAAACTGACTGAACTTGCTTGCAAAATGGGGAGAATTTCACTGAACGCACCCTGAACGCATCCGGAGTCAATCCGTCGCGCTCGTGTGAAAGAGGCCTAAGAGGTTAAAAATATTGTGTCCAAGAAGCTGTGTGCTAACAAAACAATATTTACTTCAGACATATTAAAAATCTACAATGTAAAAAGTGAGATTTTTTGGGAGTGTTTCTCCAATTTTACTGTGATCATTAGGAGGTTAAACCCAACACTTTTTGTCTATAAACGCTGCTCCAGTTTTCCCTTGCCACCCACCTGCTTAAGTGATTTTACAACAATTTTTGAGACTTTTCAAAAAAGTTGCAGTGATATATCTGGCATGAAAAGAACCCATGCCCACATTGCCATGCACTTTTCAAAAGTGGTGATGGTGACGTGAAACAACAAAAAGTTGCAATTTTGGAGCGAAATGGCACCTTTGTATGCTACAAACATATATATTATGACAGAGTGTCTGGAGAAGTATGTATTTGCCTAAAGTTGCTCAGTTCATGGTTTTATTAAAGGGATTCTGTCAGCCAGATTTTAGCTACAGAGCTTTTCACATCATCACATCAGTCTCCTCAATCTAGATAAAAATAAACTAGTCTTACCCCCACATGTCTTGTCATTTAGGCTAAAAAAAAAATCATATGCTAATTACCTTCTAAGGAGCCCAAGAGGCTGTCCATCTGGCCGTGGGAGCACAGCCGTGCCCCTTATCTTGGAGCCTAGCACCCCCCACCACCACCACTGTTAATTAGTCACTCCTCTCCTCGCTGATTTTTTTTTCTAGTGTGCCGTAATCTCTTGCATGCACCCTGGATCCACTTGTAGATCAAGAGGTATGGACTTTGATATCTTGTTCGATACCTAGTATTAGGCTGGCACTTGGTTAGTGAGGAAACCTGCCGTTTAGGCCTCGTGCACACGACCGTATGTATTTTGTGGTCCACAAAAAACGGATCCGCAAAAAAATACATTCCATATTTTGTGGAACGGAACAGCTGGCCCATAATAGAACAGTACTATCCTTGTCCGTAATGCGGACAATAATAGGACATGTTCTATTTCTTGGGGAACGGAAATATGGACATATGTAAACGGAATGCACGTTTTTTTTTTTGTGGACCCATTGAAACGAATGGTTCCGCATATGGTTTGCAAAATAAAAACAGAACGGACACTGAAATAAAATAAGTTTGCGTGCATGAGCCCTTAGTAAGAGCCGGACAGGCACAGTATTTTGTTTGTTATATTTTATTTTATTTTATGTTCTGTATCTCAACTGACAATAAAACTGTCTGAGGTCAGTTAAACGGATTTCCTGCTGCTTGAACTGAAATTTCTACCTTGTGCCTGCTAAACTGTGCCTGTCTACCCAGGAGACGACATCCCCGATACCTAATCCCTTACAATATATTTCCCCCATAGTTGCAGAATTGTGGCTGCACAGAAAATCGTGCATCCACAGTACACAACCTGCACACAAAAAAGGAAGTAAAAACAAAAAAAGATATTAAAGAAAAGAAAATAATAAAGTATTTTAAAAAATTTAAATCCTCACCACCCACAAAGCCCTAGCCGTGATTAACGCTAACTAAATTGTGTTGTAAATCAAAATGAACATTAGACAATAGAGGCAACGAATAATAGTTCTGGTTTAAAGTTCCTCAATGTGATTTAGGCTTCATGCATACGAACTTAAATTCTTTTCCGTGTCTGTTCTGTTTTTTTGGGGGGCGGACTTTATAAGGAGCCATTCATTTCAATTGGTCCGCACAAAAAAATTGAAGTTACTCCTTTTCCTTCTGTTTCCGTATGTCCGTATTTCTGTTCCGCAAAAAAATAGAACATGTCTTATTATTGTCCACATTACGGACAAGGGTAGTACTGTTCTATTAGGGACCAGATGTTCCGTTCCACAAAGTACAGAATGCACACGGACGTCATCTGTATTTTTTTGGTCATGTGCATGAGGCCTTAGGCTCCATTCACACGACAGTATGTGTTTTGTGGTTCTCACAAAATACAGACATTTGGCATCTGTATTGCATCTGTTTTTATTGTGGATCCATTGTAACAATGTCTATCCTTGTCCACAAAACAGACAAGAATAGGACATGTTCTATCTTTTTTTGCGGGGCTACGGAACGGACATACAGATTGCATTTTTTGCGGACCCCTTGAAATTAACTGGTCCGCATCCTATCTGCAAAAAAAAAAAAAAACTGACATGGAAACAAAATACGCTCATGTGCATGAGGCCTAAAAATAGTTTAAACATGATAAATTCATAGTTTTCACTTTGTCACACTCTTGAAACAATAGCTTTATCTGTCACAAAAAAGCTGGAAAAATCACTTTAGTAGTATAAGAAAAAATAAAAAAATAAAAAGTTATTCCTGGTTAACCTGAGTAAACAGAGAATCATTAATAATGGCCAGATATTTAGTGGTTGACATCTAGGCTAATTCTACGATGGCAACCATTATTTCTGCTACTTCTGCAAAAAAGTCTCCCACGACCCACAACTAGAACATTTGCTGCAAATAAATATCTATCTGTTTAGATAGAAATCCACTTTTAGGATAAGCAATTCCATCACTTCCATTTGTTTTAGGACCTTGTGTTATCATTAGCAGCTTTAAAAATGCCACTTGCAACAAAGTTTTTTCGCAAGTGTTATTTCTGCGCCTCCCTCAATACTTTCTGGAAAGGGGGCATGGCGTGGGCAGGGAGTGGGCAGCATCAGCGGGTCCACCATGCTTATATCTCATTTGTACCTGTTTTCAGGCACACATGAAGACATAAATCGAAAGCAGATCTGAGCTGCCATATTTTTCAATTCTGCACACATATGACCAGAGGATGCACCTAATATATCATGAGGCCTACACATCGTAAATTAGTCACATCCTCCGACAGCGCTGGATATTTTGGCAATGGTCTTTTATACCAGTCTTTGATAAATCTCCCCCTTAGTTTCCCATTATTCTAAGGTGGTGTTTTACAGTAAACATTGTAAAGGAAATGTGTAATCAGTAAATGACTTATGGTTTAAATCTAGTGTTGGGAGAGCATGCTCAGCCGAACACCAGTTCGGCTCCAGCATCGCAATGCTTGGCAAGTCGCTGTGTTCGGCCGAACACCACATGTGCTCAAGCGCGATGCTTGAGTCTCCTCCTTGCACGTTTGTTGGCAGCCAATAAACGTGCGGGTAAGCACTGTCACTAACTGTAATGCTTGTTGGTTACCCGAATTACAGTGATTGGCTGGCCGGAACGCGTCATCAGGTGTTATATAGCACCCGATGACACGTGTTCGGCTCAGACTTAGTCAGGGAGAGCTGTGCTGAAGAAGGGACATATAGTGTAACGTAGTAACATAGTACATAAGGCCGAAAAAAGACATCTGTCCATCCAGTTCGGCCTGTCATCCTGCTAGTTGATCCAGAGGAAGGCAAAAAAAAACCTGTAAGGTAGAAGCCAATTTTCCTTCCCGACTCTAGTAGGTAATGAAATAGTAATATTTTATGGAAAAAACTTGTTAGAGACCCAAAAGTCCTTTTAAGGACTATTGTTGTATCTGGCAGCAATATAATTATTAGCGCAACCTGCGCTAAATTGCGTGGAATTGTTAGAGACCCAAACGTCTTTTTAATGATTATAGTTGTATCTGGCTGCAATTGTTAGTACCGCTTCTGATAGTGACACAACCTCTGCTACATATTTTATTTTACATTTGCGCAGCCTAATTACCTGTGTCATTCAGCGCAATAGTTTGGCCGCTGGTGACAGCGACATTACCAGCGCCACATCTCCTGTATAACGTTTGTGTATCCTAAATATCAGTGACAGTCATTCAGAGTACATAGTTCCTTGGCCAACCGAGGAGGGGAGACTAGGGGAACACACAGCAGTTCCAACAGAGGCAGGGAAACACTCTCCAAGGCCTGGGACAGTTTTATGACACCCTGCCAGCACCCTCAACCTGATGCGTGGCCTAATGTCACAAGGAGGGAAACATTTTGGAAGATGTTAAAGGAGTACGTAGCAGACCGTGTCAGCGTCCTTAGTGATCACTCTGTGCCTTACAATTATTTAGTGTCCAAGCTGGACACGTGGCACGAACTGGCGCTTCTACGTCTTGGAGGTGCTGGCCTGCCCCGCCACCAGCGTTTTGTCAGAGCGTGTATTTAATGCTGCTGGAGGCATAATAACTGATAAGCGCATCCGCCTGTCAACTGAAAATGCTGACCTGTTGACTCTTATAAAAATAAACAAGGCCTGGATTGCCCCTGACTTCTCAACTCCACAAGAGGAAAGCGGCTGAACATAAAGGCACTCTAAATGTACAGTACAATGTATTCCCATGCACCCCTATAAAGGGTATATGGTTCAATCTCCCTTTTCTTTTCTTCCTCCTCCTTCTCCATCATATCAACATGCTTATTAGGCTGCCCTCGCTCCTAATTTTATAGAGGGTCAGTGCAACGTCAGTGTCACCAGCAGGCCCTCGCCAATAATGCTTTTGAGGGTCACCAGCAAACCCTCAACCATAATGTTCTTGAGGGTCACCAGCAGGCCCTCAACAATAATGTTTTTGAGGGTCACTAGCAGGCCCTCGCCCATAATGTTCTAGAGGGTCACCAGCAGGCTTTTGATCCTAATGATTTTGTGGGTCACCAGCAGGCGCTCGTCTATAATGTTTTAGAGGGTCACCAGCAGGCACTCGCCCATAATGTTTTAGATGGTCAGCTCGCCAGCAGGCCCTCCCTCATAATGTTTTAGATGGTCAGCTCTGCAGCAGGCCCTCACCCATAATGTTTTAGATGGTCAGCTCAGCAGCAGGCCCTCACTCATAATGTTTTAGATGATCAGCTCAGCAGCAGGCCCTCACCCATAATGTTTTAGATGGTCAGCTCAGCAGCAGGCCCTTGCCGCTAATGTTTTAGATGGTCAGATCAGCAGCAGGCTCTCGCCCCTAATGTTTTAGAGGATCACCAGCATCTGACTATCAATCATAATTTCAAGAGTATGTATTATGCCCTCCTTTATGTGTAATAAAGGGTGTATTGTAGTGCCGATTCCTTGTAATTTTTGGCAGCCCTATCACTCAGTACATAGGCTTTATGAGTGTAGGAGTCCCAATACCTGAACAATTGTACCACAATGTGAATGAGGCTCTCCTTTATGTGATATACAGGTTGCATCGGAGTGCCTCTTCCTTGTAATTTTTGGCAGCACTTGCACTTTATATACAAGTAAATATACAGTAAAAGAATGTTTCCTAACAATATTTCCTCTAAAATCGATTTTATTTTCGGTTTAGTACGTATTATTGTCAGTCTGTAAAAGTGGTGTACTACTCGGACAACATCGTTCCCAGCAGCGACCTGGGAGTCCAAGATGAATCCATACATCCTCCCCATGCTGTTCCAGAACCATTGTGGTGTTCAATCTCTCACCTTTTTCTGTGAACCAGACACCCTCCCCTCTTTAGAGCAGGAGGTGCCTGGTTTAATGCTCGGGTTCTCCCATTGGCTTCCATGGTGCTCAGTAGAGCACCCGAGCATCCCGAGGAAGTACCCAAACACTTTGGTGCTTGACCAACACTATTTAAATCGCATTTTTATGTTTAAGATATTTTTTAAGAATTTTTGACGTTATTTTTTAATTTTCCATGTCAATATCTGTACCTAAACAAAAACCATAAATCCTGCACTTTTCGCACTGACCACTAAGAATAATTATAGGAACCACTTCTTGATCTGTACAGATCACTTTACTGCGGTTACCTGCTTATCTATACACAGTGGGGATATCATTACAGGCAGGATTAGAATGACAGATAATGCTCTGTGACCTGTTCAGAGATCCTTGTACAAGGAAAGAATAGATAAGCTCTGACAATCACCAATGTGAATGGTGGATCAAGTCTTATCTATACACAGAGCTGATATCATTTCAGGGAGGATTATATTAACAGATAAGTAGGTAACTGCAGTAAAGTGATCTGTACAGAACAGGAAGTGACTTGCGCAGGCAGGGAGTGGGCAGAACCAGGGGCAGGATTTCTCTCAAATGAAGACATCAATCTACAGCAGCTTCGAGTTGCCATATATATTTTATTTTGGCGCGCGTACTGCCAGAGGACATGTCAAGTATATCACAAGGCCCGTGCCTTGTCATAAAATAGTCACATCCTCAAGTAGGTTTAGTGACTAGTGTGAAAACGGCAGGATTGTGTTTTATTGACATGGAAAATTAAAAACCTTATTAAAAATATGTTAAACATAAAAATGTGATTTAAACAATAGGTCATTTTATGATGACATATTTCCTTTAACTCAGAATTGCTTTGATAATCACCTATTGGGAATGGTGAATCCTGTCTTATCTATACACAGAGGTGATATCATTACAGGCAGGATTAGATAGACAGATAAGCAGGCAACTGCAGTAAAGTGATCTCTACAGACCAAGAAGTGGCGCCTATTATTAAGCTTAATGGCCAGTACGAAAAATGCTGGATATTTTGTTTGAATATAGATATTGACATGGAAAATGAAAAGTAACAGCATCAAAAATTCCTTAAAAATATGATAACCATAAAAATGTGATTTAAACAATAGGTCATTTTCTGATGACTCATTCCCTTTAACTTTTTGTACTAATATGAATTAATCTATTTATTCAAATAATGCTTCTAGTATGAATTGTATATACTGCTGTTTAGATATTATTTTATCACATGTGGGAGTGTATTCTCGTGTATGGATTGCATATGTCCTGATTAATTCATTTATTTAGTTATATATTTTTTCCATACATATTTTTGAGTGCACGGTTTATTATTTTATTTATATATATTTTTTATATTTTATTGTCTATTCAAGTAGTTACCCAAGTATTCTAATTTTCCTTGATTATTTATTCATTCTGTTGTGAGAAGCAAGTAATGTAGGGACTTTTTCCCATAGAATGGTGATGTTCAGCTTATGGATCAAATGATATTAGATATTACTATATATTCCTGATATATTTATATGGATATATATTTTCACATAGATTCCTGATTTTACATTTTTTATTTTCATTCTTTATATTTTTTTCATTTTATTGTATATGTAATTGTCCGGGCATATTTCTTTTTAGCCATTTATTGATTTGTGGTGTAGCATCTAGTATAGATATAATAAGGAATGCAGTAACCAACCTCTTTCATAGAAGGTGATGTTCGGCAAGGTGATATTCAGCAACTATTTCTTACAGAAAAAATCACTTAGAAGTTGTAACGGAGTTTGCCTAAGTGTGGAAGTCTTATTCGCTCTACACACCAGTGCTTCCTACCTCTGCCTTTAAAGATCGTGGCTCCGATGTGGAACGCAGATGACGTCAGTTCTGACTAAACATTAACCAAATGGCGGGAAATGAGCGCTATTTAAAGAGGTAAGGCAGCACGTTGTCCTTGTGTATTGTTTTATTTTATTATTTTGTATTTGCTCCTGAAGAAAGGGGATTGTGATTTTGAACCCCCGAAACACGTTGAGCTGGAACTATTAAACGAAACCGTTTGAGAAACAATCGTGGCTGACACCAGTTTCTTATATTCTACATGCGACCTCAGCGGGGAGGAATGACCTGTAGGTGTCATGAGTTTATCCTTCGGTTCCTCAGTAAAGTGAGTAAATACTCTCTTACCATTAAAGGGGGTTCCTATTATAGCCTTTACATTAGGTTTTAATTGCTCTTATATGTGTTTTATTGAGAGACCATTCGTTAATAGTGATGAATGGCGTCGGGAATATTCAAATTTGCGATATTTCACGCATATTTGGTAGAGTATTTGTCATATATTTGAGAATTCTCTAATTATATGCTCTTGATTGCAAAAATCGGCAATGTACTATGCGCGGAATGCGCGCACCATACAGACATGGGTCACTATAGCTACATTTTTCAAGCTGCTCGAAGTTTCCTGAGACTGGAGAAAATGGTTGGCACGACAGAACATTACAATAGCTTTATATGCAGATAGAGAGTGCTCCAATATATTCGCTATTGCGAAATCGGCACTAATGATGCAAATATTTTGGCATAATACATGCAACTTCACATTTTAACAGGTCTGACTACATATTAGTGATTGGCGCACTGAATATTGTTGTGAACTTGTGACATCACAGCACTATGTATGTATATATGTATGTAGCATACATACATGCATACATACATACAGCAAAATCAAATACACTATATCACTATCTAGCCTACACTGACTATCTCCCACTAACTATCTGTATTATATAAATGAGCTAACTAACTAACTAACTAACTAACTAACTAACTATCTAATGTAATGACACAGGAAAGCACAGATCACAGCAATAACACTGCTGTCTCTCTCAGATCTGCAAAATACTGCATACAATGGCTGCTGGGGAGGTTCTTATATAGTAAGGGGTAGGCAACTTTGCTATTGGTTGCTAGGGATGTTGCTAAGTCCAGACAAAGACAGTGCAGCCTTCTCATTGGCCCACAAGCAAGAAGCAGGGAGGGATCATGGGTTCAGATAAAAAAGAAATCTAGAATATTCAAAAATTACGAATATATATCATTATATTCTAAATATTTGCGAATCCTGGCGATATTTGCGATTAAAATTCGCAATTTGAATATTCGCGCCCATCACTATTTGTTAATTATTCTGATGTGAAACCCTGAGAGAAGTGGCGCTGATTCGACTTTTTTATTGATACTAGATTGTTCACATTACACCACCCATGAGATCAAGCAGGCTCTCTAGAGATCCCTTTTTATTATTGTTTTTGTTATCCCCTGTTATATATGTATTTACTAACTTACAAACAATTCGATATTAATAAACGTTCACTAGTATTCTACGATACACATTCCATTGGCACCAACAATTTTACATATCCATCTTGGGTAATTCCTTACCAGAATAGCGATATAACCTTCTATTTTTTTTCTCTTTATATGGTTTAACTCAAAATGCCATAGTATAGCATTTGAAATTGTTCTACAGAAGACAAGCCCTTTAAAGGGCTTTTCTGGGAATAGAATATTGATGGCCTATCCTCAGGATAGGTGCGGTCTGAAACCAGGCATGCCCGCCAATCAGCTGTTTGATCAGGTTATGATGCTCCAGTGAGCCCTTACCAAGCCCCATTAGTTGTTCAGTGGCTGTGCTTGGTATTGCAGCCCAGGCCCATTTCCTTCAATGGGAATAAGATTCTTATAGGTCATGTGACCTATGAACGTGAAGTCAATGGCCAAGGAAGAGACTACAACTCGCTGATCAGATATTGATAACCTTTCCTGAGGTTACGTCCTTAATACTGTACTTTTGGAAAACCCTTTTACAAAAAAATCTAATATATAAAACAGCTAGACCAGTAGTATGCATAATGTGACCCTGCAACGGTTGTGAAATTACAACTCCCAGCATTCTGTGCCAGAGTATACTAGGAGCTGTGGTTTCCAACTACAGGCTGCACATTACCGAGCTTAGCAATACTTGAGTCAGTAAAAAACTCTGCTCTATGTTGCTGCCACGTCTTGATGCTCAATACTCAAGTTCCACTGAGAGTCTTTTAGAAGAAGAGTGCTTTCCATAATCAGCTCAGGGATAAAAAAAAGAAAGAAAGAAAAAAAATCACTCCAATCATCTGGTACTGCCGCAGCCTGGAATGATTGATTTGGGCAAAGTGGAGCTCTCAATCATCACCCATGCAGACTACAGCTGTACCTTCTATTCTCTAAGCCATAATACAGATGAGATCTTTCACATCTTGTATTCATTCGGCCTAATCTTGGTCATTTGTACTTGTTAAAGGAAAATATGCCTTTGCGGTTGTCTACAGAGAGCTATGCATTCAGTCTCAGTCCAGCAGAGCAGGGAGGCACAAGTAACCCCCAGTAATTAGAGGAGATCCTCACCCTTAGCTCCTCTCAGCACAAAGCCAAATCCTTCGCTGTCTTTCTTCTGCAGCAGCACAGTTTTTTCTTTAATAATGTAGTCACTGAAATTAAAAACAGCAGAGTTAGTATTAGGACACCCAACATATACATGTCATACAAAAGGGGCCCTTACAGGCCTCCACTGAAGCGCCATTCCCCATTCATTCTGCTGATCGGCAGGACAACAATCGGACCCCCACCGGTCTGACACAGATGGTTAAACTTAAAGGCAGATGATCAAATTTTCCAATCCCAGTTAATCCCTTTAACCATTCGCTTCCAAGGAGGCCACTAAACCATTATTCTTTATGCAACTGTACAGTATATGCCCCGGGAACATGGTGGCAGGAGGGCATCAGGAGCAGCAAACTGAATCTATATTTGAAGGAAATCCTAGCTATGACTTTAAATGTATATAGATGTATATAGTCCCTGTTATACTTGGACGACATTTGACCTTTTGGACAATTAGTGATTGACCCATCTAGTGTCTACCACCTGGTCATGTTCAGTCCTATGGAATTAGCATCACACCGGTAAGATGTTTTTTTTTTTATATATTTGGTTAAATCTATCTTATGATTCAGCATTTTAATCAACTTTATTAAAAGTTAAGTTTTAGTTTCCCCTTTCTTCATATGATTTTGCATTAGTCCAAGGGGACAGTATGAGTGTCTACTAACCCCTATACCACTCCTACTGTACAGCACTAGTTGTTTTGGTAATAGAATACACACTAACTTTGCCTCGTCGGAGCCCATACATTTTAATGCTCTACAGAGACGAATCTCTATACAGCATTTGGGTCCATTCACACGTCCGATTTTGCAATCTGATTCCGTTCCAGAAAAAAACGGAATGTTTAATCGGATCCATTCATTGCTATGGCCTCCACAAAAATGCGGATAGCACTCATGGTGCTGTCCGCATCCGTGACTCTGTTCCATTTCTCGGGATCCTTGCATGCAGATCCTGAAAAAAGAAACACCTTGTCCTACTTTCTCTTGTCCTACTTTCTGTCCAACTTTCCGTTCCGTTTTCCCATTGTAGTCAATGGATCCGCAAAATAAACAGAAGACATGCAGTTTAGCATCCGAATGTCATCCGATTTTGCGGATCCGTTTTTTTTGGTACCCTAGCAACATGTATTCCTCCTCCTCTTTTTTTTATTTTGAAAAAGAAAAAAAACGGAAACACGGAACGGATTCGGATGCACTTTAGTACAAAAACGGAAGGTTTTACAGAAAAACTAATCCGCAAAAAAACTGAACGTTTATCTGGAAAGGTAAAAATACTGACGTGTGAATGGACCCTTTGAAAGAAGTTTTGAGCAAAGCGATCTAGGATCCAAAGCTCGCTTTGCTCATCCCTATTTGCCATCATATAGAGCCTGGAGCTTTATTCGCGAGCTTTGCAATACTGCCATAAATTCACTTATAGCATATCTTTTGAGGGACACTAAAGAAAATTAGCATAATGTTTATAATGCTCTAGGTATTCATCCTACCTATAATGCCAATCTCATACAGGTGCATCTCAATACATAAAAAAAAAATGTTATTTCAGTAATTCAAAAATTGAAACTCATATTATATATAGTGTGGATCGTGTGGAATTCGATCCGAATTTCAGCATAAATTCGATTTGCCGTAAACCTGAATTTCCTTGAGCTTTGTGGTAACAAATCGATTTATCCTGAAATAGTGTAAAAAAAAACAAAAAAAAAAAACATCCATTTGCTTGCGACAGGCCGGCCGCCTCCATCTTGCTTGAGGATCTTGCACGAAGTCCCGTGCGCGGTGCAAGTATGACATCACCACCCTGACCGGCGTGATGATGTCATCACAGGCCAAGCAAGATTTCGCACCAGATCTCCAAGCTAGATGACGGTGGCTTGCCCGTCGCAAGCAAATGGATCAAATAAGTGATTTTTTTTTTTTTCAATTTATTTTACACTCTTTTATTTATATCAGATGAACCCAGCATCCGAGGGGTACAATGATGGAGAGCAGCGCATTTGCCACTCCCTGTCATTGTACCCGCTACGTACAAAGAAATGCGCTTCTTTACAAAGTAATTGGCCACAAAGCAAACTTTTTTTCTAAAATTCGGCGAAGCAGTCGAATCAAGTTTTGAAAAATTCGCTCATCTCTAATTATATAGATTCATTACACACGGTGTGATCTCACTTGCAGCGGCTGCACAGTGTAATTACAATTCCTTTGCATTAAGCTGGAGGAAATCTTCCCTATGACTTATTCATTCAGTAGTAGAGAAGGTTTCTTATGCAGCAAGCTGACACTAGTCTACGATAAAAGCTAAGACCTGTGATTAAAGGGCATCTGTTAGCAGATTTGTACCTATGAAACTGGCTGATGTTTGGCTGAAGACATCTGTGTTGGTCCCATGTTCATATGTGTCTGCATTTCTGAGAAAAAAAAGTTTTAATTAGAGATGAGCGAATCAAAGTTGATGAAGGGGAATTTGATCCGAATTTCAGGAAAAATTTAATTTGCTCCGAATTTCCTCACGCTTCGTGGTAATGAATCGCATTTTTTCTTAAAATGGAAAGGTTAGTTTAGGACATGTAGCAAAGAACTCTGAGAACATGGGATCACCCACAATGCCATGCATGCAGCCAATCTGCAGCCAACCAGCCCTGTGACGTCACAGCCCTATAAATAGGCTCAGCCATCTTGGATTCAGCCATTTTCCAGTGTACTTAGTGCAGGGAGAGACGTTAGCAGGCGCTAAGGAAAGTGCTAGGAAAGACTTAAACTTTTTTTTTGCTGAATAGAAGTTCAGGGAAAGGATAGGGAGGAATTATTCCACACTATAAAAGAGCAGGGTCCAATAGGGGAGTTTACAGCCTGGGTAATAGGAACAATCCTATTACACCTTGCTGCACTGACTGGGGATCCAAATTGCCATTATACTTCCACTTTTAGGTTTGCAAACCTTGCTTGTTATTGGGATGCAAGTGCTGTGTGATACCGCCATTAACAGGGTGTATTACTAGGAAATATTTGTATGTATTATTAGCCCTTGTGCGGTACAGTTATGCTCTAAAGTAGTTTTTGGGGTGTATTGTCTGGGGGAAAAAAGGGCTTATTAGCCGTTCAGCGGTGCAGTTAGGTTTTAAAGCCTCTTTTGTGGAGTATTAGTGGGGAAAAAGGGCTTATTTGCCTTTGTGCGGTGAAGTCAGAAAATTACAGCTTTTTTTGCGGTGTGTTAGTGGGAAAAAAAAGTGTTATTAGCCGTTCAGCGGTGCAGTTATATATTCTGAAGCCTTTTTTCATTTGTATTAGTGGAAAAAACGGGCTTATTAGCCTTTTTGCGGTGAAGTGACAAAACTACAGCCTTTTTTGGGGTGTACTAATCTCCTATTTATAATTTTGAATTAACAGTATGTCAGACAGAGAAGTGACAGGCCCTTTACAGGGGAGGGGCAGAGTCCTAAATGTTTCTGGCACAGGTCGCAGCAGAGTAAGGGGGCATGGCAGCAGGGGTCACTTCAAGAGGCCTGAGCTCCCGGTGTCATCTAGCAGTCATGTCTTGACCAGAAACCCAGCGGTGCTTGAATGGTTGACTCGGTTATCCACTTCGTCCCAAGTTACATCAGACAACCCCAGCCAAGAGTCGGTGGGTTCGTCAGACACAACCCTTGGTCGGCATGGCCCGGGAGCAGGCCCTGTCCTCAACCTGCCTCTGTCCTTTTCTGTTCCCTCAGCATGACAAGTATTATATGCTTAGGGCCCAGCTCCACTATACAGTGAGCACAAGCTACTAGAGGACAGTCAGCAGCTATTGGCCAGCAAAGATCTGAAGGAGACATCTGCCGCTTCCTCCGGTAGGCTGGCAAGTAGTGATGCGTGGAGTAGTGTGGGAGCTGGTGTTACGAGATGTCAGGCTCCTAGCTCAGAGACCGTTGAAGAGGACATCAGTGAGGTGCAGACAGTACTTGATGATGATGTAGTCAATTGCAATTGGGAGTCGGGTGACGAAGGGGCTTCATTATCATCGGGAGAAGACGGTGGCAGCTTGAGCATGAGGCAGCGGCGGAGTCAGCAAGTCAGTAGCGTGCCCGGGAATCAGCAGGGTGGCAGCAGTGGGAGGTCAGGAGCCAAATGTGCCTGGGGTCGACCACCTGCTTCGTAGGAGTCTACCTGCCCGGAAAGTAGTGGTGCAGGGGTTCACGGAAGCAGTGGAAGTCCATCAGTGCGAAGTGCTGGGGGTAAAATCACCTACTCTGCGGTGTGGCAGTTTTTTGTTAAGCTGCCGGAGGAGGTGAACATGGCCATTTGTAGAATGTGTGGGCAGAAGGTGAAGTGCGGCCAGGGTGCCAATGTTGGCACCACGGCCCTGCATCAAGATATGCAGCATCACCATAAAGTGGTCTGGGAGAACCGTGGCTCTGATGTGGTGGTCTAGCCTGCTGCAGCAAAGGCTGCATCACCCAGTGGCACGCACCCGATTTCAGGCAGTCAAGGCTCCACCACCTCAGCCGAAGGGAGCTGTCTGTCCTTCCCATCATCTGCTGGTCCTGATGCTCCTGCTTCTCCTTCTACTCCTCGTCAGCAATCGATCATTGAAGCGATTGCCAAGAGACAACAGTATGCGTGCACTCATCTAACGGCGCAGAAGCTGAATGTGCTCCTGGCCAGGTTGCTGGTACTGCAGTCCCTCCACTTCCAAGTAGAGGACTCTGCACCTTTTAGAGAAATGGTGGCTTGTGCCGAGCCAAGGTGGAGAGTCCCAAGCCTTCATTTCTTTGCCAAAAAGGCAGGCCAGCCCTGCACAAATATGTAAAACGGAAGGTGGGCCAGTACTTAAGCCTGTCAGTGTCTGCCAAAGTGCATGGCAGTGCCAACATGTTTAGCTGTAACTATGGTCAGGGACAATACATGTCCTTTACGGCCCACTGGGTGAATGTGGGTCTTGCCCAGCCACACATCAACTTGGCCAGATGACGCCGCTTCTGCTTCAACATTCTCACGCCGTTGGTCCTGCAACAATGTCCGCCTCTGCCTCCTCATTCACCAACGTCTCCTTAGCCTCCACTGCAGGGACAATTCACAGTGCTCCTCCAGCATACCATATGTGCAGGGAACGGCGGTGTCATGCTGTTCTACACCTCGTTTGCCTGGGCGAATTGAGTCACATAGGGGAGGAACTGCTCCATGTCCTTCAAGAAATCGAATCCTGGTTTGGTTTTCTCTGCGACAACTCAAAATCGGAACCAAGGTGACCAACAATTAGAAGAACATGGTGCACCCTGCATGGCACACATGTTCTATCTGGTTGTTGATTTCTTGATGATCCATGTGGACAGCATTACTCCGCAGTGTAACTTCGATGTCAGCCAGTGGCAGCTCATGCGTGACGACTGCCGTTTGCTCAGGTCCTTTCAGGATGCCGCGTTATTTATCAGTCACCAGGGCTACGGGATGAACAATGTCATTCCACTGCTTCATGTCCTGGAACAGATGCTGGTAAATCTGTCTGGCCAGGGGACTGGAAACCTACATCTATGCCTATATATCATGACCACATAAGCCTTGTGGGGCCTTAACTGGAGGCGGAGGAGGATATTAAAGAAAGAGCAATGTTTAGCGAAATGGGTGGTTTTTCTACACCGGTGACAGGAGAGGAGGAACAGGAGCAGCCGGAGGAGCAAGAGGGAGATGAGGAAGACCAGGCAGATGACCGAGGCACACTGTGGCAGTATGCAGTGGAGATGGAGGCAGGGAGTCCCTCCGAGTCACTTGATCAAATGGCCCGCTGCATACAAACTGACAAACTGAAGTACTATAGAGACATCATAATTTATTTGACCCTTCTTCTGATCTGTCAGAAGGAAAAATTAGATGCACAATGAATTCTGTCTATGTAGCAGCTGTGTGGCCTGTATGGTCCCATCAGAATTGGGTTATGATTTGGTAGCCAAAAGCAGGAGTGGGTACAAAACACAGAAGATTTGCAAATATTCCATTCACGTGACATTTCTGTTTTGGATCCACTCCTGTTTTTTTGGGCTCTACAATACTGATGGATTACTGACAAAATGCTTACCTCTTAAAGGCAGATGCTCAAGAGACAGGATCTGTTTTTTGGGGGTTATTGTTCTGACGGATCAGAGCATGGGCAAAATAATCAGTAACGTCAACACAAACTTACTGCTGACACCCTCTCCACTCTATTGGGGGGCTCTACTTGTATAAGCATTTAATAGAACAGGTTCTGTAGACATCTATGTGTAAAAGGAGTGCGCTTCTTTTTGACGCTAACATCGACCTATAAGGCTGAGTTCATACTTGAGTTATTTGGTCAGTTTTGGCACCGTAACTGCCCAAATAAGTGAAGTGTGCAGTGATTCTAAGAGCGACGCCTGTCTTGTGCGTGTCATACTGACTCACAGTATTGTTTCACTGCTACAGCAGACTCCCTATGCGTGTTACTGAAAGACACAGGCTCTACACCACTATACAGGCTCTCTGCAGACACGAAATAGCTGTTTTTTAACGCAATTCGCCACAAATAAATTAGAATCGAATAATTTTGGAAAATTTGGCGAGCCGACCAAATCGAATGTTTGAGAAATTCGCTCATCTCTAGTTTTAATATATGCAAATGAGCCTCTAGGGGCATTGTCATCACTCATAGAGGCTCTTGATAGGGACAGGCAGTGTATACGTGATCACGTCTGGCCCTGACTTCTCTTAAAGTCTCACTTTCTACCCTGAGCTTCAATATCTAGTGCAGGCGCAGTACAGAAGAGAGCTGCCGGAGTGCCTCTTTCTTGAACTGCGCCTGTGCCGTATACTGAAGATCAGGGCCAGGCGGTATCAGGTTTACACTGCCTGGTCCTGATAATCAATATGGAGAGGGTAGTTCCTAAGAGAGCAGAGCCCCTAGGAGTGATTGTAATGCCCCCATTGCATCTGGAGTCTCATTTGCATATGTTAAAACTTCATTTTTCTCAGCATTACAGAATATCTGAACATCGGACCAACACAGACTCTGCAGATCCGGCACTGCCGGATGCCATTAAGTATAATAGGGTCTGGTAGAGATCCAGCCGCATTCCGGAAAAAATGCGAAGAATCGGCCGGACGCAAACCGCTGCACACTGTGGTCTGCATCCAACCGATTCCTGGCATTCTCTGCCAGACCAGGCATCTGGATCTCCATGCCGGAGATGTGAATCTAGCCTTAGCAAAGCAGCAGAACATAAAAAAACTCAGTCTCTCAAATAGAGTTATACATAATTACATAATTTGCATTATCATGGCTGGTTCTATAGATAGATATATACAAATAGAAGTTCAAATGTCTTAACATGTCTTAAGATGCTAAAATATTGAAGCATTTAGATTACTTGAACTATTGAGCGCAATCTATTGTTCTCTTGTATCACCATATTTTATGAACAGCAACTAAAATAGGCCGACTGCTGTGTACATCAATGGAATTAATTATAGGAACTTGGCTGTAAGTAGGAACAATATTCCCCCTCATAATCACAACTGTAGCTGAAATGTCTGTTCTCATAAACTGTTGGATTGCTTTTTCTTTTGCACACATTTCTCTGCTTACTTGCTCTTCTTGTAATCCAGCTTGTAATGTTAAATGGCTTCCTCAGTTCATCATGAAATATGAAAAAGATGTTGTGTTATGCGACGACATCATATCTTCTACCTACTGCTGTGCTGGCCTACTGTTTACACTGCTGAGCAGCTCAATGTAGGAGGGACTTTGCACGAGGCATTGCTTGCACTAGGTTTTCCAGGCCAGTGGCCAGTCTTCTTTGAGACTCTGTGAAGACAGCGTGCAGCTATGATGCGCCTCAAACCCCCTCCAGCCCTTATTGCGGTCCAAAACACTGTGACCCCGACCATTACTCCCTCCTGGACAGTGCGGTCTATGGGATTAAAATGAATTGCCAACTCAGGCAGAAACAATCACTGGTTGTGTGGGCAGATGTCAAGAACTGCATAACCAGCAGGCACTGTATCAGGGCAATGTGGAATGTTTAGAACATGGAGAAAAATGGCGACAATAACACTGAGGCAGGAGGTGCAATTAACAATTCTTTACTGAAGATAGTGTTTGATTCAATAAATAACGTGTCAGATTCAACTAGCTCACACTTTAAATGTCTTTTAATCCTTTCGCTACTAGCGTGTACATGTATGTGGATGTGGAATACACTTTAATACGCTGGGTCTTTCTGAAGAAACCCAGCATATTAAAGCTGCAATTCTTATACTGGCCAGCAGGTGGCATGCCAACATAAAAAAATGGACGATTTGTCATTTTTTTTTCATCTCTTCTTTTACCCAAAAATTCATAAAATGTGATCAAAAAGTCGTACACACTCCAAAATGATATCAATAAAAACTACAGATCGTCCCGCAAAAAATGAGCCACCACACAGCTCAGTATACATACAGATGTAGTAGGGGTAACACACACACTCTTAACTAAAATTTCTTAACTCATTGCGTTATCTTGAAACAAAAGCCTTTGAAAAGCAATTGCTTAACACATTTAGTTGCATTTACTTTAGATAACACGTCTCATAAAGCATGTGTGTTAACCCTGCTGCATCCATAACTATAAAAAATAGTTATGGGGGTCAGAATATGGTGTCAGGGGCCATCACAGAAATTCACATCAGTAAATATTCTCTATAGCAGGCATGCTCAACCTGCGGTCCTCCAGCTGTTTCAAGACTACAACTCCCAGCATTCTCGGACAGCCTACAGCTATCAACCTACAGCAGGGCATTGTGGGAGTTGTAGTTTTACAACAGCTGGAGGGCCGCAGGTTGAGCATCCCTGCTCTATAGGATACAGTTCTACAGTTCTTACACCAGGAGCTCTTTATACTTGAAGACTCAGACTCACTCTAAGCATACAGCTCAAACGGGTTGTGCAGCGATTTATATTGATGACCTATGGGTCAGGGATGGGCAAACTACGGCTCTCCAGCTGTTGCAAAACTACAACTCCCACCATGCAAATACTGCTTACAGCTATCAGCCTACAGCAGGGCATGGTGCGAATTGTAGTTTTACAAGAGCTGGAGAGCCGCAGTTTGCCCATCCCTGGGATAGGTCATCAATATCAGATCGGCGGGGGTCCGACACCTGGCACCCTCGCAAATCAGCTGTTCGAAGAGGAGGTGGTTCTCTCAGAAGTGAAGTCTAATGACAAGTACTCGCTACAGTCATCGTCTCCTGTGATGACAAACAGCTCATCAACAAGGGTGCCAGGTGTCGTTCTCCCGCTGATCAGATATTGATGACCTATCCTGAGGATATATTATCAATATAAATTGCTACTCATTCCCTTTATGCTCTGCTCTGTACTGCATTTATCTTGCAACCTGTTGCACAGCAATACTAGGGGGCCAGCTTTTCCCACCTAGGTCTGCAGACACTTCTGTTTCTGCCCTCTCTTGGTCCAGACCACACTACATCCTCTCTGTCTGCATCAACCCAGGAACTCTGGTGCACACTCCTAAAATGTTCCCAACTGTCTCCTGAACTTTGGTTCTACCTCCCTCTTGCTGACACACAGCACCTAGATTCTGTGGCAGGCTCTGCCTGCAGGGAGAGTGCAGCTTCTCGAAGTGTTACATATGAAGGAACTATACATATACGGTATCCATGTAACTACATTCTGCTCAAAACTACTGTGTCTATTATAAAATTCAATTAAAGGGGTTATCCAATACCCAAAAAAATCACTCAAAAAATTATATCTAAACTGTGTAAGTATGATTAAATATATCACTGAAAAAATAAAAAATACCCTCTAAAATATAACTTAATTACGGTAGTATACGTTAAGATACTTCCACATCAAAATCAGAAAACTACCAAGGAAAACAAATATGAGACGAGACCATCCACATGCCCCTAACCATTTTGCCATTGTGCATTTTAGAGACCCTAGAGTCTCTTGATGAATCTGACACATAAAGAAAGGGGAAACACGTTGGGACCTTTTGATGACCTATAGGCACTCACCATATGGGAAATCTCATAATAGGAAGTGAGATCTTGCATATAGGGTGAGCCACCGATAAGTGGAGCCACTCCTTTTGGGGCGATTACTTCACTTTTAGGCAGGGACACAGTAGTAATATATGGATAGTATCCCAGTGCCTAAAGTTGAACTTCAATATATCTATGGATGATACCGTCAACACATGAGAACAATCCATGCTGCAGGTGATATCTGACCAGTGAGTGATGTGACGGTGTGGGCCCCCTATATTGTGATCCACAGAACCGTGAGTGACCACAAGTGTGACAAATATTTGGTTTACCCGGAACTATACCTTTCACCCTTTGAGTGGATGCCTATTTGTATTACCTGAGATTATATTTATGTTATCTTTAGTAATTTTCTACTTTTGATGTTGGAGTATCTTAACGTATACTTAAGTTATATTTTGGAGGCTGTTTTTTGGGGTGATCCAATACTATAAACTGCCCCCCCCATGTACTGGACTCCTCACAGGGAATATACATACCCCACTCCCTGTGACGCTTCTGGTCCCCACACTGCCGCTGCTGCTTTTCCCCGATGAAAACAGTATATTCCCTGTGAGGGGCCCGGCACATGGGGGTTAGCAGTTTATGGTATTGGATAACCCCTTTAATATGCATGTGTTCTGGGGAAAGGATTATGTGGCTCACAGAGCAAGAAATGTTTAACTTTTCCTGGTAGAACCTAAGAAATGTGATGTTGGTCCTGGTGCTTTGAAGAAAAGTACGCAAACTAACTGAAATATCTGTGAACAAAGATAAATCCGGAATGACTTTGGGGGACATCTATCAAAAAGGTAAACCTAATTTTTGGCATGGAAATGTCTCAAAATTTTGAGAGCTGTGCCTTTCCCCCGGCACTTTCAGTAGTGGAGTGAAATGTTGGTTGGGATTTCAGAGTAGATCATTTTTATGTCACATTGATGACTCCACGTTATGAAGTCTTAACTCCATGGCAGGTATCTCCCAAACATACTTTTGCTGAAATAGTCACATCTACATTGCAGGAAAGAAAAGATGGCCGGCTCAGTCAATTTGCATACACTTTACTAGATCAGTACATATATATACCTTATAACAAATGTCATAAAAACAATATCTTCATTATACAAATTATCAAAAACAAATTTAAGATGCGGAGGTCTCGCATAAGACTTTATAAATGATGTACAAAATATGGCTTTGCAGTACTTATAATTCCTTGTATTAGTATATGCAATGCATACTTAGTTGTATCTTATTTATAATATGACTTGATATCCACATAAGATATGTTTAATGTTCAATGTCCTAGCGCTCCTGCACTCAGGCTGGGACTTGTGGTACTAACAAATTTGTTTTGATACGGCCCGGGCTATACATGAAATCTCCCCAGGCTCGGACTGGCTCACTTGGAGCCGGGGAAATCCCCGGTGGGCCCCTGCCTAGTTACAGTCTACAGAGGTCGCAATAACGCCTGTAGAAGCATCAGGTTCAGACCATTTCTCTCCCTGGAAAAAGACTCCTACGTATTGTTACGCATGATCTTTTTCTTGTTAGTTGTGCTGTATCAGAAGCACACATGAAGCCCCACCCCTCTCCCAAGAAGCCCTGCCCCTCACTGACATCTCTCACGAGGAGCAGCTCCAGAGACTGGACTAAACACTACATTGTGGTTATAGGACCTGTGGTAATGTCACAGTCATGTGATCAGCCATGTGTGTGTTAAGAGTTAGGCCTTTTTCACACGGGCGTCACGGATTAGGTCCGGATGCGTTCAGTTAAAAACGTGTGATTTTGCAAGGAAGTTCAGTCAGTTTTGTCTGCGATTGCGTTCAGTTGTTCAGTTTTTTCCGCACGGGTGCAATGCGTTTTGATGCGTTTTTTCACGCACATGATAAAAATCTGAAGGTTTACAAACAACATCTCTTAGCAACCATTAATGAAAAATGCTTGCGGATGCAATGCATTTTTCACGCAGCCCCATTTACTTCTATGGGGCTAGGGCTGAATGAAAAACGCAGAATATAGAACATGCTGTGATTTTCATGCAATGCAGAACTGATGCGTGAAAAACAACGCTCATGTACAGGTAAAATGCGTTCACGTCACGCATTGCACCCACGCGGAAAACTCGCTCATGTGAAAGGAGCCTTAGGGGAACACAGGCTGTGCTGGTGGAGAATGCAGAGGTACTTTATGTATAGAAGGTGTGTATAAAGCAGGACTATGTCAGTGTAACCAGTCTATTATACAGTTTTCTCCGTGTAATGTGCACACAGTAGTTCTATCTGTGTAATGGACATGTAGCAGAGCTGTGTGTGTAATGTGTATATAGTAAGCTATCTGTGTAATAGGCATGTGGTAGAGCAATGTATGTAATATGTATATAGTAGTGTCAGGCAGGCACAGTGTATGGCAACGTCAAGCGAGCGCAGTGTATGGCAGCGTCAGGTGGGCCCAGTGTATGGCAGTGTCAGGCGGGCAAAGTGTATGGTAGCGTCAGCAGGCCCAGTGTATGGCACCGTCAGGTGGGCCCAGTGTATGGCAGTGTCAGGTGGGCACAGTGTATGGCAGTGTCAGCAGGCCCAGTGTATGGCAGTGTCAGGCGGGCACAGTGTATGGCAGCATCAGGAGGCCCAGTGTATGGCATCGTCCGGTGGGCCCTGTGTATGGCCGCAGTGGTCTTATGTTTAGTGTATGATGTTGGATACATGTAAAATTGTCTACATTTATTTCTGCACCGAGGACTAGCAATAGTTTCCCTGCAGAAATATGAGCCTCATAACGTTATGTGGGCCTATGCATTATATATATGAATTACTGCAAAATTCGTACTCCTCCTTGGCTAAAAAATTCCTCAAAATTGATAATTTTTACTCTTCTGTAAAAAATGTAGTGGAACCTCTGGTGTACATATTAATCAGCAACGGCAGGCAGCCCCAGCTTTATGCTGGCAAGCGCCGCTGCCTGCTGCTAGGACACTTAACTTGCCCTGCAGTGATGCTAGCACGTCAGTGGGCGGCAGGACCGGCCTCTTCATACATGTGGTACGGTGCCTGCACTTCCTTCTCACTCCCTGAACTGCACACACGCTCACAGAGCCCTGCCGCCCCCCATTTTCTAGAGTCTGCAGAGCGCCGCTGCAGGCTTTTACTATGCTCCTGAGTATGCAGACGTGCTGGTGGTGCTCCTGTGTCCCCCATGAAACAGAAGCTGCCTGTGACATCACAGGATGCCGCTATTCTGTTTTTCTTTTTTTCTGACTAGCGGCATCAGAAGATGGCGGGCCGGACGTCTTTAGTTGGCCGGCGCATGCGCAATATGAAAAGCTGTTCCTCTGCCCATAATGGGTAGAGCAGTGCTCATGCGCCAGCCAACTAAAGACGTCTGGCCCGCCGTCTTCTGGTGCTGCTTGTGACTTTTACTGGAGGAGGTAATAGGACAGAGGGCGGGCCAGAGGGCTGAAAGAGGTGTGTTTTTCTGGGCACATCGCCCAGTAACGCCGCCCCTGGGCACCTTCAGAAGCTCATTTACATACGATTTAAAAGTGTCTTTTTCATCATCTGGACGAGGGACAGATAAAAGAAAGGTACTGTAGTAATGAGGGGCAAAGAGTCTATAAACTCATCTGAGCGGTCTAAAACGCTCAGATTGGGTGAAAGACTCCCTTTAAAAGGATTGTCTTATCTCAGACAATAGGGGCATATGGCTTGTCTTATAGATGTGGGCCCAACCTATATCAGTAACGGAGCCCCACGGTGGTGACTGGAGGACTCCGGTCTGGCCACCACCAAGCGGTCTCGCCATAGAAGTGAATGGGAGCGCACCACGCATGACCAGCCACCGCTCCCATTCACTTCTATGGGCCCGACAGAAATAGCCGAGCCAGCGCACGGCTATTTGTGGAGGCCCCATAGAAAATAAATGGAGCGCGGCTGCGTATGCGCAGTGTGCCCTCCACCACTTTCAGGGCTTCCATCGGTGTGACCCGCACCTATAAGACAATGGGGGCATGTTCTAGCAATATGCCCACATTGTCTGAGATTAAACAATCCCTTTAATAGAAATAAAAAAATAAAAAAACATATTAGGCATCTCATCTTCCGTAACAACCTGCTCTGTAAAAATAACATCACCTATCCCCTCAGGTGAATGCCATAAAAATAAAAATAAAGCAATTTTTTGGTCCCCTTGCCCCAAAAATGTGTAATATTGAACGATCAAAAAATCATATGCACCCAAAAAATGCAACAATAAATATGTCAACTCTTTCTGCAGAAAAGGAGCCCCTAAACAAGATCATTGGCAGAAAAATAAAAAATATTTGGCTTTCAGAAATGGAAACAGGATTTTTTTTTAAAAAAATGCTTTATTATGTAAAATAGAGACATATTGTCACAGTGTAGCTCACTGTGACACAGGTTACCATGTTGCTCGCTTTAGTAGCTCTTTGGCGTAATGGCTGCGGTGGATGCCATATAGGCTGATTTCGAACAAAACGCTCATTCATCAGGTACCATAATTCGATCGTTTGTGCGCACATAAAATGACCATTTACTGGAAGTAGATTGTGTTGTTAATCACAATTTGCTGCCGGTCAAACAACGGTATGGGGAAAAACAATGACAATAGTGATCACTGCTCCCCATACAATGGAGATCGCTGCATGTAAATACAGCGTTCTCCTCCGAACGCTTCCTTCCCAACAATCTCCTGCTCTGTCACCCTGTGTAAAGGGAACTTAACAGATTAGGTTATCAACTACAATGAGCTGCTTAAAGAGGACCTCCACAGTATATGAGGCAAATGTATATACATGCAGAGCGGCACCCAGGGATGACCCTGCACTTACTTGTATCCCTGGGTGCCGCTCCGTTCGTCCTCTGTAGCCCCCAATACCGGCGCGCGCGCTTCTACTATTTTTGCCTGGGGCGGAGACATCTTCTTTTGCCCTGGGCGTCTCCTTCTCCCAAGCCTGGAGCGCTGCCCAAGCACTCAGCGAGACTGGGATGGCGTTACCCCGACGCGCGTTTCGGCGTGCCTTCGTCAGAGGCTTATCTCCCAGAAAAACAATGGGTCAGGCATGTTTAACACGTCGGATACCAGTCCCGTACCTGTATGGCACTGCGGGATGTGACTTAATTCCCAGCACTGTACATGTACGGCGTGTTGATTGTTCAGTGGCAGGGGCATAGCTGTTCCTGTTCCTAAATACAGGATGCACTTAGATGCTGTTGTATTAACCCCTTGTATGCCGCTGTCATCGCTGACCACTGCATACATGGAGCTTGCGGAGGGTACGGGCTCCCTCCGTGTCTCCATCGGGTCCCCACTCTGTGGTGACAGGGACCCAATAGCTGATAAGGCCACCCAATGCCTTGCTCAGGCATTGGGGCTTGCTTTCTAGGGAAGCCCATGAGATCCAGCCCCAGGCTGGGTCTTATAGGTACTCTGTCCGTGTAAAAGCCGACAGGCCACGCATTACAATATAGGATGTATTGTAATGCATTGCAGAGAGGATCAGACCCCCAAAAGTTGAAGTCTTACAGGGACAAAAATTAAAAGTAAAAAAAAGTGTTTTCCATAATAAAAATATCATGCAAAAAAAAATCCCCATTCCCATAATTAAAAAAAACAGACAAATAAGGTATAGCCGCATCTGTAACGACCAGCTCTATAAAAATCTTTTAAAAAAACTTTATCCACGCCATCAGGTAAACGCTAAATATAAAAACAGCCATTTTTTGGTCATGGAATGACCAAGTGATCAAAAAGTCATACAGTTGTGTTCAAAATTATTCAACCCCCAATGCTGTAAATTGTTTTAGGGAATTTAGTGTACATTTGTAATTGTGTTCAGAATGAAATCTTACAAGGACTTTTTAAAGAACCAAATGCAACTAAAATGACATCAATTGTTTTTGTAATACAGTATTAAATGTTTTTTTTTTGTGATTTCTTCATTGACACAATTATTCAACCCCTTAAAGACTACCACTCTTAAGAACAGAGGTTCATTCAAGTGTTTTCGATCAGGTATTGAAAACACCTGTGGATGTCAAGGAGCAGCAATCAAGCATAATAAGCACCAATTTGGCAGATATTAAATGACTGTGATACTCAGCTCCTTCTAGACATTTACTGGTGTGTTTACAAACATGGTGAAGTCAAGAGAATGGTCCAGGAAGACAAGAGAAGAGGTGATTTCTCTTCACAGGAAGGGCAATGGCTATAAGAAGATTGCAAAGATGTTAAACATACCAAGAGACACCATAGGAAGCATCATTCACAAATTCAAGGCAAAGGGCACTGCTGAAACGCTACCTGGTCGTGGCAGAAAGAAGATGCTGACTTCGACTGCTGTGCGCTACCTGAAGCGCAAAGTGGAGAAAAGTCCCCGTGTGACTGCTGAGGAACTGAAAAAATATTTGTCAGATGCGGGTACTGAAGTTTCAGCTCAGACAATAAGGCGCACACTGCGTAATGAAGGCCTCCATGCCAGAACTCCCAGGCGCACCCCTTGCTGTCTCCAAAGAATAAGAAGAGTCGACTGCAGTATGCCAAAAGTCATGTGGACAAACCACAAAAGTTTTGGGATAGTGTTCTGTGGACTGATTAAACAAAATTAGAACTGTTTGGGCCCATGGATCAACGCTATGTTTGGAGTAGGAAGAACAAGGCCTATGAAGAAAAGAACACCTTGCCTACTGTGAAGCATGGCGGGGGTCAATCATGCTTTGGGGCTGTTTTGCTTCTACAGGTACAGGGAAGCTTCAGCGTGTGCAAGGTACCATGAATTTTCTTCAGTACCAGGAGATATTGGATGAAAATGTGATGCAGTCCGTCACAAACCTGAGGCTTGGGAGACGTTGGACCTTTCAACAGGACAATGATCCCAAGCATACCTCCAAGTCCTCTAGAGCATGGTTGCAGATTAAAGGCTGGAACATTTTGAAGTGGCCATCGCAGTCACCAGACTTAAATTCGATTGAGAACCTCTGGTGGGACTTAAAGAAAGCAGTTGCAGCGCGCAAGCCTAAGAATGTGACTGAACTGGAGGCTTTTGCCCATGAAGAATGGGTGAAGATACCCGTAGATCGCTGCAAGACACTTGTGTCAAGCTATGTTTCACGTTTAAAAGCTGTTATAACTGGAAAAGGATGTTGTACTAAGTACTAAGATTGAATGTCACTTGGGGGTTGAATAAAACTGATAATGATGTGAGCACAGAAAAGACATTTGCGGTTATTTCATTATAAATGTTATGTTATAGTTGTCGGACTTACAAGTGCCTCTTTGATTTAACTTGTAAACAAGATGACTGAAATGATCAAAATCAATGTCAAACTGGCCAAAACACTCAATTTTAGTGGGGGTTGAATAATTTTGAACACAACTGTATATACCCCAAAATGGTACCAATCAAACTGTCATCTCATCAACATCATTAACAATTTTTCTTCTTTTTAAATATGCTTTTACTGCATAGAACTTAATAAAAATAAATAATAGACATATTAGATATCACTGCATCCATAACCACCTTCTGTACAAAAATATCACATGGTCTACCCCCTCAGTTGAATGCCATAAAAAAAAAACTTTGCCAAACAACCATTTTTTGGTCTCTTTGCCACAAAAAGTGTAACATTAAACGAACAAAAAAAAACATATCTACCCAAAAATTGTTCCCACAAAAAACAAGCATCCAACATCATATAATCACCGTGAAAAATTGGCTTTAAAAAATAGAGACACAAAAAAAACATGATTTTTTTTTCAAAAATGCTTCTATGGTTTAAAAATGAAATTTTGAAAAGTAGACATATTAGGTATGGCTGCATCTGTAACGACTTGCTCTATAAATATATCACATGATCTAGCCCCTCCAGTGAATGCCATAAAAAAAACTGCCAAAACACACTTTATTTTTTGTCACCTTGCTCCTAAAAGTGTAATATTGAATGATCAAAAAAAATCATATGTACCCATAAATAGTACCAATAAAACTGTGTACTCTTTCCGCAAAAAACAAGCCCCTACACAAAAATGTAAAATATAAATATGGCTTGGCCTTCAGAAAATGGAGACACAAAAACTAACGACCTATTCCATAAAAATAACACATGACCTATCCTGTCAGGTGAACCCTATAAAAACTGTGCCAGAACAGCCATTTTCGGTTACCTCACAAAAAGCGTAATATTGAACGATCAAAAATCATATGTACCCCAAATTAGTACCAATAAAACTGTCACCTTATCCTGTGGTTTCCAAAAGAGTTACTTTTTGGGAGTGTCTACTGTAGGGGTGCATCAGGGGGTCTTCAAATTTGACATGGCAACTGGAAATATCCCAGTGAAGTCTGCCCTCCAAAAACCATATGGTGCTCATTCTCTTCTGAGCCCTACATTGTGTCCATACAACAGTTTGCGACCACATATGGGGTGCTTCTGTAAACTGCAGAACTGTTGAAATTTTCCATTTTCCTTTCATTCTTGTGGAACACCTAAAGGGTTGACAACGTTTGTAAAATCAGTTTTGAATAATTTTAGGGGTGTAGTTTCTAAAATGGTGTCATTTATGGGTGTATGTAAGTGACTTCATAACTTAATTATCCTTAATTGGTCCTTAAAGTGGGTTTTGTAAATTTTTTTAAAAAATTTAAGAATTGCTTCTAAAATTCTGTCTAATGTCCTAAAAATTTAAATTACATTTAGAGAATTAGGCGAACACAAAATACACATATGGAAAATAAAGTAATAACTATTTTGAGGTAATACTATGTACCTTAAAAGCGGAGAATTTTCTGTAAATTTGGGATTTTTTTTAATAACGGTGAAACGTTATGACTTCAAATTCATCACTAACATGAAGTACAATGTGTCATGAGAAAACAGTCTCAGAATGGCTTGGATAAGTTAAAGCATTCCAGAGTTATTACCACATAATGTGACACATGTCAGATTTGCAAAAATTAGTCTGGCTTGGTACTAAAGGGGTTAAATAAAAAATGCCCAATTCTTCTTTCTGCCCCATCATCTGCCGCTAAGGTGTTTGGGAGGAGGGGTGAATTGTGACAACCCCATACATATTTGGGAGGAGGGGTGAATTGTGACAACCCCATACATATTAGATAGAAATCAGTGCAACTACAGCTACAGTCAGGCTACTTAGCAACTAGATCTTATGAAATAGACTTACAGAGTAGAAATGTTTAGATTTCCATGGAAAATAAAGTTTGTAAGTCAATGCTTTTAGACTGAGATTCAGAATATCTGACAAAGCTACAATTTTTTGTGATTTCAAGAGATAGAACTTGACCTTACAGAATGGGTAATGAGTAGTGTTGATCGCGCACCAAAGTGCTCGGGTGCTCGAGTAGAACACCTCGGGATGCTCAGGTGCTCTACCGAGCACCCAAGCACAATGGGGCAATGGAAGAACCTGAGCATTAAACCAGGTACCTCCTGCTCTGAAGAGGGGAGGGTGTCTGGTTCACATGAAAAAGTCAGAAATTGTTGGAAACACCACTGAAATAGTTCAGGAACAGCATGGGTAGGATGTCTGGATGCATCTTGGACTCCCGGGTCGCTGTTGGGAATGATATTGTCCAAGTAGTACGCCAATTTTACAAACTGACAATAATACACACAAAACCGAAGAGAAAATTGATTTTAGAGGAAAAATTGTTAGGAAACATTCTTTCATGTATATTTACTTGTATATAAAGTGCAAGTGCTGCCAAAAATTACAAGGAAGAGGCACTCCGATACAACCTGTATACTACATAAAGGAGGGCTTCATTCACATTGTGGTACAATTGTTCATGTAGTGGGACTCCTACACTCATAAAGCCTATGCACTAAGTGAAAGGGCTGCCAAAGGAATCGGCACTCCAATACACCCTTTATAATACATAATGGACCCTTGATATACACCCTTGAAAAATTCTGATTCATGGACTGCTGGTGATCCTCTAAAACATTAGGGGTGAGGGTCTGCTGCAGAGCAGACTCTCTAAAACATTAGGGACGAGTGTCTGTTGCTGATCTGACCCTCTAAAACATTAGGGGCGAGGGCCTGCTGCTGAGCGGACCATCGAAAAAATTATGGTTGAGGGTCTGCTAATGAGCTGACTCTCTAAAACATTAGGGGCGAGGGCCTGCTGCTGATTTTACCATTGAAGAAATTATGGGTGAGGGCCTGATGCTGAGCTGACCATCTAAAACATTAAAGACGAGGGCCTGCTGCTGAGCTGACCATCTAAAACATTAGGGGCAAGGGCCTGCTGCTGATCTGACCATCAAATACATTAGGGGTGAGGGTCTGCTGCTGAGATGAATCTCTAAAACATTAGGGATGAGGGCCTGCTGCTGATTTTACCATGGAAGAAATTATGGGTGAGGGCCTGATGCTGAGCTGACCATCTAAAACATTAAAGGTGAGGGCCTGCTGCTGAGCTGACCATCTAAAACATTAGGGGCGAGGGCCTGCTGCTGATCTGACCATCTAAAACATTAGGGGTGAGGGTCTGCTGCTGAGGTGACCATCTAAAACATTAGGGGCGAGTGCCTGCTGCTGATCTGACCATTTAAAACATTAGGGGCTAGGGCTTGCTGCTGAGCTGACCATCTAAAACATTAGGGGCGAGGGCCTGCTGCTGAGCTGACCATCTAAAACATTTGGAGCGAGGATCTGCTGCTGAGCTGACTCTCTAAAACATTAGGGGCGAGTGCCTGCTGCTGAGCTGACCATCGAAAAAATTATGGTTGAGGGCCTGCTGCTGAGCTGACCATCGAAAAAAACTCTGGTCATCCTCCTGACTTGTTGGCCTAACAAAAACCTCACGTATTGACAACTGTGTCTCATCTTCATCATCAACCTCTTGAGTCACCACTAATTGCGGTTGACTTATTGGCAACTGTGTCTCATCATCATCATCCATCTCGTGAAACACTAATTGCCGTTCCCCACCGCCATCTTCTTCTGACTGTGGATGCTCAAGAGTTTGGGAATCAGTTTGGGCACAAGATCTCCTCATGTCCCTGTTAAAGCAGGCTTAGCAAGAGGCCCAAATTAAGGAATGGCGATGAAAAGAGCTCCTCGGAATATCCGAGTGTGGGATCACGTGTTTGCAAAGACTCTGTATGGTGGGAGGAAGGAGGATCAGGGTGAGGATTCTGTTGACCAGACTCTTGGCTACTGAGACTGGACTTTGTGGAAGACAGGGTGGTGCTTAACTGACTGGAAGCATTATCTGCTGCAATCCAACCAGCCACCTGCTCGCACTGGTCTGACTTCGAGAGTGGTGTCCTGCGCTGCCCTGCAAACTTGGACATGAAGCTGGGTATCGTGGATGAGTGTGTTTCTTGTGCTCTGCCAGCAGCCACAGTTTCACCGTGCTGAGGGCCCTGGCCTCTGCATGCTCCATCAGCAACACAGCCATTTTCCCATCCCTTACTGCTTGCCTTCATCAAAATAAATGGTATATATGCTTTCAAGTGTGTCACATGTACAGTAGCGCAGTTTGTTTAAGTGTATGTGCAAATAAATTACAGTCAATGTCACAGATATTTGGGATGTGGAAACGTTACACAGGAGATGTAGTGCAGGTAATGTCACTGTCCGCAGCAACTACGGAAAAAGTACACTGGATGTCACAGATATTTTTAGTATGTGCACATGTTAAACAGGAGATGTAGCACACATAATGTCGCTGTTTGCAGCGTCTACAGAAAAAGTACACTGGATGTCACAGATATTTTTAGAATGAGCAAAAGTTATACAGGAGATGTAGCACAGGTAATGTCACTGTCCACAGCATCTACGGAAAAAGTACACAGGATGTCACAGATATTTTTAGTATGTGCACACATTAAACAGGAGATGTAGCGCAGATAATGTCGCTGTCCGCAGGGTCTACGGAAAAAGTACACTGGATGTCACAGATATTTTTAGAATGCGCAAACAGCATACAGGAGATGTAGTGCAGGTAATGTAACTGTCCGCAGCGGACACCTTTTAGAGAAAAAGTACACTGGATATCATAGATATTTTTAGGTTGCGCTAAAAATATATATTGCTGCCAGATACAACAATAGTCCTTAAAAGGACTTTTGGGTAGCTATAATTGCACGCAGCGCAGCTTGCGCTAAAAATATATATTTCTGCCAGACACAACAATATTCCTTAAAAGGACTTTTGGGTATCTAACACCAACCCTGCCTAACAAAAAAATTCAATTCAATTCCCTACACTATCTGTCCCCGAACCCCGCGATGTGCCGAGCATCATGATGCTCGAGCCGAACTGGCGTTCGGCCGAGCATGTTTGCTCAACACTAGTAATGAGCAATTGTAGTAGCAGATCTAAACAGGTTTCACCATAACGGAGGAATATAACAAAAAATTGCAATATTGAAGAAATGTCATTTTTAAAAAGTCAATGAAAATAACTGCAGTGACCACAGTGAGGCCCTCCAAGGGTTTAACTTCCAAGAAAATAATCTAGCAATATATTTTGTATATGCAGTATATGTATATTCATATTTTCATATATCACCTCCCTTTACAGAGCAGCCTAACTGCCAAACACAATGGGGCTACTTAGCATCAGACTGAAGTTTGTTGGACCCACCAGCAGAGATGACTCTGAAGGCCTTTAGGATTTATACATGGCCACTTTTAATTGCAGGGCATATAAAAAAGGCCTAATGGGGTGATTGTGAATCAGCCAATAAGAAACAGATATTATCAGCAAGTGATTGGTTCTAAAGTCAATTAAAATGGGGTTGTCTTAATCTGGACCTTTGAGACACTGTTTTAGCAGTGGCAGAGCCTGGACCCACATGAGGATCACCTTGTACTTTAATGGGCAGACTCAATCATTAAGTTGGTTCCTAGCAAACCTTTCCAAAAAAGCTGTGAAAACTGTACGTTTGCTATGGGCAACTAGGCCAGTTTTCCTTTACACCAGTTTTGCTAAATCTCCCCCAATGTGTCTAAAAAGACATAAACAGTTAAAAAACCAGGGCTGATGGTGAAGGCATAGAATCAGTAAATAGCTGTCAAATAATATGATAAAGGAGGAAAAATAGTATATTCAGCTATAAAACACCTTTAGATGTAATCATACGTCATTCTAAACCAATCAGTACTGTTCAGGCTGTGGTTTTTCATATGGCTCCACATGGATGTAACATTTAGATATTAACACTGATGTCTGTGAATGTTTCAATGGAGAACATCATGGTTGATACTCAAGAGCAGTGTTTCCCAACCATTGTGCCTCCAGCTGTTGCAAAACTACAACTCCCAGCATGCCTGAACAGCCATGCACACTGGTTGGGAAACACTGCTCAAGAGGACTTGATCCACACACGTAATCTTTCAGTAAAGGCACAATATGACCAGATTCACTTATACCATATTTTTCAGAGCTCATTGGAAAAGAGAAGTTTGTTTGGTAGAGTTTAAGGGAAATAAAGAAGAGGACAACAAGAAATTAGATGAATAGAGAAGCCTGAAGAACTAAATACATCATAGGATGTTTGTGAGAAATAATATTCACATGGTTGCCAGGAGTCAAAACCAACTTGACAGCACTTAATATTAATAAAATGGTCACCAAACCTGACGCTAGCACAGCTGTCTACAAATTAGTGCACACTGACATTGAGATCAACGACCCAGATGTCTGCTCTTACTGCCATGAGTTAAACATTTGGAAAAGCACAGCAGAATGCAGCCAAACGTACCACGGAAACAAATTGTTCAGCAATTTTCATATCAAGGAAGAAAATCTCAATACAAGCTGATAATATCCAATATACTGTATCTTCAGTGCTTTGTAGACCCTAGGCCACTTGTGCTCAACTAATGTCCCAAATGTGTGCCTCCTAGGGGAAGGTAAGTTCATATTGTGCAGTTGCTTTTTGCACTGTATGCTTATGTATTTTTTGTATGTGTGTTTTTTTTATATCTATGGATTATATTCCCTTTTTTATGTATTTTTTCAAAAACAAGAACAAATAGTACATGATCTATTTGAAAGTCAAAACCGAACAGAAATACAGTATATGGAGAAACCGAAGCTACAAATACAGCTGTCATCATACAATGTGTGCAAGTCTCAACCTCCTAATCAACTACTGGATGAATGCAAAGTATGGCCCATTGATAAAGTCAAGTTTTTTTTTTCCCCATTTCAGACAATCGGGGCATATTGCCAGGATATGCCCCCATTGTCTGATAGGTGTGGGTCCCATCCTAGTGATATGCCCCCTATTGTCTCAGATGGGAATACCCCTTTAAGGGTCAAATATGAGGCTACCACTGACCTAGGTCACTGCTAATTCCTCTAGCCCAGGGATGGGCAAACTGCGGCTCTCCAGCTGTTGTAAAACTACAACTCCCACCATGCCCTGCTGTAGGCTGAGAGCTGTAGCCAGACTGGGCATGCTGGGAGTTGTAGTTTTGCAACAGCTGGAGAGCCGCAGTTTGCCCAACCGTGCTCTAGCCAAACACATCTCTAGAATGTAAACCATTTACTATTTGTAGAGGAATATACAAAGGCATACCCCCAAAAAAATGTAATAATGAGATAAAAAGGTGCTCTGAGATCATTACAGGCTCATAGATCATGACAGAATGTCATCAGTGGAAAAATAGTTCCCCCCCTAGCAGTCCCTCCAAGTCCATGGAGACAAAATGAGGAAACATAACCTTAACCGTTTTTTCAAATAGTTTTTCACTAACACTTGACACCAAGTGTCCAGATATAATTCAGGAATATGATGTTTTGGAACAGATGCCTAAGATACCCTAACTAGGTCTTCCTTAATATACCTCAGATGGTAAAAAACAAAAACAAAAACTGGGACACTGTTATAATGATAATAGAAAATATAGTCATTCCAAGCCCCTGTGCTTCTATACTCCCCACTGCTCAACCCATTACTTAATGTTTTTGCTGCAGCTGTGAAATGCTTTATACCACTTGTGACCGCTGCAGCCAATCACTGCCCTCAGCAGCATAAAGCAGGAGAATGCTGAGGCCAGGGATTGGCTGCAGTGGTCATATGCAGAATACAGGCATGTCCGTGCTGCAGTCAACACACAGCCCAGTGGGTGAGGCCAATGCAGCAGAGCTGGAATGGAATGCTCTTATAAAAAAATAAAAAGTCAGAGACAAGCCCTTTAATACATTTAATATGGGGCACAATCTGTGAGTCTTGTCCCCTTATTGTATAATGCCCCTGCCCTGCAGCTATATGGCAAATCCTCAGATATAGACGTGGCGAAGATCTGCTGCTTATATGAGCATTTTCATGAGAACTTCGCAGCTGATTGCACATTCTGTAACAAAGGGTGTTTTAATCACCCACTCACCTACCATACGTGCATCAGTTCAAGCTCACAGCCTTCCCATCATGTCGCCTGCCTGAATCACACTACAGTAATCCATAGAGCATTATGTACTGTACCAAGGCGGCAGACACAATATGTTAAACTTATTACTATTTATAATGCTATACATTAAAATAAAAGTATGGGAACTGAATGCTCTGAAATGCCCCCAGCAGTACAGGCTGAAAACTGGTTATGCCATGTTTAACTACAAACGTATGTCTTTTCATGTGGAATTCTGTGATTTGCCCGGATAGTGAGAAGGATATGTGGGAACTTACCCAGCCATCCTTAAAGGGAAATCCTAAAACCATACACCATTTGTAAGAGGAAGGTAATGGTGGGGGGTCTTTGAGTTTGATTTTATAGGGGTTGGATTAGAAAAAATAGTTACATTGGAATTGGTTGCTATGTTGCTATCTCCCCCATTTGTAACGCTGAAAAAGCCCATCTGTCCATCCAGTTTAGACTGTTAGGCCTCTTGCACATGAATGTTCCGTGTTTTGAAGTCCGCAAAACACGGATGCCGCTCGTGTGCCTTCCTCAATTTGCGGAACTGAACAGACGGCCCATTATAGAAATGCCTATTCTTGTCTGCAAAACGGACAAGAATGGGCCACGGACGGAGCAACGGATGTGGACAGCACATGGAGTGCTGTCCGCATCTTTTGCGCCCCCCATTGAAGTGAATGGGTCCGCACCCGAGCCGCAAAAAATGCGGCTCGAATGTGGAACCAAACCACAGTCGTGTGCAAGAGGTCTCATTCTGTTGATCCAGAGGTAGAAGTCAATTTTCCTCATTTTAGGAAAAAATTCCTTGCTGATTCCAATCAGAACTCCCTGGATTTGTACATGTAGCTGCATTTTATTTTTGAGGACATTGTCCTAGTTATTGAGGCTAATGGCCTCTCTTAGGCTACTTTCACACTAGCGTTTTTTGTCGGATCAGTCATGGATCTGCAAAAACGCTTCCGCTACAATAATACAACCGCATGCATCGGTCATGAACGGATCCGGATTATGTCTTTATATAGCCATGACGGATCCTTCTTGAACACCATTAAAAGTCAACAGGGGATGGATCCGTTTTCAATTGTGTCAGAGAAAACGTCTTGCTACTCACCCCACAGCGTTATTCTGTCCGCGATGGGGACGCAGCCAAACGGAACGGAATGCATTTTGGTGCATTCTGCTTCGTTCAGTTCAGTTTTGTCCCCATTGACAAAACGGATCCCAATAGTGTAATTGAAAACGCTAATGTGAAAGTAGCTTTAGCTGGTCAAATTTTGCTTTTTGGAAGTCTGGCATTTTTGTGACACCCTAAAAAACCCACTTTTGAATGGCAGGTTATTTTATGGTCACTATTTATCAGATGTCCCCCAACCTGCACATCTGTTGTTCTGTCAGGTCTATCGGTTAACAGCAAGTCCAGTATGGCTGTCCCTCTAGTTGGATCCTGTACCAGTTAGGGTGGGTTCACATCTGCGTTCTGGATTTCGTTATGGCTTTCCATTATAACATGGTTATAACAGAAAATAAAGGAATCCATAAGAAGGAAGGATGGATCAGTTATGCTGCCCATAGACTTGTATTAAGACGGACTGCGAAACGGAAGCCGTTAAAAGGCACTCCGTCTTAATAGAAGTCTATGGGAATCAGAACAGATCCGTAACGTTTCCGTTATGCAGAACGGAGAAAAAAAGTCCTGTCGACAGGACTTTGTTTTCCATCTTGCATAACGGAAATGGGACGGATCCGTTCTGATTCCCATAGACTTCTATTAAGACGGATCAAAATGGAATGCCTCTTAAAAGCTTCCGTTTTGACTTCCATCTATGGATTTCTGTATTTTCCGTTATAATGGAAAGCCATAACGGAATCCAAAACGCAGATGTGAACCCACCCTTAGAAAAGGTAATCTATTTTCTTCATGAGATCTACAGGTTTCAGTTTCCCAGTCTATATTTCAGTGGGAAGTTATATCAGGGAAGCTCAAGTCTTCATGATAACAACCTCATTATGATTTCCCACCAAGCACAACTGCTCTACAATATACACGCTATGCCAAAACACGTGGTTAAAAAGCCTGAAATCTTACAGTTTTTGCTCTGGCTGCTTATCCTTATTATAGACTGACACTTTCTCTTTTATGGAGATCATTTTTTAGCAGTCATCTCATCACCACAAATAGGATTACAATGAAAGGTAATCCAGCATTTACAATAGGTTATAGTCCCAGCTCACTTCCTCCCCCTCACTGCACAATGACCTCTGCGCAGGTCAAAGAGCATGACCATGACACTCTCCCTTAGAAGTCAATGGGGCAGATATACTAAGACTGGCATTACAAACACCAGTCCTAGTATAAAGTCCATCAATGCAGAATGCACCAAATTTATTCAGAGGCCAGAAGTGAAAAGTCCCAAATTATGGCGTAAACACCTTGATAAACATCCCTCAATGAGTCTTATCCAGACTACAGGTTCCTACAGGGTCCATATAGCCGCTGTAAAGCATATCTCTAAATGCTGTTCACTGTCATATACCCTGAATAAAGTAAGAAAAAATAATAATTCAGAAAATAACAAATTAGAAAAAATATTTATCAGTAAATATCGGTATACGGTAGACACCCTATATTGTACAATTGGGCCATAAGGACCAATAATACTTCCCTCTTATGTTTAGTTTAGATTTAAGAGAACTAAAGGAAGAGGACAGAAAAGTCCATCTCAATAGCAACTCCTGTCCTATAGGCTAGGTCCACACAACGACATGTGTCGCGCGACACATAGGGCACAGCTACACTGCAACATTTGTCGCGCAACATTTTGTCGCACCAATGTCGCACGACAATTTTTATAATGGTAGTCTATGGTGTCGCATTACGACATGCTGCGACAGTCACAGAAAAATCAATTTTGAATGGATTTTTGGCGACTGTCGTGTCGCAGTCACATCATGTCGCATGTCGCAATGCGACACCATAGACTACCATTCTAAAAATTGTCTCGCGACAAATGTCGTCATGTAAGCCTAGCCTTAAGCCAATGACTGTTGTGCAAGACATTACACAACAGCGGATGTCACACCACCCATGTATAGACGTGTGGCTTTGACCCTCATGTGAGGACACTGTCATTCACTACGGCCAAGGCCTGAGGGATCATTGATTTCTGTGACAAAACTGAAATAGTGAATGTAATATTCTGGCTAGAGCTGACCCATAAACTATGATTTATATAGATTGGAAGGGTCATATGTCCTATGAGTCAAGATCATCGGTGACAGCAGCATTTGTCATGTGGGTATTTCATATTTTGCCCTTTGATAAGTTTTCGATCCACATAAGTGTATTTTACTGCATTAAAAAGCTCCATTTTTCTTTATGTTCTGTTAAATCTGGCAAATTATGCACAATGATCATGACTTGGGAATACTACTTGCTTAAGGCCGGGGTCACAGGTGACTGATTTGCAGTCATGGATTTTCGCTCGGCAAATCCGCAGCATTGTGCAGTAGCAGCAAATTTCTGAATTCTCACCCATATGCTGCGTGAAAAATGCGGCAGAAAAGCTGCAGTATTGGAGATTTGAAATCTACAGCATGTCAACTTAAACTGCGGATTTCTCTTGTGAATTTCACCCTTCTTAATGGAGAGGGTGAAATCTGCTGGCTTTTCCTAACCAAAAACCGCATGTAATACGTTAGGTTTTATTGCATTTTTTGCTGTGGAAAAGCAGCAAAATCAGCAACTGACTTTTCCTGCTGGATTTTCAGTCACTTGTGAACACAGACTTATACTCAAATATGAACAACCAGAGCCAGAAGACTCCTGGCCAGCCTCTCACCTGCATATTCACTATAACATAACACTGTATGGACAATGATATGGCATAATTATGCAAAAATAATACATTTTTATTAACTATGCCACAAAGATTTATATTTATTTTATTATTATCCAGAGCTGCAATCAAAATCCTATGGGTTGATACTGGAAATAGTCAACAAGCCCCTAATCCTATAATGCAGTAGGACTGCTTGCTTTCCTCACATTACCGCATATTGTTTGGTGTAAGGCCCCTTTCACACGAGCGAGTTTTCTGTGCGGGTGCAATGCTTGACATGAACGCATAGCACCCGCACTGAATCCTGACCCATTCATTTCAATGGGTCTGTGTACATGAGCGTTTTTTTTTTTTTCACGCATCAGTTCTGGGTTGCGTGAAAAACGCAGCATGTTCTCTATTCTGTGTTTGTCACGCGGCCCTGGCCCTATAGGAGTGAATGGGCTTCAGTGAAAAACGCATTGCAAGTGCGGGTGCAATGCATTTTTCAATGATGGTTGCTAGGAGATGTTGTTTATAAACCTTCAGTTTTTTATCACACGCGTGAAAAACACATCAAAACGCATTGCACCCGCACTAAAAAAACTGAACAACTGAAAACAATTGCAGACAAAACTGACTGAACTTGCTTGCAAAACGGTGCGAGTTTCACTGAACGCATCCGGACCTAATCCGTCACGCTCGTGTGAAAGAGGCCTAAAGAGTGAACCTCCCAGGAGCAGCTCTGCACACACAGGACTGTTGGTACTTACTGATATCTTAGTACGCTATGCTGTGATGTAAGATCAGCACCGAAATGTTTCTAATTTACTGTTTTTTTCACCCATATATTTTCTTAACTTTTTTCAAATGCCTCCAATAATAAGGGGGTCATTTATCAAACTAGTGTAAAGTAGAACTGGCTTAGTTGCCCACAGCAACCAATCAGATTCCACCTTTCATTTTCCAAAGGAGCTGTCCAAAATGAAAGGTGGAATGTGATTGGTTGCTATGGACAACTAAGCCAGTTCTACTTTACACCAGTTTGATAAATGACCCCCCTAAGTGCTTACAGTATTACTGCTGCCTTAAGTACGTTGTAGAAGGTCTACTATACTATAGCCCTTGCCTACAGCCGGCCATACAACTGCCCCAAGACTGGCAGTTCAAAAACTGGCAGTACAAAAAAGCGTAAAATCTGTTGGCTCAGAATGCGCCAAATTAATTACAAATTCATGAGCCCAAAATTCAGATCTACCCCACCTATGAGTTTCTGGTGTAAATTTGCTGGGCCACAGGAAGCCACGGCCCTCTCACTAAGCCTCTCCCACTTTTCTTGGAGCTTTCAAAAAGTGGCGAGAGAAGTCAAAAGTCTCAAATCATGGCACACACATGGCGTGCTGCATACTTACAATGTTTTAGGCCACAATAGTGGAGTTATATTGTTGCTAAATGTCCCTGTGTGCTAAAGGAGGAAACAGAGAAAAAGATGTCCGTAGTTATGAGATTGTCAGCAGGCGCCGGTAAAAATGTGGCCTCATTTCTACACTTCATGACATCATTATACTGTCACTTATATGACTATACTAGTGACCACCAACCCGTGAGAGAATACCTCCTGAAATACTCTGCACTTCTTTAAACAGTGACTTGATTCTATTGGCTACACTATTTCTCGTCTTTGCAGCTCCAAAACTGAGAGCTCACTGGAAAGCAGTTCTGACCCCGATTCTGGACTCAAAGAGGGAATATTTCACTGAAAATACAATTACTAAGATTTTCATTATGTTCTTATTTATTCGCAATTTTAAAGGTTTTCTCATCTGAGTCACAAAAATGAATCATAAGTCCATAAAAGACATGAAAGAATCTCAGCAGTTACTTGTTTAGCAAAGGCTTGTACTGACAGCCCATCAGTATATACTCTTAATCTGAAAAGTACGGTTCAGATCCATATTTCCCTCCCCAGGGACTCTATAATAATAAAGGTATTTTCCCACTATCATGGCATCTTTACTGGCTACTTTATAAAAGTTTGTTGGGTGGAGGTCCGTTTAGACGCCCGTCTTAATAAGCCCTATACCTGGTGGTCGATCCGCCGCAGTTATGAAGAGGAGCAGGCTCTTCGGTGGATCCTCCGCCACTTCTAAATGTAAGGCAGCTTCCAAAAACAGTCATAGAAAATGGTAAATGAGAAGGGCCTACTGGCCCATCCCCTTCCCTGCCCATGCCCACCGTTTTAGACCTGGCATGGACAGGGAATAAAGTCGCAGATTGCAGCACAAATAACCTTTGCCCTGAAATCTGCGCCAGAAATACACCTAATATAGGCGTATTTCTGATTGTAAATGACCCCCTATATTTGTATGGCCGCTGCAGAGCAGTGAACATTGACACTGAGGGAACTGATAGCAGAAACAAATAATACAACTATGTAGAGCTTAAAGAAGACCTGTCATCTATCCTGATATGTCTGTTTAGTAACTACTTGCATTCCCCATTTATTAACAGTTTTGAATTATCTCTTCTCATAACCCCATTATTCCTTTATTATTCCTTGCAGAAGTGTATGACTGAATTGTCAGAGGTTTGGAATATAGACCAACTGGGTCTTACCAATTGGGGGGGTGTCCCTGCACAGTCTACTTACTGGCAGCACTGATTAGATTGTGTCAGACTTTGCAAGAACACACCCCCAACTGGTAACACCCAATTGGTCCCTTATTTCTGTCTTCTGACCATTCATAAACTTCTAGTAGGAATAATAGAATACTACAACATAGTGTTATATGAAATGATGCTCCACACCAGAATTGTTATTGCATGGAGAATGTAAGTAGTTACAAAGGCAGACATAACAGGAGAAGTGCTAGGTCCTCTTTAAGTCCTAATGCAGACTACTTAGAACCCATCAGTGCAGAGAATTAAGGATCCGACTCCCAATCTTACTCCGTATTGGGAATGACTGGCCCATTCAAATGAATTCCAACACAGCACTGGCTTGGAATTGGTGCAGCTTTAAAAAAATAAATAAAATAAAGTGGTTCCTTCATTCTAGTCCCAGCAGTCAGTTCCTCCATTATTCAGACATTGATATCATCAGTGCCAGCTCCAGAATCATGTGGGCCCTTAGCCTACAGTGTTACAATGGACTTCACTTTGGTTTGACAGGGGCAGAGCGGGCTGAGAGATTGCCTAGTAGTGAGCTTTGGTTTCCGTTCAGGTTTGTTCTCTGGTGATGCCGGTCCTGGAGGCCATATTTATTGTCATCAATATCTATTGCTGGAAAATCCCTTTAAGGATAATTACAGTTAATAATAATAGTCAAGCTCTATGTAAAGCATTACCGAACACAGAGCAGCAGCTTCCATGTGAATAAATCTTGCATTGTGCTACATTTTTAACACATGCAAAATGTGATTATAGATTGATCCTATTTACTGTGAAATTTATAATAAAAGCTATTAAATTATTGGCTTTAAAATTCTCATTTAGGAGAAATAATATGCAACTGTCAGTGAGCAAGGTTAGAAAGGGTGAAGGGTTTTTTAATTAGATATTACCCCTGTATAATATATAGGTATACATTTATATAGACAGGCGCTAACTGACAACAATAGATTACAAACACCTACATTGCAAATACTAATACGATTTTAGATTTTCATGTTTTTGTTTTTTTTTACGAAATATTTCTGGAAATAGGTTCCCTTCCTTTAAACCTATCACCTCTTCTATGTTGCCCTCATTGAGGGCAGCATAGTATAGGGACAGACCTGCTGATTTCAGCATACTGTCTCTTCTGTGTTAGTATTCAGTTTTTTTACAGTACTGACAGGCTGAACCTTAGTGTGTGCCAGCGCTGCGAGAGAGATGAGTCATATGAAGCATGTAGCCCCAACCTCCCCGACCTCCTGCTCAACACTGGCATGTTTTTTTCCCCCTGTTATGCATAGAAAAAAAACTACCAGTCATTGGCAGGAGACCAAGGGAGGGCGGACCTACAAGTTTCATATGACTCATCTCTCTCGCAGCGCTGGCAGACACTGTGAGGTTTAGCCTGTCAGTACTAAAAAGGGATGAATAGTAGCCCAGAAGTGACAGCCCACAGAAATTAGTGGGTCTGTCATGATACTATGCTGCCCTCAGTGAGAGCAGCATAGTAGAGGTGACATGTTCCATTTAAAGGGAACAAAATATTATATATATTTACCATAATATAATTACCAGCAGGTTATAACTATACCTTTATGTCATCTGGTTGTTTATTCCATGTCCAGGAAAAGCACCTTTCTTCCTATGAAAATCAGCTCCCAAGTGCTCAGCTGGGTGGGCTTTCCTTTTTGAAAGTGCCCATGCCCACCACTGTTACAATGGTGCAGGGTAAGAAGCCTTGGGAGGTTAGGGAAGGAGTAGACAGTGGAGAAGCGAGGTTGCCTCGAGCACTTTGAAAAGGAAAGTCCACCGAGCTGGGCACTTGGGAGTCAGCAATTCATTGTATGAGCACACAACTTCTCTTTATAGGGAACTATGGGGGTCATTTATTAAGACCGGAGTTTTAGACATTGGTCTTAATAAGCTCTTTAGCTGGCGGTAGATGCGCAGAAGTTATGTAGAGATGCCGACCTCTACAGAACTTTGGCGTTTCTATTGCCAGTCTAAATGTAAGACAGCTTCCTTGCTGGCTTAAATTAAGACCATTTTCTATGCCTAAAAGAGGTGTAGAAAATGATAAATGAGACGGGCCCACTTTTTAGACCTGGCATGAGCAGGGAAAAGTCAGATTGCTTCGCAAATGACATTTGAACCGCAATCTATGCCAGAAATGCCCCTAACATAGGTGTATTTCTAATAGTAAGTGACCCTCTATGTTCTCCAAGTTCGTACTGGACCATCAAAATACGAAAAAGTCCTCTAGTGAACCCAAGATCTCATACAGTAATGGGACATTAATATAACAAGGCCCCAAAGATCTAGAAAAAAATTTGGGAGAAGACATCCCTTGACTTTTGCAAATTTATTTGTGATAATCCTGTGAAATCCTAATTCCACTTGTCTGTAATCTATTAATATAATCCTTAGCAACATCTTGGTGTAGATTTTCCAAATAGATCTTTCCTTCTTCACATGTGTCAGTGATCTCCTATATTGATGTCTATCTCATACCCCCAAGTGTCCCTCTTTTGGAGGGACAGTCCCTCTTTTTTTACCAAAGTGCCCCATTTCATAAATTTGGCGAAGGCACAGAACTCAAAAACAGACTTAAAACTGCTACAAAAAAAACACAAATGATAACTGTCCCCATCATGTCTAATACCCTACAATTTGCTTCTCCGCTGTCTAGAGAGACAGCTAAATTCTGTGTTTCTATAAATTTAGAAGTAGGGATGAATGGATCACAACTGCTTCACTATGAGATCACTATGTCAGCACTCAGGGGAGGGGAACAGACCAGAGAAGCTACTGAGTTATTCCACCTCTGACTGCTGGAGAAGGTGGACCATGAGGATAGACACTAGGTTATGCTACCATTACAATATCACAAATACTTCATTTAATATTCTCTATTTTTTTGCATAGTAATACTTTTCGTTGGATAATCCCTTTAAGGGATTATCAGGCTAGACCTTAATAGGCTAATTCAAAGTATCAAATATAAATCAAAGCATCATGGTGCAGTACAGTAGTACTATATCTAAGGTAATCCCAGCTACTACCAGTGCTAATGTATTAACTGAAAGGGATATTTGCCATCTTGGACACTGGGGACATTTCATTAGGAGGATGCTGCTTGGCTATTTTCACCACTCCCATAGAAATGAATGCAGGGAGGTAGCGATATGCCCCCGATGCCCAAGATGGGAATACCCCTTTAATACATGTATCATAAATGTTCATCCCAATGTCTAATAGCAAGTACGTTTTCATACTAGGAGTTACACAAGCCATTGAGACAGGTGTACCATGGCCATGTACAAAGAAGAGCCCTAACATTAAGAGCATCATAATGACGTTTGCATTTATTATACACAAAGTAAGAGGAGTTGGCAAAATATAATAAAACAATAGTATAGATAGATGTGTCTAAGCTTGTTAATGCGAAAAAGATTTGAGGTTCTCTCGTGACAACTTCCTGGCATATGCGGAGTTTGGGAATGTGGCCCTCATAGAAGGGATTCCCTTGTTTGGAAGACCCTTTTTTGTAATCCAGAGCAGAGATCCACCATCAGAGAGGATGGTCAGCCATTAATTTGGTAAGACAACATTTCCCTATGGCATATTCCTGCATCTATAGCTTGTTGGTGATCACCAGGCCAGCTTCAATTGATAATGGTGTTGGGAATGTCTCACTGGAACAGTCCCTTTCCATACACTCAAAAGGGTCACCAATTCATTCGAATGACAGGTGTGAATTACTACATTACCAGTCACAACTTTATTTTCAGAATCCTGACCTGCCAAAATAAGCTGACCACTGGGTGATCTCGATTGAGATAGGTTAGTCAAGGTGAGACGTACATTGAATGGTATAGTAGTGAAGAATACAATTTTGGCTACCGATCAAGGCAAGATTTTTAGATGCCGGGGTGACATCCTGTAAACCACAGCATCCAATCACTGACCTCAGTAGTGTGTGCTACGAGACCACAGAGGTCAGTGAATGGCCTCAACGTTATGAGACATCACCACTGAAGCAAAAAAAGGTTCATGGCTGCAGAGGATGGAGTGGTGGGGCTGGGTTGGAGGAGACAACCCCTATTGAGGCTACTTTAAACAAATTAAAGGGTCCAATCCAACATATCAAGAAACCCCAGATACAAAATGTTAGCATTTTTTTTCATACATCCTGGAAACCAGTCCAACCATGTGGCTGAATAAAGATGATGTCAGTTTTTAAAACTTTGAACACTTGAAACACTGAAGATAATGGGCCGATACACAGTAATAAGAGGGTGCAAAGGTGCATAGCAGTTTCCAAAAGGCCTGGAGCCTGAGAGAGCCCAAAAGCTTCTCTGCCACATAAGACATCAACTTTATACCTAGCACATGGTAGGTGGGGACCCTGTTGAAGATTTTGCACCAAGATCTTTAAGTTACACCTGAATTGATGACCCGCCATCAGATCTGGGGGACAAAAAGGCCTTCATTGAAATGTCCTAAAACAGGGTGGCTCACAAAAAAGTAACCCGCCTCCAACCATAGCAACCAATGAGAGCTCAGTTTTCAGTTCCTACAGGCCTCTGAAAAAATGAAAGCTGAGCTCTGGTTGGTTGCTATGGACAACTAAGACAAATTTACTATTAGGCAGTTTGATTTAGAGATCTTGGAGGCAGGATACTTTTTTCGTGGGCTACCCTGTAGTACATCTGTGGTGTGTATGTAACAACTGTCATCTCCATCAATTTCCTCTGCTAAGAAGACTCATTCTCACTTTCATCTCTCCTGGATCCCATGTCTCCAGTAGAAGAGGCAAAAAAAAAAAAAAAACTGCAGCTAAATGAGGTACCCAATTAAAGAAGTGATGGTTAGTTGTGCGGCCAAAATATTTTAAAGCCTCATTAGACACAGTTCTGTGTACAGCATGTTCTCAGGTTAATGGCGCTGTGTGCAGATTCACATTGGCCTAGAAACCACATCCTCTAATCTTGTGTTCAGCACCACAATTACAGAGATATCACAAGATTCTGCTTCCTCCCGCTGATCGGCCCGTATTATGGAAATGAAGTGGAACCCAACTGAACGCTAATACTGAAGAGACTCCACCATGTAAGCTATCGAAAAAGGGGCCCAAAACCAAGATTGTGGGGACAGACACTAAGGGCTCATGCACATGTTTTTTTGCGTTCCGTATACGGACCGTATACAGAACTATTCATTTCAATGGATCCGCAAAAAAAATGGAAGGTACTCCGTATGCCTTCTGTTTCCGTTTTTCCGTTCCGTTCAAAGATAGAACATGTCCAATTATTGTCCGCGTAACGGACAAGGATAGTACTGTTCTATCAGGGGCCAGCTGTTCCGTTCCGCAAAAAATGGAATGCACACGAACATCATCCATATTCTTTGCGGATATGTTTTTTGCGGACCGCAAAATACTAAAAATGCAATACGGTCGTCTGCGTGAGCCCTAATAATACTATTTACAGTATTTATATAGCGCCACCATATTCGTCAGCGTTTTAGAAATTCATAGGGTTCATGTACAAAACAAAGTAACTGGCTAATGTACAACTTGGAGTTAGGGCCCTGCTCGCAAGAGCTTACAATCTGTGAGGAATTGGGGGTGACACATAAGGTAGTTGATTGTGATAAGTAGGATTCGAGCGATCTGCTTCAGGTTTGGATCTGGTAGAGTATCGAGTTTAGGCCAGAGGAGTTGGTGGGGGAGAGGTTTAGTCGGGGAAGTCATTTTAGGTAGCTTGATGAGCCTGCCTGAAAAGATGATGTGTTTTTAAGGCACTTATCAAGGTAGATAAGTTGTGAATTGACCTAATATTCTGGGGCAGAGTATTCCAGAGAGTAGGTGCAGCTTGAGAAAAGTCTTGAAGACGGGTGTGAGAGGTCCGAATTATGGAGGCTATTAATCTTAGGTCACAAACAGAACGGAGAGCAAGAGTAGGGTGGTAGATGGAGATGAGGGAGGAGATATATGGAGGTGCAGCACTGTGGAGAGCTTTGTGGGTGAGAAGTTTGAACTGTATTCTGTGGTGGATGGGCAACCAGTGAAGTGACTGGCACAGACTAGTAGCATCAGTGTAGCGGTTGGATGGATAGAGGAGCCTGGCTGTAGGATTTAGAACAGACTGAAGGGGGGGAGAGTTAGTGAGAGGAAGACCGATTAGTAATACGTTGCAGTAGTCAAGACAAGAATGAATCAGGGCAACATCAAGAGTTTTTGCCGTTTCCACCAAAAGAAAAGGGCGGATTCTGGCGATATTCTTGAGGTGCAGACGACAAGAGCGTGTAAGTGATTGAATATGGGGAACAAAGGAAAGCTCAGAGTCAAATGTGGCCCCAAGACAGTGGGCATGTTGCACAGAAGTTATGATAGTGCTGCAGGCCGAAATTGAAATATCAAGTTAAGGTGGGTTAGTAGATGGGGGAAAGACAAGAAGTTCAGTTTTTGAGAGGTTCAGTTTTAGATACAGAATGGACATGATGTTAGACATAGCTGCCAGACAGTTACTGGTGTTTTGGAGTAAAGCAGACACTACATGAATGTATATTTCAGCATTTGTTTTTTACATAATTCTCTTATAAGTGTCTGAATAAGTCGTATAATTTATTCTGTAGTGCTCCAATGCAGCTAAAATACAAAAAAGTTACTATTTTCTTCATGAAATCTCCAGCCGTTTTGTGTATACAGAATTTATACAGACCTATGCATCTACATGGTTACAGACTACAAACAAACCCTGTGGACTCTGATCCTGCAGACATGAATTACTCCCTTCCATCAATCCCCTCTTCTACTGCCTGTAGGCAATCAAGGAGAGGGGCAGAGGGAGTGAGTGATCAGTCTAGACACAGGGTTTGTTTGTGGTGTGTAGACGTTCGGGTACGGCCACACGGTCAGGTTTCCTGATGAAGTTTTGGAAGCCAAAACCAGAAGTGAATAAAAGAAAAAGTCATATCTGTCTTTTTTACTTTGTCTCCTTTTATGATCTGCTCTTGAGTTTGGCTTCCAAAACTGTATCAGGAAAACTGACCATGCGGCCGTGCCCTTATAGGAGCTGAATGCACAAGCCATCAGGAATATTTTAAATGAAGACTACCTTCAAAGATGTTGTTTTATGTTGTAAAGCAATGCAAATACATGGCAACATTTTGTTGCATAAGTATACAAACCCTTTAAGATTTTCAAGTTTTTTGGGGTTATTTAACAAACTAGTGTAAAGTAGAACTGGCTTAGTTGCGCATAGCAACCAATCAAATTCCTCCTTTCATTTTTCAAAATAGCTCTGAAAAATGAAAAGTGGAATCTGATTGGTTGCTATGCACAACCAGTATGGACAGCCAGTAGATACTAAGCCAGTTCTACATTACTCCAGTTTGATAAATGACCCCATTAGTGTTTACCACTAATGCTTCTCTTCTTGATATTGTACAAGATAAAAGTTATAGATTTAGGGTTTAGTTGTCATTCAGAATTCACTATCTAATCTGTGGAAATAAAGCACTGGCCTCTGAGAGATTCTCAAGAACCTGTCCTTCGGATGGACCCTCAAGGTCCCACTGTAGATATGACCGCCTGGACCCCACAATCAGCAGAATAGTGACAAAGGCACTTGTTAAAAGTCATGCGAGTAGAATTGCTAACCACATTTTTATAACTACTCAGGTAGCAGCAATAGCAGCGGCAGCGGTGGACTGAGGAGCCTAGGACCACCCAGTAAAATTTATTATGGGGGTCCACTGTGCAGTTACTTGCAATATTACTCGCACAGCAACAGGCCTCAGGCAGAAGCAAGACACTGCAAGATGACTGGTGATTTGTGCCCCTGTAGCTAAATAAGCCAGGAGGGAGGATATTCATTGACCTGCCTCTGCACCTAGATGTCATCCCCGTCACCAATGCATCTATATAATAATAAGCTGGGTAGTTTGCTGAATAATCCACCCAAATTATTATATGGACAGATAGACTGACTAAGATGCTGTATGCCGCCTATGTTTGTAGTACAGTGAAAGTACTGTGCTACGCATAGCTTATTCAGAAGTAGGGATGACCACCGGGGAATTTACCTTCTCCAATGTGGGCCAGCTCAAGCCTGAGAAACTGTCAGGAGGGCCCGCCGCCCAACAACTAAGGTTGCTCATATCCATTTAGAAATACAGTGCAGTTGATGATCACTATGGATAAGCCTACATTACTTTTTGCATTATTTCTGTGCCGTGACATCCCTGCATTGTTCCTTGTTCTTTGACATTCTGTGTTCGATATGCATCAATGTGTGAGCTATGCTCGTCCTATGATATCACAGTGTGTCATGATTTCTGTATTGTAAAATCACTTCTTGTATAATTCCTGTGCTGTAAACTGTAATGTCACTGAGTAGTTCACACCTGTTCTGTGACATCACTTTGAGCATTACTCTTGCACTGTGACATCACTGTGCTAATTATTCCAACTACTGTGATATCACTGTGTGCATTATCCCTGTACTCTGACATTACTGCTTGTAACATTCCTGTACTGTACACTGTTGGAGTTCTGTGACATCACTGTGTGCATTATTCCTGTACTGTGACATCACTGCTTGTATCATTCCTGTACTGTACACTGTCGCAGTTCTGTGACATCACTGTGTGCATTATTCCTGTACTGTGACATCACAGTTCTGTGATATCACTGTGTGCATTATTCCTGTAACGTGACATCACTGCTTGTATCATTCCTGTACTGTACACTACAATGTCGCAGTTCTGTGATATCACTGTGTGCATTAATCCTGTAATGTGACATCACGGGCTTGTATCCTCCCTGCACTGTACACTACAATGTCGCAGTTCTGTGATATCACTGTGTGCATTATTCCTGTAATGTGACATCACTGCTTGTATCATTCCTGTACTGTACACTACAATTTCGCCGTTCTGTGACATCACTGTGTGCATTAATCCTGTAATGTGACATCACGGGCTTGTATCCTCCCTGCACTGTACACTATAATGTTGCATTTCTCTGACATCACTGTGTGCATTATTCCTGTACTGTGACATCACTGCTTGTATCATTCCTGTACTGTACACTACAATGTCAACGTTCTGTGACATCACTGTGTGCATTAATCCTGTACTGTGACATCACGGGCTTGTATCCTCCCTGCACTGTACACTATAATGTCGCATTTCTGTGACATCACTGTGTGCATTATTCCTGTAATGTGACATCACTGCTTGTATCATTCCTGTACTGTACACTACAATGTCGCAGTTCTGTGACATCACTGTGTGCATTAATCCTGTACTGTGACATCACTGCTTGTATCATTCCTGTACTGTACACTACAATGTCGCCGTTCTGTGACATCACTGTGTGCATTATTCCTGTACTGTGACATCACTGCTTGTATCATTCCTGTACTGTACACTACAATGTCGACGTTCTGTGACATCACTGTGTGCATTAATCCTGTACTGTGACATCACGGGCTTCTATCCTCCCTGCACTGTACACTATAATGTCGCATTTCTGTGACATCACTGTGTGCATTATTCCCATACTGTGACATCACAGTTTATATAATTCCTGGGCTGTAAGCTTGAATTTCAATCAGAGGTTTTTCTGGTGTAGGTAGAGATGTCCAGGCACTCATGTGTAGGGTTGGGTCTCCCTATAGAATTATTGCTTGAAGCTCCTCAATCCCAAAACGATATATTACAAAATTATATTTGGGTAACAGAAAAGAAATGTACTCTAGAATGTATAAAATATGATATTAATACACACATCAAAAATGTAAATATAAAATCTATGTGAATGCATATGGCAAGGATGTTCTACACATGCAGCGTCTGAACATGGACGTTATGGGGGGGCTCTACTAGGCAATGCTAATTAATCAATTACGACACCCTGCTAAATGGAGCTCTATGCTTGTGCCAATTGTTTGAGGTCCATAATATATAATGGAAGAGTGAATGCCCAAATGTATACATATAACATATAATATCTGGGATCAGAAGCTGATCAATAATGACATCAATCATTCTGTCCCCGTACTGACCTGCTGCCATTTTATTATGTGCACACCCTCGGGCATAGGGGCCTAATTGTATTTTCAAGCTCTTTAATCGGCATGGGTATGAGGCATCCTTTCTGCTACAGAACAAGTGCCCAGGATGGCTGGCATTGTATCATTATATCCAGCATTTGGCAAGAGGGCCAGATCTGTATTGTACAATGATTCCGTCATTAATGTGTCCCCACTGTGCCCACCTATAGCAGTGGTCCTCTTGCCTATGGGCACATAAGGAACTTGTTGCAACGGCTTCCTCTACACCTTCCACAGCTATAACACGGGTGTACATGACTTTTTAATATGAAAAGAGATATTACATTTTAATTTAAAGTTTAAAACTCCATTCTGAAGTCGGCCACCAGGATTTGCAGACCACTAAAAAAAATTGAGAGGAGCACACTCTGGATAAAGCTGTATATTTAACATTGTCTAGAATTACAGTCCAAAAATGATTTCTATTTTTAGGTAAACAAATCCTAAAGGGGTTTTTCAAGTGTTTTTTTTTTTTTTTACTGATGACCTAACCTCTGGTAGCTCATCATTATAATTATAATCTTTATTAATATAGCACCAACATATTCCGCAGCGCTTTACACTCAGGGGATTCAAGTACAGAGTCATAAATAACATAGCAGCAAACAGGTCTACAATTAACACAAGAAGAATGAGGAGCTCACAAGAGCTTACAATCTATCAGGAGATCGGGTGACACAGAAGGTGACAAGTGCTTATTTCATACAACGGCCCGGCCATCTTAACACAATAGGGGAGTAGATATAAAGCTGCATGAGCCGATCACCAGTAGATACTGTATATGTATAGCATTTGAGTGCATGGGGTGTGGTTGATAGTAATGGGTCAGGTTCGGGAGCGGTGAATAGAGAAGAGTAAGATCAGGGGATATGATAGGCTACCCTAAAAATATGTGTTTTTAGGGAGCCCATAAAGCTGTGGATGTTATGAACTAACCTATTTGCTTGGGGTACTGCATTCCAGAGAACTGGAGCAGCTCCAGAGAAGTCTTGGAGACGGGAGTGAGAGGTTGGGATTATGGTGGATATCAGTTGCAAACCCCAGGACTCCCGCTAATCAGCTTTTGGAGAAGGCAGCAGCGCCCGCAGTAGAGCTGCGGCCTTCTCTCTGCTTACCAGGCACAGTGCCGTACATTGTATAGTGGCTGTGCTTGGTATTGCAGCTCAGCTCTATTCACTTCAATCTGCATCTACACCATGTGACCGATGAACATGATATTACACGGCCTAGGAATAGCTGGAAAAGGACGTGACGCTACTGCAAGCGACTGCGGCTTCTCAAACAGCTGATCAGCGGGGGTTGGACTAGATACCGATCCAGAGAATAGGTCATCAGTAAAAAAACACTTGGAAAACTCCTTTAAATGGATTGGATCCTGAACAAAATGTATTACCTATCCACAGGATAGTTGATAAATGTATGATCACTGGGGGGGGTCTGACTGCCGGAATCTCCACCAATCAGGAGAACAAGCATCCCCAGTATGAATAGAGGAGTAATGCATATGTCTGACTACTACTGCTATCTTCACCTCTATAGCAAGGATGGCCTACCTAAGGCTCTCCAGCTGTTGCAAAACAACAACTCCCAGCATGCTCCCCCTGCCTACAGCTATCAGCCTACAGCAGGCCATCCCTGCTCTATAGGATTGCCAGGAATAGACAAGGACTGAATTCCAATAGGCCGTGAACAGAGCGGTGGTCATGCATGCACTGACACAGGAGACTTGGGTAACCCCAGCAATTAAACATTTATCACTTTCATCACTGTATAGGGAAAAGTTATGCAACTTTTTAATATATCTTGTGGTTCCGTTTTTCACCATTTTTAATATCTCGGCTTGCTATTAGTGAATAAGCCCAGTCTTGATTACATTCAGAGGCTGAAAACACTGTACCGGCTCTAGGTAAATTTCTGTGAAGTAAAATAAGCAGTGCATAAAATTTCACCCTGTCATGATAGTTTGCTACAATGTATCAGTGCAGGTAAAATGAGCCTACAGCCCAGACTGTTTGGTCACAGAGGATTGTCTACACTGAGAACTACTGTAGCAAATCTTCTATAAGACTCTGTTCATCTTAGTGTCATGGTTGCACTTCTAAGGCTAGTTTCACATCTGTGGCAGAGCCTCCGGAAGGCTGTTTTGAGGGTTGATGCTGAAAAACCGGCCGGACAAAAATCTTTATCTGCAGCATTTTTTGTCCAGATGATTCTCATTATATTTGCCTGGTAGCGGCTGGATATCTCTCGGACCCCATTAAAGTCAATGGGCTCCGGCAGGCAGGCGGAAGTTCTGCCGGAAGATCTGCTGCAGAAGTAAAAATAACAGTTATACCTGACACATATTCAGTTGGATCCCGATGAATCCTGACAGACCCCACAGACTGGGGTCTGTCAGAAATTCCAGTATAGGGGTGACTGCATCGCTAATCGGAGCAGTGGCGCAGGGTACAATTTGCCAGAGCCAGGCTAGATATACAGCCTTGCCCAATCAACAGGCAAGTGGGCGCTACTTCCCCAGTGGGGACAGCCCCTCACTGAGGAGACAAATCAATTTGTTACAATCAACGGATACGTTTTCTATTGTGTCCGATCTGGCTGATCTGGCTCCATTGACTTACATTGTCGATGATCCCTCTTGCTCCACACCACATTGCGGACAGAAAAAAGCTGTGTTATTCTGTCCGCAATGGGGACGCAACCAAACAGAATGGAATGCATTCTGGTGCACTCCATTTCATTCCATTTTGTCCCCATTGACAATAGTGGATCTCAATAGCGGAAAAGGAAAGCGCAGATGTGAAAGTAGCCTAACTGAGTGGAGCATACTGGGAGCTGTGGTTGGTTGGAGCGCTGGAGGTTGTTGACTTTTGGGGGGGAGGGGACACACACACCATTTTTGGTTACCTCATTCCTAAAACAAATTTAGCTGCAATAACTGCTGTATTACTAGTATATTTATTAATAGTTTTCTTTTGGACAAAGTGCAAGATCTCGTGATACCCAGTGAGATCACGTTTTCTGAGAACATATGCTGCCATGGAGGTTGTGGGAAGCCACTGTGGATGAAGTGATCACATCACCAGCAAGTTTGGACCCAGCCAGCTCTCCGCTTGTTACTTATGAAGCAGGCAAGATAGTGTCAGAGTGTCAGTGGATTATTTTTTTTTGGTATATTTTTCTCTGGGGGGGAGTGGGGGTTATGATTTTTCATTTGAAACAAATACCCCTTTTCTACTGATAGGTCCTCCTTAAATACATATAGTATATTAAAAACGTGTAAACTGTAGAACTTTTCATTACACGATGATTATTCTGGTCGCATCCAGGATTGCAGGGGCATTGCAGTGTAGCAGTGACACCATAGAAATAAATGGGGTACACTGCAATGCCCCTGCAATCCTAGACGCGACAACCAGCCATACCATAAAATTTGAAAATACAAGGTTGTACATTTTTTGTCCCACAGATCAAATAACCAGAGCAATATTTACATGTTAAGATGGCAATCCGACTTATACCAATGTCCAGACATTTCTGTGACTAGTCACAGGCCACAGCAGATGACCATGCATGCCCAGTAAGCTCCTTTACATATCTCCCTATTTTTGAATGGTTAAAAAGGGACACTTATGATTAGCTGTGTACATAATAAGATTTTAAAAAATCTCATTGCAGTAATGTAAAGTTTCAAACTATAACAAATCATCATATAGTATATGTCATTTTGTGTTCTATATAGACCAGATACCTTCTGAAACACTACCGTAAATTTAGTAAATCATTTTTTCCCAGGACAAAAAGAGGAACATTCAAAGACGTACAGAGAGATCTGGGTCAAAAGTAGCGACTTTCCCTAATATATATATATATATACGTATATAGTTTTTCCATCATTCAAAGTGAATGTTCACCTTTAAAGGACTTGTCTGAGGTAATGAAAACTATCTAAAGCCAGGATTTGTGTTAGGCTACATTCTAACCAGCAAAGAAGATCCCAGCAGACGTACTTGTTTCCAATCAGTTTTATTCTTTTATTGTAACTACAAGATAATAACAGGGCGCGTTTCGGCCCGTCCAGCCTTTCTCAACTTGCTTCACAGGCTACATTCTAACGACGGACACACTGTCAATTTTTCATGGCCCTTTTTCAACCTATTGTGCATCCATTTTCTCTCTGTTCGTTTTTAGGCTAGGGCTACATGGCGACATGTGTCGCAGAAAAGTTGCTCAAGATTTTTTATAATGATAGTGAATGATGTCACACTGAGACATGCTGCGACTACGACACGACAGTCGGAAAAAATCCATCCAAGTTGGATGTCTCGAAATGGTGTGCGACATTGGTGCAATATCAATGTCATGCGACACGTCGCAGTGTAGTTGTACCCTTTTTTTAAAAAATGGCCACTAAAAATGGGTGATTTTCATGGGGTTTTTAAGTTAAAACTTCAGCCCCTACAGAGCCCTCAGTGTGTGTATATATATAGTATATATATAGATAGTATAGATAATGGCACCCTTAGTGCCTCCTGGTAGTTATAATAGCCCATAGGTTGTGCCCCAGTATACATATTAGCCCCCAGATTTGCTCCCATACATAATGCCCCCACCTTTCCCACATCCCCGCTAGTACTGATATTAAAAAATATATATAAAATACTCACCTCCTCCACTTGAACATGTGGGGACGTTCACACCTAAAACCCTCGCTCTTCACTGGATGCAGCAGGACCTGACGTTCCCGACACTGTGACGTCACAACACTGGAAGAGCAGGTCCTGCTACATTCAGTGAATAGCGAGGGCTTAAGGTGTGAGTGTCCCCACATGTTCAAGTGGATGAGTTTTTTAAAATATCATTTTACCCCTGAAAGACCCTTGTAGCCAATTTTAATGGCCATCACACTAGTGCAGTCCTGTCTGTACAACCCATTTGATCTGGCAGTGAAAATGGACTAAAATAGGACATATTCACTGGCTTTTAACCCCTTCCCAACCAGCGCCAGGTCTTTAAAGATATAGCCACAGGGTGCCTGTTGTTTCATACAGCAGACACCCGCAGCTCATCTCCACGTTGCAGACTTTTAACACTTCAGATGCCCTGGTCAATCCTGACCACAGCATCTGAGCATGTGCAAATCCGGAAGCTCCTGCTCCCTCAGGCGGCAATCGGAAGAGCCGAAGCTTGTATGCAGCAGACTTTGTCATAGAGAATGACAGGAGGCTGCTTCATAGTGTTTTCTATGGAGCCCCTGTCTGTAGCAAGGCTCCAATGGAAACTAGTACATTTCTCATACACTCCAATGCTAATGCATTGGTTCTATGAGAAAAACTTTCTAATGATTTTTTGTTATAGTTCCCTATGGGAACTATAAAAAAGAGTAGAAAATAAAATAACAATAATAAAGCTTTTAAAAATAAAATAAAAATATAAACATTCAAATCACTCCCCTTATATACAAATATTTTCCCCATATGGCAAACGGCGAAACACAGCTCTGTACACATAACTAACTACAAGAAAGTTATAGAGGTCATCGTATGGAAACAAAAAAATATTTTTCCAAGGTTTTATTATTATTTTTTCAGTATCAAGAAAAACTATACATATAAGGTATCGTCGGATTCGGACTGACTTGTAGACTGAAAGTAACTGGTATGTTTTATCGCATATTAAACATCATAAATAAAAAAAAAACGTAAAATTGTGGCAGCATTGCTTTTTTTTTATCTAATTCCACCCCATTTGGAAACATTTTTCCTGCTTCCCACTACATGATGTGCAATATTAAATGGTGGCGTTGGAAAGTACAACTTGTCCTGCAAAAAACAAGCCCTCATAGGGTTATGTGAACAGAATAGTAAAAAAAAAAAAAGATGTCTCTAGTGGTAGAAAGGGTTAAAAAAAAAGCCCATGTGAATAGCACCACACGCTTTAATTGGCTCTGAAAACAGCTGTGTGATGGCCGCATTTCACAGTTGTGTGAATGTGGCCTTAAAGTAAGAAAAGAGGCTGTAATCCCCCTTTTAAAATCTCACTGCATCCAGTGCCTCTGCTCTGGCCCTACTCGCAAGGCTTTGTTTACATAGCTGCAGCAGTAACGCAGCCCTACACCCCACCTGACTACTGCAGCCAATCACTGGCCACCTCAGTGGTCTCCCACAGTATACAGCTGAGGCCAGTGATTGGCTGCAGTGGTGATGTGGCGTATACCGGCACATCATTGCTGCAGTCAAGTACACAGTGCCCAGGGGGATGACTGGAGCAGCGGTACTGGATGTAATGAGTACAGCTTCTTTTCTTATTTTAGCACAATCCCTGGCTTTGAGCAAGTTTTTTATGATCAAAGACAAACCCATTAATCACTACTGTTACCTATAGAAACAACCTACCTAAAAAAGTGAATCAGTTCATAAATAAAATACATTACTAATATTGTACTGACTGTATGTCGAATCACAATGCATCAGGCTTCAGATCTAAAATCTCCCACCACTTCCGGCTGGCCTAATGTCTGCACAGAGCTTCCTCTAGTGATTTGCATCATACGAGGTGTTCTCTTTATGCCAGGGTCTGTACAGTAATCTTATAGAGGAAAAATTCACTGTCTCATTATATTAAAGGAGGTCTGCAAAGCAGTTAGGGGTGCGTCTGACAACAAGCTTGTGGACTGTCGCACACTAGCAATCAGCAGAAGTGTAAATGCAGCTCTGAAGTACAACACAGCATGTAACTCATGCACATGACTGTATTTTTAAAACAGCTAGCCCACTAATCCATACATTACAATGGTCAAATATCCATCTTATTCACAGATCCAGGTGCTTGTCTGTCTTTGTAGATAAGAATAGCCCTTGATGGGAGTAAGAAAAAAACTGAATGCACATGGAAGCTATCCATTTTTGGGAGGGTTTGAAAATCAGATACGGCGTTCTGCGTGAGGTCTTAAAGGGGGCCTCAGCGGTTTTGACCATGCTAAACTGTTGCCAGCATCAGGCATGGGACAGGGAGAACAGGACAAACATACCTTTTGCAGAGTTATTATTATCAGTAGTGCAAATATGAATTGTTATTCTGCCAGGTTCTTCTCCTGCAAGTGCCCAGGGGGTGATGCTTCACTATGAAGTGCGCTCTGCATTGAGCTGCTTCACAACCTCTGCTCTTAGTGATAACTACAGCATCCAACCAAGAGACGGCTACATCTCTCAGGGCAGAGGGGAGGAGATGTGTAGCAGCTTAATGAAAAGAGCATAAAGCACATCACAGCGAATCTCCACCTCCTGGGCACTTGCAGGAGCAGAACCTGGCAGAATTAAAGGGCATCTGTCAGCAGATTTGCACCTATGAAACTGGCTGACCTGTTACATGTGCACTTGGCAGCTGAAGGCATCTGTGTTGGTCCCATGTTCATATGTGCCCGCATTGCTGAGAAACATTGTCTTAATATATGCAAATAAGCCTCTAGGAGCAACGGGGCCATCTCTCTGCAACTGCTGTACTCGCTTTACTTTAATTAACAGGTCCAGGCAGTGTAAACATGATCACACCTGGTCCTGTCAACCAGAGTGCAGAGGACGCAGCAGTTGCAGAGAGAGCAGAGCCTCTAGGTGTAATGGTAACACCCCCGCTGCTCCTAGAGGCTCATTTGAATACATAAAAACTCTATTTTTCTCATTAATGCGGGCACATATGAATATGTGACATAGAAACATAGAAACATAGAAACATACAATGTGTCGGCAGATAAGAACCATTTGGCCCATCTAGTCTGCCCAATATGCTGAATACTATGGATAGCCCCAGGCCCTATCTTATATGAAGGATGGCCTTATGCCTATTGCCCTTATGCCTTATGACCAACACGGATGTCTTCAGCTGCCAAGTGCACATGGAATAGGTAAGCCATTTTCATCTGTATAAATCTGTTGACTGATGCCCTTTTAAAGTCAATATTCACACTACTCCTGCTCTGCAAAAGATATGTTTGTACGGATCCACTCAACCCTGACCTAGCGCTTTCAGCAGATTAACATGGTCAAAACTGTGGAAAGAGTCATCAACTTATTAGCCCCAGCATTGGACTGGCCCACCAGAGGATCCTCCGGCGGGCCCAGGTTCTGATACCATAGTTGATCCCAGATGTCCAGGAGAAAAAAAAAACATTTGGTGCTGATTTTGGAGCCAATAACTTGCAACTAGGACCAATTTCCTAGACTTTTGATGATATGGGGGCTGGGCCCAAAGAATAATTTCCTCTAGTGGGCCCGTCCCTGATTAGCCCTATGCCTGCATACTTTTTACATGTGAACATAGCAGTTTATGATACCTTGCCAGGTTGCATGTCTAGGCTGCGACTCCGGTGGTCAGCCAGCATCAGCAATACCCATACACTGTGCAGTAACACCATAGGCCGTTCATTTTTAAAGAAAACGATTACGCTGTCAGTTCCCAAATACAAAACTCAGCGGTTTCCCTTTTCTAAGCCTATATTTACGCCTTGTGTCCAAACTGATCTCGAGGACTATGCAAAACCTGCACAGAGAGTCCATACAACATATACAAGAGCACAGGAGAGGAGCGCAAGGAACAATATACTGTTCCATGTACGGCAAATGCCCCCAAGTTTCCACACCACTTTCATGTCGGCCCATTCCAAATTCATTATGAAATAGCAACATTGTATCGGCGACAGCCTGTATATAGGTATGCAGCACTAAAGCCGGTGTTAGGACGGCAACAATACCAGACGCACAATACAACTGTATATGATAATGGCCTAATACAGCAGGCCCAAGCAGAAACTTTACATCACGTGAATTAACTCTGCAGCTGCCATAACAAATGATGACTGGGGAGTGCATTGAGTCGTTATTGTACATCAAGGTTAATCACTGCATATTTAATTCCTTAGCTATTGATATTGGTTTAGGAAGATCCATTGACCGCTGCTGCACATGCAGCTTTCGTGAGGGTCTGAAATGCATTGCCGGGTTTTGGCTGGAGCATCCTCTACATACATATACGGTAGACGCTATAGATTGTATGTATGCAGTGGATGCTGTCATGCTGGATTACACAGAGACTTAAGGGAGCCATCACTTACTCCATTTTAAACAGCGACTTGTCATCTAAGATACATAGTTGTCCTTTTTTCCTCCTCCACTGCAGAGCTGTCTCGCTGGCCTGGGGAGGGTTAACCACAGGACAAGGGATACACACAGAATTGCAAAGACCATTCTCAGCACACACAATCCTTGCACAATGGATGCATCATCTTAAAGTGCCCCCTCCTTCCCAACGGTGCCAATAAATAAATAAAAAAAATAAAAAATGGGGGGGGGGGGTAAAAATTGGAGAGTGGGGTTAATTACGCAGGCACTAGAATTTCAGCCAAGCCCCCTCCCCCCTACCTCATTCCCTCTTGAATAGAGAGACAGACGAAAGCCATAGCAGCCTCGATAAACAGGAATGGAGCAAGACAGCATACACTCTCACATATATATACACACACATGGGTGAATGGGGGTGGGGTGGAGGGGGCGGAATGTGTGTAGCAGCAGAGAGAGAGAAAGAAAGATGAATGAATTGTGTGAATGAATAAGAAATGAATGGAAGTTAAAGGCAATGCTAGGCCCTCCGCGGAAGAGGCAGCATCATCACAGTGTGTGTCTAGGGAAAGGGAGGGGGGGTTTAAAGCCCCCTCTCAGCCCCCCCCCCCCCATGCACACACACACACACACGCACACCCACCCACCGATAATGCATATAAAACAGTACTGTGAAAGGAGGAAAGAAGGGCGACAAGAGACATTTTTTGCCGGTTCGAAAGACAGATCCTCTTTACCTGTAAATATACCAGACACTTCTCCTTCGGGGGCCCAATGCAGGCCAGCTAGAGGAGAGGGAGAGTTGCATCCTGCCATCTGACAAAGCCATGATGCTTCTCCGAACCTCAGAATTACAGCAGAGCTCAACCTCATTCTAAAAAGCCTCGCTGATATAGAGAGACAGAGAGAGAGAGAAAAAGAGAGAGAGAGAGGCAGTGCGCCTGTGATGGTATAGCAGCAGCGCAGCCGTCTGTACGCTAGCCTAGCCAAGACCCAGTGTAAGATACTCACATCATTGCCTCTGTGTGCCTGTGAGCAGGGCAGCAGTGCCCTGACTGTAGTCATTGGCAGACTGTTCAATCAAACCAGAGAGAGCAAGCCAGCAAGGGAACTGTTCCTGGTGCTGAAAGCTAACTGCTTGCTAGGGTCTTTTAACCCATGCCTGGAATGTACATGGGAACTCTGACGACCTGCTGATGGCTAAGTGAAGAAAAAAAAAATTCAACCAGGTCTTGTTGCCACTACTGAAGCTCAATGCAGAGCACAAGAAAAAAAAAATATCCCGGAAAATACATAGAGAAAAAGACTTGAGAAATAGACAATAGCACAGTAAGGGATGATTGTTAGAACTTGATTGAATAGGCGGAACTGGAAAGGCTGAAAACCTTCCCGCTGCATTGCTTGAGGAAGGACTGGAGATTTTAATGCCACTGACATTTAACATGCCATTGCTTCTATGGCTAAGGTAGGCGACCTGGGGCCTTCCAGATGTTTTGGAAGTACAATCCCCAGCATGTTGCGGGAGCCGCATGGGAGTGCTGGGACAGCTAAAGCTAGTTAATGGTTTAACATAGAAAATCTGCTGGGTGACATCCATTAATGGCACAAACCCCAAAGGACATAAATCTACATTATTTTGCAGAGTTAGATTTCTCCCAGCCACTACTGCTCTGCCTGTGTAAGTGCCTGTCGTGGTCCTTTTGGTAGCTTTGTCATTGGGTTCATTTATATTCATGAACAAGGAAGATCAGGGTGAACTATACCCATGTGGCCCATGTCATCAGCAAGCAATTCAATTCCTTTATTGGCTGTAATCTGTGGCCCCCCCAGGGACACCCTGGGTCGGCCACAGGCAGTAAGGGGCCCTGTGTAGGAACAGTGTAGCAGCCCTTGCTTTCCAGCTGTAAAGTGAAAGAGACTTCTTTCATAAACCTCAACCCTTAATGGGGTCCCAATCAAGACCGGGCCGGACCCGGGCTGCAAGCCTGGGGGGAGGCCTACATGACTGGGTTTGAATGAAGTGGGGGAATCTGGCAGGCATGTGGTTAATTTTAACTTGGGGAAGGGTGTAGCTGGTGGAAGGGGTGAGGTGGGTTTAAAAGGGTGGCTGGCAGGCGGGAAAGGGGCCATTTTATATGGGTATAGGAATGGTATCAGTCCCCGCACACCTGCTCTTGTAGATTGTGTGGCGATGTGAACAGTGTTGTGTTTGGTAAAGTCCCGGGGAAGCATTCTAAAAGCGGCTTTGGTTACACCAGGAATGAGTCACCAAGGTTCCCGGCCTTGGTAAAGTAAAAGCCCTAGTTTAGGTGTCCACTAAAGTAGTTGGTGGACACCATAATAGATAGTGTAGCTGGTTCCAGCTAGTCCAGGGCGGGCTTTTACTGGGAACAGGCAATGTGCTCGGTGGGTGCCTGTTCCCCATGCTTGATTCCAGGATTTTGGAGAATGCTCCTGTCCAGGGATGTTATGTAATCCTGTTGCTGGACTCTGGGAGAGAGAGGCCTGGAGCAGAGGCTCTGCATGTGGCCTCAGTCAGGAGGACTGAGGGGCCACGGGGCTAAGCGATAGCCTGAAGTTTGGGGGGACACCATGATGCCTGCAGTGGAAGAGTTACTAGGTCAGAGTCAGAAGGACTACTGGACCATAACCCCCCAAAGGTACTGAACGTGTTACAGGCCTGGAGGCTCCAGGACTGTGAGGCTGAGAAAACCACATGCGATCACCGTCTGTGAACGGTGCCTTAGGCGAGACAAGGACATCATCCTGTTTAGGCAGAGCCCAGGTGGGCAAGGTGTTTATTTTGGCTTTGTACTGTTATGTTACATGGATGTGCCGCAATAAAAGCACAGTTTGGACAAGAAAATCTATTGTCTGGCAAGATGTCTGTGAGAATGACCCCGAATAAGAGACGATGCCTTACAATTGCTACGTTCACAGTTTGGGGAGCTTTTTCTTGTGAGGGTTGTGGGGCCAGGTAGGTGGTTGCTGCAGATTGGCCAGGCAATTCTTTTTGTCATGGCGGCCTTGGCGGTTGGAGGTACTTGGAGTTGGTGTTAATGGTGGCTCTGGAGTGGTGGGGAGAGAGCTAAGAGGGCTGTGGACTCCTCAGGCATTGGAATCAAAGGTGCTAGATGGCGAGAATCTTCCCAGGTTGTTTCCTATGTTTGCACAGTTCTGCCTTTGAGCTGGCGGCTATCGGCTAGAGGTAATTTAGTTAGGGACAGGCAGATTTCTGCCAGGTTTTTTGGGGATCCTAGGACCCTCCCTGTTGGGTAAGTTATTCAGAAATGTTGGTGGGTCTTATGGAGAAAAGGGCCTTTGGCGATTTTATTTGTTATTTATATTATTTACAGTATGTCGTCTTGTTAATAAAATGGCTGCTGTGGCCAATTAAATCCACCTATGTATCTTTCTTGGGGATAGAAGAAACTGAGGAGATGGAAGCTTGGGGAGGAGAGTGATTTGACAATACCCTAGTCATGAGAATCCTTAGGGCCAGTTCACACTGAGTTTTTTTACACTGATGTTGGAAAGTTTCTGCCTCAAACTCGGCTCCGAAAAACAACTTCAAACAGCCTTCCATTACTTTTAATGGGAAAATTCAGTTGCGTGTTTTCTACTTGGAGGCGGAATCCAGACTCAATCTCCCATTGAAGAGAATGGGAAGTATTAAAAAAAAAAAAAAAAACAGTTCCGTGTCTGTGAAAGTGTTTTTTGTGTTTTTTTTCCAATTAAAACTATAATCTGAAAATGTAGTTCTGTATTGAAGTAAACACCCCTTGGTTAAAAATAAAGCTGTCAATAAAGCATCAAAAATGCACGAAAAGGCACAAAAATGCGCTGACAGATTTTCAGCCCTTACTGTAGTTCCTTGCATGCAGTCTATTAGATAGTAGATGAACCCCTACAGGGTCCTTTTACTGCTTGAAAGGTTTCATATAGGGTAGGCCCATCCCTGGGAATAGCTCCCTGAGAACTATAGGGCAGGGAAATAAACGCTTCAGTAATTTGACTCCATTTATATAGAAGTTGATAATGGTGATGGGCAGAGAATTACTGCCCCTGTTGACCTTGGAGGACTAGAAATCCAGATATCAATTAATGACAGAATTCAGTTCAGTCACACAGACTCATCAGACGCTCCCGCTGGAGGTGACGCCACTCATAGATATAGATGTTTTCATGAAGCTGTTTGGTCACTGTGTGGTGCCATCAGATGGTGTGTAGTGGCATTGTATGGCACTGCTACTGGGATACTGTATAGTATGTTATTAGTGCAGCGTATGGTGATTGAAGCATTGTATACCACTGTTATTGGAAACTGTATGAAAGTGCTATTTGGTCAACCTATGGCACTCTTTTGGCGTCATATTATATAGTGTGGCACTTATACTTGAAGGGCACAATGATCGTCTGGCGCTGCAGATGGTTACCCAAGTGACAGTTCAGGTTGGGAGCACATAATAATCAGGCAGGCAGTGATAACTTAACTCACGGAGACTTTACTCCAAAAAGGTTCTCAAGCTTAAAGGGGTTGGCCCCTTTTTGGCCAATGTGTACGCAAGATGACTATATGGCAATTATTAATATAGCCATTGTTGACATTCTGTGGCCATTCGTTAAATCTCAGAAGCCATGTCCCCTTGTTGTGAAATATTCTGTGCTGTCCGCATAGAGATCCTGTCCATAAGATAGCCGATGATGGAGGGTCATGTGACTGACACATCACTCAGCCTCCTTCATTCACACACACTACACCTGCACTAAACTCCCAACAATATACCGTACATGGCAGGTACAGTGTATATGACTGGAGGAGTGATTCACCTGATCACATGACCCTCCGTCAGTGGCCATTTTATGGACAGGATCCCCTAGAGGACAGCCAAGTCAAGGCCAAGAAGGTGGCATAGCTTATGACATATATAAAAAGACCCAGTATATCACCAAATGCTGTATTAGTAAGGGCTCATGCACACAAACGTATTTTCTTTCCATGTCCATTTGTTTTTTTTTCAATAGGTCCGCCAAAAAAAACGGAAGGTACTCTGTGTGCATTCTGTTTCCATATGTCCGTATTTCCCTTCCGCAAAGAAAGTAGAACATGTTCTATTATTGTCCGCATTACGGACAAGGATATGACTGTTCTATTAGGGGCCAGCTGTTCAGTTCTGCAAAATATGGAATGCACATGGACATCATCCGTATTTTATTGCGGATCCATTTTTTGCGGACCGCAAAATACATACGGTCCTGTGCATGAGGCCTAAGTGTCATACTGTCAGAGGCGGATTGGCCATAGACCTTACAGAGAAACTTCCCGATGGGCTGATGCTCAGGGTGCCGCCTGGGCCATCCTCACGGCCGGCCAGTGGAAGTTTTTGGGGGATGTATTTTGTGCTGCTGGCAGTATTTTATGATGGTATTTGGCTCTGTTGGGGTGGTATAATGTGCCACAATATGATATTGTTGGCTCTGCCTTCCATCAGTTTGGACCCGACTACAAAACGAGGGCACTTTTGGTATTTTTTTCCACGGCCATTTTAAGTTCCCAGTCCGCCCCTGCATACTGTCATCATACAAACACATTGATCAAGTGTAGCCAGAAAGTTCCCAAACCCGTTGACATTTGAGGCAACAAAGAGGTTCAGTGCTTTACGGCTGACAGTTTCTCAGCAAATAGAGGGCATAGTATTTTTAATAGAACGTTACTTCAGCTAATGCAGGCTTTCCACCCACAGTTTCATAGGCTAGTCGGGCCTTTGAGTCTACTTCTCTTATACAGATTACACTTGGGACGATATGCTTTTGGTCTGGTGGTCCGGACCCTCTGCACCACATTAGCAGGCATGCCATCTTGGTCTCCTACACCTCTCATTCACAGTACCACATCTCCAGACCTCTTCATTAGGACCAGTCTGTCACTCTCCAGCCAAACTCCATCTCGGGCCGCGGTGGACACCAAACATCTAGTCTTCAACCAAGACGCCGCTTAGCAACCTCTTATCACAATGCAACAACATATGTCACACACTATTTGGTGAATGACAGCTCTTTAGTTCCCTCCAGCAGCTCCACCTCCTAGTGGTCTCACTGTTGAGTCTGTGTTGGCGTACTTTGCTTCGAATAAATCAAAAGTCAAACGTTGTTAAATCTGGCACATCTTTAAACCTAATGCTACTGTGTTTTCTTTTAACCCTTACTGAAGTGAGTGTCTAATTTTTTTGCAGCTTTTTTAAAAAGGCCCCAGTAATAAATCAGGCCTAAAATTAATTAACATAGCTAATCACACCTACTTTCCAAAATTGGAGTGAGTGGTGTAGAAATGCTAAGTCACAACATTTTTGGGCACGTGACCTCAAAAAGTTGCGAGGCCATATTTTGAAAATTTTTGAAGCCACTATTCTGCATTGCAGGGACTGATAAATTCCCCCTAAGGCCTCTTTCAGACGGGCGTTGCGGGTGCACTCCGTCAAACAGTGCGGGTGCGTTGCGGGAATTGCCGCGATTTTTCCCTGCGTGTGCAAAGCGCTGTCATGCGTTTTGCACGCGCGGGAGAAAAATCGGCACTTTTGGTACCCAGACCCGAACCTGCACTTCTTCACAGAAGTGCATGTTTGGAGTCAGAAGTGGTCCCGCTGGTATTATTTCACATTATAACATAGTTATAATGTGAAATAATACTCATCTCCCTAATGTGTTGAACCCGGTGCAGAATGAGTTAAAAATAATAAACTAATCATAATCTACCTGGTCCATTTGATCGCGAAGCCAGCCTCCTCTCCGCGTAGCTTGAAGATGTAAAGGACCTGTAATGATGTACCCATCACATGGCCCAATCACCTGCTCATCACATGATGGTGGGCAGATGATTGGTCCATGCACCACGTGACATCTCGCAGGTCATAAGCACTATCCACAGCCTGAGATAGTGATTAAGGACCTTGGATGATGTACATGTCATATGGACCAATCACATGCTCCATCACCATAGTGATGGAGCAGGTGATCGGGCCATGTGATGTACATCACAGGTCCTTAGATCATCGATGCTGCAGGAAAGAGAGGACAGATCGCGACTCATGCGATCAAGTGGCTAAGGTAAGTTAACTTTATTATTTTTAACCCCTTCCTCATCATTTAACAATGCATTCTTTATTAAGAATGCTATTGTCTCTCTTATAACCATGTTATAAGGGGAAATAATAGAGATTGGGTCCCGTTGCTAGTAACAATGCGGGAAAATCGCAGCGATCCGCACTCAAGGCGTATGCTGGATGTTCGCATATCCCGCATTCACTTCTATGGGGCCTGCGTTGCGTGAAAAACGCAGAATATAGAACATGCTGCGATTTTCACGCAACGCAGAAGTGATGCGTGAAAATCACTGCTCATGTGCACAGCCCCATAGAAATGAATGGGTCCGGATTCAGTGCGGGTGCAATGCGTCCTCCTCATGCATTGCACCCGCGCGGAAAACTCGCCCGTGTGAAAGGGGCCTAAGAGTCCCCCCTCCACTAGGCTATTGAGCCTATCTGAAACACGGGGGGAAGAACATCTTAATAAATTGCTGTTACTTGAAATTGCTGTTACTTACCACATTTTTTAAAGACAATTAAAACCAGACTAAATCAATACAGAATATTAAGAACCACCCCCCCCCCCCCCAAATTCCAAAATACTTATGCACGAAACAGCATATGGGGTAGGGATTCAAACAGAATATACTGTACAGGAGCCATCCAATGTAAGGCTGTCCTATGATGCAATTAATTTATTACTGCATGAATCCAATAGGTCAGAATTGGGGAAACCAAAATACATTAGCTGCAGAGCTGCACAAAACAATTAACATACTACTCATTGTAAAAACTGCACCACAGGACAATTTCCATTGTATGTACAAAATACCGTACACCCTGTGTACATGAGATTTGCTGGTGTGAAAATTCATGAGATAAAAACGCACATAATCTGTACTGTGTGCTGGTACCCTTGGGTCAAAAAGAGAGATTAAGGCCACTATATTGTACATAAAGAAAAACTTTTAATATAGAGATAAATTAATATTAACTTCATGTCTGTTTTTGTCTTTGCAAAAATAATGAGGGTCCTTTGTCTTTCAGCATCTTAATTTTTAAGGATCAGGGATCTTTTTAAGGATTAAGGCTCTTGGTGTATCATATACTGTAATACTGTACAATATTAGAGTGATGTGAAACCACCTAAGCTAGGAGTTTGGTTGAAAGAGGTTTAACTAAAACTCAAGCACCTACATAAGTAACCAATGCAAGACTGGAGTTATATCACTGCTTGACCTCTGACCAGGATTGCCACTTGACTAGTAAACCACCAGCCTAGTCAGTATTTGTGGCTGGAGGCTGGTGCCAGTATTACCAATGTGCCAGTAATTTACCTACACTGCATAGGAGTTCCTTTGTAATCTGGGAGTTCCTTGATTTTACTTTGGCTGTGTCTATTGAGTCAGTGATATGATGATGGAGGGGGGGGGGGGTCAATCCCCAAGCACTGACATGACAGAGTTTGGGTATACGTCTGTTAATCTGTCTCTGATTTTAAGCTGTTACTGCTAGGTCTCAAACCAGGACCTTCTGTATAGGAGACACACTATGAAGTGAGCCACAAAGCTCACTGCTATTAATTGGAGGATTTTCTCTAAAAACCTCAGTAGTAATTTTCCCATGCACAATGTACTGGTATTATATACTACAGATACATCTCTGAATATACCAGTACATTGTGTGTTATTTTTTAAGCGGATAACAGCTGAAATATGTTTTTAGTAATTGCAATTTTTTTTTTTTATTAATGGATTACAGGGTGGTCGGAACCATGGAAACGATCAGTGTATAATGTGATGGAAAAATGTATCCAGCCAGCAAAGGAAGCAATGGATAATAACAATACATTAGTAAGTGGTTTGTATTAACTGGCCCACAAAAAGGAGAAGGCTAATAAGACACCAAAGCGTTTTCAGGTTGCTACTTCCTCAGTTCGAAATTAGATTAAGAAATGGCAGTTAACTGAAACAGTGGATGTCAAGAGAAGGTCTGGAAGACCAAGAAAATATTCAGAGACAGCTGCTCATAAGATTACTAGAAAGGCAAAAGACCTTGACTGCCAAAGACCATCAGGAAGATTTAGCAGACTCTGGAGTTGTGGTACATTGTTCTACTGTTCAGCCACAGTCATCAGAAGAAAACCTCTCCTGCGTCCTCACCACAAAATTCTGAAGTTTGCAAAAGAACATCTAAACAAGCTTGATACATTTTAGAAACAAGTCCTGTGGACTGATGAGATCTCTTTGGCCACAGTTAGCAAAGGTATGTTTAGAGAAAGATGGCACAGAATTTCATGAAAAGAATACATCTCTTAAGCATTGTTGAAGTTGAAAAGAGGATGGCTTCTACAAATGGATAATGTTCCTAAAAACACACTTTGAAATCTACAGTGGACTATGTACCTCACGGATAATGATCCTAACCACACCTCAAAATCCACAGTAGACTATCATACCTCAAAAGGCACATATACCTCACAAGATCAGTGCATACAAGATGGCCCAGGAATCTCACAGAACTGGAGGACTTTTGCAAGGAAAAATGTATGAGAATCCCTCAAACAAGAATTGAAAGTCTCTTGGCGGTCTACAAAGTGTTTACAAACTGTGATACTTGCCAAAGGGGGTGCTACTAGGTACTAACCATGTAGGGTGCCATGGGCGTAGCTATAGGGGGTGCAGAGGTAGCAGTCGCTACCGGGCCCAGGAGCCTAAGGGGGCCCAAAGACCTTTGTGCCGCATAGGAACAGACACAAAGCACAGAGGGAAGAGGGGCCCAAGCTGAACTCTTGCACCAGGGCCCATGAGCCATTAGCTACGCCCCTGTAGGGTGCCCAAAGTTTTGCTTCATGCCCTTTTCCTTTTTTGTTATTTTGAAAATGTAAAATGAAAATACATTTTTTTTGTATAAAATACAAAGGGAATGTGTCATCTTTAACTTTATGCCTTTTGGAGATCATTTCATAATCAACTTGCTTAACAGTAATTTTGACTTTGGGTGCCTAAACTTCTGCATGTTACTGTATATCAGCACAATTTTTTTGACACTTAGGGTTTTTATTCCATATAGACTATATAGGAGTGTGCGGAGAATACGGTAGTGAGCTCCTAGCTGGATAAGTTCTGTTCTGCCATCTTGACCCACTAACCTATATTGATGGGTATATTTAATCGCAGTTAAAGGGGTTGTCCTACCCCAAGCTAAAATTAAATAAACACAAAAAAAATTAAAACAAGAAATCAACTTACCTGTTCGAATTTGCTTTGTTCCATTGCTAAGGGTCCCATCCTTATGCAGTACCCCAGACCTGGAGGTGTTTGCAATGTCTATTTTATGTTGCCTTAAGTCCTATTACCTTGTAGACCATCACATGGGGTATGGCTGCCATTTGTTGGCATTAGGAATGGAACTACCATCCCATCCCTTCCCTTCTTGGTAGGAGTGAGCTGGTCCTGCTTCCTGCCAGGAGGGCTAATCTTAACTAGGATAATGAGGAGGAAAGCACATGCTAGAGCTCCTATTCCAAGGGTCTTAGCAGCAGGTTTTTGTTCAAGTTCTTCTGTGAGGCTACTGCTCCAGAGAGACTGCAAGAATTCGAAAACTCCAGATATCAGCAAAGCTACAGTGTTTACAGCCAGCAGTGACCAGCAAACACAGCTATACAGACTGCACTACTGCAGGTGATGGACTATAACTTACAAAGGCCTTTTAATTCAATGTGCTACTTTCTATTTTTAAAACATAACATTTATTGAGTGCATATAAGGCTACTTTCACATTTGAGTTTTTTGCGGATCCGTCATAGATCTGCAAAAATGCTTCCGTTACAATAATACAACCGAATGCATCCGTCATGAACGGATCCGGTTGTAAAAAGTCTGCAGGCAGCGTTTTGGTGTCCGCCTCTAGAGCGGAATGGTGACTGAACGGAGGCAAACTGATGCATTCTGAGCGAATCATTTTCATTCGGAATGCATTAGGGCAAAACTGATCCGTTTTGGACCGTTTCTGAGAGCCCATGACGGATCTCAGAAGCGGAAAGCCAAAACGCTAGTCTGAAAGTAGCCTTATAAATATCTACTGACTAAATAATAAAGATTTAAAAATATCAGCTGTGTCACAGTTTCTTTTTGCCTGAACACTGTTGCCTTCACAATATAAATAATTAGCTCGGGATATAGTGAATCTTCACAGTGCGCTCATGAAGGCTCACTCATCTAATGTCCCTATATCATCTAATTTTCTTAATGCTATTCATCCGTTATAGAACTATGTGCATCTTCTGTTTTAAAAAATAACTCAAACACTTCCCCCCAACATGTTTCGCCAGCTAATCTGGCATCCTCAGGGGATTTGGGCAAAGTGTGTTTGAGAAGGGCGGGACAGATGTCTTAAACCCTCTGATGGGGACGTCAGTCACATAATTAGTTTATCGCTATTCTCTATCTTAACATGTGAATGCTTGGGGGTAGTTTTACAGAAGCGCTGATTGAAGCGGTCCCGCTCCCCTCTCTCCTCCCTTCTGCTGACGTCCTGCCTTACGATCGGCTCTTCTCCTTCCCAAGTAGCTCCTGCGCATGATTGCGGACTTAGTCTCAGAGCGCTCCATTGATACTCACTGCGCACGTCGGGGGACTTAGTTTTTTTTATCGATACTTAGGTTTTATTTATCGATATTCTCTGCGCATGTCTAAGCACTTTGTTGTATACTGCTTATTTTCTATAGCAGAAATATTCTATCTATCACTTTGATCAATTAAGTGTCATTATTATAAATGTCCCCTCATAGTTCTTACCATTCTTAGCCACTATATTACTATAGGGTGTTACTCTACCGTATCCTTAAGGTCTTCTCACACTAGATACATGGCTCTCATTTGATGATTTATACTGCTACCTTGAATCATATTTATAGGTTTGAACTTGTCCATAAATTATATTATTAATTATGCCATCATTATTACATCTCAATCATCATGTTGTTATATTCAATATCATTTATTCACCCATTCAATTATTATATATCATGATTATACAAAAAACATCTCCTAAATGAATTCATTGTTTTAATATAATTAATTTTTCAACTACATGCTGTTTCTTCTTATCATGATTATACTATTATGTCGTTTATTTAGTATTTATTATTTTCTATAATTATTTATACAGTACTGGGACATAAATACATCCCAGTGTTTAACCCAATTGCTATTTGGAGGTTAACTGGAACCTTTAGGGTGAGAGCCCATTTTCATAAGGGTAATAATACACTGTGACCACTCCTAAAGTATTGTTTGCTAGTGTCTTTTAGTCATGTCAAAATTGTTTACAATAGTTCTTCTGTATTCATATTTCAATACCAGGATCACTACAGTCAGAGAAAAGATACATATGTAAAACCCTCATTTAATCCTAAGGGGGTCAGGCTTCTGAGGCGATAAATCCATTTTAATTCTTCCTGCTGTAATTTTTTTATCTATATCTCCTAGTCTAGGGCCTGTACACGTCTTCTTGATACCCCAGAATTTAAGGTGATTTGTACTCCTTTATGTTTATCTTGGAGATGTCTTGAGAGGGCAGTATCTGATTCATTGACTGAAGTCAGCATCAGAGGGTTTAAGACATCTGTCCCGCCCTTCTCAAACACACTTTGCCCAAATCCCCTGAGGATGCCAGATTAGCTGGCTAAACATGTTGGGGGGCAGTGTTTGAGTTAGTTTTTAAAACAGCAGGTGCACATAGTTCTATAACGGATGAATAGCATTAATAAAATGAGATATGGTATAGGGACATTAGATGAGTGAGCCTTCATGAGCGCATTGTGAAGATTCACTATATTCCCAAGCTAATTATTTATATTGTGAAGGCAACAGTGTTCACTGGTGTATAAAGACAAAAAGAAACTATGTGACACAGCTGATATTTTTAAACCTTTATTATTTAGTCAGTAGATATTTATAATATGGAATTAATAAATGTTATGTTTTAAAAATAGAAAGTAGCCTATGGAATTAAAAGGCGTTTGTTGGTCTTATGGACCATTTGTAAATAATTAAAAGTGAGAGGACCCTTGACATGTGCTAGGGCTCAGCACTTGTATTTTTTGAATTTAAAGGGGGAAACCCTATTTTTTTTTGACCCAAGGATCTTTTTTAGTGCCTGGAATACAATTGAGAGACATGGACAAGTGGGGATATCGGCAGCGGACGTAGCTGATGATCAAGAAGATACTGAAATGCAAATAATAAACTTATCTAAAATAACATTAAAACCAGAACATGTAACCATCATATGAAAAGGCCTTTAATTCACACCAGCGCCTTATTATGACTGCTTTACCTGGGTAAAGGACGTTAATCTGTTTGCTAGAAAACTAGCGCTACACAAAGATTTTAAAGGTAAAGAGAGGGACATCAAGGAGCTCAACAAAAAAGAAGAGAGAGCGATACAGATACCGTACTAGATTTACAAAATTAACATTTGGAAAAATATCCGAAACCGGTTGCCTCATTTAGTACATTAACCCCTCAATCAATATATACTTCCCCCTTAACTAAATATACCAAGATCCAATCTTTTGTAGATCTAGTGACGAGATCTTCAGAAAATAAGAAACTAAAAAAGTTTTTCTCCACAGCATTGAGAGGGAAGAGAACCAGCTGATATCTGTGTCTGTGGACATTTGCTGTCAGGCTACCAGGAGGATTTCAGGCACAAACTAAGGATGGCTTGCCTTTCAGCAAGGGGGTCTGAAGTACCACAAACGTAGGTGTGTCTGCAATGTTTGTTATATTTTATGTTTCCTTGTTTCCTGTTACCATGTAGACCAGCAGGTGGGGTATGGCTGGCATTAGTTGGCATTATAAATTGGACTTATTACTATCCCATTCCTGTCCTATTGGTAGGAGTAGCTGGTTTTGCCTCCTGCCAGAAGGGAGAGTCTTAGCTGGGGAAAGTGAGGATAAAGAAAGCATATGCTAGAGCTCCTACTTCAAGAGTCTTAGTGTTTTAGTTCTTCTGTAACACCACTACTCCATAGAGACTGTGAGAATACTAAAACTCCAGATATCAGAAAAGCTACAGTGGTTACAGCCAACAGAGAGACCAACAACCACAGAAATACAGACCCTGCTGCAGGCAAGGGACTATGACTCAGACACCAATCATCTAGATTACATCCAGGCCAGGCCAACACATAAAAGCCTGTATTTTCACCAAGTGGACACCTATAGCCAAAAATGCCAGGTACCAGCTATTAGGCAGACGTTCTGGAGAGACACATCAGCAAGATAGCATACTAGAGGTGCCAGTATCTGCCCCTTTGTTAGCCACCGTAACTCATCATCTGGGAAGAGGAATTGCACTGTTAACTACTGCTGGATATACTACAACCCCCATTTTGCACTAAGTAAAGAGAGACATTTATTCTTCTATTTCTGGCCTTCTGGACATTTTCACTGCACCAAACCCCATGGAGCAAAGGTCTGACGGAGTACACTGTGACACATCATCATCAGGGCCCCTACCACTCATCTTCTGCACAGACCCAAGAGTTTGCTGCACTTGCTGCTTCTGGTCCCATGTCCACCGGAAGTTTGACTTCCTGTCCATAGTCACATGCCCTGCTATTCACTGGCCTCTGTAGTGACATGTGCTACAGAGGCTAAATGGTCACGTTCTGCTCAACCACAGATGGGATATTACACCTCTGGTGTACAGGGGACTGGAAGCAGTGGGACCCTCAGTGCTGCAACAGATGAGTTGGTTTCTTTTTTCTTTTATGTTAAACACATTCATTAATTTTAGCTTGGGGTTGGAAAACCCTTTAATGTTGTGTCAATACAGTTATTGTACTGTATCCATATAAATACACTTTGAACCTTTATAGCACTTATAGCATTGTGCAACAATAGAGTAAAGAGCTTGATCCACTTTTTCATACTAATGCTGCCAGAGTGACCTTTAAGATCCTGGTCTCAGAGCTTACAATGATGTCTGCATCCTAACTAATTGAAAGGCTTTTCTAGCCATTCAGCAAATGGCAGCTTGTGTATTTTCCAGACAAAAATTGATACTCTGGCACGCAGCCTATATACATGTACTTTTACCCGTCCAGATGAGCGTTGTTGGTTTTTGGAGGTGACATAGTCTATTACAACAATTGCCTATATAGGTACAAGCAGATTGATTAGTGTATTCCAAACTTCAAAAGGGTCTGTGTTATTTACTTCTACTGTCTACAACAGCGATTCCCATGCAGCATGTCAGGGCTCATCTGTGTATCCCATAATTGCCAATGCCAATATTTCCTAGCTGGACAGATTTTCTCTACTTCTGGGACACCTTGCTGCCAGGCAGATGCATCTATAACATCGTTGTAATTACTGATGTACGAGTAATATGTGTACCATATGCCCCTCCAGTACATAAAATTACAACCCCTATCCAAATATACTATTAGATCATATGATAAAAGGGTCCCCTACTAAGGGCCCCACTCTATACAACCAGCAGAGAGTCACTAGAGAGAACAGTTACTGTTACATTAAAATTGTCACAGATTCCACCACACAGAAAAGGAAAACTAGGTAGTACTATCTATGCCCCCCACAGATTACAGGAAGAGACAAGGAAGCAGTTCTTTCTGTCTGACCCAAATTGTGTCTTTATCAGGGAGAAACAGGGAAACAATACTACATAATTACATAGAGATGGTACTCTATGTAGAGACACAGGGAAACAATATTACCAGAGTCTTCATTAATACCAGGGAGAAATACGGAGACATCACTGTTTGTGCCTGCAGGAGAGACGGGGAGGCAGTACTAACTCTTTTCAGATCATTTACAGGACGAGACAGAGAGGAGGTACTCTGAATATCAACCTTTTTCAAAATACTTCCAGACTATAGCATTGAGTTTCTTTTTTTTCAAAATCATTGTCCTCACTGTGTGGCCAAGTACTGACCAATGTCCTATAATGGGGGTTTGACCTCTGACTTGGCTCAATTTTATTAGTAGATGCACAATCGAACATTGACCTGATGGGCCAAAATATGTGGTTGACCACAAAACAGTCATCGTACTATCAGTGAATTTCATCCATGTGTGAATGCCTCCTCTTCATAATCATTGTCCTTGCTGTCCATTTGCCCAGGGCTTCAACTGGTAAGTGTCCAGAAATGACCCCCGCCAATTGCTAGAAATAAATGGCAGGAAAGTACCATACCCCCCTGGCTCTTGATGACTATGCTCTGCTATTTGGAGGCTCTGGATAGCCCTATGCCTTTGAAAAACAAGCTATGTAATGGGCACTTCCGTAGTAAATGGGTACTTACTTGTATAGTCAATATTCATAGAATGCAGATTTTTTTAAATAATTTTTTTCAGTACTGTTCAGTTCTGTTCCAAGTGAAAATAAGATACAAAATATTGTCTTTCTGTAGCAGTCAGCTTGGAGAGATAAACTGACAAATAATCCTTTGTCAGTTTATTGCTTCTGTGAGGGGATATGTTATCTGCTAGTATAATAGTGAGTATAGCATTAGGATGACAGTATGACAACTCCATTGTTTTCCTGACAAACCTACATAAATATACCCACAGAAGAACATTGAAGTTATTAGTGTAGTGTGTGTTGCCCTAATGAAGTCACATATCTCCTCCCTCTCTGGTCGGAGTGAATGGTCTGAGTCAGAAATATAAGCAAAACAGTTTGCTGTGATAAAAGTCTGAACAATGGAAGAAGTTAAAGGGGTTGTCTGAGACAACTTGCAGAAAAACAGGCTGAACTGAATGGACATATGTCTTTTTTCCACCTTACTATGTTACTATGGCCTATCCTCAGGATAGGTCATTAATATCTGTATGATGGGGTTCCGACTCCCCACACCCCTGTTGATCATCTGTTTCAAGAGGCCACAGAACTCCGGTAAGAAGTATTGAGCCAACCCGAACAGTAAAGTTCGGGTCCATAACGGACTTTGCGATTTTTTGGTACCCGGACCCGAACCCGAACTTTGCCAGAAAGGTTCAAATTCGAGTTCGGTGTTCGGGCATTTAATAAAGCTTGTTGAAAGGCTGCAGATCAGCCAATCAACAAGTTTTTAAGCTGTGTGCCCTTAGAAGCCTTTACAGTTGTGCCTACTAATGGCATGGCTGTGATTGGCCGGTGCATCATGTGTCTCAACCTCTAAATAAGCTGGATCACACCGATTTTTTTTTTATGCAATACACCATCTTTGCACCCCTGACACAGAAAGCTAATGATAAATCTGGTTGTTAATTCTGTGGGTGACGTACAGCGATTTTTTTTTGTGGGTGCAATGCAACATTGTACATTGTACCCCTGACACACAAAAATAATAGTTAATTTGTTTGTTAGTTAGGTGCACGTCATATACCCATTTATTGCGTGAAGTACACCTGCACTGCATACGCAACAGGGAAATTAATATAGTTAATATGTCTGTTAGTTCAGTGGGTGACCTCAAAGAATGATGAGAGCATCAAATAAAGGACGTGGCCCTGGTCGTGGAGCTCCTGTTGCAGGGAGAAGACGTGGTCGATATGTGCCAGCTACACGCCCAAATGAAACACCTTCCTCAAGTGCACGTAGGCAACAGAATGTTCAGTGTTATTTTGTAGGCCCGAATACCGGTGTACGAATGGTGAGGCCAGAACAAGTAGAGGCGGTAGTAGATTTGGTGGCTGACAATGCCTCCAGTTCCTTCACATTGTCTCCCACCCGGTCCACTGCTGAAAGTGCAGAGTTGGCACCTGCAGCCCATGGGCATCTGTCTTTCACCTCACCCCCTTGCAAATCAGGCAAGCAGTCTGAGACCCAAGTTTTGCAGCAGTATCTTATGCTTTTTGATGACTCTGCTGACAGGGTTTCCGAGGGCTTTCCACATAGCCCTGCTCCAGAAGTGGAAGAGATTGAGTGCACTGATGCCCAACCACTTATGTTTCAGGATGTAGACATGGGAGCATCACCGCAGCACATCTCTGATGATGACAAAACACAGGTGCCAACTGCTGCAGCTTTCTGCAGTGTGCAGACCGACAAGGAGTGCAGGGGTGAAGAGTGGGCGGAAGATGATGTGGAGGATGATGGAATCATGGTCATGCGAGTGACGTGTGCAGTTCGGAGGAAGAGGTGGTGGTCACACAGCATCAGCCACACAGCAAAAGAGGGAGCAGTGTCCAAAAGCAGAGTGGCCGTCCCCTAGCCAGTACGCCTGCTTCTGCCCACCGCACCAGGGACTGAGCACATCAAAGCCAGCTCCAAGGAATTCCCTGGCGTGGCAGTTCTTCAGACAATGTGTTGACGACAAGACATGAGTGGTTTGCATGCTGTGCAATCAGAGCCTGAAGCGGGGCATAAATGTTCTAGACCTGAGCACCACCTGCATGACCAGGCATCTAAATGCAAAGCACAAGCTGAAGTGGAGTAAACACCTCAAAAACCACGAAAGATCACAGGCTCCTCCTGGTCCCTCTTCTGCAGCAGTCTCGGCCTCTTCCTTCCCCTTGTGAGTGACAGTGGCACCTGCCACCCCGCACACAGAGGATGTGGCAGCAACTCCACCACCTTAACCAAGCATATCCACACTGTCCCATGGAAGCGTTCAGCTGTCCATCTCCCAAACACTGGAGAGAAAGAGGAAGTACCCCCCTACCCACCCACGATCCCTGGCTCTGAATGCCATTTCTAAATTCCTTGCCCTTGAAATGCTGTCATTCCGTCTAGTGGAGACAGAGGCTTTTAAAACACTTATGGCGGTTGCTGTCCCACAGTACGTGGTTCCCAGCCGCCACTACTTTTCCAAGCGAGCCATCCCCACCCTGCAAAACCAAGTGGCAGACAACATTAGGTGTGGAGTGAGCAATGCTATCTGTGGCAAGGTACACATAACCACCGATACATGGACCAGTAAGCATGGGCAGGGATGTTATATCTCCCTAACTGCACACTGGGTAAAGGCAGTGGCGGCTGGGCCTGAGGCAGATAGCAGTTTGGCGCTTGTCCTTCCGCCACCGAGATTTGCAGGACGTTTCTCTGTTGCCTCCTCCTCCTACTCTGCTTCCTCGTCTAACACTTCCACATCTGGTCAGCGTAACACCTTCACCAGATGTGAACTTTAGCACAGCCAGGGGGAAACGGCAGCAGGCTGTTTTGAAACTCATCTGTTTGAGGGAAAACCCCACACCGCGCAGGAGCTGTGGACGGGCATGGATCAACACACCGATGAGTGGTTGGTGCCACTGAGCCTCAAACCCGGCCTGGTGGTGTGCGATAATGGGTAAAATCTCGTAGCGGATCTGGGCCTAACCGGGTTGACGCACATCCCTTGCCTGGCGCATGTGTTGAATTTGGTGTTGAAGAAATTCCTGAAAAACTAAGCCGATATGTTAGCTGCTGCAGTAAGTGTGGTCCGTCTGTGTGCGCGTTCGGTATTCTCACCCTGCTGCTGCTCGCCTGTCTAAAGAAACTGCTGGAAAAACTGTGCAAGCAGCAGCAGGCGATAGTGGAGTTTCAGCTGTAGCACGCACGGGTGAGTCGCTCTGCAGAACAGCACCACTTCACCACCAATGAGTGGGCCTCCATGCGGGATGTGTGTGCCGTGTTGCGCTGTTTCGAGTACTCCACCAACATGGCCAGTGCCGATGAGTCCTCAGCGTTACTATCCCACTTCTATGTCTCCTTGTCATTGCCTCTGGGCAGCCTGGCACACATGAGCGACTACATGCTGCAGTGCCTGCGCAACGACCGCCGAGTTGCCCACATTCTAGCCGGTGCTGATTACTGGCCAACCTGCTGGATCCCCACTACACTGGAGCGTGATCGAAAGATGCGCGAGTACAAGCGCACACTGGTAAACACGCTGCTGATGACATTCCCACCTGACACCGGGGTCTCAGTGGAAGCACAAGGTGAAGGCAGAGGAGGAGGAAGAAGTTGCCAACGCAGCTGGGGCACCGCCAGCACATCAGAAAAGGGAGGGTTAGCATGGCCGAAATGTGGAAAAGCTTTGTCAGCATGCCACAACAACCAGCACCACCAGCTGATATGGAACGTCTTAGAAGGAGGCAGCATTTCAGCAACATGGTGGAACAGTACATGTGCCCATGACTGCACATACTGACTGATGGGTCTGTCCCATTCAACTTCTGGGTCTCCAAATTGGGCACATGGCCTGAGCTTGCCCTTTACGCCTTGGAGGTGCTGGCCTGCCTTGTGGCCAGTGTATTGTCTGAACGTGTGTTTAGCACAGCAGGGGGGGGGTGATCACAGACAAGCGCAGCCGCTTGTCCACAGCCAATGTGGACAAGCTCACGTTCATTAAAATGAACCAGGCATGGATTACCCAGGACTTGTCCGTACCTTGTGCAGAATAGACAAGTATACCGGCCGCACCCATGGTCCAGTGCACTTTCTCTTTGTTTTCTTTTCTATATTTGCCAATGTTTTGGGGTCTTCCCATATTTATTTTTTTAAAAAACTACAAAAATAGTGTTGGTTACCTCCTCCCCCACCACTGCTTCCACCTACACCGCCATGTCCACCGCCTCCTCAACCTCCTACTCCACTTTGTCCTCTGCCTCCTAATTCAAGATTATTATTATTTTACTTTTTAAAAAAATGTTATGTTATTTTAATTAATTTCCCTATCCACATTTGTTTGCAGGGCAATTGTCCTGCACTTACTCCTATTTTGCTTCCTTTTGCAGCCCTCTAGCCCTTTATATGACTTTTTTAGAGCCATTTTAGTGCCCAAAAGTTCGGGTCCCCATTGACTTCAATGGGGTTCGGGGTCACGTTCGGGTCAAGTTCGGGTCTCGAACCCGAGCTTTGCTGCGAGGTTTGGCCGAACCCGGCGAACCCGAACTTCCATGAGTTCGCTCAAACCTACCTGTCAGTGCTGTGGCCTCTTTCTAGGCCAGTGGCATTACATTCGTTGTTCACATGGCCTAGGCAGAACTCATACTCATTCAAGTGAATATGCCTGAGCTGCAATACCAAGCACAGCTGCTATACAGTGGGTTGAATGTACTCAGACCCCCATCAGTGAAACACTGATGGTACCACAGTGTGCTGGCAGCACGTTACCTACAGAGTTAAATGTCTATTTTATGTGACACATTTGTTCTGCACTGGAGGTTGCAAATGAGGTTAATTGGCCCTTAGAGATAGTTGCTAGGTGGGGCTGCTATACCCTAACCATAGGGAGTGGATAAGACTTGTTAGGAGTGCGATGAAAGTGGAGTCTTATACAGTGGAGAGAAAGCAAGCAAAATGCAGTTCTGGGAAGTACCAGGCAGCGAGGGAATAAAGTGAGACTGAGCTTTAAACCAGCCACTGAGGAAGCATTTGAGAGTACATTGGAATAAGACTGCCACTTAGAGGAGGTGTGTGCAAAAAGACAGTGGAGATAACCTGTACAAAACTTCTGGACTCTATGGCACACAGGAATTTTTGGAGACCCAGCTTACATTGGAGGCAGACTGCGGATCCGCTAAAGAACTACGTCTCACAGTTGGGTATTACGTACCACATTTCAATAAGAAGAGAAGCAGAGAGTAAGATATTGCACTTCTGGCTGGATATAGATAGAAAAAACAAATATTGGAAGACTGACTCAGAAAGAGGTAACAACCAGCCTCTATAAGAACTGTAAACACTGTGAGACATGTAAGATCTGCCAGTCTATGCATAATAAAATCTATGACTACTACGGTGAGGACATGTATTTAAACTTTTCAACAGTTATTGCCAGTAAAGGACTGTTATTTGTTCTACGTAAATCCAGCCTCATCAATGCATGCCCCAGCACCTGCATTGCCACAGAACCATATTGCTTTGGAACGTTTTTAACAGGGACCATGCCTTGAACCCAAAAAACTCACCTACATCAAAGGGTATGTCCTGAAGGAACAAGGATGCACCCACCCTTCACTGCTTAGCCACCCAGGGAGCGCCAGGGTGAGGACCACCACTGTGAGTACTGCTACCATCATCAGTACCACTCCTGTCCTCTACCCTACTCCCTTACCAGGCCTGTTGTACTATATCCGAACAATATACCATCAATGTCCCTTTAAAAAGATGCCAGGAGATTTCCAGTTCCAGTCTCCCAATGTGAGATAATCTTCTCGCTGTCATAATCGGCAATGGCTGAACTGGAGTATAATATTCCGCACTGTATACACAGGGGTGGTCTCACACCGTTACCTCCTCATTTCTCACTACGTTACAGTGGAATGCCCTGAAGACTTATGAATGGAGATGATGAGGTGGCTGGTAACATTCAGCACGTTACTTGTGGTGTGGAGTAAGGAGGAGTTAAAGGGTGCTAAAAAGAGAATGAATGAGATTAGATATGTATCAGGGGAGCCATTGTTATGTTAAAAGCATTTTCCTATTGCATCAATGTGTGCAGACGATTTTCTTCAGCAATGGTGTCTTTACTGAGGGATTCTGGGAATTGTTCACCTTAAAGCAAGAGGAAGGTAAGTATCACTGTGCAATCGTATAATGAGATGTTAAACCCTTCACTTATGCAAGCGGTATTGGTAGTACTGTCTCATACTGCACTGTACCTCTCATAATTGGGTAGGGGATGTTTCATCTGCACTGTTAGGTATATTCTCTCATATTATTTGCAATTTTGGGATAAGAAAACTTAAAATGTTTTTTTTTTTTTTCAGATTAGAAAAAGGGTCTTTTTTTTTGCCCAAAATATCACTACTTCTATCCCTGGCCTGTGATTAATATGCTCAGCACTTTTAATCGTTTTCAATATGGTGACCTCCACAAAGCTTTCATTGCTGTGATCAAAGCATTCAGTAATTCTATATTTATGCCGGGATGCATATGTTCCACACAAACAGGATCCTCATATTCAACGAACCTGTGTGCGGCAAGATAAAGACCAGCAGTCATCCTAAAAAGGTACCAAAATGGTTTACCTGGCTCAAAAACACTGCTGAGTGCATGAAGCAGTTGTCCAGTTAACCAAAGTTATCGGAAATCCATGTCTCCAGTTTTTGTCTATAGCGCAGAGGGATACCATACACTGCCCTCTAAAGTGCTGCAGGATTTTGGAACAGATGAGGTTAACAATAGGCTTTATTTCTACAGTGTAAAGCAAAGCAGGGCCCATGGTTTGCTGCCATCAATAGATTTCATGCAAGAGCAATGGAGAGTGTAATTAAAAGCTGCTCCCTTTCTCAGCCCATTACTGGCACAGGCAGTCTTTTAGTCAATGCAACAGTTACCTGTCGTTCACATTGCTTTGAACCTGGGTGCCCAACATTTACGTATATGCCAGGTACATTATTGATGTATGCAGTACATTAGCCACCAACGGATAGCTTAAAATGACACCTGCACATCAGAAGTATTTCAGTATAGGGTGACACATTATACGAGGCAGAATTACTGTACAGTATGTCATGGGAAGTGCTTCTGATCATTATAGTGAAGGACACTAAGAGAGGATCCCATTTCAAACTATCCAAATTCCCCAAGAATTAACCATCTCTCCTTTAAGAAGCTACCTATCCGGGTCATACAGCAGCAGTACTATGGACTTTGAGGTAGAAAAATGGGAGCAATGGAGCGAGGCGCAGCCAGTAGCGAAGTGCATACTGACTTGGGGGGAAGTACGAAGGCAGGAAGGGGTTAATTGTATGGGATTCTTGGTGCTGTAGTCTGAGCGGTATTAGTTAATTTCGCAGGCTGTACATAAAGGGTTGCAGGGGTGGGCACGTGCATTAGTGTCCGGGGTTTGACCTGCGAGTTGCCCTACCACCAGCCCATTATTAGGTAGATGTGTTAGCGGTAGTAGGGGCAGGTTAACGGAGGGTCCTGGAAGGCAATTCAATGTTTTAAACAGGTGCATGACACGTTGGAGCGTGCATCTCAGGAAGTCGGTAAGCCGACGGATGGGGCTCCTGTTGGGGGATAAAAGGCCTACAGGGGTATATCGAGAGAGAATGTTGGAAGGTTTGGTGCCCTCGGGTCGCTGACTGCGGCCGAGGGTAAGGTAAAAGTCAAGTGGAGATGGGGTGTGATGAACGCAGCTTGCTTGGGTTGCCTTCTAGGATCCTTTACACAGTGTTGGAATGTTATTGCACTTTAATTTTGTGTTATGTGTTCACTGTTATGTTTATCAGTGTAAAAAAGTTGGAGGAGGATGTGATGGTTTTCTAATAAACGGCCGTTGCGGCCATTTTACCAAGAAGTCGGTTTCTGAGTATTAATTCGGGTGCGGGAAAAGGGACGAACATATTGGTGAGGTTGGCAGGTAGTTGGATGAGGTAATCTTACATCCCAATAAGTCAGCAAGGGGAGCTTGGCATTTGGTATATATGAGTTGCTCTCTTATGCTCCATAACATTGGCTTGATGAGTCTCAAAACCTATACAACAATGGATTGTGGGCTGTTGCCATTGTGTTGTTATCGTTATGGTCACAACAGGGGTTCCCTGGGTTCTTGCATATCTGACAAGAGTCTACGGCAAATGGTAGTCATGGGCTGGTTTCCTAACTGTGACTGGAATGAGAACTGTGGAGCATTTAGCACTATAGGAGCATCTGCAGTATGCACTGATATTGGCACCTATGGCAGGCGTTGATTCAGGGAGTCTGTGAAGGGCATTGATAGAGGAATCTGTGGTGGCCACTGATAAGAACATATGTGGCAGCCATTGCTAGTAGTATTAGTGACAAACATTGACAGAGACATATTTGGCACCCTGGCAGGCAGTGATTGGGGTATCTATGACAGGCACCAATAGGAACACGCAGGCACAAATAGAGACATTGTGGCAGTCACTGATGGTAGAATCTGCAGAAGGCACTGATTTGAGAACTCTGTGGCAGGCAATGATAGGCGCATCTGTGGCAGGCATTAGTATGGATATGGTGGAAGACACTGATAAGGACATCTGTGGCAGGCACTTATAGGGGCCTTTTTGGCAGGCGCTGAGAGGGACATCTGTGACAGGTGGTGATAGAAGCCTCCAAGGCAGGTGTTGATATGGGCATCTGTGAGTGGTCCTAATAAGGGCGTTCAAGGCAGATGTTAATAGGGCATCGGTGGCAGGCATTAATACGGGCATTGACATCTGTGGCAGGTGCTGATAGTGGTATCTGTGACAGGCAGTAATAGGAACCTATTTTCAATTTTGGAATGCTGAAAGGTATGCATACTTACGGTAACATTCAATAACAAGATGCAAGACATTTATTGAATAAATGCCCACCATGTTTAATCTTGGAGAACTCTAAAATATGTTTGTGTTCATACTGAATTATTACCCATTTCCTCTCACCTATCCTGCTGGTATGAGTAATTTTTGGTGAATTTATTGGACAAATTCAAAATGGCTGTACAGATAAACCAGGAACAAATAAGCAACAATGTATGGGAACTATATGTTAGCAAAAGTTTTCATATTGTCTAGCACAGGGGTTCCCAACCTATTATCACTGGGGAACTTTAGACCCAATTATGTTTACTCGGGAAAGAAACGTATGGAATGGAGTGATGCCTGTGTCTCAATGCCACTCTTGATCTGTTATGTAAAATTATTACATCTAGTTCAGAATACACAATACGGTATAGCTAAAATACACTAATAGTAATATATTTAGCTTCCCCATGCTATGCAGTGATTCAGCTACAGTGCCTCAAGTCCGCTACCAGGTATGTACCGTACATAGAAGTCATTGGACCCCATAGCAAGAATCTGAATTGAGCCTCGATGCCCCATCCATATCCCTTCCCACTAACCATTCCTGCCCCTACCTACCCCACCACCACCACCACCCCCCCTTGCTCCATTAACTGTGCTTGCTGCTGTGTGTTATGTAGTGTGCCATCAGGGTAGGACTGGGATTACAACAGTCCTGGTTCTAAAACCTCACCAGCCCACATATGATATTGCATAAAAATAATGGTGCACAATTCACATTACGGAGGTGAATTTTACTTTGCTTGGCCATGCCACTATGTAAACCATCAATACAAGAAAGGAAACAAAAGTGAAACAGAAAAAACATATAAATACCACATTGCTTCACAAACTATTTCTCCAACAGCATAAAAAATACCTCCATGAAATACAAAATACCAAGCATTGTTGACAACCACTCCCCTACTGGCAGCAGCATTATCTCTAATTAAATGCATCATATCAGTTTGGGACTTGCAGAACAGGAGCAGTAAGGGTGGAGTTGGAGGGAGAGTACCTTCTGGTAGAAGGTAGGATGGCGTGGTTAAGAGGGGGTGTGATGTCACAGGTCAATGCTGCTGAGGGTCACATGGTAAGAGGTATAATAGATGCAATGTGTACAGATAGATAGCATATACAGCAGTGTACTGACATGCGAGGTATGAGGCATAATTTATACCTCGTACCTCACATACCTGTACACTGCTGGGTATACTATAAAGCTGTATAATCAGGTAGTGGCCACAGCAATCATCCTAATGGCTTTTGATGGGTGCACGTCCCTAGATTTATCCCTCTCCACCTAAGCATCCGTATAGTAAAGTAGTAGATACCACACCAACATAATTTTTCAATAATGCTTGTTTTATTCATTAATTTGTAATCCTCTCCAGTCAGCAGGTAGGTGATCTCTAGGGTAAGGTTCAATATATCCTCATTCATTTGGCTCTTATCCTTGTCCCTCCTAGTCATGTAATCTAGGAAGTTCCAGGAGAAGAATCGGGGAGGAGTCATTGCTCAGACGGCAGTAAAGTAATATGAAGTCGTGACATCCCTTGAGTATAATTTTGCACTTCTGAGGTTGGGTATCAATGAGGCATGAGGTACTACTTCTGAGTTGAAAATGGGATTAAGGGGTACATGGAAAGAAAAAGGGAGAACCTCCTTTTACCCAGTCCATTCTAGTCTAACTGGAGGGCTTCTCTTGCAGTTCTCCACAGTGTCAGGGAGTGAAGAACCTGTGATGATGTCATCATAGGTCCTGGCAAATGCACCTTCTTAATCTGGGAACTACACCATTCTCAGTACAGTTCATTCACTAGATGGTGCAGGACCTGTAATGACATCATCACAGGTCCTTTAGCTTTCTGAGCCTCTGGACTGCACATTTATTGTTTAGTCTTGTCAGGCAGCCTTCTGGAAGCCCACCTGACAGGAACTCTGGAAGGGAACCTGTAATAAATGCCATTAAGGGGCAAGGCATTTTGTCCACAGTGGAGCCCCCTTCCCTAATGGGCTCCAGAGCAGCTGCGTGGTTTGCCCCTATTGGAGGTACATCACTATCCAGTAGCATTCCCATATATAAAGCCTGGTATTCAATACTGCAGTTTTTGAACTAAGCGGAGAGCCATCTAGTTGCATTATACGGTACCTGAGTGGCTGTGCAGTTACGGTATTTATTCCAGCAGTTACACTACTGATTTTCCTGCAGGACTTTGAAGAAGTATTCATAATTGTGATTACCAAGGCATCTGGCTCATAGCAGGGTAGCACCTCAAAATAACACGTTATTGTACAAATATAGGGTGGTTTTACTGCAAGACACACAAAGGAACCGGTCACCAGAGAAGCAATAAATACTCCGCACTGTTATGTGGTTTTAAATACGTTTGTTAATTATTTTCATATTGTAAGCTTGAAAGTCTCCTACATCTGTATTTGGATAAAAAATAAATAAAAAAAGAGAGACCTTTAGCAATCTTCATACTGTATATTTCAGAGAGATTTGTGGAGACAAGGAATGTTTAACCCTTTCAGCTCCCTAAACAGTAATGGGAGATATCCCACCTCCCCAAACTGCAAATGGGTATGGTTACACACCATATGACATACATATGCCTCTCCCTTAAATATAATCATACCTCCTTAACTCATTCTCATCATAAGTCAATACAGACATTGTTCAGTACCTTAGTGCCAGTCTGATAATAATGCCAGCCTGGCAGTAATTCCCATAATGGCAGCCACATAATTACAAGACTATAAAGTTGAGATCACATCTGCATTAGGAATTCTGTTTTTTCTGTTTAGTCACATGAGCAGAAAAACAGAATTTAAGCTGTGATGGACCCATCATATGCCGGACACCAACAGTGCCCAGAAGACCCTATTGACCATTTTAGCAGGCAAAAAAATGCATTGCATATAACACTTTTTTTTCCATCAAATGTTACTTGATTTGTGACGAAGGCTTCTGACAGAGCACCTAATGCAAATGTGAACACAGCCTTAACTGACTACAGTTACTTTCTTCCTCCCATCAGCAGGAGACTTCTATTACTGATTTCTCTTTCAAGGACATCATAGGCCAGAATTCAAGGAAATCAGAATACTGCTCGCACTGCGGTCAAGGAAGAACACCTCGTGGAGGTGCGTGAAGGTCCATGAGCTGGATCTACCTGAAATGTCCAAATCGGAGGAGCAGAAGCACTTCTTAAAGTCCTTTATAATAAGACCGGTTAAAGATGGCCACACTTAACAGTCATGTTACAACTCTGGACGTTGACCCCCCTGGTTTGCTAAAATGAACTTAAATAATCATAGAAGCCTATGGTCTAAGGTTGATTTAATAGATCCATTTATGGAGTGTGTTTTATGTCTGTAATATGGGCACTAAAATGACACCATATTGTAGCCATGTGAAACTAACCAAACACCTAATCGCCATCACTAAGGTTCATGGGGAAGTGGTTTGTCGAATATTCTAACATAGGAAATAGATAATCAGAGGTATTAAAGGAGGACTTCTATTACTATATGCCTTTCAGACTGGGACGAGTATATATAGGTCATAATCCCAAAATATCTTTATAGGGCACTAACCAAATGTCTTTAGGCTTGACTGCCTCTGCTCCATAAGAAGAGACAAGTGAGCTACATTGTATATTGGAACCTAAGGTAGTCTGAAATCCACCTTGTGTCTCAAAAGAGGCTTACACTACTTCTCTCTTTATCTCCCATGGTTTATGCTGAAGCTCTGAAATTCTCTTACATCTGTATTTGGATTAAAAAAAAAAGGGTTATCCAACCCCTATAATGCCCTCCAAACTGCTCGGGCACAACATACAAGTTATACTTACGCTGCTCCCTGGTACCTGAGTCGCTCCTGATGCCCGCATGGCCACTGCTGAATCTCCCTGTCGTACGATCAAAACATCCAGCAACATAGCGATTAGCAGGCCACTATGGGAACAAGCCTCCCTAGCATCACGGGCAGGGCCGTCTTTAATATTGATTGGACCCTGGGCAAAAATTTACTTGGGCCCCCTGGATCCCGCCTTCCCACACCTTAGCAGGCAATCACGCCCTCCACCACAACACACACACAAAAAATCCACACATCTGGTAGAGTACAGTGAGTGACTGTAAATACTTCCAGTTCTGAAGACTCCAGCGGTTCAGGATCAGTGCTCTGGGCAGCTGGGCTCAGGCTGGAAGTGGGCACCGCTCTGCAGGAAGGAGACCAGGGCTCGGCTCACCTTAGCGTTACAGTGCACCCCAGCACCCCACAGTATGCAGTATAGCACCCTATAGTATACAGCAACCCACAGTATGCAGTATAGCACCCTATAGTATACAGCACCACACAGTATGCAGTATTGCACCCTATAGTATACAGCACCACACAGTATGCAGTATAGCACACTATAGTATACAGCACCACGCAGTATAGCACCCAACATTATACAGTACCCCACAGTATGCAGTATAGCACCCTATAGTATACAGCAACCCACAGTATGCAGTATAGCACCCTATAGTATACAGCACCACACAGTATGCAGTATAGCGCCCTATAGTATACAGCACCACACAGTATGCAGTATAGCACCCTATAGTATACAGCACCACACAGTATGCAGTATAGCACCCTATAGTATACAGCACCACACAGTATGCAGTATAGCACCCTATAGTATACAGCACCCCACACTATACCGTACACCACAGTATGCAGTAGAGCAGTATAGCACCTCACCGTATACAGCACCCCAAACTATACACGATATAGCACCACACACTATACAGTACAGCAGTATAGCACTCCACAATATAAAGCACCCACAGTATACAGTATACAGCCCCCCACACTATACAGTACAGCAGTATAGCACTCCACAATATACAGTACCCACAGTATACAGTATACAGCCCCCCACACTATACAGTACAGCAGTATAGCACTCCACAATATACAGCACCCACAGTATACAGCCCCCCACAGTATACAGCCCCCCACAGTATACAGTACAGCAGTATAGCACTCCACAATATACAGCACCCACAGTATACAGTATACAGCCCCCCACAGTATACAGCCCCCCACACTATACAGTACAGCAGTATAGCACTCCACAATACACAGCGCCCACAGTATACAGCCCCCCACACTGTACAGTACAGCAGTATAGCACTCCACAATATACAGCACCCACAGTATACAGTATACAGCCCCCCACACTATACAGTACAGCAGTATAGCACTCCACAATATACAGCACCCACAGTATACAGTATACAGCCCTCCACAATATACAGTACAGCAGTATAGCACTCCACAATACACAGCGCCCACAGTATACAGCCCCCCACACTGTACAGTACAGCAGTATAGCACTCCACAATATACAGCACCCACAGTATACAGCCCCCCCACACTATACAGTACAGCAGTATAGCACTCCACAATATACAGCACCACAGTATACAGTATACAGCCCCCCACACTATACAGTACAGCAGTATAGCACTCCACAATATACAGCACCCACAGTATACAGCAGGCATCCTCAAACTGCGGCCCTCCAGCTGTTGTAAAACTACAACTCCCACAATGCCCAGCTGTAGGCTGATACCTGTAGGCTGTTCGGGCATGCTGGGAGTTGTAGTTTGCAACAGCTGGAGGGCCGCAGTTTGAGGATGCCTGGTATACAGTATACAGCCCCCCACAATATACAGTACAGCAGTATAGCACTCCACAATATACAGCCCCCCACAGTATACAGTATACAGCCCCCCACAGTATACAGCCCCCCACACTATACAGTACAGCAGTATAGCACTCCACAATATACAGCACCCACAGTATACAGTATACAGCCCCCCGCACTATACAGTACAGCAGTATAGCACTCCACAATATACAGCACCCACAGTATACAGTATACAGCCTCCCACAATATACAGTACAGCAGTATAGCACTCCACAATATACAGCCCCCCACAGTATACAGTATACAGCCCCCCACAGTATACAGCCCCCCACAATATACAGTACAGCAGTATAGCACTCCACAATATACAGCACCCACAGTATACAGCCCCCCACACTATACAGTACAGCAGTATAGCACTCCACAATATACAGCACCCACAGTATACAGTATACAGCCCCCCACACTATACAATACAGCAGTATAGCACTCCATAATATACAGCCCCCCACAGTATACAGTATACAGCCCCCCACAGTATACAGCCCACCACAGTATACAGTATAGCAGTATAGCACTCCACAATATACAGCACCCACAGTATACAGGCCCCCACACTATACAGCACCCCACTATACAGAAGTTTACAGTATATTAGCATAACAGCCCCTGTCACCTTTTTCTGATGTAATCTTCATTAAAAAAGCTACACAGTTAAGGCAAACTTCTACAGCAACACTCCTGGTAGAAAGGACCTTGATGACCTCATAGCCATGTGACCAGTAATATTGCTAGGTTACTGGTCACATGGTGATGATGTCATCTAAGGTCCTAGAGAATCACAGCTCTCACAGTACGCTGCCTGGAGTGGCGGCAGGCATGGCATGGCAGCACCCCCTGTGTAGCTGACAGCCTGACACCCGGGGCAGTGGCTAGCAGGGCTCAAGAGGCAGCTGCCTTAGGCTCCCCAGGAGCAACTGGGCCCAGGGCAGCTGCCCCTTGTTAAAGACGGCCCTGAACACGGGGTGCTAGGGAGCCTTGTTCCCGTCATGGCCTGCTATTAGCTGCGACCCTACCTCAAATGAATACCTGGTTTAATCCAGGGAAAGAAGACAAGTATAACTGAACTCTGGTGAATTGACTTTAACTTGACCTCACCAATCCTCCACCACAGCCACTCCAATAGTCTCCACTTCCAAGTCCTGGCTCAACACACTAAAAATGGCAGGAGATAAACACTCAGCCAATCTCACTGGCTAAGTGGATCACTGCTGCTGCCAATGATTGCTTGAACGGGCAACTCCTGGCATATCCTGTGTGTTAAGTCCAGATCTGGAAGCGGAGACCGGCGATAAGCGCCAGAATGGTATTGGAAGAGGATTAGTGAAGTGAATAATCATTCTTCAATTTTTTTACACAATTCTGCCCCTTATGTAAAAATATTACTTTGCTGGACAACCTTTTTAAAGGGATTGCCTAATTCAAATATTTCCTTTATGTTAGAAAGGTCCCCTAGCAGTAAACCAGTCACAGGGTATACAGCTATTGGGACCTCCAGCAATCAGCTCAACAGCAAGTGTTGCCACAGCACCTCTACAGGTGAAGTATTAGGCCTCATGCACACGACAGTGAAAAATGGCCGTGTGACGGCCGTCTAAGTAACGGCCGTCACACGGCCATTTTTAGCACCAATGTAAGTCTATGGTGCTATTCACATGGCCGTTTTTTTAACCGCTACAGGACCGCCTAACGCAGGGATGCGTCCTGCGGGCGGCCCTGTAGCTCTGTTCCGACGCATCGGCGCGTCATCTCGCGAGAGGCGAGATTTCCTGTGAACGCGCGCGCATGCGCGCACGCGTTCACAGGGAAGCGCGGCACAGCAGTTCGGCTACAGCCTGTCAGCGATGATCCATCGCTGGCAGGCTGTAGATGCGAATAAAATCGCATCAAACTGCTATATCAGACGCTGTTTTATGAACAGCGTCTGATATAGCTGCTACCTGGTCCTCTGGTGGTCCCATTTACTGGGATCGACCACCAGAGGACCAGGTAACTACAGCAAAGTTGCACCAAACACTACACTAACCCCCCCACCCCCTCACCTATTAACCCCTTGATCACCCCATCTAGACCCCTGATCACCCCCTGTCATTGATCACACCCCTTGTAAGGCTCCATTCAGACGTCCATATGTGTTTTGCGGATCCGTGGATTCACGGATCCGTGGATTCACGGATCCGCGGATCCGATCCGCAGATCCTCAAAACACGGACACCGGCAATGTGCTTTCCGCATTTTGCAGATCCGCACATTGCCAGAACTATATAGAAAATGCTTTTTCTTGTACGCAATTGCGGACAAGAAAAGGACATGTTCTATATTTTTGCAGAACGGAAGTGCAGACCCGGAGCGCGGATCCGTAATTCCGGATCCGAGCGGGACAAAGTCTGTCCCCATAGAAATGAATGGGTCCGCAATTCCGTTCCGCAAACAGAATTGCGGACGTGTGAATGGGGCATAAGGGTCCCCTATCACCACCAGTTAGTTAGCGCCCAGCCCACTGCACCGCAGTCACTGATTTTAGCAGAGATTTTTCATCCACATTGACCGATGCGAATGAAAAAATCTGTGCCGTTCATTTTTTTTTCAGCGCAGAGGCTGAACGGAAAAAAATCTCATTACCCGTATGCTCAATATACGGAGAATCGCAGAAACTCCTAATGCTGGCCATACGTGTAATGATTGCGGAGACCCCTAAAATGCCAGGGCAGTACAAAAACCCCACATGTGACCCCATTTTAGAAAGAAGACACCCCAAGGTATTCCGTGAGGGGTATGGTGAGTTCATGTAAAATTTTATTTTTGTCACAAGTTAGTGGAATATGAGACTGTAAAAAAAAAAAAAAAAAAACAATTTCCGCTAACTTGTGCCAAATTTTTTTTCTGTGAACTCGCCATACCCCTCACAGAATACCTTGGGGTGTCTTCTTCCACAATGGGGTCACATGTGAGGTATTATACTGCCCTGGCATTTAGAGGTCCTAAAGCGTGAGAATCCAAATGCGTAAAAATGGCCTGTGAAATCCTAAAGGTACTCATTGGTTTTAGGGCCCCTTTGCGCATCTTGGCTGCAAAAAGTGTCACACATGTGGTATCGCCGTACTCAGGAGAAGTAGGGCAATGTGGTTTGGGGTGTATTTTTACATATACCCATGCTGGGTGTGAGAAATATCGCTGTAAGCGACAACTTTTTAAATTTTTTATTCAAAGTTGTCAATTTACAGAGATATTTCTCTCACCCAACATGGTATATGTAAAATACACCCAAGACACATTGCCCTACTTCTCCTGAGTGCGGCGATACCACATGTGTGACACTTTTGCAGCCAAGATGCGCAAAGGGCCTAAATTCAACGAGTACCTTTTAGGAAGGGCATTTTTACGCATTTTCTTCTCACGCTTTAGGGACCCTAAAATGCCAGGGCAGTATAAATACCCCACATGTGACCCCATTTTGGAAAGAAGACACCCCAAGGTATTCGCTGAGGGGCATAATGAGTCCATGAAAAATTAAACTTTTTGTCAAAAGTTAGCGGAAAGGGAGACTTTGTGAGAAAAAACAATAAAAAATCAATTTCCACTAACTTGTGCCAAAAAAAAAATCTTCTATGAACTCGCCATGCCCCTCATGGAATACCTTGGGGTGTCTTCTTTCCAAATGGGGTCACATGTGGGTATTTATACTGCCCTGGCATTTTAGAGGCCCTAAAGCGTGAGAAGAAAAATGCGTAAAAATGCCCTCCTAAAAGGTACTCATTGGAATTAGGGCCCTTTGCGCATCTTGGCTGCAAAAAGTGTCACACATGTGGTATCGCCGTACTCAGGAGAAGTAGGGCAATGTGTTTTGGGGTGTATTTTTACATATACCCATACTGGGTGAGAGAAATATCTCTGTAAATTGACAACTTTGAATAAAAAAATTTAAAATGTTGTCGTTTACAGCGATATTTCTCACACGCAGCATGGGTATATGTAAATACACCCCAAACCACATTGCCCTACTTCTCCTGAGTACGGCGATACCACATGTGTGACACTTTTGCAGCCTGAGATGTGCAAAGGGGCCCTAAAACCAATGAGTACCTTTAGAATTTCACAGGCCATTTTATGCATTTGGATTCTCACACTTTAGGGGCCCCTAAAATGCCAGGTGAGTATAAATACCCCACATGTGACCCCATTTTGGAAAGAAGACACCCTAAGGTATTCTGTGAGGGGCATGGTGAGTCCACAGAATTTTTATTTTTGGCACAAGTCAGCGGAAATTGTTTTTTTTTTTTTTTTTTTTACAAAGTCTCATATTCCACTAACTTGTGACAAGAAATAAAATTTTACATGAACTCACCATACCCCTCACAGAATACCTTGGGGTGTCTTCTTTCCAAAATGGGGTCACATGTGGGTATTTATACTGTCCTGGCATTTTAGGGGCCCCTAAGCGTGAGAAGAAGTCTGGAATCCAAATGCGTAAAAATGCCCTGTGAAATCCTAAAGGTACTCATTGGTTTTAGGGCCCCTTTGCGCACTCAAGCTGCAAAAAGTGGCACACATGTGGTATCGCCGTACTCAGGAGAAGTAGGGCAATGTGTTTTGGGGTGTATTTTTATATATACCCATACTTTGTGTGAGAAATATCTCTGTAAGCGACAACTTTTAAAAATTTTTATACAAAGTTGACAATTTACAGAGATATTTCTCTCACTAACATGGGTGTATGTAAAAATACACCCCAAAACACATTGCCCTACTTCTCCTGAGTGCGGCGATCCACATGAGTGACACTTTTGCAGCCTGAGTGCGCAAAGGCCCAAATTCAACGAGTACCTTTAGGTTTTACATGGCGACTCACAATTTAGCCCGCCCAAAATGCCAGAACAGTAAACACACCCCACAAATGACCCCTGCTCGGAAAGTAGACACCCCAAGGTATTCACTGAGGGGCATAGTGAGTCCGTCTGAGATTTTTTTTTTTTGCCAGAAGTTATCAGAAGTTGAAACTTTTTTTTTTTCTCAGAAAGTGTCATTTTCCGCTAACTTGTGAAAAAAATGAAATGATACATGAACTCACCATGCCCCTCCGTGAATACTTTGAGGTGTCTTCTTTCTAAAATGGTGTGATTTGGGGGTATTTATACTATCCTGACATTCTAGCACCTGAAGAAACATGACAGGTGCTCAGAAAGTCAGACCTGCTTCAAAATGCCGAAATTCACTTTTTTGCACCATAGTTTGTAAGCGCTATAACTTTTACCCAAACCAATAAATATACACTTATTGGATTTTTTTATCAAAGACATGTAGAACAATAAATTTAGAGAAAAATTTATATAGAAATGTAGTTTTTTGAAAAATTTTACAACAGAAAGTGAAAAATGTCATTTTTTTGCAAAAATTTCGGTCATTTTTGATTAATAGCAAAAAAAGTTAAAATGTCAGCAGCAATGAAATACCACCAAATGAAAGCTCTATTAGTGAGAAGAAAAGGAGGTAAAATTCATTTGGGTGGTAAGTTGCATGACGGAGCAATAAACGGTGAAAGTAGTGTAGTGCGGAATTGTAAAAAGTGGCCTGGTCATTAAGGGTGTTTAAGCTAGGGGGGCTGATGTGGTTAACGGCCAGTGAATAGCGTCCGTCCAAAAATAGGACATGTCCTATTTCTGGCCGTTTCCACGGCCGTGCGGACCCATTGAAATCAATGGGACCGTTTTTAACGGCCGTTTGACAGGAAGGCACCCGTCTCACGGCCGTTAGAAACGGGTACATTGCAGCTTTAAAAAAAAAAAGCCTCAGACCCCCCTAGTTTAAATAACCCCCCCCCCAGTATAAAGCCCCCATAGTTTAAATAATGCCCCCCAAAGAATTCACCATCTTCCCTTGTGTTGCGGCAGCCTCTCTTCTTTGAGGACCTGCCGAAGGACCTGCGTTCTGCGTGGTGACGTCACCACGTGGGGTGCACGGTGACGTCATCACGCACAGTTCTGTGAAGAGAGAAGAGACCGCAGCGCGAGCAAGTGGATAAGGTGAGGTTTTTATTGTTTTACTTTGGGACACGATGGGGCATTATTTAAAAAAAGTTGGGGGACATTAGGGAACATTATTAAAGGTGTTAAAAAAATGTTCCTACACTATGGGGGGCATTATTTAAGATAACCACAACTTAAATAATGTCCCCCAAAGAGTAGGATTTTTTTTTTAATTTTTTTTTGGGGGGTGGTTAGGGGTACTATGGAGGACATTATGGGCGCTCCGTCGCCATTAACTATAATGGGGTAGGCGGCAGAGCTACGGCGCAGCACGTAGACCGCTGGACTAAAAAGTCGGACATGCAGGACTTTTTAGTCCAGCGATCTCTGGCCGTGCACTGCCATGCTGTGCCGTAGCTCTTCCCCTCTGCTCTTATTATAGTTAGCAGGGGGAATAACTATTTTTCAAGAGCAATGTTAAATTGTTATCATCCCTTTCATTTTTAACAGATCTGCTTTTGGACTACGACGGATTCGCTGGACTACACGAAAGAGTCATATGGAGTTTATTGAATAAAATGGTCAAAGAGGGCTGTAGTTGGGGCGTATTTATTTAAATAAAGATTTTTTTCATTGTTGGATTGTTTTTTTCCCATTTAATTGCAGTGGTAGTAATGGAGGTATCTAACAGACGCTTCCATAACTATCACTGGGACTTATTGTCAGCCAGTGGTGTTTCTCCACCCCACAGCTGATATTAAATCCCCATCCATTACCCTGGTATCCAAAGCCCCAGAGGTGCCGGGAGGAGCCGGGTTGCCGTCAGGGGTGGAACCATTTTATATCATGGTTCTGCTCTTGAGGCGGCTGCGGGCTGGTATTTTTAGGGTGAGAAGGAGCCAAGAACCATGGACCTTCTCATCCTGATAATGTCAGCCCCCAGCTGTTGGTTAAACTTTGGCTGGTTATGAAAATAGGGGGGGCCCTATGTCATTTTTTTTTTAATTTGGGTGGTTAAAAGCAAGCTCTCTTATCTGTACAGCATAAAAATGCATATGCTGTGCAGATGTGTAATGAGTTATCACCAAAGTCTTTAAATAGATTCAGAAATTGATTATTTAAAGGGGTTGTCCAATGTATAAAATGGCCCCCCCCCCCCCAAAATGCCAGGTCCCCTTGTATGGTATTTATCTGCTCTCCAGCACTCATATCACTCCTGATGACTGCATGGCCGCCGCTGAATTTACCTAGGAGGCCACGACGGGGACGAGCCTCCCTCGCATCATTTCCAGCCGCTATTGGCTACTCCCCTCGTTGCTGGATGTTTTGATCCATGTAGTGGGGATATGCAGCGGCAGCCATGCAGAGAACAGGAGCGATTAATGTGCCAGGGAGATTTGGGACAAGACTTCGGTGATAGGGTCTAGAAATAACTTCCAATCAAATTCATCCGTTTTTCATGTCCGTTTTTAACGGACATGAAAAACTGATGCAAAACGGATGCAAAATGTACATTAAAAACGGACACATGGACAGAAAATGGATGCACACACTGATGCAAAATGGCCATGAAAAACTGACAGTGTGTCCGTTTTTAACGGATGTTTTTTTTCACTGTCGTGTGCATGAGGCCTTACACAGTTCTTATTGTAATCCATGAACAAGATACCCGTCTTTATTAACACGAAATTCCAAAAATCCATATTGCTTGAGAGTCTTTTAAAATGTAGACACCCCCTTTAAAATCTAAGCTATTCCAAACATACCATTAATTAATGATAGAAAGCTAAGGTACTTAAGAACACAAAGAAAATGTGCTAGAAATAGTTGATGAAAAGGTCACATTACAGCGAGCATTTATGTATTTATTACTGCAAATGGGTTAAACTTGAAATATACTGAAACCTCCATCTCTCCCGCTTTAGCCACCTCCAGAGCCTACCAACACCTACCACCAACCTCCCCAAAAAAATATAAACTTGGCACTTATCCACAACGCACGTGCTGACTGCATGTTTGTATCCACTCAGTAGCGCAGTGGAAAAAGTAGCTAAAAGCACAATGTCTCAACCCCCACAAAAGAAGCAGGGAGCATAGGATTACAGAAGACTCAAGCCCCCTCCTTACAGCCACCATGTACAGTACTAAAAAGTTACAATTAAGTATTTCAGCTTATGCTCCTGAAATGATTACCCATTTTTACATAAATTTTACATAAATTACTTGTTCTGAGTCAGAAAGATTTCCTCCTGTATTCAAATATAAAGCAGAGGGCTGCTGTAGACGTGGTCCTTTTATGATAGAAGGTGATAAGATATTCAAGTCCTCATCACTCAAAAAATTCTATGTAGGTCAAATTCCACACATAGATTGAAATGCCACCATAAACAGTGCCGTATGTATTTGTCTCCAATGTTCATCAGCCTGTATTTCCTAATTGGGTCACAACCTGACTTTAATTCTTCTCATTTTTGAACAGTGTTGATAGACGCTGCTAAGAATTTTACCCCTCCTGTAGTGAACAGAATTAAACTACAGATATCTGCCATGAGGAAGAATGACCTAAATTTAAATTCAATATGTTGAACTGGCAAAACGTATAAGTGTTTATATTGGCTACTCTTCTACTGATTTCCAAAATTAGGACAAAAGGAGAAATTTTGATTGAGGTTGATTAACTAGTGATCATTGTGATCCTGTCTTTATGGGTATGTCCCTTTCACTTCCTATACAGTATTCTGGTGTGCAGGGGAAACACCAGGTTGCTACCTCTTGGAGTAGTCTCCGTTCAGCTACAGCTGACTCAAGTGGTTCAACACACTGATGGGTATCACCGAAGGGGACAGGCAGAATCATGGTCAATGGACAGGCCAAGGTCAGGACAGGCATAGTACCTTCAATATGGTAAATAAGTCAAGGGTCATGGCAGGCAGCACAAAGTCAGCATGATAAACAGTCGGAGGTCAGTGGAGGCAGAACAGGTACAGTATGGTAATGGGCAGAGATCAGACACAAAAAATTTGATGACACCCAAACACCTTTGCAGGAACTAGAAAATTAGGAATCTTTTTGCTCAGGCATCCTCCCATTAGGAGCGTTATATCACTCTAGGACAGCAGCCATAGGCTAGGAACAGATTTGACCACGCACAATGGCCCTCTAAGTGCCAGGAATAGCATGCCATAGGACACAGACCATAGCTAAAAGTTGCAAATTATGCCTCAAATATGACATGCACCATCATTTCCGACTTTTAACATCACTTGTACTTGTTTGCAACCTTTCATGGGCTTACTTCTCACATTCTTGTTTGTTAACATAGTAGGATCTTTCTAGAGGGTATTCCTAGACAAGTTCTCAACAACAATAACAATAAGGCATGTGGCCAACCTAGACTTGGCTCTCTCTCACCTTGAAACCCATAGCAGTTGCAGTTCTGTGGTACATTCACCCTTGATCACAGGATAGCTAAACATCCTAGCCTAAAACTATATTTTTTGTAGTACTATCTTATGTCCATCTGATTTTTCTTTTTCTAGATAATAAAGCAAGCCAGTAGGAAACTCTTTAAATTAATGAATAAATTACCCCAAACTAGCTGAGGTGCACACAGAAAAGTTTATCAACCCTAGGGTAAAGTATACTGCTAATACATTCAAGCATTTTGCATCAGCAGATGATGGAGGAACATCACCAAGAGTTCACCCTTCAAAGGATTCAATCAACTTCATGGGTAGAAACAGCTCAATTGGGCTCATTGCTGTCATCAGATATGAAAAAGTCAGGTACTTTATCTGTGGCAGTCAGTGTGGGGTCCAAAAATTATCACGCTCCATTTAAGTATATTATTGACCATTTTGAAATTGCATATATACAGTACATGTATTTGAGGATTAAAATACTGTGTAAGGGCGGGTTCGCATTACCGTAGAAATTCCATTATAGTGTTGTATCTATGGGCACAAATAACATGTAAACTGAACCGTTATTTGTGCCCATAGACATGTAACGTAAACAGAATGCCTCCTAAAGCTTCCATGTTGCATTCCATTCTAAAATTCCGTTATATTCCATTATAACTCTGTTATAACAGAACATTATAACAGAATTTCTAGGTAGTGGGAACCTACCCTAACCGGTCACCAGCTCAAATTCCCTTAGACAAGACAATATTTACATACACCTCCATTCTTCATGGACAGTGTGAATGTAGAACCCCAGTCGGGGGTGCACATAAACCATTGAATGATACTTGAATTTTATTTAACATGCTGCAATTGAACTTGAATTGTGCTATATATAGATGTACCGTATTTTTCGCTTTATAAGACGCACCCGATGATAAGACACACCTAGGTTTTAGAGGAGGAAAATAAGAAAAAAATATATTTCATCAGATCCTCAGATCAGACATCCATATCAGGACATCACATCAGACCCACATATCAGCCCCTCATGTCAGACCCCCATTAGACCTTATATTAGCCCTTTATTTTAGACCCCCATCAGACCTCATATCATATGACAACCTCCTTCCCCATTCCCCATATAAATATAATGTCACCAATATAACCAGGCTGCAAAAAGCTCTTTAAGAGAAGGGGAGAGCGCTATTCATTGTAGTCTATGGGACTTCAGAAAAAAGATGAGTAGCCTGAGCTCAGGTCTTGATAAAGGCCCCCCCCCCCCCACCCTCTGTGCTTCCATTCTTCACCATTTTCAGGATGCATGCTTGCTGTCAGTGAATTGCTGACATCTAGAGGCTGAAAACATCTTCTGGTAAAGTCCACCTGTCAAGTGTTCCTTACTAGACAGAAATTACACACTGACAAGCTCTGCTGCTATAGATGGCCATCATGAAGTCTCTGGATGTGCTGCCAATCACTGAAAGCAAGCAGAGATCTTGGGAATAGAATCACTCTCCCGAAATTTTCATGAGAGGGTCCTAGATCCTAGAATTTAGGTCTTCTGCCCCCTACCCCCCCCCCCAGGTTATTGGGGGCCACCCTGCACAGAACAAAAGCAAGCCAGAAGATATCAGATATAAAAGAAAACCTGGTGTAACCTTCGGAGGCCCCATCGGTGCTGGAGGTGCTAGGCTGTGAAACAGTCTCCTCTGACTGGGCCCGTCAGTCAGTTTGTGCGCTGCTTGTGGTGCTGATGTCCTGAGTGGCCCCCTGTGAGAGTGTCTTTACCACCTGCCCGTGGACACGGAGGGCAGCTGCTTGAAAAGTTTGCCCAGGGTGCTGAGCTCCCGGGTCAGCTGCTCCTCCCGCTTCTGCAGCCACTCGTTCTCGGCCATCAGCTACAGGGCCTTTTGCTGAAACTGCAGACTGCAGATCTTGGCTTTTCACGGCTCTTGCGCATGGCGCTCCCGCTGCGGCTTGTACTCGTCACTGTGCTTGTCCAGGTTCTTCTTGTAAAGCGCTCCCTACTCCCGGCACTTAAAGCATACTAGTGACCACTTCCTTAATGGAAGTGGTCACTAGTATTTTCTTTATAAGATGACAGACATTTTCCCCCCACTTTTGAGGGGGGAAAAGTGCGTCTTATAAAGCGAAAAATACGGTATACCTTTGAGAAAGGTTCTATGAATGAGCTAAAACATTGCGACCATATGGGCTAGATGGGCTGGGAGTGACTCAATAAGATCATGCTAGGTTGTCACAGGTATCTGGAGCCATGCTGACTGAAGTGCATCCTACAGCTCCGGTAGAGTGCATTGGGGAGGATCAATTGAGCAAACACAGCGATTGAGGTGGTCCCATAGATGTTCAATTGGGTTTAAGTCTGGGGAATTAGGGGGCCAGGGTAGAACTTGGAAGCAGTGCCTAGGGCCCACCAGTAAAATTCATTCTGGGCCCACTGTGAAGTTATATGCAAATATTATCTGCTCACACAGTAGCAGGCAACAGAAAGATACTACAAAATGCCCCTATAGTGACTTTGAAATGGTGAATTACTAATGAAGGAGGATACTGGCTGGCCTACAAGTCACATCAGCCACCTGATGCATCTATATAAACTGTGTCGTTTGTTAAATAATCTACACAGTTTTTATATAGACATAGGCTGGTTAAGATGCTGAAGGCTGCTCATCTGTCTGTAGTTTCTTATTTTCCTTCAAATCCTAGGTGCATCTTATAGTTCGGTACATCTTATAGTGTGAAAAATACGGTATATATACAGTCATGGCTGAAAGTGTTGGCACCCCTGAAATTGTTCCAGAAAATGAAGTATTTCTCCCAGAAAATTATTGCAATTACATATATTTTGTTATACACATATTTGTTTTCTTTGTGTATATTGGAAGAAAACAAAAAAAAGACAGAGCAAAAAAGGCAAATTGGACATGATCTCACACAAAACTCCTGTTTGGACCCGTTTATTTCCATTATAGCAACTTTCATCCCAGCACAATGAGGATGATAGATAGATAGATAGATAGATAGATAGATAGATAGATAGATAGATAGATAGATAGATAGATAGCAATATAAAGTAATGAGCGGTGATTCATTATGCTGTGTGTGAATTTTCTCTTGACAGGTAGAAGATTTCAGAAGCAGGTGTTGGGATAACACTATATTTTTAATGATTATGCTGTGTTTTTATGCTAACGAGTTCGGGAAATGGTTTTTCAGAATACAAAATAATTTATGAAGGTGTTGCGCGAAGTCTCGCAAGACTTCGCGAAGCAATAACTCCGGCTCATCGGAGCCAATACATTCTAATACTGTATGGAGCTTCTGCTCCGTACAGTATTAGAACAAAGTTTTATGCAAAACGACTTCGGATGTTTCATCCAAAGTCGATTCGCTCATCCCAAGTTTTTACCATCAATTTCAATGATGTCATATTAGCATCAGCTATGCTCAGTATGACTCTGTTCCATCATATTTCCCTTTTGTTACAGGAGAAAAAGTACTGTCTGCAGGATAGCAGACTCGTGAAGCTTCTGTTTTAATTTTTAACATTGAAATCAGTGAAACTGATGCAAATGGGAGGTGTTCTGTTTGTATCCATTTTTCAATCTGTGTAATGGATCTACTTTTTTTCTGGGTAAAAGTCATAAAAGTCAATGGAGATATGAAGTCAATGAACAAATTCCAAATGAAATATTTCCAGTACTCTGTAAAAACGTCACATCTTTATTGGAAAATCCTTAAAAGCATCTTGTACAGCGATAAAAAAAACATACACACGCATTTTGGATACAGTATGACTTGTCCTTCATTACAGGATAATGCCATATCATACCATGATTAAGGCCAAGCCATACTGTGTCCGAAACGCGTATGTTTGTTTTTTAATCATTGTATAAGATGTTTTTAAGTGAAGTTTTTACAGAGGGCTTGAGATTTTTCATTTTAAATTTGTTTATTGTGGATAAACCTGTTTCCAGCTCATAATCAGTTTTCTTTTGCGTATCTCACTAGATGTGAACTAGATGTTACTAGATGTGAACTAGATGTTACTAGATGTAAAACACCCTACTGTATGTTAAAGGAGGCTGTTGTGGGGACAAGTACCCTTTAAATAGATTTAATATATCTGTGATCTATACCATCTAAAGGGTAATGAAAAAAATCTCCATCAGTATCAGATTCCTGCAGAGTTTACATGCTATTTAAATGGAAAACTCATTCATCCATGTAGGTGTTCAATAACGTCATGACTTACTATAAACAGGATGGCTGGAGAGAAACCGGAATAGTTTAATATAAATTTACCAGTACAAATAAGGATGACCTGGGACATAGACTGACAGTATTCAGAAAGTATTCGGTAAGTAATAGACATTTTATATTTCCAGGTAGCTGTTCTAAAACCAGAACACTTCATTCACTTTTTTGGGAGTTACAAAGACAGATGAGCAAGTATGCATTCTGGGAGTTGTAGTTTCACAGCCGTTGTAGTGTCGAAGGTTGCAGAGTCAGACCCCTGATCTACAAGATCTTACACTGGCAAGTCATCACTTCCAACAAGAACCATACAGTTCTCTAAGATCCTTCAGTTGGCTCATTCATGTCCAGCAGGTGGATTGCTAAAGCATTTGTACCAAGGTCCCAAAGACATTATAGTTCCCCTCTAGACTCCAATAGAAAACATTTTTTGAAATGAAGTCAGCTTAAGTATGGCTCTAACAAGTAAGGAACATTTCACTCTTTATTCATAGCAGTGAGCTAGGAGAAGATCTTACACTACATGTCAACATTTCCACCAGTGATCATATACATGGCTCTCAAAATTCATATATAAAGTCTCTGAACACAAGGGCATCATGGCTTCCTTATGTCATGAAAGGTAGGGAACAGCATAGCCTTGTACTCCACCCGCACCTCTACCAACTTGCACAATCCTGCCTAAATGGCCCACAACTTAGCAATGGTCCCTGACTTGACTATGGGCAGGGGGCCTAAACCTAAATGGGTAAAATAGATGTCAGACAGAAAGAGGTCAAAACCAGACAAGCAAAACCAGGACCAGAATTCAAAAGCTAAGTCAAAAACACTGCAGAGTGAAACCATGAGATAACAACAGAGAAAAAGTCAGAAAGCAAAGGCAAGGTCAGAAATTATATATCCTACAAACTTGAAAAAAGTCCTGCTCACACAAAAAATGTATGTAGAAATATATAGCTTTATTACATCAAATAAAGACAAAGAAGAATAAAAAATACACAAACAAATAAATCAGGGATATTACTATTCAGAAAGGTAACAATGACCTAAAATGCTTTGTGGAATCACAGGCCCCCCAAGTGTCACTACCCCCTGAAAAATATGTAATACATGTCCACTACGATAAAAATAATCACAGGTGAGGTAGAGGATAAATATAAATAAAGTAATATAAACCCCAGCCTATATCCAATGATAACTAATATCTAAAGAGAGGACATCTCATTATGGATAAAGGCCGGAAAGGTCCAACAAAAAATTGAAAAAAACTATATCAACCTCCTCTAGGCTCACCTGTGGACATGATCAGGTGGAGAAAGGATTAGGGTGACCTTAAAAAATGCCTCAACACACGTTTCACCCTCACAGCTTCATTAGGAGGTCAAATATGTACTGACCTGGTGTCCTTACATATCCATATATGGCGCCAAAAAATAACATAGGTGGCGTGTACCGGCGCATGCCTCCTGGGTGATGCACGCTGCGTCATCATGGTGGCAGCGATAACGTCAAAGGGAGGAGTGGAGTGCAACCATCAGCAATCCAGTCTGCCCAACAAGGGCCGAAATGACGTCACTACGTGATGCGGCACGCAGTGCACCTCAGTGATGTGCTCTGCCAACCTATCAGAAGCGTGTGGATACCAGTGTCATGGAGATAGGTAAATGTAAACAGACCAACATATTCCTGATCTCAAACATAATCGGAAAGTAAGTTAAGCAACTGAAAATTAGATCTGTAATATTGCTATCCGTATCGGAACCATGGATAAATACTAATGATATACATATTCTCAATATTTATGAAAATACCATTGTTCACTGCAAATACTGTAATGATATTAAAAAAAACATAATTCCCAATAAAGTGACAGCGCATAGCAAAAAAATATATGATATAATAAATTACCTAAAAAAGATAAAAGTGCAAATGTACAAAAGTAATAAAGTGCTAAAGTGCATATTTGGTGAATAAATAGATGGGCCCATCATAGATATAATTCATATCTGTATATAAAAAAGCAAAAAACCATATAATTCATACATATATAAATAGCCTAAAAAGACAAACTCATGAAAATACAGTGCAATGTGCCAAATAATAAACATACAGCAAAAAAAAATTGCTGGTTCCTGATCACAAATTGCAATAATCCTCAGTCCATATAGAATCGTCCAATCCCCAGAGATATTTCCCAAAAGAGGGTATCCAATCATGGCATTCATCCGTAAACTTATATACAGATGTAGTGGAGTTAACACACATGCTTTCTGAGACATGTTATCTAAACCTTCAATTGCTTTTCAATGGCTTTTGTTTCAAGATAACGTGATGAGTTAAGAAATTTGAGTTAAAGGGAATCTGTCACCTGCATATTACCAATTTTTTTTTTCCATTAATCCAGGTGTAATAAATTACCTTATTTCCATATGTCTTTGTCTTTTAATTGTGTGTCTTGTATTTTCAAAAAAACAATTAAAAGAAGAATAAATATGGAAATAAGGTAATTTATTACACCTGGATTATTGAAAAAAAATGTGGCTAATATGCAGGTGACAGATTCCCTTTAATAGTTTGTGTGTTAACCCTGCTACATCTGTATTTTTTTTTCAAACGTTAAGTCCAAAGAAAATCCTGATCAATATATCTAAAGAGGAGGATATAAAAATAAAAACAAACAAAACACCAATAGTCCTGTACAAACATAAAAAAATATAAATAAAAAAAAGAATCATAGAAAGGATTTATAACTAAGGGCCTCATTTAGCCCCACTCGGGTCACTGTATCCAGCAGTACCATCCATCTTGTCTCCTTTTGGAGAAGGCGTCTCTTAATCTAAACAAACCCCCCCCCCCCCCAATGTCTAACCTCACTCTGACAATCCCCCTGAAATGTATACCCTGGGGGTTGCTTCCATGAGTCTCTCTAAAGTGTTTTGCAATAGGATTAAATTCTTTCACTTTCTCAAGATCATGGATTTCTGCGGCTGCTTTGATGTCTCTAACATTCTCCAATACTATTACTTTCAGGGCTCTAGTTGTCATGCCTATATAGATCAACCCACATGGCCACTGAGCATGGTATGTCACCCCTTCCGTACTGCAAGAGATATGATGCACTCTTTTGTATTCCTTACTTCCATTTGAGTTCAGGAAGGTCTCACATCGTATTATGTAACGAAAAGCAGTGAATTAACCACAAGGTAGCGTACCCCACTTGGTGTCTCTATCTTCAAACAAACGGTGCCACATAGTGGCTCTTAGTAATCATATCACTCAAATTTCATGACCGTTTCCATGTAATTATGGGACTCTGGGAAATCTGTCCCCTCAGATCTTTATCTGTTGGTAACACTTGCACAATGTTTATTCAAAATGGAATACATTTGTCTTCAGTGAGTATTATATCCTGTGATAAATCGTGGATAACCCTCACTTTTTATATTATGTTTCTGTCCACTTACCTTCTTAATAAGTCTTTTACAGTATCCCCTTTCTTCAAATCGTCAATAAAGATGTTTTGCTTGTTGTTCGAAACTGCGTTCACTTGAACAAATCCTTCTAATTCTACAAAATTGACCAGTAGGTATGGCTTTGATAACCTGTGGATGATGAGAGGAGGTGGTGTGCAACAAAGAATTGGTGGATGTCGGCTTCCTAAATACATCAGTCTCCAGGAAGCCCCTCTCACCCACAAGGATCACAAGGTCAAGGAATTCAATTTTTACAGAACTAAACTGCCACGTAAGTCTGATATTAAGATCATTGATATTCAATCTACTCAAAAATTGTTCCAAATGTGACATTGAGCCCTTCCAGATGAATAGAATGTCATCTATATATCTCGTCCAGGAGACTGCGGCGTCATGACCTTCCATATTCATCACAATTTCTCTCTCCCACAGCCCCAGGAACAGATTAGCACATGAGGGTGCACAAGTCGTCCCCATATGGAATATGGAAGGTCATGGCGCTGTGGTCTCGTGGTCGAGATATATAGATGACATTCTATTCATCTGGGGCTCCACATTTATTTTGCATATTCCTGTTTCCCAGGGAGCTATGCACTTCGGATTGCTGTGTTGAGACTCTTAAGTGAGGCTCTGCGGTGTTTTTTGTAGCTGGTCTCCCTGAGATCAGCTATTGTTGTGTTTGAGTAGTCTCCGAGGCATTTCTCCCGGTTAGCCAGGATCCTACTCCACACTGAGGGGCAACACCTCGAAACAGCTGTCTGTGGATGGATAACTGGCTTAGGTTTTCCCCGTCATATCCTTAAAGCTTGTAAAAAAGCGGGATCTTGACATAGGGGCCACTTAATATGGTGGATTTGGTGATCTCTGTAATGGAGACACCCCTTTGCTCTGTTTTCCTTCCTTTGAGGGATATCTGGCTTTCATTGTGTTGTAGACCCATAACTGGGGCTCCACATTTATTTTGCATATTCTATTCATCTGGCAGGGCTCAACGTTGCATTTGGAACAGTTTTTGAGTAGATTGAATATCAATGATCTTAATATCAGACTTACGTGGCAGTTTAGTTCTGTAAAAGTTTAATTTCTTGACCTTGTGATCCTTGTGGATGAGGGTGGCTTCCTGGAGACTGATGTGTTTAGGAAGCCGACATCCACCAATTCTTTGTTGCACTCCACCTCCCCCTAAGGGGGGAAATAGTTATTAAATAAAAAACTGTAAAAAAAAAAGTAAAAAAAAACCCACACCAAAATATTAAGTATAAATTACCCCCTTTCCCAATTTCACATATAAAATATTTACAGTTTAGTTCTGTAAAATTTTAATTTCTTGACCTTGTGATCCTTGTGGATGAGGGTGGCTTCCTGTAGACTGATGTGATTTGTTGCACGCCACCTCCTCTTATCATCCACAGGTTATCAAAGCCATACCTACTGGTCAATTTTGTAGGATTAGAAGTTCAAGTGAACGCAGTTTCGAACAACAAGCAAAACATCTTCATAGACGATTTGAAGAAAGGGGATTCAGTAAAAGACTTATTTAGAAGGTCACTTCATTGTGAATAATGTTTTTTAAATATCATTACAGTATGTATTTGCAGCAAACAATGGTATTTTCATAAATATTGAGACTATGTATATCATTAGTATTTATCCATGGTTCCGTTCTGATAGCAATATTACATATCTAGTTTTCAGTTATGTATGCTGTAACATCTTAACTTACTTTCCGATTACGTTTGGGAACAGGAAAATGTTGGTCTGTTTATATTTACCTATCTCCGTTAGGGTATCGAATTTTAGATACCTAATCGATACTTTTGTCTGATAGCGACCTCGATACCAAGATTTGCCTTTTTTCGATACTAGGCTTTGCTATTGCGCAGGCTAGTATCAAAGAACATGGATCGTGCTGCACTCAGCGCGGCCATGTTCCCTCAGCAGCACAGGGAGAAGGAAGCAGTCTCTCCTTCCCCCCTGTGCTGCTGCTGCGGCTGCCACCAATGAGGAGAGAGGGGCAGGTGCACTGGGCCACCAATGAGAGCGCAGAGGAGGTGAGGGGCTGTGGCCACTGCGCCACCAATGATAACTACAGAAACATTTAATACATAACAAATGAAGGCAGCAGCAGCAGAAACCCATTGCCGGCACCCTGCCTCTGACAGGGTGCCGCGATCTGCGGCAATTAACCCCTCAGGTGCCGCATTCGAGGGGTTAACTGCCGCTGATTGCAGCTCCCTGTCAGAAATCGGGTGCTGGCAATGTGTTTCTGCCGCCTGTATTTGTAATGTATTAAACGTTAATTATCATTGGTGGCGCAGTTTCAACCCCAATCCTCAGTAATAAAAACATTGGTGGAGCAGTGCGCCCTCCCCAGTATTAAAAATATTGGTGGCCCCTTCCCCCCACCCCACATTATTAAAATCATTGGTGGCAGTGGCCACAGATTCCCTTTACCTCCTCTTCATTGGAGGTAGTGGCAGAGTCTGAACGGAGCCCCAGCAATGTAATCCCGTGGCTCTGATCGGTTACCATGGCAGCCAGGATGCTACTGAAGCACGGGCAGCAGGGATAGTGTGAGATTCTATTCACCCTAACAGAGCTCTATTAGGGTGAATAGGACAAAGGATCAAAAGATCCCAGGTTCTAGCCCCTAAGGGGGGAAATAGTTATTAAATAAAAAACAGTAAAAAAAAAAAAAGTAAAAAAAAAAACACACCAAAATTTTATAAATATAAAAAAGTATAAATCACCCCCTTTCCCATTTTTACATATAAAATATATAAACAATAAACAAATAAACATACAGTATTACATATCGCCACGTCAGAAAAGTCCAAACTATTATAATATTTTAAAAATCTATGCGGTGAACGCCGTAAAAGAAAAACTGCGTGATTTTTATCGTCACCTTGTCCCCCTCAAAAATAGGATAGGACTGTTCGATTATGGTTCGGACGTTTCATAAAATGCGGAATGCACGCGGCTTTTTGGGCGTTTGATTTTTTTTTCGCGTGGTATTGAATGGTATTGACTATCATAATACTTTTTTATGGTATCAAAACTGAATCAAAATTTTGATTTCGAAACAACCTTAATCTCCATGACAGCGATATCCACGCATTTCGGATTGGTTGGCTGAGCGCATCACTCTGGTGCGCTGCGTGGCCGCGTCACGTGGTGACGTCGTTTGGCCCTTGGTGGGTGGACTGGATAGCTGACGGTCGCACTCCACTCCTCTCTCCAACGCTATCGACGCCACCATGATGACGCAGCGCGTATCACCCAGGAGGCATGCGCCGGTACACTCCACCTATGTTAGTTTTTGGCGCATATATGGATATTTAAGAACACCAGGTCAGTACATATTTGACCTCCTGACGAAGCTGTGAGGGCAAAACGTGTGTCGAGACGTTTTTTCTGGTCACCGTATGCCTTTCTCCCCCTGATCATGTCTCACAGGTGAGCATAGAGGTGGTTGATATTTTTTTTTCTATTCTGTGTTTGCGGCCTTTATCCATCATGGGACGTCCTCTCTTTAGATATTTGCTATCATTGGATATAGGCTCGGGTTTATATTACTTTATTTTTATTTATCCTCTACCTCACCTCTGATTATTTTTATCGTAGTGGACACGTATTACACACTTTTCAGGGGTAGTTAGACTTGGGGGGCCTGTGATTCCACATAGCATTTTAGGTCATTGTTACCTTTCTGACATTATTATCCCTGATTTATTTGTTTGTGTATTTTTTATTCTTCTTTGACTTTGTTTGATGTAATAAAGCTATATATTTCTATATACATTTTTGTGTGGGCAGGAATTTTGTCCCTGTTCAAGGGTACAAGTTATATTATTAAGGGTTCAAGGGTACAAGTTATATTATTATATTATTGACGGTTATATGGTTATATATATACATGCCTTTGTTAACTCTGCATGGGGCTCTTTTGTTCTTTCTAAGATCACAAACTAGCCCAATAGAGACTAATACAAAACAGAGTCCCAAAATCAAACATGTTCAAATAACAAGCAAAGTCAATTACCAAGAGGTCGTGTCAGAGGTAAAATCAGAGGCAATGTCAGAAAGGCAGGCAAAAGGTCAGCAATCGAGGGTAACCCAAATCTAGCTAGCAAGGCAGGAATACCAATCACAGGCAACTGTGGCCAGCAGTTGCCTGTTAAAATAGCCTGCCCTCAGGAAGCATGTGACTCCAGTGCCGAGCCTCATTAGTTTGGCATCCCTGCTTCTGATTATTTAAGGTAGCCATGATGCATATATGTGATTTATTATGATCAGTTTTCTTATGACTAATGAGGGATCACTTAGAAAGGCTCTCCTGATCTAATACAATGGGATCCAGTCCCATCCTTGGTTCTGAATGTACAGCTCCTGGAATAAATATCCAGCATCTGAATAGTCCTACATTTATATATTTCAACAAACTTTAATTTGCTTATGTAGCACTACAAATTCTGCTATGCTGTACAGAGATTCTCATGCCTCACATTAGTCCCTGTGTCTGCAATCTAATTTTCCTATCCTAAGGTTTTTAATGGAGTCAGACTCCTTTATTGGTGCATGTTGAAATCCAGTATGGTTTATCCTTCTGTTGCCAGCATTTCAAGTCAGAGAATAGTCAGATGGTCCCCAATCACACTTTAGACACATAATAGGGGCAGTTTCATAGGCTTTAAAGGCTATCTACACCTTTGGGGACATTTTTTTATTTTATTGCATTGTACTTATTTTGATCTAAAAATATTTTTTTTTTCAATTGGTCTTTATTAAAAAATATGGAATCCTTTTTTGTGTACATGTCTGAGATGCTGTAGTAGCAGCTTTTCAGTCATTTGCGGAGCTGAATCTCTTCTCACAGAAATGTATATTAATCTGTTTGGCTTCTCCTGCTCTTTAACATGCTGTCTGCAGATTGCATTTTGTTTTTTAACAATATTTTTTAATAATAGGTGCCACTTCTTGGTCTGTACACAGATCACTTTACTGCAGTTACCTGCTTATCAGTCATTCTAATCCTGCCTGTAATGATATCACCTCTGTGTATGGATAACACAGGATCCACCATTCCCAGCAGGTGATATTCAGAGCTTATCTATTCTTTCCTTGTACAATGACCTCTGCACAGGTCACAGAGCATGCCTAGAAAACTCTCCCAAGTCAATGAGGCCTCCTGTCTATTGTGTCCATGGACCATGGGGCTGCCGTAAAGCAACTTTCTTAATGCTTTTTAAATTCTGTTAAGAACAGCTTAGGCAAGATGGCCGCCCCCATATTTAAAATTTTGGTGACACATAGAGGTTTGTACAGTTTTATACCCTACATAGTAAACATAAATGCTTTCCCCACTGACATCAAGCAGATACCTTGAAATGGTTAAAAAAAAGTTAACTTTTCATTTCCTTCAGAAACCCCTTAGAAACAGTGACAAAGTATGTGCGAATGACATTGGCATCTCTTTTTATAAAGTTCTATTCCACATGCTCTGTAATAGGTATGGTACTCCTTAAAGGGGTAGTCCAGCACAATACTCTGCAGCTTCTGTTCTGACAGCGCCCTGGTCCCCACTGCTCTCCACAACCTGCTTCTGCACTCGACATGGCAGGAAACGACAGTGAATGCTGCTTAGCCAATCACTGGCTGCAGAAATGACCCGCCTTAGCTAGTGATTGGCTAAGCGGCATCTGCAGTCATTTCCTGCCATGTCAAGAACAGAAGCAGAAATAAGAGCGTAGCGGGGGACAAACACCATTGGAACAGCAGCAGAAGGAGTTTGGCGAGATGAGTGTAAGGTTATTTTTTTTAACCATTTGCAGGCCTTGAGGGAGTTTTTGTTGTGTGCTGGAATACCCTTTTAAATACTATGGTATCCAGTCTGTGGACATCCACAGGTAAACTGGCAACTCACTGCAATCCTTGACAGCTGCAGGCTCGCATGGCACGCTGGGACTTCTAGGTTTTGCTATACATACTTCTTCATTTTCGGACATGGGGAGGGAAACTATGGTTTTTGAGTACCTCCAGGCTTAAAAAGGTCTAGCCACTGTAAGGGTCCATTCACATGTCCGTAGATCTGGGTCCGCATCCCTTCCGCAATTTGGGAACGGGTGTGGACCCGTTCACTTAATGGGGCAGCAAAAGATGCGGATAGCACACTGTGTGCTGTGTGCATCCGTAGTTCCATTCCGCAGCCCCGCAAAAAAGATAGAGCATGTCCTATTCTTCGCTATCGTGGACAAGAATAGGTGTTTCTATCATAGGGCAAAATGAGGAACGCACATGGCCGATATCCGTGTTTTGCGGATCCAAAATTTGCAGACCACAAAACACTTACGGATGTCTGAATCGACCCTAACACGGGCATGTTATAATTCGCCAGTCCACACTTTCAGATGGTAAGCCACCAACCTGATGCTGTAAAGCAGGGGTCAGCAACCTTCGGCACTCCAGCTGTTGTGATGCTCCATTCATTTCTATGGGAGGTCTGAGAAGAGCAGAACAAGTATGCATGCTGGGAGTTGTAGTTTCACAACAGCTTGAGTGCCGGAGGTTGCCTACCATTGCTGTAAAGCAACTCATTTGCAGGTCTGCTGCCACCTTGAGGATCTGTTTAAAAATTACACACTCGTTTTTTAATAAGCATCCCGGAAATATGAGATTACCAAGCACCCTAACCTAAGCTAATGACTGCATGCTGCAGGCAGGGCTATAGATCTAACATCTCCATTTCTACCCACATTCTTTAATTTAACCTCTGGTTCCATTAGATTTTCCTTAGCCGCCTCCTTGGGGGCTCAGTATAAGTGAGTCTATTAATGCCTCACAGTAGGTGTCTGATTATTCTATGCTTCAGAAAAAAACTGTGCTTCAGCTACTTTCCAAGAGCCCTGGAAAGAAGAAACCGATGAAGAACATAACCAAGGGATTGGAAATACTGCACATAAAAAAGACTCACATTTTATGTCAACATATTGAAAGAACTTCTTACATCTGCAACAAATAGATATTTGTTTGTTTTTTACTTTCATAATGACGTTTCATATAATGAACATGAATGATAGAGGAGTGAAAAGTTGATCCCTAGCCTTAAGGTAGGTCATCAATATCTAATCAATGGTGGCAGGGGCGTAGCTAAAGGCTCATGGGCCCTGGTGCAAGCGTTCAGCTTGGGCCCCCCTTCCCTCAGTGCTTTGTGTGTCTTCTTATGCGGCACACGTGTCTTTGGGCCCCTTCAGGCTCCTGGGCCCGGTAGCGACTGCTACCGCTGCACCCCCTATAGCTATGCCCCTGAGTGGTGGTCCAACTCCCGGCACCCCTGCTTATTAGCTAGCTGTTGGAAGGGCGGCGCTATGGCGCCTTTGTCAGCCTGTAAAGTCATGTCACGTCTATCGGTCACATGATCTTCATGTATGTGAACGGGATTGAGCTGCAATACCAAGCAGAGCTGCTATATAAAGTACAATACTGTGTATAGTTTAGTATAATATAATAAAGTCACGGCGTCCGCGCCTTCAAACAGCTGATCAGCAGGGGTGCCAGGAGGTGGACCCCTTCCAATGAGATATAGATGCCCTATCCTGAAGATAGGTCATCAATATGTAATATCCAGAAATTCACTGATAAATCAGAAATGATATCTTGTAGGGGAGCTCAGCTGAATGTAATGATTCCTTTCACTTAGTGATCTGATGCTTCATGCTGGAGAAAAAGTACTTTTAATCGATATGCAAATGAACATTTAGGTGCACCAAGGGCTGGACCATGCCACTCTGTGTAACATTGCTTCCCCAGCTTTCTATGCTAGCCCTTTCCTCTCATTCTTGATTGACAGGGCCAGGCGATGAGTATGCAGGAAGATAGGACACTTTGATTTAAGGGGGTTTACAAGGAATTTAATGTTCAGGATAGGTCATCAATATCTAAACAATGGGGATTCAACTCCTTGAACCCTTGCCAATCAGTTGTTTGCATAGTATACCAACCTCAGCACTGCACATTGTATGGCAGCTATGCTTGGTTCTGCAGCTCGAGCACTTTCACTTGCAACTGAGCTGCACAAAGTCCATGTGACCATCACGGGCTGAGGAAGAGACTGTAGTGCTCACCCAAGTGCTGTGGCCCTTTCAAACAGTTGATCGACTGTGTCAGAAGTCAGAAACCTTCAGCGACCTGCAGGGGAGGCGCAGGGCAGAGAGGACATGATTGCTAATTGTGGCTCTGAGGGTGGTGGTAATCGGGGTGCACTGCAAATGTGGAGAGGTGAGGAAAATGACTCAAGTGGGGGCCACCTAGATGCAAGTGGGGGCAGCGGCAGGACAGGCAGGACATCTCTCAATATTCAACAGTATTGCTGTCCTCAGGACAGCGATGCAGTTATATGCGGTGGCAGGGAGATGTAGCCTATCAGAGGCTGACGCAGGTGACGTGATGACATCATCATTGCACTGCCTGAGTAGGGCAGCGTCCAACTCAAGACACAGACCGGAAGCAGTTCTGTGTCAAGAACTGCTTTGCTGACAGCCGCATGGAAGTATGGAAGTATTACTGTTATTTGGCGGCAAGCTATCGGGCCAATAAGGAGGGGCATTATTATAACTGGGGGAGCACTATGGGGGCACTGTTTCTACTGAGGGAACTAAGTAGTGGTATTTTGTTCTGGCACACATTATAAAGGGGCATTTTTTTGTACCAGCAGATATTATGGTGGCACTAAGAGGACATTGGCTCTACTGGGTGCACGAAAAGGGGGTATTATTTTGTACTGGCAGATGTTATAAGGTGATATTTTTGTATTGGCACACAGAAGATGAACTTTTTGTGCTGACACTCATAAGGGAGCATTTTATGTAAGTGCATACATTATAAGGACAATTTTTTTTCCACTAATACACACTCTAAGGGGCATTTTTTGTACTGTTGCACTTTATAAGGGAGTTTTTTTTTGTACTGGCATACATTTTAAGGGAGCATTTTTTGTACTGGCACACATTATAAGGAGGCCTTTTTTTTGTACTGGCACACATTATAAGGGGGTATTTTTTGTACTGGCACATATTGTAAGGGGGTATCTTTTTTTTTTTCTTTTTACCTGTACTATTCTTTTCTGCAAACTTGTGTGAACGTACAATGGCCATTTAGGCCCCTTTCACACAGGCAAGAATTTTGCGCGGGTGCAATGCTTGACGTACTGAATCTAGACCCATTCACTTCAATGGGGCTGTGCAGATGAGCGGTGATTTTCACTCATCATTTGTGTGTTGCGTGAAAATCGCAGCATGTTCTATAGTTTGCATTTTTCATGCAACGCAAGCCCCATAGAAATAAGCAGGGCTGCGTGAAAATCGCATAGCATTTGCAAGCAAGTGTGGATGCAATACGATTTTCATGCATGGTTGCTAGAAGAAGATGTAAGTAAATTGATAAAAGTTCCCTTATAACATGGTTGTAAAGGAAAATAATAGCATTCTTAATACAGAATGCTTACTTAAATGTGGCTAAAAAGGAGTTAAAAAAATATATATATTAACTCACCTCATCCAATTGATCGCGCAGCCGGGCATCGTCTTCTTTCTTCTTCTTTGAGGACCTGCCAAAAGACCTTTGATCACATAATCGCGCTCACCACATGGTGAGCACGGTGATGTCAGCGCAGGTCCTGCTGAATGAAGACAGAAGGAGTCCTCTATCTTCATTCAGCATGACCTGCGCTGGCGTTATCAAAGGTCCTTTTGCAGGTCCTCAAAGAAGAAGAAAGAAGATGATGCCCGGTTGCGCGATCAATTGGATGAGGTGAGTTAATTATTTTTATGAGGGAAAATAATAAAATCTGTACAACACCTAACCCAAACCCGAATTTCATTGAAGAAATTTGGGTCTGGGTACCACATTCAGTTTTTTCTCACGCGCGTGCAAAACGCATTGCAATCGCGAGAAAAAAAATGAACATCGGAACGCAATCACAGTCAAAACTGACTGAAATTGCGTCCCTACTCGCACGGGTTTCCCGTAATGCGCCTGCATCACATTCGGCCCTCACCCACGACGTCCGTCTGAATAAAGCCTTAAGGTCTGAGAACAAATTCTTCATACATCAACTAAATCAATTCATTGCCATAAAGTGAAACTTATATATAAACACATAGGGGGTCTTTATCAAATGAGTCACGCAAGTTTATTTTGGTGTAAAAATGTGCACATATGTCATCCTGCTCCACTTTTTTGTCTCATTTATGTGCCACTTTTTATAAAGTTGCAACTCCACACCAGGCATTCCCTAGGCATACTTTTACTGAAATAGGCACAACTACATTGCACTTGCACCAAACTTATAACTGTTGTGCGCTCTTTTCATAAATTTGGCAGAGGTGTACATAGCAACTGCAATGTAAAGAACTAATATTAAACACACATACAATAATAAATTCCCCCCATTGAGAGAATTACTGGATAGTGCAGAGGGAGTATTTACTGATGCAGATGACCTGATCAATTTTCACTTTTGAAGTCGCACATAAATAGCAACAATTTCTAGTCACAGAGCTCATGTCAGAAATACACTGGAAGTTACGAGAAGCATGCATGCAATCAACATCAGGCCCTTCTAATCAGGGCCCAAATATCCATCACCATATTGGTCAATTTAGATCTAGTCCTCTCTTATATTACAGTAAATGGTTTATAAAACAATTTATTTACACACCAATCAAATTACTGCATTACCGTAAAGTGAAACTTTCTATCAATACATTCTCCCTCTGCTGGACATTCCATGACATTACATACAGCTACTATTTAACAGTTCATCCATACTGATTTTATATGGTGGTAAAATCAAATGTTGTACAGAATGTGAGTACTATGTCATATTTCTAAGCAGTTTTTTAAAGCAACTGTGTTTATAGTTCATGAAGTATTAAACCTCTGTAAGTGATTCCACTATTCTGCACTGCTGCTCTGCAGACAGTTTACATATAGATTAAGACCATACAATGCTTGTAACTTTAGATGGATGTAAATGGTGATATCTTCGGTTACTAATGGCTAAGCACTTTGCTGTCTCATGCTTCATATTTCTTGCTTTCTCAGTTTCCCATTCACCTCTGTGGAGCAACTTGCAGCAGTCCATGCTATAATCACACCTGCAAATGTCCTTGAAGACACAGCTTGCCTGTATGATGTCCGCAGACAGATGGAACACAGCATAAAGAAGAGCAGAAATTTCTTACCTGGGAGCATCAAAGCTGTCATACGATCCAACCGTGTAATGTCTGAACAACCGTTTGGCTTTGTCACTCCGGCTCTCTGGCACAAAGACAGTAAAAATATGATCACATTAAGTAATAAATCTTTGGGTTATTTTACTACATTGTTTGCTCAATAAGGTATTAATGTAAGTACCATAATGCTAGAAACAAATCGAACACGCCAATGTAGAAGATGCTGCGGTTGTCATTCTACTCTTTCACTGCCAGGCAGGTACTGTATATAGTTCACAAAAATGAATATATTGTCATGAAATCTCAGGGTTTCCGTATATCATATTTTTTAAATAATTTAGCTGTTTTTTATTTTCATGTGACTACTAAAATAAAACGTAAAGTCTTGAAATATTGAATTTCCTCACGCTTCGTAGTAACAAATCAAATTTTTTCCTAAAATGGCTGCTGCACGTGTTAGGACATGGAGCAAGGAACTCTAGGAACGAGGGATCACCCACAATGCCATGCATGCAGCTAATAAGCTGCCAGCCAGCCCTGTAATGGCACAGCCCTATAAGTAGCCTCAGCCACCTTGGATTCAGAAATTTTCCAGTGCAGGGAGAGACGTCAGCAGGCACTAGGGACAGTGTTAGAAAATACTTTAAAACTCTTATTTTGCTATATAGAAGTTCAGGGAAAGGATAGGGAGGAATCATTCCACAGTATTGAAGCAGAACAGGGTTCAGTAGGGAAATTTATAGCCTGGGTAATAGGAACAATCCTATTACACCTTGCTGCACTGACTGGGGATCCAAATTGCCATTATACAGCTCTGTAATTCCAGCAAATCGTTCTTGTTATTGGGGTGCAAGTGCTGTTTGATACAGCCATTAACAGGGTTTATTACAAGGAAATATTTCTACGTCTTATTTGCCCTTGTGCGGTGCTGTTATATGTAATAAAGCATTTTTTGGCTTGTATTAGTGGGAAAACAAAGGGCTTATTAGCCGTTGTGTGGTTAATTGAGAAAATTACAGCCCTTTTTGGCGTGTATTAGTGGCAAAAAAATATATATTTGCCTTTCAGTTGTATAGTTATATGTTCTAAAGCCCTTTTTGGCGTGTATTAGTGGCAAAAAAATTATGTATATATTATTTGCTGTTCCGCGGTGCAGTTATATGTTCTAAAGCCTTCTTTGGCGTGTATCAGTGGAAAAAATTAAGGACCCGTTTGCCATTGAGCGGTGCAGTTATATGTTCTAAACCCTTTTTGGCGCGTATTAGTGGCAAAAAAATATCTATTATTTGCTGTTCAGAGGTGCAGTTATACAGTATGTTCTAAAGCCCTTTTTGGCATCTATTAGTGGCACAAAAATATCTTATTTGCTGTTCAGCAGTGTAGTTATATGTTCTAAAGCCTTTTGTGGCGTGTATAAGTGGAAAAAATAAGGAACTATTTGCCGTTCAGCAGTGCAGTTATTTGTTCTAAAGCCCTTTTTGGCGTGTATTAGTGGAAAAAAAAAAATATTATTTGCCGTTCAGTGGTGCAGTTATATGTTCTAAAGCCCTTTTGGCGTGTATTAGTGGCAAAAAATATATTATTTGCCGCTCAGTTCTAAAGCCTTTTGTGGCGTGTATATGGAAAAATAAGGAACTATTTGCCGTTCAGCAGTGCAGTTATTTGTTCTAAAGCCCTTTTTGGCGTGTATTAGTGGAAAAAAAAAATATTATTTGCCGTTCAGTGGTGCAGTTATATGTTCTAAAGCCCTTTTTGGCGTGTATTAGTGGCAAAAATATATTTATTATTTGCCGCTCAGCGGTGCAGTTATATGTTCTAAAGCTCTTTTTGGCGTGTATTAGTGGCCCAAAAAAAAGTATTTGCTGTTGTGTGGTGAAGTGAGAAAATTACAGCCCTTTTTGGTGTATATTAATGGCAAAAATATATATATATTTTCCATTCAGCGGTGCAGATATATGTTCGAAAGCCCTTTTTGGCATGTATTAGTGGCAAAAAAATATATATTTGCCATTCAGCTGTGCAGTTATATGTTCTAAAGCTTTTTTTGGCGTGTATTAGTGGCAAAAAAGATATATATTTGCCGTTCAGCGGTGCAGTTATATGTTCTAAAGCCTATTGTGGCATGTATAAGTGGAAAAAAATGAGGGCTATTTGCCATTTAGCGGTGCAATTATATGTTCTAAAGTTCTTTCTGGTAAGTATTTATAGAAAAAAAAAGGGCTTATTAGCCGTTGTGTGGTGGAGTCATTTATTTATTTGATATAAGAGTATGTCAGACAGAGAAGTGCCAGGTCCTGCACAGGGGAGTGGCAGAGGCCTAAATGTTTCTGGCGCAGGCACAGGTCACAGCAGAGTAAGAGGGCGTGGCAGCAGGAGTCGCAGCAAGAGGCCTGAACTCCCGGTGTCATCTAACGGCCGTGTCAACCCAGTGGTTCTTAAATGGTTGACTCGGTCATCCACTTCGTCCCAAGTGACATCAGAAACCCCAAGCCTAGAGTCAATGGGTTCGTCAGACAACCCTTAGTTGGCATGGCCCGGGAGCAGGCCCTGTGCCCTCACCTGTACTCAACCTGTCTCTGTCCTTTTCTGTTCCCTCAGCCAGAGAAGTATTATATGCTGTGGGCTCAGCTCCACTATACACCGAGGACGAGCGACTAGAGGACAGTCAGCAGCTACTGCCCAGCCAAGATGTGGAGGAGACATCCGCTGCTTCCTCTGGTAGGCGGGCAAGTAGTGATGAGGAGAGTGGCGTGGGAGCTGGTGTTGTGAGCGGTCAGGCTCCTGACCCAGAGATCATTGAGGAGGACATCAGTGACGTGCAGTAGTCGATGTTGAAGTAGCTGATCGCACTTGGGATCCGGGTGAATTAGGGGCTTCATCATCATCGGGAGAAGGGGGTGGCAGCTTGTCCGTGAGGCAGCACTGAGTCAGGAAGTCGCTCGCATGGCCGGGATAGTGTGTGGCCGGGAGTAGACCACCCGCTTCACAGAAGCCTACCTGCCCAGAAAGTAGTGGTGCAGGGGTTTACGGAAGCAGTGGCGGTAGCAGTCACTCAGTGCGGAGTTTTGGGGGTAAAATCTAGTGATGAGCGAGCACCAAAGTGTTCGGGTGTTCGGTTCGAACACACCACGATATTCGAGCGATCGGCCGAGCATTCGAGTATAATGGAAGTCAATGGGAGACAACCAGGCAGTCCCTGCTCTGAAGAGAGAAGGGTGCCTGGTCCAATGGAAAAGGTCTGAAAGTAACACAAAAACCACCGAAAAGGATCGGGAACAGCATGGGGACGATGTATGGATGCATCTTGGACTCCCAGGTCACTGCTGGGAACCATGTTGTCCGAGTTGTACGCCACTTTTACAGACTGTCAAAAATACGCCCAACCCGCCCAAAAAATAAATACATTTTTAAGGAAATTTTTTTAGGAAATATTCTTTATTCTAAATTATAAGCAAGAGGCACTCCGAAACAGTCTGTCTATCACATAAAGGAGGGCCCCATTCACATTGTGGTACAATTGTTCAGGTAGTGGGACTCCTACACTCATAAAGCCTATGCACTAAGTGAAAGGGCTGCCAAAAATTACAAGGAATCGGCACTATAATACACCCTTTATTACACACAAAGGAGGGCATCATACACACCCTTGAAAAATTATGATTGGTGGCCTGCTGGTGACCCTCAAAAACATTTGGATCAAGGGCCTGCTGGTGACCCTCTAGTGGTGGTCTGCTGGTGAGCAGACCTTGTAAAACATTATGGTTGAGGGCCTGCTGGTAAGCTGACCCTATAAAACATTATGGTTGATGGCCTGCTGGTGAGCTGACCCTGTAAAACATTATGGTTGAGGGCCTGCTGATGAGCTGACCCTGTAAAACATTATGGTTGAGGGCCTTCTGGTGAGCTGACCCTGTAAAACATTATGGTTGAGGGCCTGCTAGCGAGCTGACCCTATAAAACATTATGGTTTAGGGCCTTTTGGTGAGCTGACCCTGTAAAACATTATGGTTGAGGGCCTGCTAGCGAGCTGACCCTATAAAACATTATGGTTTAGGGCCTGCTGGTGAGCTGACCCTGTAAAAAATTATGGTTGAGGGCCTGCTGGTGAGCTGACCCTATAAAACATTATGGTTGAGGGCCTGCTGGTGAGCTGACCCTGTAAAACATTATAGTTGAGGGCCTGCTGGTGAGCTGACCCTGTAAAACATTATGGTTGAAGGCCTGCTGGAGAGCTGACCCTATAAAACATTATGGTTGAGGGCCTGCTGGTGAGCTGACTCTGTAAAACATTATGGTTGAGGGCCTGCTGGTGAGCTGACCCTGTAAAACATTATGGTTGAGGGCCTGCTGGTGAGCTGACCCTGTAAAACATTATGGTTGAGGGCCTGCTGCTGAGCTGACCCTATAAAACATTATGGTTGAGGGCCTGCTGGTGAGCTGGCCCTGTAACATATTATGGTTGAGGGCCTGCTGGTGAGCTGACCCTGTAAAACATTATGGTTGAGGGCCTGCTGGTAAGCTGACCCTATAAAACATTATGGTTGATGGCCTGCTGGTGAGCTGACCCTGTAAAACATTATGGTTGAGGGCCTGCTGGTGAGCTGACTCTGTAAAACATTATGGTTGAGGGCCTGCTGGTGAGCTGACCCTGTAAAACATTATGGTTGAGGGCCTGCTGGTGAGCTGACCCTATAAAACATTATGGTTAAGGGCATGCTGCTGAGCTGACCCTGTAAAACATTATGGTTGAGGGCATGCTGCTGAGCTGACCCTGTAAAACATTATGGTTGAGGGCCTGCTGCTGAGCTGACCCTATAAAACATTATGGTTGAGGGCCTGCTGGTGAGCTGGCCCTGTAACATATTATGGTTGAGGGCCTGCTGGTGAGCTGACCCTTTAAAATATTATGGTTGAGGGCCTGCTGCTGAGCTGACCCTGTAAAACATTATGGTTTAGGGCCTGCTGGTGAGCTGACCTTCTAAAACATTATGGGCGTAGGAAAGACCGGCACTTCACTTACTTGCAAGGAATTGTAGTTTATTTTAAAGCATCAGAGGATTGAAGCACAAGGCGACACGTGTTTCGGCTCGAATCCGAGCCTTTCTCAAGCATGCTTGCAAGTAAGTGAAGTGCCGGTCTTTCCTTCGCCTGTTGATGTGGGTACCTTCCCTGGACGCGAGCACCATGCTTCCAACAACAGAGGAGTGACGACTGTTTGTACTCTGCTAAAACATTATGGATGAGGGCCTGCTGGTGAGCTGACCCTCTAAAACATTATGGTTGAGGGCCTGCTGATGAGCTGACCCTGTAAAACATTATGGTTGAGGGCCTTCTGGTGAGCTGACCCTGTAAAACATTATGGTTGAGGGCCTGCTAGCGAGCTGACCCTATAAAACATTATGGTTGAGGGCCTGCTGGTGAGCTGGCCCTGTAACATATTATGGTTGAGGGCCTGCTGGTGAGCTGACCCTGTAAAACATTATGGTTGAGGGCCTGCTGGTAAGCTGACCCTATAAAACATTATGGTTGATGGCCTGCTGGTGAGCTGACCCTGTAAAACATTATGGTTGAGGGCCTGCTGGTGAGCTGACTCTGTAAAACATTATGGTTGAGGGCCTGCTGGTGAGCTGACCCTGTAAAACATTATGGTTGAGGGCCTGCTGGTGAGCTGACCCTATAAAACATTATGGTTAAGGGCATGCTGCTGAGCTGACCCTGTAAAACATTATGGTTGAGGGCATGCTGCTGAGCTGACCCTGTAAAACATTATGGTTGAGGGCCTGCTGCTGAGCTGACCCTATAAAACATTATGGTTGAGGGCCTGCTGGTGAGCTGGCCCTGTAACATATTATGGTTGAGGGCCTGCTGGTGAGCTGACCCTTTAAAATATTATGGTTGAGGGCCTGCTGCTGAGCTGACCCTGTAAAACATTATGGTTTAGGGCCTGCTGGTGAGCTGACCTTCTAAAACATTATGGGCTTAGGATAGACCGGCACTTCACTTACTTGCAAGGAATTGTAGTTTATTTTAAAGCATCAGAGGATTGAAGCACAAGGCGACACGTGTTTCGGCTCGAATCCGAGCCTTTCTCAAGCATGCTTGCAAGTAAGTGAAGTGCCGGTCTTTCCTTCGCCTGTTGATGTGGGTACCTTCCCTGGACGCGAGCACCATGCTTCCAACAAGAGAGGAGTGCCGACTGTTTGTACTCTGCTAAAACATTATGGATGAGGGCCTGCTGGTGAGCTGACCCTCTAAAATATTATGGTTGAGGGCCTGCTGGTGAGCTGACCCTCTTTAAAATTGTGGTGGAGGGAATATATACAATCTGGAGGAGGAGGAGGAGGAGAAAACAAGATTCAACCATATACCATTGTCTCTGGCAGGGTGTCATGAAAGTGTCCCATGGCTTGGAGAGTGTTGCCCTGCCTCTTTTGGAACTGCTGTGTGTTCCCCATGTCTCCCTTCCTCGGTTGCCTAAGGAAGTACGGACTCTGCCGGCCGCGCTGTCAGATGGAAAATTTTGGAGCAATCTCTCAACAAGTACCTTCTGGAATTGCACTGTTTTACTCGTCCTTTCCACCACAGAAATGAGAGATGAGAAGTTCTCTTTGTAGCGGGAGTCGAGAAGGGTGAACACCCAGTAATCTGTGTTATCTAAAATGAATATAACGTGAGGGTCGCGGGAAAGGCAGCCTAACATAAATCAGCCATGTGTGCCAGAGTACCAACAGGCAAGACGCCGATGTCAACATCAGGCTGATTCTCCACCCTCTCATCCTCCTCCTCTTCTGCCCATCCATGCTAAACAGATGGAATTAAAGTTCCATGGGTACTACCCTCTGTAGCAGAGGCAACCGTCTCCAGCTCCTCCTCCTCCTGCTCTTCAGGGCCCAATTCACATTGAGAAGACGAACTGTGAGTGGTCTGGCTATCACCCTGTGTAATGTTCTCCCCCATTTCCTCGTCTACCACATTCAGAGCGTTGTCCTTAATTGTGAGTAGCGATCATTTGAGTAGACACAGCAGTGGGATAGTTACGCTGATAACAGCGTTATGGCCACTAACCATCTGTGTGGATTCATCAAAGTTTTTAAAACCTCACAGAGGTCTGGCATCAATGCCCATTCCTCGCTTGTGAATAGTGGCAGTTGACTGGAAAGGCGATGACCATGTTGCAGATGGTATGCCACAACTGCCCTCTGCTGCTCACAAAGCCTGGCCAACATGTAGAACGTAGAGTTTCAGAGCGTGCTCATGTCGCACAACAGTCGGTGAGCTGGAAGCTGCAAGTGTTGCTGCAGCGCTGACAGACCAACTGAAGCTGTGGACGATTTGCGGAAATGGGCACACACGCGGCACGCCTTTACTAGTAGCTCTGCCAAATTGGGGTAGGTTTTTATAGACCGCTGAACCACTAAGTTTAGGACGTGTGCTAGGCATGGGATGTGTGTCAGGTTGCCAAGCTCCAAAGCCACCACCAAGTTACGGCCATTGTCAAACACTACCATACCTGGTTGTAGGTTTAGTGGCGATAGCCATAGCTCGTTCTGGTCCCTTATACTCTTTCACAGCTCTGCGGTGGTGTGCTGTTTGTCCCCTAAGCAGATGAGCTTCAGCACGGCCTGTTGGCGCTTGCCCACAGCAGTGCTACACTGCTTCCAGCTAGCGACTGATGGCTAACTGCTGTTGGAGGTAGAAGTGGAGGAGTAGGTGGCAGAGGAGAAGTGGGGGTGGGAGCCAGTAGCATAGCTGCTGGTGGAGACACTGATAGATGTAGGGCCCGCAATCCTGGGCCTGGGTAGCACCTGTGCCATCCCAGGGTACGACTCACTCCCGGCCTCCACAACATTCACCCAGTGTGCGGTCAGGGAAATGTAGCGTCCCTTGCCACCAGCACTGGTCCATGGTGAGGGGGACCTTCCCAGTAAGTGCTTTGGTCAGGGCATGGGTGATGTTCCTGGGACACATGCTGGTGTAAGGCGGGCACGGCACACCGCGAAAAAGAGTGGCGGCTGGGGACTGCGTACCGAGGGACAGCCGCCGACATCAGGCTGCGGAAGGCCTCAGTGTCCACAAGCCTAAATGGCAACATTTCAAGGGCTAGTAATTTAGAAAGTTGCGCATTTAGTGCTATGGCCTGTGGGTGGGCGTGCGGGTATTTGCGCTTGCGTTCAAATGCCTGTGTTATCGACATTTGGATGCTACGCTGGGACAGGGAAGTGGATGTTGTTGCTAATGGTTTATGCGAAGGTCCAGGTGCAGGGCGATGGGGCATCCGGGCCTGCGCCTTCGATAGGGGATTGACCGGCAGTGCGTAACACAGGGAAAAAGGAGGCAGTAGTGTGACCCGCAGACCCAGATTGTGGACCCAGGTGTTCGGCCCACTTATTAGGGTGCTTGGATGCCATGTGGCGGATCATGCTGGTGGTAGTGAGGTTGCTAGTGTTCACGCCCCGGTTCATTTTGGTACGGCACAGGTTGCAAACTACCACTCTTTTGTCATCTGCACTTTCCTCATAAAAGCGCAATACTGAGAAACACCTACCCCTTGGCAAGGTATATTTACGCATGGGGGTGCTCCGTGTAACGGTGGCTGGCCTTTTTGGTTTGGGCCAATTTCTCTCTTTTAAAACCCCACTGCCTCTTCCAGACTGTTGCGGTGCTTCGGATCCCTCCCCCCCTGTACTGCTGTCCTCGCTCGGCTTTTCACCTTCCCATGTTGGGTCAGTGACCTCAACGTCCATCACCTCCTCTTCCACTTCCTCACTCTGCTCATCCTCCTGACTTGAACTAACCATAACCGCAGTGATTGACAACTGTGTCTCATCATCATCCACCTCGTGAACGAATGATTGCCGTTCACCACCGTCATCTTCACAGTCTCAAGAGGTTCGGACTCAGGGCACAATATCTCAGGTACCTCTTCAAGCCTGCTTGGCGAGAGAGCCAAACCAAGTACTGGCGATGAAAAGAGGTCATGTGAATATCCGAGTGTGGGATCACTTGTTTGGCCAGACACAACATGGTGGGAGAAAGGAGGATCAGGGTGAGGATTCGGTTGACCAGACTCTTGGTTACAGAGACTGGACTTAGTGGAAGAGAGGGTGGTGCTTAACCGACTGGAAGCATTATCTACAGCAATCCAACCCACTTGGTCAGTGTTTGCCTGCGCTGCCCAGCTAAGTTGGACATGAAGCTGGGTAAGGTGGATTTTTTTGTTTTTTCAGGTGCACTGGCAGATGCTGTTCAGTATTGGATACAAAAACCCACAGATTGTGGACACTTTACTAGGCCCAGATTAATGGAAGTTGTAATATAGACAAAAGATGGTGCAGATAGGCAGCTTCGCAGGAGCCTACCTGCCTAGGAAGTAGCGGTGCACGGGTTCACGGAGACAGCGGAGGTAGCAGTCAGTCAGTGCGGCGTTTTGGGGGCAAAATCACCTACTCGGCGTTGTGGCAGTTTTTTGTGAACATGGCCATATGTAGAATATGTGGTCAGAAGGTGAAGCATGGCCAGGGTGCACCACGGCCCTGCGTCAACATATGCAGCGTCACCGTAAAGTGGCCTGGGAGAACCGTGGCTCCGATGTGGTGGTCCATCCTCCCGCAGCAACTGCAGCATCATCCAGTGGCACGCACCTGGTTTCAGGCGGTCAACGCTCCACCACCTCAGGCGACGGGAGCTGTCTGTCTTTCCCATCATCTGATGGTCCTGATGCTCCTGCTCCTCCTCTTCAGTCATTCCGCCAGCAGTCGATCACCGAAGCGATTGCCAAGAGACAACAGTATGCGTGCACGTATCCAACGGCGCAGAAGCTCAATATGCTTCTGGCCAAGTTGCTGGTGCTGCAGTCCCTCCCTTTCCAAGTGGTGGACTCTGCACCTTTCAGAGAACTGATTGCTTGTGCCAAGCTGAGGTGGAGAGTCCCAAGCCATCATTTCTTTGCTAAAAAGGCAGTACCAGCCCTGCACACACATGTAGAACAGAAAGTGGGCCAGTCCTTGAGCCTGTCGGTGTCTGCCAAAGTGCACAGCAGCGCCGACATGTGGAGCTATAACTATGTTCAGGGACAATACATGTCCTTTACGGCCCACTGGGTGAATGTGGTTCCTGCACAGCCACACCAGCAACTTCGCCAGTTGACGCCTCATCCGCCTCCACGTTGCCACGCCGTTGGTCCTGCGACAGTGTCCGCCTTTGCCTCCTCATTCTCCACTGTGTCCTCAGCCTCCACTACAGGGAAAATTCACAGAGCCCCTCCAGCATGCCACTTGTGCAGGGCACAGCTATGTCATGCTGTTCTGCACCTCGTTTCCCTAGGCAAACGGAGTCACATGGGGAGGAACTGCTCCGTGTCTTTTATCAAGACAACTCAAGAGCAGAATCATGGTGACTGACAACGGGAACAACATGGTGTCAGCACTGCGTCAAGGAGGGCTGAGCCATGCGCCCTGCATGGCACACGTGTTCAATATGTTTGTCAAGTGGTTCCTGAAGTCTTCCACCCATCTGTAAGACATCCTAAAAATGGCCAGGAAACTTTGCATGCACTTCAGCCACTCGTACACTGCAAAGCACACCCTCCTTGAGGTTCAGCGGCAGAAGAGCATCCCCCAACATAGGCTGATATGCGACGTTTCCACCCGTTGGAATTCCACCCTCCATATGTTGGACCGACTGTACGAACAGAGAAAGGCCATAAACAATTTATTGATGATCCAAGCCGACATGAGTACTCCTCTGTGTAACTTCGATGTCAGCCAGTGGCAGCTCATGCATAACACCTACCATTTGCTCAGGCCCTTTGAGGAGGCCACGTTGTTTGTCAATCGCCAGGACTACGGGATGAGTAACATCATTCCACTGCTTTATTTCCTGGAACAGATGCTAGTAAATGTGGCTGGTCAGGGGATCGGAGACGTGGCGCTTAGATCTAACGGCCACATGAGCCCTGGGGTGGAACTGGAGGAGGAAAAGGACATTGGAGCACAAGCAATGTGTAGCGAAATGGGTAGTTTTTCTACACAGGTGATGGAGGCAGGGAGTTTCTTCGAGTCACTTGCACAAATGGCCCAGTGCATGCTCACTTGCTTGCGTAGTGACAGCCAAATTGTCACCATTCGGCAGAGGGATGACTTCTGGCTCTCCCCCTCGTTGGACCCTCGCTACTGGTCCAAAATGGGGGCCTTTTTTTTTACACCTGCTGAGGAGGACAAACTGAATTACTATAGAGACATCCTATGTAGTCGGTCGGCCGCTGCCTATCTGCGCATTCGTTCATCCTCTCGCAGGTCTGACCGGGGGGGCCCTCTGAGCTCACGTTCCTCTACCATGACTGCTGTGGCAGGGTGGGGGGGTAGGAGCAATTACAAGCAACTTGAGTCTAGAGCGCTGATGAGCAGCTTTTTCCACCTGCCTAGTGATGAAACTAAGCAACCGCAGCAAATAAACCTCAGCAGGACCTGAACCAGCAGGGGGTGACATATTTGGACAGCACCCTGCCACCCCACATTGAACGTCCGCTTGACTACTGGGCAGCTAAACTGGATTTGTGGCCGCAACTGGCAGAGTTTGCCCTGGAAAAGCTGTCCTGCCCTGCATTAGAGCGAGTGTTTAGTGCGGCGGGGGCCATAGTTACCCCAAAAAAAACTCGCCTGACCACCCAAAATGTTAGGAGACTGACCTTTGTCAAGATGAATCAGGCGTGGATCAGCCTGATGCATCTGACTAGATCATCCATGGTTCCACACCAATACTTTGACAAAAGAGACTGGTTTCTTCTGGCTACCTGCCTCAGCTATTATTCTGATGCTGCCACCCGCCTAATGCCACACATCTGACACCAAGTGCTCTTTCTTTCACCTACTGTACCATCTTCAGCTGGTACTGGTATTGCCACCCACATCCCCCCTCTGTCACCGGGTCACTCTGTGGTCTGCTTCTGCGACCTCCACACTATGTCACCTTGCCACTTTGTGCTATCCTGATGCTGCTGCCACCTCCATACTATGTCACCTTGCCACTCTATGGTCTGCTGATGCTGCTGCCACCTCCACACTATGTCCCCTTGCCACTCTGTGGTCTCCTGATGCTGCTGCCACCTCCACACTATGTCACCTTGCCACTCTGTGGCCTCTTGATGATGCTGCTGCCACCTCCACACTCTGAAATTGTGCCACCCTGTGGCCTCCTCCTGATGCTGCTTCTGCCGCCACCTCCACACTCTGTCATTGTGCCACTCTGTGGCCTCCTGATGCTGCTGCTGCCACCTCACCACTATGTCATAGGGCCACTCTTTGGACTTCTCATGCTGTTCCCACCCTCCCCACTTCATGACTGAGCCACTATTTTGCCTTTTGGTCTGGCTTCCTCATCATTTATTTGAACCTTCTGATCTGTCAGAAGGAAAAGAAAATGAGACGCACAACAGATCCTGTCTATGTAACAGCTGTAAGCCCTGCATGATATGATCCCTATTTTGCATCAGAATTGGCTTATGATTTGATAGCCAAAAGCAAGAGTGGGTACAAAACACAGAAGACATCCAAGTATTCCATTCACATGTCATCTCTGTTTTGGATCCACTCCTGTTTGTTTTTTGGCTTTAGCAATACTGATGGATTACTGACCAAATGCTGACTGAGTGAAGGCGGATGCTCCACAGACAGGATCCGTTTTTTTGGGGTTATTGTTCTGATGGATCAGAGGAAGGGCAAAATAATCAGTAACGTCAACACAAACTTACTGCTGACACCCTCTCCGCTCTGTCAGGGGGGCTCTACTTGTATAAACATTTAATAAAACAGGTTCTGTAGACATCTAAGTGGAATCAGCTGCCGACGGTGTAAAAGGAGTGTGCTTCTTCTTGATGCTAACATTGACCTGTAAGGCTGAGATCACAGTTGAGTTAGTTGGTCAGTTTTGGCCCCTAACTGCCCAAATAAGTGAAGTGTGCAGTGATGCCTATCATCTGCATGTTATACTGACTCGCAGTATCGTTTCACTACCACAGCAGACTCCCTATGTGTGTTATTGCAAGGCACAGTGTTCTACACCACTATAAGGCCCCTTTCACATGAACCAGTATTCCGTGCGGGTGCAATGCGTCATGCGAACGCATTGCGCCCATACAGAATCCGGACCTATTCATTTCAATGGGTCTGTGTACATGAGCGTTGGTTTTCACACATCACTTGCCTGAAAATCGCAGCATGTTCTATATTCAAGTGTGGATGCGATGTGTTTTTCACAGATAGTTGCTAAGAGATGTTGTTTGTAAACATTCAGTTTTTTATCACACGCTTGCAAAACGCATTAAATCGCATTGCACCTGCGCAATAAAGAGTGAACAACTGAATGAGATTGCAAACAAAATTGAATGCACTTGATTGCAAAATCACGCAGTTTTCACTGAATGCATCTGCAACTCATCTGGACCTAATCCGCTCACGCTCATCTGCAAGGGGCCTAAGGGTTATCTGCAGCCAGGAAATAGCAATTTTTAACGTGATTCACCACAAATAAATTCGGATCGAACTGAATTTATGGGAAAATTTCGGCAAAACGTCCGAATAGATTTTTTGAGAAATTCGCTCATCTCTAGTCACAATACGTTTCCTGTTTTGTTGTCAGTTTTGCTGTATAGATTGGGGCAGGTTATGGAGAATGCATAAGCATGAAACTGTATCATAATAATAAAAACCCCAAACATGACACAGATCAACCACCCCAAAAACACTTCATGTGAACAAAAATAAATGATCACCACTCAATTTTCAATTCGAGTTGACTGTGATTTAACCTCTTGATGAAATGCGACATGTGTCTCTTTAAGGATAGCTTCTGCTCTGGAGTGAGGCATGCATTATAGTCACTGGGTGCCTGCTATTTCGCACAACAGACACCCAGAGCTAATGTCTGTAAACGGCGATAATGCCAATCAAAGACAATTAACCCATCAGATACCGTGATCAATTGGGACCATGGCATCTGAGGCAATGTTCCTCGAGAGCACTGTTCACAGCGATCTGGAAACCTTGGTCCCTCTGAAGAATTAGAGGCTACCACAGCATAGGTCCTATGTAATGATAATGAGGTAGCAAAAAATGTCCTTTTCCTTAAAAACTAATGTTTTATTCTTTCACATTTTCATTTAAAATCCATGTGTACAAACGGAAGAACTGTAGTAGAATGTGACGCGTTTCGGGCCACTTACATATGGGTCCTTTTTGCTACCTCTGGATTGTTCACCTGGCCACGTCTGGACCAGTATAGTCCGTGTCTCCTTTAAAAAACTGGAGGTGAGTGCTGCAGTAAATGAACTGTTTCTATGTAATGATACTGTAGGAAAAGTGATAAGAGGGTTGTATGTTCAAGTCATTACAAATTTCATAAAAATATGTCTGCAAAACAGCTTCTCAGGCTCGCTTTAGACGAATCCAGTAAAACGGCATATAACTCCCGATTTTACTGCACATATTTTGGTGGGCAAAAACAACAAGGGAGAAAGAAGAAGGATGCTAACCCTAGGAGGATGTTGGGGGGGGTGGGGGGGGGAGATTTAGAATGTGTTTATTAGCAGCACCAGCCATCTGGCCAGTAGTAATAGTGGCACTTTTAGCCTCAGTGGTGAAGATAAGGGCAGTGGTAGCAACAGTGGCAGTCAGGGAAAGTACAGAACAGAGAATCAGGAGGGAGACCGAGGAGCCCACAATGACATACCACAGTCTGCTAAAAGTGGTAGAGAGGCTGAAGATTCTGACGATGATTGTATGTTGGACAGGACATGTGAGCGGGATCAGGGTGCTGAAGAGGAGGGGTAAACATCAGAGGAGAAGGGTGGTGACTGCAGTGTCAATAAATAGTGGAGTCAATGTACTGCCAAAACCCACAAAAGAACTTCCAGGGCCAGATATATTGTAGTCAGCTCTGAAATTGATGATGCCGCTGATACTATGGCTCGAAGCTATCCAGACACTGTACAGCAAGGTATAGGACCAGCTGTGGGCAGGGATAGTACATGTCTTTCACAGTCCACTACGTCAATGTTTTTCACGGCAGTTGAAAGGTAGCACCCCAGCAACAAGTCCAGGTTCTATTGACACCTCCACATTTGTGTCAGCCTGGCTCCCACACCATGTTGAGGCAAATCAGCAAACAGGTCAATGTTTTTCACAGCATTGGAAAGGTAGCAGTCCAAGAACACGGCAAGGTCCTATTGACACCTCCACATTTGTGTCAACCTGGATCTCACCCCATGCTGAGGCAAATCAGCAAAAAGAGATCTACCACCTCAACGCACAGATTCAATCCTACCTGGACTCTGCCCTTTCTCCTGCACATACCGTGTTCTCTGACCCCATAGACTTCTTGGCAGGCAAACTAGAACAGTGGCCTGAACTGGCCCAGTATGCGCTCCCTGTTCTTTCTTGCCCTGCCTCCGGTGTCATCTTAAAGAGGGTTGTCAGCACTGCAGAGGGCACGGTGAAAGCCAAACGGATCAAGCTGTCCAAAACATCACTTTTGTCCAAAGGAACCAGGCATGTATATGGGAGGATTTCCATACTCTGGCTGAGGCCAATCAATGTTCTGTACCATATGGCTGCTGCTGCTATCATGCCACTGCCACTGCCTGTCTTTCTACCATCATGTTCCATACTGCATGGCTAATGCTACCATCATGCCAGTGCAGCTTTCTGCCTGCCTAACAACATGTTCCATACCACTGCTACTCCTCACTAATAATCCCCTACTGCAACCACTATTAACGGTACACAGCTGCCACTACTGTTACTACCCTTAAACACCCAATCTACTGCCTTGTCTGTTCCATGCTATGCTGCTACTGTTTCTGCTACTGTTGCAGCCACATGCCATGATCACCCTACCCTTTCCACATACACACTATACTCCTGCTGCTCCCAATTAAGAAGAAGAATTTTTCTAGGCTCATTCAGAAGGAGCCACTCTTTCCTCTGACAATTATTACCCATTAACACATCATTTTTGGACACTTAGTCCCAAAAAGCCACTGTTTCTTCTGACAAGTAACACTGGTGCATGTCATATGGGCAGGCATTCTGTCCCCATTAAGGCTTAATTTTTGGATGCTTCGTTTCCTCCGACAAGCCACTGTTCTTTCTTCCTTCCCTCATAACACCATGTGTGTTTAAATACCATCTGCCCCTGATTTGGGGGACAGAAGGACAGAAAAAGCTTAACACATGCAACAGTGCAGTCTGTTTTTAAACACATTGTTTGTTAACGCCATCAATCATGCGTTTACCCACAGCTACGTATGTCAGTATCTCTCTGACGTTATTTGTTATTACTGTCACTGCATTCAAAAGGGGGGAGGAAAAAAATGCAAACTTATATTTATAATAAATTAACAAAAAGAGATAATATATTTTCTAAAAATTCTGGGTACTAGGAGACTAGAGGGAGTTGTATACCAATCTTCAGGGCAATTGGAGCAACTTTGGTTCTGGTAGGCTTAGGGTTTAACCCTCTAGGGGTTAAAAAAAACAAAATTAACCCAGAATGCACTTAAATTGCAAGTATGGGTTATTAATAAATGGGTCACTCTTATCTTATGCTCTTTTAGATGGGATGTGCACACATAATAACTACAGTTTTCAAACCAGCACTTGGATCTGAATACTTTAGTAATTCCGTGTAATTAAAATGTATTTTAATTACTGGCTTATTCAATAAAATCTATCTGTATGGCTCCACCTGCTGTTTGCTCTTTTTCTAATTTCTCTGTCCTGCTCACTGCGATGGAAGCACGTGCTCCGTTCCATCCTTCATCTGCCACCAGCTGCAGCAGACAGGACATGCCATCTAAAGAAGGACACGTTCCCTAAGCTGCCAGTTTGAAACAAAGTTAACATAACAATTGGAGCAATGCATGGCGATATCTCAGGAACCATGTGAGGTACAGGTAGAAAGAGGTAGAAAGAAGTTGAGGTAGAAAGAAGTTGTCATGTATTACATTATGTATGATTTAAACTTTTTACATTAATAATGAGATAACCCCTTTGCAACGAATACAATGGTAAAAGTCGCCCAACTTGAATACAGCAGCTTCTATTCTGACATGTACTATAGGATCATACGTGTACAGCTCACACATAGTGTAGATGCTGGGGATTATCTGTTCTTCTTTGCAGGTGGAAAATCTACAACATAATACAGTTGCAACAAAGTAGATAGGATTTAAACAGTTCTCATCCACCCGCTGTGAAAAATTGCTTGGCGTGAAATGACATGCCACATGGAATTTATATTCACAGCATGTGCATTCCTTCTGAACATGCTTATCAATACAGGCATGTTGTCTCCGATTCCTCCATTTTCTGCTTTTCGGTTTCATGGTTGGTGTGAAAATGAACTTTATATCTTACTGCCCCCATCTTCTAATTATCATTTTGAATTATTGAAGCTGGCGCTTGCATCCTCCAAGTCACAGTTGCTGTGCCCAAATTCTGCCACCCATGCCATGACTGCACTCTGACTCCCAGACCATGTTATTGGGATGGCGAACACATTACTGTAGCTTTTCCTAAATTGGCTTGGGGCTCCCTGGCCTTAAAACATTTGGGAAGCCCGCCTCTAAAGGCCAAGATGGTGATATGAATGGGATATCACATGGCAGCACCCAGTCAAAGGATGGAAATGTTGCCAATTAATACAGTAAGTCCGCATAATGGGACATCCACTACAAGTACCCCAGACTTTGTTCTGTATACTTCCCATGTTCTGTGCCACAACATAAAATATTGTATTTGTTTCCTGTAAGATAATTGTTTGCATTATTGTGTGAATCTCTTCTAAGTCACCTCCATTATTCTAGCAAGCACCATACAAAGAATGCATCGTAGTCGGGATGAGTTAATTCATCACAGAGCCATGATCATGCCTAAGAAGCAGAATGACAAATCCCCTGATTAGTTAGCTGGCATAGTGCCCAGTCATCTCTTATCTTGCCATAAGTATTATCTCCATAGACCTCCCCTGCATTGCACTGCAAATCCCATTGTCATCATAAGCACTAGAGGGCATGACATCAATTGTAAAAACAAGAGGAGAGAAATGATTCATGCTGGATGTGAAGTTTCTATGAAAGGCCACTAGGTGGCAGCAGAGAGCTATGACATTGCACTGTTAGGTCAGGACAAACTAATCCAAAGCACCAGAACACTATGGAGTAAATCCATCAAAACGGGTGTAAATAAAAATTGGCTTAGTTGCCCACAGCAACCAATCAGATTCTACTGTTCATTTTTAGAGCTCCTTTGGAAGGTGAAAAGGTGGATTCTGGTTGCTATGGGTAACTTAGCCAGTTCTACTTAAAACGAGTTTGATAAACCTCTCAACCTCACTTTTTTGGGATGAAATTAGTGAAATAATAGAACAAGGAGGTAGAGATGCTGTAAATCAAATTCCCTATTGGCCACATTAAATGTAACTGAAGTTCCATTTGCAAGGGAGAGCCAGGACGTGCATGGATATGTAACACTAATGATCTTTTCACACATTAAAAAACCTACATACAAGTCCCACGACTGCCACTATTATTCTGTAGTTACTACTACTCTGCTACAAAGAAAACCTATGTATACTCCTAGCAAACATGTGCAGTGATCACGTGCAGTGGTCAATGTTGTAATACACTATGGTTCTCTGCTAAAGTTGTCAGTTAGTTAACTGCTAAAGTTCGTCAAAATCTTTATTGTGATGCTAACTATGTACTTTCAGTGGGATAAACGGCTAATGTGACTTTACTATGCACTATGTATCTCAAAAGGCTGTATATGGGAAGAAAATAGATAATTGACAGTCCTTAGTAATAGCTGCCCCTACTTTATCTAGTTGGAGAGTTGTTGGCAAGAAGGTCAGGGGCAAAAAAGTTGAATAGTTCCAGGTAAGAAGGCCAAATGAGAGGGCCTGTTTAGTGTTTGCTGCTAACAAGGAACCCAGGACAGAAGCCTGTGTGTAACTGATGCAGAATTTGTCCAGACAGACACCAATCCCTGATTAAAAACTAACCTCTGAGGGAGAGAACACACTTATTACAGAAGGTTGAGGACCAATTAAAATGCACAGTGCTTGGACAAGAGAGATAGTGAAAGTAATGCACACATATGGCTGTAGACTATACTGCATGTGATTTGGGTTATATTGCTTCTGGCACAAGCCACACTAATGAGAGTGCCTGCCACACTACTGAGACCAACCTTCTGAGACAAATGTTCTAGGACTGCATCCCGTAGTTGGGCATTAAAGAGAGATATTAGGAGGGAATACATGACTTTGGTCATTTGGGAATATTGCTTGTATCTCTGAAAGAAACCCAGGGAGGATCACCTAGTAGCTGTGACCTATACACAGCCTTTGGGAAAAGCATACTCTGTGACATATTTGAGAACTGCAAAAACAAAAATGCAATGGCACTCTGCAACTAGCACTCTGCCCTGCCGCCATGCTGGATGTTGAATGAGGCATTAGTGTACATTTTGGCCAAAGCATAATAAGCCACTCACCACGTCAAGGTCGCCTCCATGAGTGGTCCCTAACACTAGTTCCTACCTATTATGGGCCATGACAGCCACACAAAATCCAGGGAGTGCAGGTGCAGCATGCATGCCAGGTACACTCTGCTTGTAACCCCGTCTGGTGCCATAACAGCTTCAATCAGATCGAAGATGCAAGCACCAACATGCATGCTAAGCCCACTATATACTTCTCCTGGAGCCAAATGGCTACTGGTAAGCACTATAAAAGCAGACTCAGTTTTATACTGACTTTAAAACCAGCCTCCCGGGCAGACTAACTAGTTAGGTGTGCACGACTGCATGGAGATCGCCACGCCTCCAATATATACTACAAAGAAAAAAAAGGTGGGGGGTTCAGTCAGCACAACCAGATATGCAGGTGCACATTGCTATGGCGAAATACACAAAAAAACGTAAAAGCAAAAATGCAATGGCACTCTGCAACCAGCACTCTGCCCTGCCTCCAAGCCGTATGTTGAAAGAGGCATTAGTGTACATTTTGGCCAAAACGTAATAAGTCACTCACCATGTCAAGGTCGCATCCATGAGTGGTCCCTAACACTAGTTCCTACCTGTTATAGGCCATGACAGCCACACAAAATCTAGGGAGCGCAGGTGTAGCATGCATGCCAGGTACACTCTGCTTGTAACCCCGTCTAGTGCCATAACAGCTTCGATCAGATCCAGGGATGCGAGTACCAACATGCATGCTGAGCCCACTATATACTTCTCCTGGAGCCAAATGGCTACTTGTAGGCGCTCTAAAAGCAGACTCAGTTTTACACTGACTTTAAAACCAGCCTCCCGGGCAGACTAACTAGTTAGGTGTGCACGACTGCATGGAGATCACCACGCCTCCAATATATACTACAAAGAAAAAAAAGGTGGGGGTTCAGTCAGCACAACCATATATGCAGGTGCACATTGCTATGGCAAAATACACATACAAACGTAAAAACAAAAATGCAATGGCACTCTGCAACCAGCACTCTGCCCTGCCTCCATGCTGGATGTTGAATAAGGCATTAGTGTACATTTTGGCCAAAGCGTAATAAGTCACTCACCACGTCAAGGTCGCCTCCATGAGTGGTCCTTAACACTAGTTCCTACCTGTTATGGGCCATGACAGCCACACAAAATCCAGGGAGCACAGGTGCAGCATGCATGCCAGGTACACTCTGCTTGTAACCCCGTCTGGTGCCATAACAGCTTCGATCACATCCAGGAATGCAAGTACCAACATACATGCTGAGCCCACTATATACTTCTCCTGGAGCCAAATGGCTATTGGTAGGCGCTATAAAAGCAGACTCAGTTTTATACTGACTTTAAAACCAGCCTTCAGAGCAGACTAACTAGTAAGGTATGCACGGCTGCATGGAGATCGCCACGCCTCCAATATATACTACAAAGAAAAAAAATGTGGGGGGTTCAGTCAGCACAACCATATATGCAGGTGCACATTACTATGGCGAAATACACAAACATAAAAACAAAAATGCAATGGTACTCTGCAACCAGCACTCTGCCCTGCCTCCATGCCGTATGTTGAATGAGGCATTAGTGTACATTTTGGCCAAAACATAATAAGCCACTCACCACGTCAAGGTCGCCTTCATGAGTGGTCCCTAACACTAGTTCCTACCTGTTATGGGCCATGACAGCAACATAAAATCTAGGGAGCGCAGGTGCAGCATGCATGCCAGGTACACTCTGTTTTGAACCCCGTCTGGTGCCATAACAGCTTCAATCAGATCCAGGGATGCAAGTACCAACATGCATGCTGAACCCACTATATACTTCTCCTGGAGCCAAATGGCTACTGGTAGGCGCTATAAAAGCAGACTCAGTTTTATACTGACTTTAAAACCAGACTCCCGGGCAGACTAACTAGTTAGGTGTGCACGACTGCATGGAGATCGCCACGCCTCCAATATATACTACAAAGAAAAAAAAGGTGGGGGGTTCAGTCAGCACAACCAGATATGCAGGTGCACATTGCTATGGCGAAATACACCAAAAAACGTAAAAGCAAAAATGCAATGGCACTCTGCAACCAGCACTCTGCCCTACCTCAATGCTGGATGTTGAATGAGGCATTAGTGTACATTTTGGCCAAAGCGTAATAAGCCACTCACCACGTCAAGGTCGTCTCCATGAGTGGTCCCTAACACTAGTTCCTACATGTTATGGGCCATGACAGCCACACAAAATCTAGGGAGCGCAGGTGTAGCATGCATGCCAGGTACACTCTGCTTGTAACCCCGTCTGGTGCCATAACAGCTTCGATCAGATCCAGGGATGCAAGTACCAACATGCATGCTGAGCCCACTATATACTTCTCCTGGAGCCAAATGGCTACTGGTAGGCGCTATAAAAGCAGACTCAGTTTTATACTGACTTTAAAACCAGCCTCCAGGGCAGACTAACTAGTCAGGTGTGCACGACTGCATGGAGATCGCCACGCCTCCAATATATACTACAAAGAAAAAAAGGTGGGGGTTCAGTCAGCACAACCATATATGCAGGTGCACATTGCTATGGCGAAATACACATACAAACGTAAAAACAAAAATGCAATGGCACTCTGCAACCAGCACTCTGCCCTGCCTCCATGCTGGATGTTGAATGAGGCATTAGTGTACATTTTGGCCAAAGCGTAATAAGCCACTCACCACGTCAAGGTCGCCTCCATGAGTGGTCCCTAACACTAGTTCCTACCTGTTATGGGCCATGACAGCCACACAAAATCTAGGGAGCGCAGGTGCAGCATGCATGCCAGGTACACTCTGCTTGTAACCCCGTCTGGTGCCATAACAGCTTCAATCAGATCCAGGGATGCAAGTACCAACATGCATGCTGAGCCCACTATATACTTCTCCTGGAGCCAAATGGCTACTGGTAGGCGCTATAAAAGCAGACTCAGTTTTATACTGACTTTAAAACCAGCCTCCAGGGCAGACTAACTAGTTAGGTGTGCACGACTGCATGGAGATCACCACGCCTCCAATATATACTACAAAGAAAAAAAGGTGGGGGTTCAGTCAGCACAACCATATATGCAGGTGCACATTGCTATGGCGAAATACACATACAAACGTAAAAGCAAAAATGCAATGGCACTCTGCAACCAGCACTCTGCCCTGCCTCCATGCTGGATGTTGAATGAGGCATTAGTGTACATTTTGGCCAAAGCGTAATAAGCCACTCACCACGTCAAGGTCGCCTCCATGAGTGGTCCCTAACACTAGTTCCTACATGTTATGGGCCATGACAGCCACACAAAATCTAGGGAGCGCAGGTGTAGCATGCATGCCAGGTACACTCTGCTTGTAACCCCGTCTGGTGCCATAACAGCTTCGATCAGATCCAGGGATGCAAGTACCAACATGCATGCTGAGCCCACTATATACTTCTCCTGGAGCCAAATGGCTACTGGTAGGCGCTATAAAAGCAGACTCAGTTTTATACTGACTTTAAAACCAGCCTCCCAGGCAGACTAACTAGTCAGGTGTGCACGACTGCATGGAGATCGCCACGCCTCCAATATATACTACAAAGAAAAAAAAGGTGGGGGGTTCAGTCAGCACAACCATATATGCAGGTGCACATTGCTATGGCGAAATACACATACAAACGTAAAAGCTAAAATGCAATGGCACTCTGCAACCAGCACTCTGCCCTGCCTCCATGCTGGATGTTGAATGAGGCATTAGTGTACATTTTGGCCAAAGCGTAATAAGCCACTCACCACGTCAAGGTCGCCTCCATGAGTGGTCCCTAACACTAGTTCCTACCTGTTATGGGCCATGACAGCCACACAAAATCTAGGGAGCGCAGGTGCAGCATGCATGCCAGGTGCACTCTGCTTGTAACCCCGTCTGGTGCAATAACAGCTTCGATCACATCCAGGAATGCAAGTACCAACATGCATGCTGAGCCCACTATATACTTCTCCTGGAGCCAAATGGCTATTGGTAGGCGCTATAAAAGCAGACTCAGTTTTATACTGACTTTAAAACCAGCCTCCAGGGCAGACTAACTAGTAAGGTGTGCACGACTGCATGGAGATCACCACGCCTCCAATATATACTACAAAGAAAAAAAATGTGGGGGGCTCAGTCAGCACAACCATATATGCAGGTGCACATTACTATGTCGAAATACACATCCAAACGTAAAAACAAAAATGCAATGGTACTCTGCAACCAGCACTCTGCCCTGCCTCCATGCTGTATGTTGAATCAGGCATTAGTGTACATTTGGCCAAAACGTAATAAGCCACTCACCACGTCAAGGTCGCCTCCATGAGTGGTTCCTAACACTAGTTCCTGCCTAGTTCCTACCTGACTAGTTAGTCTGCCCTGGAGGCTGGTTTTAAAGTCAGTATAAAACTGAGTCTGCTTTTATAGCGCCTACCAGTAGCCATTTGGCTCCAGGAGAAGTATATAGTGGGCTCAGCATGCATGTTGGTACTTGCATCCCTGGATCTGATTGAAGCTGTTATGGCACCAGACGGGGCAGAGTGCTGGCAGGGCAGAGTGCTGGTTGAGTGGCTTATTACGCTTTGGCCAAAATGTACACTAATGCCTCATTAAACATCCAGCATGGAGGCAGGGCAGAGTGCTGGTTGCAGAGTGCCATTGCATTTTTGTTTTTACGTTTTTATGTGTATTTCGCCATAGCAATGTGCACCTGCATATATGGTTGTGCTGACTGAACCCCCCACCTGTTTTATATTCGAGAACTGTGCATACTGTCTGGATTTGCACTGTGGTTATGATCATCCACACCAGTAAAAGAGAGACTATATTTTACTATAACTAAGTTAGCCTGGTAATTGGTCTCCATATCCAACATGGGTCCCTGTTCTCCTGCTCCTCATCTAACACCAAGGGCACCCCAGCCACCACCAGGTAAGAGACCCCAAAATATAGGGTGTGCCACGTCCAGCACTGGATGCCTGACCTGGGAGAGTGCTGGGGCAGGGTTATCCACCCTGAGGACTACAACCATCCTCATCACCATCACCACTATTCCCAACCTCTCCATCTCCGCACGCCTCCCCTGCAGGCCACACACATGGAGAACAAACAAACTCGATGCAAATGTTGTTCTAGGTCAGATTCAAATATGGGGCACAAAGCTAAAAATCAACAATTCTAGCCCCTAAAGGACCATTCCACTGCTGCAGGTGGTTCAGTAGTGTTGATTGTGAATATTCTAATTGCAAAGTTGTTTTTTCATCAGTACCACTGCTTCGTGCTTGTGGGCCAATGAGAAGGCTGCAATATCTTTTTCAGAGCTTAGCAACATCCCTAGCAACCAATAGGAAAGTTGCCTATCCCTTACTACTGTATATAAGAAACTCCCCAGCAGACATTTTCTGCTGTTTTTTGCAGTTCTGAGAGGGACAGCAGTGTCATTGCTGTGCTCTGTGCTTTGCTAAGTCACCTGGACCCTTATTTAATTACATTAGATAGTTAGTTAGCTCATATATATAATACAGATAGTTAGTGGGAGATAGTCAGTGTAGGTTAGATAGTGACATAATGTAGCTGATAGCTTCCAGTGCAGGATATTAGGTACTGTGATAGGAATTACTGTGCTGTGATAGGGATTAGTGTCTCTATTAGACACAGTACTGTGATTTCACAACAATACTTAGTGCACCAATCAGCAATATCTACTCAGACCCTATAAAATGTAAAGTTGCACATTTTGTGCAAAAAAAAGTGCATCATTAGTGTTAATTTGCGCAATCACGAAAATAATGACTGGAGATTCGCGAATTCATTGTGACTATTAGGCGAACAAATTCTCAAAATATCGCAAAAACAAATATTGCCTATGCCGCTCATCACTATAGTTTAGCTCATGCAAGCACAATACAGTAATGTCATTGAGCCTGCTGCACCTAGCTACGGACAGTCCAGATGGAAGAACAGAGAAGACTTGCTCTATTCCATTGGTCGTGGAAGTTTGTGGAATGTGAATATTCAGCTTCTTCTATGGAGGCATTACTTCGTATGGGGGTAGTAATTGGGGCATCATAATGTGTGGGGGTACTGAAAAGGGGATCACACTGTGTGGGGGACTCATACTGTGTGGGGGCCACTCAAAGGGGCATCAAACTTTGTGGTGGACTCATACTCTGTGGGGGCACTTAAAAGGGCATCACACTGTGATGGGGTCACTTAACGGGTCAGCGTCCTGTGTAGGGAATAAAATCTGATGGGAATTAATACATTTCAAATTGTCAGGCAGAAATTGAAGGAATGTTTTGCTGAATATAGATAAACAAAACAATAATTTTGGTATTCTTATGTAAAGAGTAGTGAACACAACAAAAGGAGAAATTAAAGGAGCCTTAAGACTTAACTTTTAATGCAAATCAAATACAAAACGCCCTAAATTTTAAGGCGAATGTAAAAGCCTCACTAACACTGGGCGTATAGCATCAACTGAGAGGACCCAGTGATGGAATGTATTAGTATTGAATTTACAAACGAGTAACTAGGGTACTGGCAGTGGCAGGGATAAGAGGTCTGGGGCAATTCTTAGTGCTAGGGGAGGAGAAAAAAGGAGAAACTCTCCCTATGCTTGCCCTAACTAAACCTCTGCCCAGGGACAATGCCTGATGGTGGCATTTCCCTGTCCTCGTACCTGCCCTGTCTGACCTTAAATTAGCCCTAGATAGAGAAAATTCCTCTTGGGGGAGTAGATAGAAAAGATGGTAACAATATATCCCTTGATAATAATTGCTTAATACTGACACCCCAGAAAAAATGACGATCTATCCCTTGACAGTAGTTTCTTAATAATAACACCCAGACGCGTTTTCCCCTCATAGGGTTCCTCAGGGGGTTGGTAAAAGCTGAATACATATAAATCATAGCAATAACATCCTTCATCCAGGGATAGTAGATAGTAACCGAATACATATAAATCATAGCGGAAACATACTTCATCCAGGGATATTAGCTGATAAGATACAAAGCTGACAACATTCCAAAAGAAATAATTAGAGATGAGCGAACTTTAAAAAATAGTTTGGCGTTCGGGTTGTGGTAATCGCCGCATCCCGTTATGGATTCCACTACCGCGGACTATCCTGGCATATGGAATCCATAAGGGGCGGCTTCCACGAACCCGAACTGTTTAAAAGCTGAAGGACCTGGGGTGACGTCACTGTCATGTGATCAGTGCAGGGGGCGTGGCTCAGCACGGGATCAAATCCCCCTGCACTGATCACATGACGGTGACGTCACCCCAGGTCCTTCGGCTTTTCCAAAGTTCGGGTTCGTGGAAGCCGCCCCTTATGGATTCGATATGCCGGGATAGTCCGCGGTAGTGGAATCCATAACGGTATGCAGCGATTACCACAACCCGAACGCCGAACTATTTTTTAAAGTTCGCTCATCACTAGAAATAATGCAAAATAGGCAGACCTTATGATGGAGGCTAAGTACACCATAGAGGGAGCTTATTACTAGTGATGAGCAGGAGGTGCCATATTCGATTTCGTGATATTTCTCAAATATTCCATTGAATATTCGTCATATATTCATCGAAATCGAGGGAGCTGATTACATCACGTTCTCCCCATTAGGATAGGGAAGAAATGCCAACTAAAATTTAAAGGACTCATAACTACGCACATCCACCAGCTGGATACTTAGGCGAGATACAGAAAAAACAGGTTGGCCTGTTAACTTACAATTGATGTGCTCCTTCCCCGTACCGACTGCCTCCTGCCTTGATGGATGATATAGCAGTACGGCATGTCGGCACAAGGGAGCTTTAAATAGCGGCGCATTGGCCTGTTCAGGAGCGGCAATGACGGCGCTGGCGTCAATGGAGCGCACGCCGTGACTCTCCCTCCAGTATCCTGGAACGCACGAATCACTTCCTGTTCAGTGTATCGCGTGCGCTCCAGCCATACTGGAAAGTAAGCAGGGAGGAGCGCAACAGAAGGCACAATTCACTTCAGTACCCTACATAGAATGCCCTACACGGAGCCCACTGTCCGTAGATGGAGCGCCCTACAATAAGACCCCCTGCCAATCAAAAAAAAGAAAAATAGCAGATGGAATGCTTCAAATAATAGGAGACAAAACTATCGCTCCTATCCAAACGCCATGCACCATGTCATTTTGGTTATACAAAGTGGGGGGGGCATAGAATATTAGTAGATATCACCCTTATTCAGGGGGGGACTATTTCTCCCTCTATGGAAAATACCTCATGACAATGCCGCATCCTTTGAGTAGACACACACACCAGTTGTAGAATACCTAAACAGCTAGGTGCGAGCAGTCAGGTTTAACATATAGAGGGTGCCTCAGATAATGTTCACCCTAAATTCTATTCCTATTATTTGCTTTCTGCATTCATGACCAGTTCGAGCTATCGTTTATATACAGAAGGAGAGGTTTTCAAATCTCTAGAAAAGGAAAAATAAAAGTAAATAGTAAAAGCCCGAGGCGAGGTTGCATGCTAAATAAAGCAAGTAAAAGTCAGCCTTTTATTAAGGACGAGGGGTGTCTGTGATTTACATCTATATATCCATTTGCCCTCCCTCTGGAGAATTTTCTTGTCCCAATCTCCCTTTCTGGGAGAGACAGGGACAAGTTCCAAGGCTGAAAATTTTAAAGCTTGAGTGTTCCCTCCATGGTATTCATTGACATGCAAAGCACCCGGTGTAATATTTTTCTTCTTGACGTCATTAACATGCTCACATATCCTTTTCCTGAATTCCATGAATGTCTTCCCAATATAATCCTTGGGGCAGGGGCACTGGCAGATATAAATAACCCCCTTACTCCTACAGTTAACAAAGTCGCAAATAATAAATGTATTTTTGGTAGCTGAGCATGTAATGGTTTTAGAAACAAAGATAAATGCACAGGCTTTACAAGCCCCACATCTGAACACCCCCAGGAGTCGACGGTCCAGCTACGCCCCAGATGCCGCAGGGGGAACATAGTGGATATGTACCAGTCGATCCCTGAGGCTCCTGCCCCTACTGTATGTAACGCTTGGAAAAAGAGAGACATTTTTTGCCACAATGGGGTCCATCTGTAACACTGGCCAATATTTCTTCAAGATCATTTTTACCTCTACATTAGCCACATCAAAAGTAGATATAAGGTGAGTAATCGTCTGTTCGCCTTCCACAGATTTTTTAGGGGAGAGTAAAGTCTCCATGTTCATGGCCAGTGCCTTTTGAAACGCCTGTCTTAAAGTAGTCTTAGGGTAACCCCTGTCCAATAGTCTGGTATATAATTTTTTTGATTCCAAATGGAAATCGTTCATATTGGAGCAGTTCCTATGTACCTGTAGATACTGGCCTCTCTGGATCCTTTTTTCTGCGGGACAGGATGATGGCTTTCCCAGTGCAAGATTGCATTGGTTGCTATAGGTTTTCTGTAGATGTTGGTCAGAAGTCTATCCCCCTGTTTCCTAACCTTCACATCCAGAAAGTTAATCTGTTCAGTTTGTATCTCAAACGTAAATTTCAGGACGATTTCATTTTTATTCAGGGTATCCACAAACTGATGAACTCTTCCTTATTGCCACTCCAAAGCACAAAAACATCATCACTATACCTTGTCCAAAAGGTAATTCTCTCGTTGAACCATGTCCTGTGGCCAGGGGGAAACTATATTGTCCTCCCACCAGCCCAGGAAGAGATTGGCGTATGTGCAGGCACAGGGGCACCCCATCGCCGTCCCCCTGAGCTGGTCGTAGAACCACCCATTGAACAAGAAGTAAATGTGCTTCAGAGTGAACTCAAGAAGGGTCATAATAAACTGATTGTGGGCATTGAAGAATGTCCCTCTTGCACCAATATAGTATGCTACTGCCAGAAGTCCCTTATCGTGCGGGATACTATACAGGGATTCTGCGTCTATACTTGCAAGTAGGCAGGAGGGGTCTAGTACTTACGTTTCTATTTTATTCAAAAAGTCCATTGTGTCCCTCGTATATGATGCGAGGGACAGGACAAATTGTCTCATTACTTGGTCCAGATATAAGGGAGTTCACCCCTGATAAAATCAGGTGACCCTTTAAAGGACTCGTCCCTTTATAGACTTTAGGATGTCCGTAGAAAGTGGCGATTTGTGGTGTAAGGGTAACATGAATTGGTATTTTGCCTGGTGAATGACCCTCTTCTCAAGGCCAGACTTAACGGGAGCCTGTCATCAACTTTATGCTGCCCATACTAATGGGAGAATAAAGTAGAGACAGGTGAGTTGATTTCTGTGGTCTGTTATTTAAAAGTTAAAAGTAAGTGGTTGCCGAGAACCAACATCATAAACATTGCAGACTGGGCCTGGAAAAGAGTCACAGCCACCTGAGAAGAGTCATGGTTATTCGTGAATTTCTTCTCTCCCTGCTCTACCTTCTGATGGACAGTCTTCTACCTAGTTTTCTCCATTTCTCTCTAGGAGAGAACTGCCAATCATCAGCAGATGTGTGAAAGTGCAGGAGATCATGAATAACTCTGACTCTTCTCAAGTAGATTTGACTCTTTTCAAGGCCTGTGCTGCAATGATTATGCTGCTGGTTTCCAGCAACTTACTTTTAGCTCATGAGTGACACACTGCTAAAATCTGCATTTCTGTCACTAATTTATGCTGCCCTTAGTGAGGTCAGCATAAAGTTGATGACAGGTTCCCTTTAAGGATGGACCGAAGTTCTCCCTGAAAAATATCCGTGTGATCCTGTGGTAATATCTGATAACCATTTCGGTCCTTCAGGAGGTCCAAGCACATTTTACAATAATTGTCATTATCCATAATGACAAGGATTCCACCCTTGTCTGATGGTTTGATAATTATGGATCTGTTATTTTCTAATGTTCTCAGAGCTCCTAGTTCAGGAACGGACAGATTCCTAGGACCAAAAGTAGGGACCCTTAACCATTCGAGTTCTTATGTTACCAACTGTTGAAAAATGTCAATATATTCATAACTTGAAAGGGGGGGGGGGGTTTGGTGCTTTTAAGGCTAAGTTTGGTGAAGGGACCCTTATCTGGTTTTCTGGTGCCTTCCTCCCAAAGTTCCATCAGTAGTGCTAGATCAGCTACTTTGCTGTCATGTATCCCGAGCTTCTCATAGCACTACAGTTGTGTTCAAAATTATTCAACCCCCACTGAAATTTAGTATTTTGGCCAGTTTGACATTGATTTTGATCATTTCAGTCATCTTGTTTACAATTAAATCAAAGAGGCACTTGTAAGTCAGACAAATATAACATAACATTTATAATGAAATAACCACAAATATCTTTTCTGTGCTCACATCATTATCAGTTTTATTCAACCCCCAAGTGACATTCAATCTTAGTACTTAGTACAACATCCTTTTCCAGTTAGAACAGCTTTTAAACGTGAAGCATAGCTTGACACAAGTGTCTTGCAGCGATCTACAGGTATCTTCGCCCATTCTCCATGGGCAAAAGCCTCCAGTTCAGTCACATTCTTAGGCTTGCGCGCTGCATCTGCTTTCTTTAAGTCCCACCAGAGGTTCTCAATCGGATTTAAGTCTGGTGGCTGTGATGGCCACTTAAAATGTTCCAGCCTTTAATCTGCAACCATGCTCTAGTGGACTTGGAGGTATGCTTGGGATCATTGTCCTGTTGAAAGGTCCAACGTCTCCCAAGCCTCAGGTTTGTGACGGACTGCATCACATTTTCATCCAATATCTCCTGGTACTGAAGAGAATTCATGGTACCTTGCACACGCTGAAGCTTCCCTGTACCTGTAGAAGCAAAACAGCCCCAAAGCATGATTGACCCCCCGCCATGCTTCACAGTAGGCATGGTGTTCTTTTCTTCATAGGCCTTGTTCTTCCTCCTCCAAACATAGCGTTGATCCATGGGCCCAAACTGTTCTAATTTTGTTTCATCAGTCAACAGAACACTATCCCAAAACTTTTGTGGTTTGTCCACATGACTTTTGGCATACTGCAGTCGACTCTTCTTATTCTTTAGAGACAGCAAGGGGGTGCGCCTGGGAGTTCTGGCATGGAGGCCTTCATTACGCAGTGTGCGCCTTATTGTCTGAGCTGAAACTTCAGTACCCCCATCTGACAAATCTTTTTTCAGTTCCTCAGCAGTCACACGGGGACTTTTCTCCACTTTGCGCTTCAGGTAGCGCACAGCAGTCAAAGTCAGCATCTTCTTTCTGCCACGACCAGGTAGCGTTTCAACAGTGCCCTTTGCCTTGAATTTGCGAATGATGCTTCCTATGGTGTCTCTTGGTATGTTTAACATCTTTGCAATCTTCTTATAGCCATTGCCCTTCCTGTGAAGAGAAATTACCTCTTCTCTTGTCTTCCTGGACCATTCTCTTGACTTCACCATGTTTGTAAACACACCAGTAAATGTCTAGAAGGAGCTGAGTATCACAGTCATTTTACATCTGCCTAATTGGTGCTTATTCTGCTTGATTGCTGCTCCTTGACATCCACAGGTGTTTTCAATACCTGATCGAAAACACTTGAATGAACCTCTGTTCTTAAGAGTGGTAGTCTTTAAGGGGTTGAATAATTGTGTCAATGAAGAAATCACTAAAAAAACATTTAATACTGTATTGCAAAAACAATTGATGTTATTTTAGTTGCATTTGGTTCTTTAAAAAGTCCTTGTAAGATTTCATTCTGAACACAATTACAAATGTACACTAAATTCCCTAAAACCCTTTACAGCATTGGGGGTTGAATACTTTTGAACACAACTGTATTTGTTGATAACGTCAAAAAACTTCCTCCATCTCAGTTTTCTACAAAAAAGGTCAAGGTCTTTGACCCATGTGAATACCTTAAAATCTGTAGTGGAAACGAACGATAGCCCCCTCTTTAAAACAGAAATCTCTGCCTCGCTTAGATTGTGTGAGAAGAGGTTTATTACCTGCAAATCCTCTTCTGTAGTGTTATCCTCAGCAATGTCTCGTTTGGTCTCCCCCCCCTTCTGCTCCAATTCCTCCCTCTTCTTCTTTTTTATCACAGGGCCAAGCCCCATACCAATTACGAGGCAGACCCAAGTAAAAGAAATTCCAATAAAAAGTTAGGGTTTGCAGGTAATATATCGTTAATTTTTTCTACCCAGCTAAATAATAAGTAAGTTGCATATACCCCGCTCTAAGTTAGATGCGCAATGCGAGTAATATTACTTAATATTCTCGCATTGGGCATCCAACTTAGAGCTGTATATAGGCAAGTTTACTTGGCTTGCTAGAATTAACAAAGATAACCAATAGAAATATCGCACTATATTCTTTATCTTCGTTAATAGCGAAGATAGAGAATATTTCGCTACCTTCGTTCTTAACGAAGATAATGAATATAGCGCTATAGTCTCTATCTTCGTTAATTTTAGCAAGCCAACCAATAGGAAAGTTATACCCCGTTCAAAAGTTTCATTCGCAATGCGCGAATATTACATTACGTTATATTCGCGATAAATAGAATAATGACGAATATTCGATTTCGACGAATATATGACGAATATTTGCGAAATATCACGAAATTGAATATGGCACCTCCCGCTCATCACTAGTAATAAGCTGCCTCTATGGTGTACTTAGCCTCCATCATAAGGTCTGCCTAGTTTGTATTATTTCTTTTGGAATGTTATTAGCTTTGTATGTTATCAGCTAATATCCCTGGATGAAGTATGTTTCCGCTATGATTTATATGTATTCAGCTACTATCTACTATCCCTGGATGAAGGATGTTATTGCTATGATTTATATGTACTCAGCCACTATCTCTATATGTATTCAGTTTTTACCAACCCTCTGAGGAACCCTACGAGGAGGAAACGCATCGGGGTGTTATTATTAAACAACTACTATCAAGGGATAGATCGTCATAATTTTTTCTGGGGTGTCAGTATCAAGCAATTATTATCAAGGAATATATTGTTACCATCTTGTCTATCTACTCCCCACTAAGGGGAATTTTCTCTATCTAGGGCTAATTTAAGGTCAGACAGGGCAGGTACGAGGACAGGGAAATCCCATCAGGGATTGTCCTTGGGCAGAAGTTTAGTTAGGGCAAGCATAGGGAGAGTTTCTTCTTTTTTCTCCTCCCCTAGCACCAATAATTGCCCCAGACCTCTTATCCCTGCCACTTTCAGTACCCTAGTTACCCGTTCGTAAATTCAATACTAATACATTCGATCACTGGGTCCTCTCAGTGGATGCTATACGCCCAGTGGTAGTGAGGCTATATTGTTGCCTTTGTGTATTTACAATCGCCTTAAAATATAGGCCGTTTTTTTATTTGATTTGCATTAAAGGTTAAGTCTTAAGGGTCCTTTAATTTCTCTTTTTGTTGTGTTCAGAAATTGAAGGAACCTACAAGACAAGTTGCTTTATATACTCGAGTACTATGGGTATGAAAAGGACGACATAGTGTTCTAGCAGGACAACAACACAAAGCATATGTCAAGATTGGCAAAGAAATGGAACAAAGTAGAGGTGCTGCATTGGTCCCCACAGTCCCCAGATCTCAACCCAATTGAATACTTGTGGGTAGAGTTTAAAAGAAAGCTGTATTCGTACCCAAGTGCGTCAACCAGTAAGCACCAACATTGGGAATGTGTAGAAGAGACCTGAGAACAGATTTTGGTCGAGACATTTTGAATCTGAACGAGAGCATGCCCTGAAAGATTCAGACAGTGTTGAAAGCCAAAGGGGGATTTACAAAATACTAACAAAATAATAAAAATAAAAATTTAGAATTTTAAGAGCAAAACAGTGACAATACAGTTATATGACAAGAATCTGCATAAGTAATCATATGCTCAGTGGCGTACATAGAGAAGTAAGGGCCCCATAGCAAGGATGAAACCAGGCATTTTTATTTTTTGATTTATTTATTTTAAATGTCTGATCTGAGGTTTGATTGGGGCTGATCTGAGGCTGGGAGTCTGATAGTGGTCTAATCTGAGGCTAGGGGGCCCATTGGGGGTGTGATTTGAGGCTGGTGGGGTCTGATATGAGGCTGGGGGGTCTGATGGGTGCTGATCTCAGGTTGGGGGTCTGATCTGAGGTTGGGGGGCCTATTGGAGTCTGATCTGAGGCTGGGGGGTCTGATCTGAGGATAGGGAGGGTCTTATAGGGGCTGATCTGGGGTTGGGAGGTCTGATGGGGGTCTGATCTAAGGCTGGGAGGGTCTGATAGGAGGCTAATTTTAGGCTGATGGAGTGGGGGGGGGCAGATCTAAGGCTGAGAAAGGAACAAAGGTAGGGACAGTTGCGAAGAAAGAAGCAGGGACAGTGGCAAGGAGAGTGAAAGCTGGGTGAACCCCATTTCTGGACCCCTCTGGGGTGAGGTTGGCTTTCATTAATGCCAAATAAAGAAATAAAGAACTAAATATATAACATTCTCAACTTAAATATTAGACAGCTATGTGTGGTCAAAATGACACCTGTACTAATTGTAATATATAGTGCAGGTGCCATTTTGTGCTGCAAAAATACAGCGCTCTAGATTTTTTAAATTGAAGCACAATTTCTGTAACTTACCCCTAATTCACTTATACGTTTGACGAAACATAGCCGTCAAATTAAGTTGAGAATTTTGTATGACCCCCGAAAGATGTTACAAATATCCAAATGGCCCTCGGCAACAAAAAGTTTCCCCACCCCTGCTTTAGGCCCCTTGCAGATTAGCGTGAGTTGCGTTGCAGATGCTTTCAGTGAAAACTGCTCGATTTCGCAAGCAAGTACATTCAGTTTTGTTTGCGATCCCGTTCAGTTGCTCAGTTTCTATCTCGCGGGTGCAATGCGATTTAATGCATTTTGTACGATCATGATAAAAAACAGAATGTTTACAAACAACATCTCTTAGGAACCATCCGTGAAAAAAAGCATCGCAACCGTACTTGCTTGCGGATGCGATGCGATTTTCACACAGCCCCATTCACTTCTATGGGGCCAGCGTTGCGTGAAAATCACAGAATATAGAACATGTTGCGATTTTCACGCAACGCACAAGTGATGCGTGAAAACCAATGCTCATGTACACAGCCCCATTGAAATGAATGGGTCCGGATTCCATTCACATGTTCGCATCACGCATTGCAGCCGAACGGAATACTTGCTTGTGTGAAAGAGGCCTTAGAGGGTAGAGTCCTGGCCAAGTTTTCACCTCCGGCAGAAGAGGAGATAATCACAACTACATCTGGGCCCCCTCTTACTGGGCCCCCTCTTGCCCTGGGCCCCATAGCAGTTGCTTGATCTGCCGCTATGGTAGTTACGCCCCTGCATATGCTAAATAGTTGCAAGTCCAATTTATGTATGAGATTGCCAAGATGATTGTCTATAAAATGATGGTTTAAAGCAGTAGTGGATGGTAAAATAAGGAGCCTAAGGCCCCTTTCACACAAGCGAGTTTTCCACGCGGGTGCAATGCGTGATGTGAACGCATAGCACCCGCACTGAATCCTGACTCATTCATTTCAATGGGTCTGTGTACATGAGCATTTTTTTTGCACGCATTACTTCTGCGTTGCATGAAAATCGCAGCATGTTCTATATTCTGCGTTTTTCATGCAGCTTTGGCCCCATAGAAGTGAATAAGGCTGCGTGAAAAACGCATTGCATCCGCAAGCAAGTGCGGGTGCGATGCGTTTTTCACTGATGGTTGCTAGGAGATGTTTGTAAACCTTCAGTTTTTTATCACGCGCGTGAGAAACGCATCAGAACGCATTGCACTCACGCGGAAAAAAACTGAACAACTGAACGCAATCTCAGGCAAAACTGAATGGCTTTGCCTGCGAAATCGCACAGTTTTCACTGAACACATCTGCAACGCACTTGGACCTAATCCGGACACGCTCGTGTGAAAGAGGCCTAAAAGTCAATAGTTCAAAAGATTGTTACCCTTTTGCTCATCAGTCTACATCACCCTTTCCTACTCAGAACTTCTCATCTATCAGGCTGAAAAAACTTAAGTTGTGTTAAAATGTGTTAAAAAAAGAAATAATAATACAGTAAAACAAAATCACATGGATCATTTCTGGTGATGAGCCAATTAAAGTCCATGCGAAGCCAGATTTCCTCGTGCTTCGTGGTAGCAAATCGATTTAACCTGAAATAGTGTAAAAAACAAAAAAAATACCTGATCCATTTTCTCGCGACGGGTCAGCCGCCATAATCTTGCACTCACTATTTACAAAGAATTTCTCTTTGTGACAAAGTAATTCACCACAAAGCTGATTTTTTTGTAAAATTCAGCGAAGCGGTCGAATCAAATTTCACCAAACTTCGCTCATCTCTAATCATTTCCAATAAATAACATTAGGAACAAAGTGCTGATAAGAACTTGTCACTGTTGTACCTTGTTTTCCATCCTGGGGTTTTGTGGGAATTTCCTCCACGCAGTCTGAAGGGAACCATCCGGTGCGTCCTCTGGCATTTCCTTCCCAGAATCCTCCTTCTCCCACACTCAAAACTAAGAAATATACAATATACCGGTTAAATGCTGTTTGAACTATGAAAAATATATTGAATAAAACAATCTACATTCAATAATAATCAGGAATATAGCATGTGTCAATCATCCTGGTATAGAATGTGTTATTCCAGACTCTTCAAACTAAAAAAAAACTAGAATATTCGCGATTACAAATATATAGCACTATATTCTAGATTTTCACGATTTCTCAAAGTGCTGCAATTAGAATATACGCAATCAACACTAATCAGGACCTGCAAAAGGACCTACGATGACGTCACCGCAGGTCCTTTTGCAGGTCCTGAGGAAAGAAGAGGATACCGGCTGCACAATCAAGTGGCTGAGGTGAGGTTTTTTATATTATTTTTAACCTCTCAATGGCCATTTTATTTAGCATTCTATCTTAAGAATGCTATTATTTTCCGTTATAACCATGTTATAACGGAAAATAATAAAGGGAAGTTCGGGTCCCCATTGGCTTTAATGGGGTCTGGATTCAGTGTTCGGGTCAAGTTTGGGTCCCGAACCCGAACTTTGACCTGAAGTTCGGCCGAACCCAGCGAAAGAGAACTTCATCGGGTTCGCTCAGCCCTACTCATGAATTCCATTCCAACAGACATTCAGCTAAAGTTCTTATCATCTGTGTTCAGGATCATAATCCCTGTAAATCAGAGGATGAGGCAACTCTTTATCTTACTGTTGTGAAGTAACTTATCTTCCTGTATGATTAGGATAGGTTTTGTGTGCACTAATAGGACGACGGCCATTTTGTTTCCCCTGATGATTGCTCCCAGAGTCCCCAGACAAATGAGCCATTATAACTAATGAAGGGTATTTGAGAATATATTTATAATGAAGTAATGTTTAAGTATTTTCATTTTCTTCATTCCCGGAGAACCCCTTTAAGTTTACAAGGTCTTTGAGTTGGATTTTATATTTTCCTCTACAGGACAAATAGTGAGGCAGCATGGTGGCTCTGTGGTTAGCACTGTTGCCTTGCAGCATTGGGGTCTTAGGTTCAAATCTGACCAAAGACAACATCTTGGAATAGAAATCATCATTTTAGAAACTAAACCCTTTAAATTATTAAAAATAAATTTTAGAAACTGTGTTAACCCTTAAATATTCCACAGGAAAGCAAAATTGAGGTGAAATTTAAAAATTTCATTTTTTTGTGCAGATTTTCCGTTTCTATCCATTTTTTCACTGTATCACAGAAAGGGTTAACAGCAAAACAAACCTACATAATTATTACCCTGTTTCTGCAGTTTACAGAAACACATCATATGACTATATTTGGTCGAAAAACTTGGGCACATGACAAGGCTAAGAAGGGAAGGAGCACCCTTTGGTTACTGGAATACAGATTTGGCTGGAATGGTTTTTGGGCGCCATCTCACATCTGAAGAGATACTGAGGTAGCCCTATTGTTGAAACACACCAAAAGTGACCCCATTTTGTAAACTAAACCCCTCATGGAATTTTTTGAGGGGTGTAGTAAGAACTTTGACCCAAAGGGTGTTTCATAGAATTTAGACACTGTAGATGCTTTAAAAATTAAAAATGTAATTTCTTCCAATAAAATGTTGTTTTAGCCCCATTTTTTTCATTTTTATAAGGAGTAACAGGAAGAAAAGCACCCCATAATTGATTAAGCATTTTTTCTGGATACAGCAACACCCCATATGTGGTCATAAACTGCTGTATTGCATAGTGAAAGGCTAAGAAGGGAGGCCAAATTTAGCTGGAATTGTTTTTGGGCGCATGAATGAGCATGGGACGGTGCAAAATTAAAATTTCAAGTTTTTCACAGATATGTCATTTCTGTCCCCAAAATGCTGTGCCCAACTTGTGCCAACTGAGGCACACCATGCCACTTAATATATTAAATTATTTCACACTGGGCAGTAGGCCTAATAATAGGCGCCACTTTTTGGTTTGTGAAAATCACTTTTCTTCAGTTATCTGCTTATCATTACAGGCAGGGTTATAATGACAGATATCACCTCTCTCTCTCCCCCCTCTCTCTCTCTCTCTCTCTCTCTATATATATATATATATATATATATACGCTGCTTGCAAAAGCCACCATTGACATTTTTTGTATTTTGGTGCCTCACAACCTGGAATTAACATGGATTGTTTGAGGATTTGCATAATTTAATTACAGAACATGCCCACAACTTTGAAGAAGTTTTTTTTTTATTGTGAAGCAAACAACAAATAGGACAAAATCACAGAAAAAGTGAATGTGCATAACTATTCACCCCCCTAAAGTCAATACTTTGTAGAGCCACCTTTTGCGGCAATCACAGCTCCATCTCGCTTTGGATAAGTCTCTATAAGCTTGCCAAATCTTACCACTGGGATTTTTGCCCATTCCTCCTTGAAAAACTGCTCCAGCTCCTTCAAGTTGGATGGTTTGCACTTGTGAACAGCAATCTTTAAGTCTGACAACAGATTTTCTATTGGATTGAGATCAGGGCCTTGACTTGGACATTTAAGTGTTGACAAGTGTTGCTTTAGCAGTGTGTTTGGGGCCATTGTCCTGCTGGAAGGTGTATCTCTGTCCTATCCTCAAATCACTCACAGTGGTACAGGTTTTGCTCAAGAATATCCCTGTACTTAGCACCATCCATCTTTCTCTCAACTCTGACCAGTTTCCCAGTCCTGGCTATAAAACATCCCCACAGCATGATGCTGCTATCACCATGTTTCACTGTGGGGATGGTGTTCTTTGGGTGATGTGATGTATTGGGTTTGCACCAGACATAAAGTTTTCTTGGATGGCCAAAAAGTAAAATTTTAGTCTCATCAGACCAGAGCACCTTCCTCCATATATTTTGGGAGTCTCCCACATGCCTTTTCGCAAACTGACAACGTGCCTTTTTTTTTTCTTGCTGAAAGTAATGGCTTTCTTCTGGCCACTCTGCCATAAAGCCCAACTCTATGGAGCGTACGGCTTATTGTCGTCTTATGTACAGATTCTCCAGTCTCTTCTGTGGAACTCTGCAGCTCCTCCAGGGTTACCTTAGGTATCTGTGCTGCCTCTCTGATTAATGCTCTCCTTGCCCGGTCCGTGAGTTTTGGTGGGTGGCCATCTTTTGGCAGGTTAGCTGTTATGCCATGTTCTTTACATTTGCTTATGGTAGATTTGATGGTGCTCCTGGGGATCATCAAAGATTTGGATATTTTTTTATAACCTAACCCTGACTTGTACTTCTCAACAACATTGTTCCTTACTTGTTTGGAGAGTTCCTTGGTCTTCATGGCAGTGTTTGGTTAGTGATGCCTCTTGCTTAGGTGTTGCAGCCTCTGGAGCCTTTCAAAAGAGGTGTGTATATGTAATGACAGATTGCATACAGGTGGACATCATTTCACTACTTATGTGACCGCTGAAGGTAATTGGTTGCACCAGAGCTTTTCATGGGCTTCCTAACAAAGGGGGTGAATACATACGCACATGCCAATTTTCTGTTTTCTATTTCTAAACAATAGTTTTATTTATATATTTTTCTCATTTTACTTCATCAACTTAAACTATTGTGTTCTGATCCATCACATAAAATTCAGATTAACAAAACATTGAAATTAAGGTTGTAATGTAACAAAATACGAAAAAAGTCAAGGGGTTGAATACTTTTGCAAGGCACTGTATATAACACAGGACCCACTATTCAGACCATTGTGTCTACGGCCTGTGCGGCTGCTGTATAGCATATCTCTAAATGCTGTTAAAGTGAACCGGTCACCATGAAAACGCAAAATAATCTGATAGCAGCATGTTATAGAGTAGGAGGAGATGAGCAGATTGATGTATAGTTTAAGTGAGAAATTCAGTATAAATTGTATTTCATTCATTTAAATCCTGCTCATTTTGGGCCTTCAGCTCAGACATCATGTTCAATGTGACAGGTTCCCTTTAACATCGGCACAGGCAAGATAGTTGCCCCATGATCATGTTCAGGAGATATAATAAAAAAACATACAGATTAGGGAATATATATATATATATATCGCCATCTGATTTTAACTGGCAAAAAGAAAATGTTAGTGACACATTCTCGTTAAATTCCAGCAAGATGAACTACGGTATGTACATTTCAATATATTTACCACTAGGTGGCACTGTTGACATGGAATATACATCAATTCATGATATAGAAATGATAAATGTCAGGAAGAATGTTTTGGGATTTCTAATTCTGCACTTGCTGAAAAACCACATGTTATTCCACCTTTGACATCTACTTGTTACCCCAAACAGATAACTCTCCATATCTGACTTATGTTGTCAAACTGTATTCGCAAAGCATTCTGTTATGTGTATCTGCTATACTCAAACACAGCAGATTTATGTGGCTGCAGAAATCCAGGTGCTTCCTGCCAAAATAACCCTATTCATATGAATGGAATTGATTTTCAGTCACAGAAATTTCTACAGCAAATCTATTGCATGTGAATATATCCTTACAGAGACCATACCATTCTACAGTGTAGCCTCCTAAGGGGGAATTTATCAAGCCCTGAATTACAAAATTCTGTCTTCAAAATGTTGTAAGTAGGGGCTTTGCTACTATTTAAGTTCACCTAGGAAAATATTTTGTGACTTTTTATGCGGTGCACCTTCCAGCGCCACCTACAGATTAGACATGAAAAATTTGGTCACAAATTCAGAGTAGATAGTTTTTGTAACACGTTTATTTTATTCACTTATATAGGGCTGACATATACATATTCATCAGCGTTTTACAGACATTATCATCACTCACTGTCCTCAATAGGGCTTTTTATGTAGATTCTCAGTACGTCTTTGGAGTGTGAGAGGAAACCTATGCCAACACAGTGAGAACATACAAACTCCATGCAGATGTTGTCCTTGGTCGGATTCAGTCCCAGGAACCCAGCTCTGCAAGGCACCAGTGCTAACCCCTGAGCCACTGTGCAACTCTTGAAAAAGTTGCAAAAAAGTCTCAAATCTACCCCAGGCATCCTTTAACTGAAAAAGGCACAACCACATTGCACTTCCATTATTACGTGTGCCATTGTCTCAAAGGGGTTGTCTGGGTTCAGAGCTGAACCCGGACATATCAGCTTCTTTACCCAGGCAGCCACTCTGAGATGAGCATCAGAGCAAGGGCTTTTTCTGTAGATCTGGTGATGTATCGGATCTCTGTTAGGCAGAGGCTTCCTCCTAGCAGTTTTCCCAGTGAGGTCACCAGGCTAGGGCAGCACTAAAGCCCACCCATTAGTGCTGATGATGTCACAGGTATCTGATCTAAAAACTAACCTCAAATACACCTACAATGATAAATTCCACCCTAAATTGTCTTTGATCCATTAAAGTCCTGCGCCAACCCCCATGTTTAGCACGCAGGCACCATGACTCCTCTAATAAAGGCACAGTCTTTATTGTAGTCTGAGAATCAGGGATCGAGTGATGCCATCCGATGTAATTGATATAATGCTGTGATTCTGGTATTGTGTGAAAGCTTGGAATGTCAGCTTTCACACAAGACCTGGCCCATATCTCTAGCTGCTACTATCAATCCCAAGATATGAGCAGCTAAAGCAGCCTTTCCCCCTTCTTAAGTCTGGTTTGTTTTGGGAACTTGGAAGCCCAGCCGGGCACGTGGGAGCCATTTTTGAGAGGAATAACATCACTTTTCCTGGAAATGGAACACAAAGTACACACAGTTATGTTTGAAACGCGTTTCCAATGTTCTGTGGGGCAATGGTGTTAGTTATATTGGTGAAAATGATGTGACAGACTCCCTTTAAGAAGTTCTCTCATATGAGCACCCCAATTCCATACGCTTTGATAGGGCCTGTGACCATATAAAGTATGTTTCCACCTCTATGAGCCAGAGTAGAGAACTGCTGGAAAAAGTGTCTCCTATCCTGGCAGACTTTATTTTAACAAGTGTACAACTACAGTGACCATGCTATGGCCACACGTGGCTGCCCTCAACAAATCCTGTTTTCAGCAGCTATAAACCATGTTAGACCTCACTACCCGTGACATGAAGATGGTGTCCCTAATCCTAGCCCAGGTTGTCTGGTTTTCCCAATTCTCAGGACCTAGCTTTACATATACTTAACATACATGTACTATGGTAAATAACCCATGTTATAATGTAAAGGCCAACACTTTTACCTTTGATCTTCTCTCCTTTGCTGAGAGAGATTTCTCCTTCACCTTGGGACTGATAAGGTTTGGTGACCACAAACATGCGTCCTGGCACTGCGGAATACAGTTTGCGTTTCATGCGGTGATTCACAGTCCCACCAGCAGGGGCATCTTTGGAAGAACCACTGGAACTAAGCAAGAAGATAACTCATGAACAATCAGTATTTTTATTTTGTATATTCTTTGTAATGGAGTAGGCAAATTAAAAATATAGATGTTTAACTTAAAACCTAGTTCTGCTGCATCTGTATTTACTAATTAGAACATTTTAATATGCCATAGTTTGTTGGTATGGTCTTCCTGGATAAACTAGTACTCCAGAAATTAGAATTTGTAAGCAGTTTTCTCAAACAAAATCTCAGACACTCTCTTTCTTGCACTGATCTCTAAGGGATGGTTGAGACCATCATCTGATTCAAACCCATGGCTACATTGTAGTGGTGGCTCTTGGCCAAAAAATGTAGAGGGACCAACCCTTTCATAACAATGTCTCACCATTATGATGATGACCACATGATCCATCAACAATCTTATTGGAAAGCCAAAAAGTTTATTGATGTCTTCTCTTCTAAATTACAAGACTTAAACATATTGGACTAGCATGTTGGATCCTTTGTTCAATATGGATAAGAAATAAATGGAAGGAGGGGTGCCTGGTGGCCACTTTTGTCCTCTACCTAAGGCTATATAAATGCATGCTAGGCCATCTCATATTCTAGCTGGTAATACAGGCTGACAGGACATCAGAGATCCAAACATGGACAATAGAGCTCCAATCACTAGTGATATGCTTTTGTGATCACCTTTCAGCCACATATTTAAACAGATGGCATTTACTAGGTCAAGTGCCACATGGAGACACATGTGATCCCCACCGTGTAAATGTTTACAGACAGGGACCAGCAGTGCAGAGAGCCTGGGAGCCAGGGAGCTGGAACCAAGTGGTGGGGACCCATTAAGTAAAGATTAAAAAAAAACTATTCCAGACAAACCCTTTAAAACTAAGATGCATTATGTTCTCACATGATATAAACATTTTTGCAATATAAAAAAGCATGAAAGGCTTGGGCTTAAAAGGTGTGTTAAATAGAGGCCTATTTCTGTGTTTCTGTAATTCTGTATTGTGTGGTTGTGTATACTGCATGCCACCATTCTAAAATATTGTTTCCATGTCGCCATTCAGTCTGGGCCTGCATGTGGAAAATGCATTCCCTTTGGAGGAAATCAGATTATCATTTGACTGTTCAAAACTGTCCCTTTGCAAGCGGTAATGAAGATGTTTCCTCGAACCCCATGGTAATGCACACCCTCAGACAGAATGGCACCTCCCACAGCAGGGGCCAGAAGCTTTTCAGATGGACTACTAGAAGATGAAGAAAACATATCATAAGCTATAAGTCATCTCTGGTACAACTCACCTACTAATCAATGTAATAATTGCATTCTGTATAATGTGGGTGTCTCAGGAAGTCCAAACATCCCACCCCTGACAGCCAGCATTCCCACATAACAAGTATCTCACTTTCTGGGACCCCTACACCAGTTATATTTGGTATTAGAGCGATTGGCCTGATGAAATATATGTTAGTAAAACATGTTGGGCCCCGGATATACATTGGAGTGGACTGGAAGACATGTTTTATTGATATTTCATGTTTGCCAGCTGAGTAAGAGAGGTGGAGCTTGCACAGGTAATGAGGGCCTTCCCAGAAGGCTGGACGAGAATGGGAGGGAGACTCCTCTCATCTCCACCCTCTGCCTAATGGGGTTAAAAATTAGGGATTTGGAACCTTTCATTGACACAATTTGGGGATCTGATCAACATTGGGTTGTGTTCCTCGTCCTCCTGTCCCTAGAACCAGAACGGACTCTGATCACACAATTCTTTAAGTAGTAAGAACCTTTATGTTTTTGTCCTTATATGCTATTTATGTATGTCTCCTATTTTAATTTTTATAACTAAGTACTGTACTCTTTTTAGTACAGTAAAGCACATCTTTAATGGTTTTGCCTTGTTCCCTGAACGAGCCCAGTAACCTCCATTTTTTAGTGTATGAGTGCAGTTTGCATTACCGTGTATTTGCCATTAGTGTGGCTAGTTCTAGATACTGATAACTAGTGATTAGCGAAGTTTTAAAAAAAAAAAATTGGCAGCTTCACTGAACTTCATCAAGAAATTTGATTAGTTACGATTCACTTCATCACGAATGGCTTTTCATTGTATGGCGTGGGCGCACTGACAGGGAATGGCGATCGCGTCGCCCCCGTCATTTCATTCAACCCATCATTGAAAGTGACATCTATACTCACTCATCCACTTGATCGTTGAGAGGCCATCCGCTCTCGTCTTGATTGAAGAAAGCCCACCAAAGGACCTGCTGCGAGTGTGAAGACTTCACCACGTATTCATGCTGGCCAAGCGCTGAGGTAATCAGTGATAACATCATCACACGGCCAGCGTGATCACATGGTGACGTCTTCATGCTTGCCACGGGTCCTTTGGCGGGTTTTCTTCAATCAACATGAGAGCCGACGGCCTCGTCGTGCTCAAGTGGATGAGGTGAGTATAATTTTCAGCCACCATTTTAGAAAAAGAATGATTCGTCATCACGAAGCGTGAGGAAATTTGACTTTGTGGTGAATTGAATTTTTCCTAAACTTCAGATCAAATTCTGCTTTGGATGCTTCGATTCGCTCAACATTACCGATAACCTTTCCAATTGGTAATCAGTATTTAAATCTCAGAAAACGCTGTTAAGAAACTGAAGGAGGAATAATGCTGAGGGTACACCTAAACTTTTTGTAGAGTTGTTGACTGATTTTAAATTTCATGCTATCCAATTTACTGCTATGGACTATGGCTGCCACTTGATAGTTAAAATCAATCAACAGTGTGGGGAGTCGCTCTGGTAGACAGCGGTGCGGGTGCAGTATAGAGGCACAAGGGAGTCCAGAAGTTGCGGAAAACAGTGTTTTATTCACACTTGCATCAAATTAACAGCAGGCAGTCACTTGGTGTTAAATCACACATCAGAAAACGAGTGGAAAAAACAAACAGTCCAAACACAGGTTCCAATCACCTGGGAGGTTTGAGGTGCGGGTTTGCACCTGGCTGTCAGCCCAGCCGCAGGATAATCCACATTCAGGCTTCCAAGACGACTGCAGGCCTCCTTGCTGGTTTCCTCCTTCCAGCCCAGAGAGCTCCACAGCACTAGCAGCAGCTCCAGGACAATCACACTCTCAGCTGCTGGAGCTGGCTGAGTTTTTAAACCCAGCCCAAAACCAGGACTGGGTCGTGGGGAGCAGCCACCCACCCTACACTTTAGCTGCTCCCGGTAAGAGCCGGCCCGGATCGGCTTTGCAGCCATGCTATTTGGCAAATGTGTCAGTAGCACTACCTGCTACTGACATCAACAAACGGCTCTTACCTCACCGAGGCTATGAACCTCGGTGACACGTACCTGCCATCTAGAACGGCACCCTGCACCTTACCACATACCCCCCCCACCCCTTTGTTCAACCCTGAGGGGGTGGACACACGACAAACAGTGTACCCGGGAGAGCGCGTCTGCATTTTTTAACAACCGGCCCGCTCTGTGCTCCACCGTGAACTTAAAATTCTGTAGGGACAGAAACCACCTGGTGACCCGGGCATTCCTCTCTTTGGCTTGGCACATCCACTTGAGTGGGGAGTGGTCGGTCACCAGGCGGAAGCTTCTGCCCAACAGGTAATAACGGAGGGCCTCGAGTGCCCACTTGATGGCCAGGCACTCTCTCTCGACTATGCTGTACCTGGTCTCGGCTGGGGTGAGCTTGCGGCTGAGGAAGACAACGGGATGCTCCTCCCCGTTGACTTCCTGCGATAGTACCGCACCAAGGCCAACCTCAGAGGCGTCGGTCTGGACAACGAACTCTTTCCTGAAATCGGGTGTCACCAAAACCGGGGACCCACACAGGGCCGATTTCAGGGCGGCGAAAGCCTTTTCCGCCTGCTCCTTCCAGCGGACCATCCCTGTCTTACGCCCCTTTAATAGCTCTGTCAATGGCAAAGCGATAGTGGCAAAGTGGGGCACAAACCTCATGTAATACCCCACAATCCCCAGGAACGACTTTATCTGCCTGGTGGTGACCGGTCGGGGCCAACTCCGTATTGCCTCTACCTTATTTACCTGAGGCTTGATGACTCCCCGCCCAATGACATACCCCAGATATTTGGTCTCTTCCAACCCAATCGCACACTTCTTTGGATTGGCGGTTAGACCAGCTTTCCTCAGGGCATCCACTACCGCCTGCACTTTGGGCAAATGGCTTTCCCAGTCGGTGCTGTGGATGATTACATCATCTAAGTAGGCCGAGGCGTACCGACGATGTGGTCGCAGCACTATGTCCATTAACCTTTGGAAGGTGGCGGGGCGCCATGCAGGCCAAAGGGTAACACCTTGTAGTGATACAGGCCCTGCGGGTAACAAAGCGTTTTTCCTTGGCCGACTCCGTTAAGGGTACCTGCCAGTACCCTTTAGTGAGGTCCAGCACAGAAAAATAACGGGCTTGTCCTAAATTCTCAACAAGCTCGTCTACCCGGGGCATGGGATACGCGATCAAACTTGGACACTTCATTTAACTTGCGAAAGTCGTTGCAGAACCGCAACGTCCCATCCGGCTTGGGTATTAGGACTATGGGACTGGCCCACTCACTTTTCGACTCCTCAATGACATCGAGCTTCAACATTAATTGCACTTCCTCCGCGATGGCCCGTCGCCGAGCCTCGGGTACCCGGTATGGTTTTAACCGGATCTTGGCCTGAGGCTCAGTGACGATGTCATGTCGGATGAGAGACGTGCGGCCAGGAGGTCCGAGAACACATCCGTGTTCCGACTGATGAACTCCTGACTTCCTGAACTTGTTTGGAAGACAAGCTGTCTGCAATTTTTACCGTGGTTACGGCTTCACAGGCTTCGAACTGTGGGGCTGGACCCTTTCACCTAGAAGCCCTGGCCGGGGGCTGTGGTCGTCGGCCGTGTCCCTATCTTTCCACGGCTTTAGTAAATTCACGTGGTACACCTGCTCCGGCTTGCGCCGCCTGGCTGGTGTACTTTGTAATTTACTTCCCCTACCTTCTCGATCACCTCATAGGGGCCCTGCCACCTAGCTAAGAATTTGCTGTCAAGGGTGGGTACCAGAACCAAAACCCGATCTCCCGGATTGAAGCCCCGTACCCGAGCCTGACGATTGTACACCCTACTCTGGGCTTGTTGCGCTGCCTCCATATGCTCCCGGACCAGCGGCAACACCCTTTCCATCCGGTCCTGCATCTGGGTGACATACTCAATGACACTTTTGTGGGGGACAGGCTGTTGTTCCCATGCTTCCTTGGCGATATCCAACAGGCCCCGAGGGTGTCTGCCATAAAGCAGTTCGAAGGGCGAGAACCCAGTAGAGGCCTGGGGTACCTCTCGCACTGCGAACATGAGATAGGGCAGAAGCAGGTCCCAGTCCTTCCCATCTCTAGACACCACCCTTTTTAACATATTTTTAAAGTTTGGTTAAACCTCTCGACAAGACCGTCCGTTTGCGGATGGTAAACGGACGTCCGCAATTGCTTTATACGCAATAATTTACACAGTTCCCTCATAACTTTGGACATAAAAGGGGTCCCTTGGTCTGTCAGAACCTCTTTTGGCAGGCCCACACGGGAAAACATTTCCATTAACTCTTTGGCAATGAGCTTAGCTGAGGTATGTCGCAGAGGCACCGCCTCCGGATACCGAGTGGCATAGTCGAGAACTACCAAAATGTGTTGGTGGCCCCTGGCAGACTTTGGTACAGGCCCAATTAGATCCATAGCGATTCGCTCAAACGGGACCTCAATAATTGGAAGAGGTACCAGAGGACCACGGAAATGTGGCTGGGGGCTATGTATCTGACAGGTGGGACAGGACTTACAATAATTCTCTACCTCCTTGAACACACTGGGCCAATAAAACCGCTGCAGTATGCGGTCCTGGGTTTTCTGCCACCCCAAGTGTCCCCCAAGAACATGTTGGTGGGCAAGCTCCATGACAAGCTTGCGGTACGCTGTGGGCACCACCAACTGTTCAACAGGTTCACCTCGGATTTGGTTCACCCGATATAACATTTCTTGGTGAACAACAAAGCGGGGAAATATTAACTCAGCCCCTGGTCTCTGGGGTTTACCATCAATTTCCAGCACATTCTCCCAGGCCCTGGTTAGGGTTTGGTCCCGGTGTTGGGCAGTCCCAAAATTATCTCCGGAGACGTGGAGGTCTGCCAACTCAGGTCCTGGTGGCAAGTCCTCCATGTCTCCCACCATTACACTCAGTGGGGGTGCCTCCCCTCTATCACAGAAGTGGTGGTCACCCCTACCGCAGGCCCTTCGGACTCGGGCTCCCAGGGCTCTGGCCTCCCACTGGAACCAGGCCACTCAGCTAGGGTTACCCCTGTCTCAGGGCTATTAGTCACTTTCACCTCAGGCCATAGTGACGGAAAACCAGGGAAGTCTCTCCCAATTATTAGTTCATAGGGTAGCTTTGAGGAGATCGCCACTTCACAAGTCCATGTGCCGGCCGCCGTGGACAGAGACATTACAGCAGTGGGATAGTCCTTTAAGTCTCCGTGTATGCACACCACACCAACTTTCCGGCCCGTATACTGGGTGGGCTGTACCAGGGCAGCACTTACCAGGGTTACTAGGCTCCCTGAGTCCAACAGCGCCACTGCCAGGTTATCACCCGACTTGCACCTGGCACAGATGACGATTGTCTATTGTCTCGGGGTGCCGGTCGCACACAGTCTCCGGGCATACATGGAAGCCCGGTACCCATAATTAGTCTCCATGGGTTCTCCCCGACTGTGGACAGTCGGCCCTTACGTGGCCAGGCTCGTGACACCGCCAGCAGACTATCGGAGCCGGGTCTACAGGGGGTACACGCCGAACAGGTTTCTCGGGTACCAGTCGCCGGGACTGGATGGGAGTCCTCCGGGTTTGACCGGCCCCTCCCAACAACACCCCTTTCAAGTTTTGGGTGGCCTCATAGCGCTCCACCAGGTCGACCATTTCTAGGGCATTGGTGGGTGATACCTGGCCGATCCAGTGCTGAAGGGGGTAAGGCAAGGCCCTCCAGAACATGTCAGCCAGCAGACGGTCCAGCATAGCAGTCGGACTTAGAATGTCAGGTTGCAGCCATTTTTGCAACCTGTGCAGCAATTCATAGTACTGCGGCCTGGCGGGTTCAGCCGCTTTAAAGTCCCACTGGTGGACCCGCTGAGCCCGGACCAACACATTTACCCCCAGTCTGGCCAGGATCTCCCCTTCACCGTGGGATAATCAGCAGCCTGGTCATCTGCTAAATCAAAAAAACTTGCTGGGGTCCGGATGCCAGGAACGGAGCAACCACCTCGGCCCACTGGTCACGGGGTAACTTTTCCCTCACGGCGACCTTCTCAAAGACCGCCAGATACGTCTCCACGTCGTCTGAGGGGGTCATTTTTGGGATCGCCGCACGGACCGCTTCCGGGCATCATGGTCGTGGTGGGACGCTCCTGCAGCTTGCAACGCCATCACATGCTGTAGCAGTAGCTGGTTGGTCTCCCGCTGCTGCACGTTAGCCTCTATGAGAGCTTTCACCGCCGCCTCCATTTTGTCAGGGAACACAGGCTGCAACTTTGCCGGCCGAATATAGGACATCCAGTCGTTCCCAGAAAAACAAACTTCGGCGTTCACGCCAGCCTCACTGCGCATGCCCGCATCCGACACCAAATGTGGGGAGTCGCTCTGGTAGACAGCGGTGCGGGTGCAGTATAGAGGCACAAGGGAGTCCAGAAGTTGCGGAAAACAGTGTTTTATTCACACTTGCATCAAATTAACAGCAGGCAGTCACTTGGTGTTAAATCACACACATCAGAAAACGAGTGGAAAAACAAACAGTCCAAACACAGGTTCCAATCACCTGGGAGGTTTGAGGTGCGGGTTCGCACCTGGCTGTCAGCCCAGCCGCAGGATAATCCACATTCAGGCTTCCAAGACGACTGCAGGCCTCCTTGCTGGTTTCCTCCTTCCAGCCCAGAGAGCTCCACAGCACTAGCAGCAGCTCCAGGACAATCACTCTCTCAGCTGCTGGTGCTGGCTGAGTTTTTAAACCCAGCCCAAAACCAGGACTGGGTCGTGGGGAGCAGCCACCCACCCTACACTTTAGCTGCTCCCGGTAAGAGCCGGCCCGGATCGGCTTTGCAGCCATGCTATTTAGCAAATGTGTCAGTAGCACTACCTGCTACTGACATCAACAAACGGCTCTTACCTCACCGAGGCTATGAACCTCGGTGACACGTACCTGCCATCTAGAACGGCACCCTGCACCTTACCACAACAGTGATACAAAAAGTCTAGGTGTAGCCTCTGTGATTCAGGGAAGATCAGGAAATAGAGTTGAACAAATTGATTTTACGAATCTATTTGTAACATAGTAACATAGTATATAAGACCGAAAAAAGACATTTGTCCATCCAGTTCGGCCTGTTTCCTACAAGTTGACCCAGAGGAAGGCAAAAAAACCCTGTGAGGCAGAAGCCAATTTTCCTCACTTAAGGGGAAAAAAAATTCCTTCCCGACTCCAATCAGGCAATCAGAATAACTCCCTGGATCAACGACCCCTCTCTAGTAGCTGTAGCCTGTAATATTATTACACTCCAGAAATAAATCCAGTCCCCTCTTGAATTCCTTTATTGTACTCACCATCACCACCTCCTCAGGCAGAGAGTTCCATAGTCTCACTGCTCTTACAGTGAAGAATCCTTTTCTATGTTTGTGTACAAACCTTCTTTCCTCCAGACGCAGAGGATGTCCCCTTGTCACAGTCACAGTCCTGGGGATAAATAGATGATGGGAGAGATCTCTGTACTGACCCCTGATATATTTATACATAGTTATTAGATCTCCCTCAGTCGTCTTTTTTCTAAAGTGAATAACCCTAATTTTGATAACCTTTCAGGGTACTGTAGATCCCTCATTCCAGTTATTACTTTAGTTGCCCTCCTCTGAACCCTCTCCAGCTCTGCTATGTCTGTCTTGTTCACAGGAGCCCAGAACTGTACACAGTACTCCATGTGTGGTCTAACCAGTGATTTGTAAAGTGGTAGGACTATGTTCTCATCACGGGCGTCTATGCCCTTTTGATGCAACCCATTATCTTATTGGCCTTGGCAGTAGCTGCCTGACACTGGTTTTTGCAGCTTAATTTGCTGTTATTTAAAATTCCTAGATCCTTTTCCATGTCAGTGTTACCGAGTGTTTTACCATTGTAAGAGGGTGCAAGGTGTTGTTTTTGCACGGCGACCTTCTCAAAGACCGCCAGATACGTCTCCACGCCGCCTGAGGGGGTCATTTTTGGGATCGCGCACGGACCGCTTTCCGGGCATCATGGTCGTGGTGGGACGCTCCTGCAGCTTGCAACGCCATCACATGCTGTAGCAGTAGCTGGTTGGTCTCCCGCTGCTGCACGTTAGCCTATATGAGAGCTTTCACCGCCGCCTCCATTTTGTCAGGGAACACAGGCTGCAACTTTGCCGGCCGAATATAGGACATCCAGTCGTTCCCAGAAAAACAAACTTCGGCGTTCACGCCAGCCTCACTGCGCATGCCCGCATCCGACACCAAATGTGGGAGTCGCTCTGGTAGACAGCGGTGCGGGTGCAGTATAGAGGCACAAGGGAGTCCAGAAGTTGCGGAAAACAGTGTTTTATTCACACTTGCATCAAATTAACAGCAGGCAGTCACTTGGTGTTAAATCACACATCAGAAAACGAGTGGAAAAACAAACAGTCCAAACACAGGTTCCAATCACCTGGGAGGTTTGAGGTGCGGGTTCGCACCTGGCTGTCAGCCCAGCCGCAGGATAATCCACATTCAGGCTTCCAAGACGACTGCAGGCCTCCTTGCTGGTTTCCTCCTTCCAGCCCAGAGAGCTCCACAGCACTAGCAGCAGCTCCAGGACAATCACTCTCTCAGCTGCTGGTGCTGGCTGAGTTTTTAAACCCAGCCCAAAACCAGGACTGGGTCGTGGGGAGCAGCCACCCACCCTACACTTTAGCTGCTCCCGGTAAGAGCCGGCCCGGATCGGCTTTGCAGCCATGCTATTTAGCAAATGTGTCAGTAGCACTACCTGCTACTGACATCAACAAACGGCTCTTACCTCACCGAGGCTATGAACCTCGGTGACACGTACCTGCCATCTAGAACGGCACCCTGCACCTTACCACAACAGTGATACAAAAAGTCTAGGTGTAGCCTCTGTGATTCAGGGAAGATCAGGAAATAGAGTTGAACAAATTGATTTTACGAATCTATTTGTAACATAGTAACATAGTAACATAGTATATAAGACCGAAAAAAGACATTTGTCCATCCAGTTCGGCCTGTTTCCTACAAGTTGACCCAGAGGAAGGCAAAAAACCCCTGTGAGGCAGAAGCCAATTTTCCTCACTTAAGGGGAAAAATTCCTTCCCGACTCAATCAGGCAATCAGAATAACTCCTGGATCAACGACCCCTCTCTAGTAGCTGTAGCCTGTAATATTATTACACTCCAGAAATAAATCCAGTCCCCTCTTGAATTCCTTTATTGTACTCACCATCACCACCTCCTCAGGCAGAGAGTTCCATAGTCTCACTGCTCTTACAGTGAAGAATCCTTTTCTATGTTTGTGTACAAACCTTCTTTCCTCCAGACGCAGAGGATGTCCCCTTGTCACAGTCACAGTCCTGGGGATAAATAGATGATGGGAGAGATCTCTGTACTGGACCCCTGATATATTTATACATAGTTATTAGATCTCCCCTCAGTCGTCTTTTTCTAAAGTGAATAACCCTAATTTTGATAACCTTTCAGGGTACTGTAGATCCCTCATTCCAGTTATTACTTTAGTTGCCCTCCTCTGAACCCTCTCCAGCTCTGCTATGTCTGTCTTGTTCACAGGAGCCCAGAACTGTACACAGTACTCCATGTGTGGTCTAACCAGTGATTTGTAAAGTGGTAGGACTATGTTCTCATCACGGGCGTCTATGTCCCTTTTGATGCAACCCATTATCTTATTGGCCTTGGCAGTAGCTGCCTGACACTGGTTTTTGCAGCTTAATTTGCTGTTATTTAAAATTCCTAGATCCTTTTCCATGTCAGTGTTACCGAGTGTTTTACCATTTAATATGTACGGGTGACTTGCATTATTCCTTCCCATGTGCATAACTTTACATTTGTCAGTGTTAAACCTCATCTGCCATTTTTCCGCCCAAGCCTCCAATCTATCCAGATCCCTCTGTAGCAGAAAACTGTCCTCTTCAGTGTTAATTACTTTACACAGTTTAGTGTCATCTGCAAAAATAGATATTTTACTGTGCAGGCCTTCTACAAGATCATTAATAAATATATTGAAGAGAATAGGGCCCAATACTGACCCCTGAGGTACCCCACTAGTTACAGTGACCCAATCTGAGTATCTACCGTTAATAACCACCCTCTGTTTTCTGTCACTCAGCCAGTTACTTACCCACATACAGACATTTTCGCCCAGTCCGAGCATCCTCATTTTATATACTAACCTTTTATGAGGTACGGTGTCAAATGCTTTGGAGAAGTCCAGATATACGACATCCATTGATTCGCCGCTGTCAAGTCTAGAACTTACCTCCTCATAGAAGCTGATTAAATTTGTTTGGCATGACCGATCCCTCATGAAGCCATGCTGATATGGCGTTATTTGCTTATTTTCATTGAGATACTCCAAAATAGCATCTCTTAGAAACCCTTCAAACAGTTTACCAACAATAGATGTTAAACTTACCGGCCTATAATTTCCAGGCTCTGTTTTTGGACCCTTTTGAATATTGGCACCACATTTGCTATGCGCCAATCCTGTGGAACATTCCCTGTTATTATAGAGTCCGTAAATATCAGAAATAATGGTCTGGCTATGACATCACTTAATTCCCTTAGGATACGGGGGTGTATGCTATCCGGTCCTGGCGATTTGTCTATTTTAATCTTTTAAGTCGCTGTTGTACTTCTTCCTGGGTCAGACAGGGCACTTTTAATGGGGATTTACTTTTACATTCTGCATTTCATCTGACAGTTTATTTTCCTCAGTGAATATAGTGGAGAAAAAAATATTTAATAGTTTTGCTTTATCCTCGTCGCTCTCTGCAACACCCCCTCATTGCTATGTAGAGGGCCGACTCCTTCAGATTTATATTTTTACTATTTATATAATTGAAGAACATTTTAGGGTTAGTTTTACTCTCTTTGGCAATTAATCTCTCGGTCTCTAGTTTGGCAAATTTTATTAGTTTTTTACATATTCTATTTTTTTCCTTATAGTTTATCAGTGCTTCCTGACTCCCCTCCTGTTTTAGCGATTTATATGCTTTCTTTTTGTCATTTATTGCCTTCTTTACGGTTCCATTTATCCACATTGGTCTCTTATTGTTCCTTAGCCTTTTATTCCTATAAGGTATGTACCTCTCACAATTAGATGTTACAATGCTTTTAAAAATCTCCAATTTTATGGTTGTATTTTTATTTTTGAGGACTTTGTCCCAGTTAGTTAGGCCTATGGCCTCGCTTAGTTGGCTAAATTTTGCTTTTTTGAAGTTTGGTATTTTTGTTCCTCCCTTTAGAAACTCTCGTTTGAAGGATAATTGGAAGGTTATAACTTTATGGTCACTATTTCCCAGGTGTCCCCCAACCTGCACATCTGTTGTTCTATCAGGTCTATTGGTTAATACTAAGTCCAGTATGGTCGTCCCTCTAGTGGGGTCCTGAACCAGTTGGGAAAGGAAATTGTCTTCTCAACAATAATTCTGTGTCTAGTTTAACTGGAGTGGAGCTTACAGAAAGGAGTGTGGCTTTCCATGAAGGAGCATGGAGTATGACCAGTCTCCTCACCACTTCTCAGAAACTTTACAAGCTCATTAACTGTTGAGGGCAAACAATGTCACTGATATGAGGGTTACCACTGGCTGCAAGACTCCGTCTTGAAGAGGAACTCTCTGAGGAGGAGACCAGGCAGTGGAAAGTTCACTCACCAAACCAATCACTGCTTTGTTTGTAAGACTTCTGCACTTACCCAGGTTTCAGCAGTGTGACAGCAGCACCTGTAACTGTTAAGTGTGGGTGCCTCGTGGAAAAGAAGGAGTTGCTTCACTAATAGGCTAACCATCAACAGGCAACCATGAGGTAAGTGAGACTGAGTTTGTAATCCTGGCAGCTCAGTCTGTGCTGGACGGCTTCTCTGCTTGCTCTACTGGCACATGGCTTATCTGCAATGGCATCCTGATGTTGCCCTCCCCTCCATTACTCTCAATCCTGTTGCCTTCCTGTATATGTGTCTTTCAATACCTAGGCAGCCTGTGAGATGATCTGTCAGTCTTACTAGTAGTGTGACTGTCACTGGACTACACTGGAAGAAGATGCCATGCATGCAGTGGTTGGAGGGTGCACCTTTTCATCCTTTGGTGCACACCCTGGGCTTATTAGGTTCTCCCGCCTGGTGGTGGCCTTGTGTGTTCTTGATGTTAGGTGGTGATATTAGGTGATGGGTGATAACATTGGAAAAGATAATGATAACTTATCCTCAGGATAGGTCATCATTGTCACATCAGCAGTAGTCCAAGTCCTGGTACCCCCACCAATCACCTGTTTCAGTGAGCTGCTGCACTGGAGCTCTGGTGAGCAATGCGGGCTCCCAGCTGCTTTCCAGGACATCGTATAGGGGTAGTGTTTGGTATTGCAGCTCAGCCCCATTTACTTGAAAGGGAATGAGCCGCAACTAGGTCATGTGACTGATGGACAGTGATGCAGATGGCCTAGGAAGAGGCTTCAGCGCACAATGCCTCATCTACCAGCTAATCGTGGGGGTCCCGGGTGTTACACCCCTGAAGATCTGAAACTGATGACCTATTCTGAGAATAAGTCATAAATATCTTTTCCTGGGTAACCCCTTTAACGCGTATATGCTGGTTTGGCCAACCATTTGATGAGCTGCATTGCTCAGGCTGGAAATTGCAGAGCTGATTGTGAGACTTATTGCATGTGAATGGTTTGTAGTCTCTGGCTCCTATAACACATTCTTGCTATGTGTGTGGATGGTTTGTAGTCTGGGACACCTACCATAATTTTAATAGTTTTACACACTTGTAATCAACTTGGAAAGGTTATAAAGTGTTTATAAGAAGCTCAGGGACTATTACTCTGATTATCATAATTGTTACCATTTTTCTGTATACAGCTATCGGGAAAAGACTGCACTGTGACTTGTCTTGGAACTGTATTTTGATACCGTTGAATGTACTACAACTCTCATTCTGAACTTTGGTAAAGAGAGACATTAATCTTCTACAACCGGTCTGGTTACTGACTCCAGCATGATATGCTGACCACAAAACCTACACACCCTGCTTTGCAACCATACAAAATTTTAACACCAGGGGCACCCAAATACAATCAGGCAGGTGTCCCAACATTAGAGTGTACCCTGAAGGAAGAATATTGTGCGCTTCTCAAGCTGGACCTTCTCAGATGGTCATTGGGCCAACTTCATTCAAGAAAGTGGCAAGATGACACAAGGCCTTTAAATGTTAAAGTGGTTTTCTGGGGCTTAATACTGATGACCTATCCTTAGGATAGGTTGTCAGTATCAGATTGACCGATTAGCATTGGAACCAGGAACAAGTCCATGCTCTGTGTAGTGACCATGCCTTGTTACTGCAGCTCATTTAGAGTGCTGCAGTAACCAGGTACAGCCGCCCGCTACACAGTTCCTATGCATCTAAGCTCTTGTCAGGAGTCAGACCTATCCTAAGGAATGGTCATCAACATTATTTACGGAAGACCATTTTAAAGGGATTTTCCCATATCAGTTATTTACGGACTATTACATGGTATGCTATAAAAGTCTGATGGGTTGGGAATATCAAGAAAATGAGCGTCCTTGAATGAGTGCTCCCAAACTTCCATGACACATAGTAGGTGGGAGTGCTGTAAAAGATTTTGTATTGGGGCCAATACAAGTTACGCCCCTACTTGCAACCTCTAAGTAGGTAAATCCCAGAGTAAATTTATTTCTTATTATGTCCTGAGCAATGTCTCTATTACTTTTTTGTATGAATTCAGTGAGATGTTCTGGGTCCCATTATAAACCGTATTATATTCAAAGGCACAAGTAGCCTCATAGCAGCTGTTTTAGGACCCACAACCTAAGAAACCAATAAAGAACATATATACTTCATGTTTGGTATACATACTGTAAAAGATTTAAACTTGCTGTGTGCTATTATCATCAATGAAGTGTACCTCGGCCGTCCCCGTGGTTGTTTCTTGGACTCCTCTGTGTGGCGCCCCCTTGAAGGTGATCGACTTCGAGCCCCTCGTGGGCTACTGGAACTTCTCAGAGTTCCCCCTGAGGCCTTTTGTCCCTGCAGAGTGACAGTATTGGCAGTGGAAGCGGAGAAGACCATCCAGTCGGGCAGTGATAGGCTGTTGTCGCTATTGGCACGTAAAAGGACATGGGGAACAGATAGAGCTTTTCCTCCTTCTCTACGATGGACAGCATAGGAAGGAGATTCCTGGAAGGGCACTAAAAAGCAAAGTATAATTAAGGAATTAGCATGATTTTTAGAAATCCAAATGAAAATTGCAGCTCCCCAATCAACCTGCCTACTATGAAAAACATATTTCTGTGTATATGCACATAATAGAGAAAGGGACAGGGAAAATTTAGGGAAGCTGTTTCTTTACTCAGAAACCACTCTCTAGGGGCGAACACAGATCTCACACAGCACCATAACTAAGTATGGTAGCCCATAGTATACCAAACCCAGTACTGTACATTGTATTGCGACTGTGCTTGATATTTCAGCTCATTCCGCTTCACTTGTAGCCACTTTTAACAGTTGATCAGCGGGCGGTGCCTGAAGTTGAACCTAGCCGATCGCATATTGATGATCTATCCTGAGGAGAAGACATCAATATTTAAAGGCCAGAAAACTTATTTAAGCATTAACTACTGCCCTGACCTTGGCTTGTCTACTGACCACCAGCTGTCACTGAATGGAAACTACTCCAAGAAGCTAAAATACTTGTTCAGGGGTGAAAGGGTAAAAACCAGGGGAGTACTTTGGAGTTGCCCTAAGTTAAATATAATTAGGGACACAGTGGGCCCATACGAACTGTGTTAAAATCTCTTTTAATCATCATAGAACGCCAGAGATACTAGATATTACAGTTTTGCATAAAAGTTAGTGAACCCTTCAGAATTTTCTATATTTCGGCATAAATTTGTGCTAAAACTACATCAGATTTTCACACAAGTCCTAAAAGTGAATGAAGGTACCCAAATCAAACAAATGAGTCAAAAATATTAGACTTGGTCATTTATTTATTGAGGAAAATGATCCAATATCATATGCCTGTGAGTGCAAAAGTATATGAATCTTTGCAGTATGTGGTGTGACCCTCTTGTGCAACTGAATGTTTCCGGTAAAAGTCCTGCACATTGGCTTGGGGAATTTTAGCCCATTTCTCCATACAAAACAGCTTCAACTCTCTGGTGGGTTTCCTCTCATGAAATGCTTGCTCAACGTCCTTCCACAACATTTCCATTAGATTATTGTCAGGACTTGGCCATTCCAAAACTTTAACGTTATAGTTCTTTGACCATTATTTGGTAGAACGAATTTTGCGCTTAGGGACGTTGTCTTGCTGTATGACCCACGTTCTGTTGAGATTCAGCTCACGGACAGATGTCGTGACAGTTTCCCTTAGAATTTTCTGGACTCATCCGTCCACAAAACATTGTTCCACTGTCCACACAAAAAGGGGAAAAAAAACATTGTTCCAATAGCTTTTTGGCTTGTCTAGGTGATCTTTAGTAAACAGCAGATTGGCAGCAATGTTCTTTTTGAGCAGCAGTTTTCTGCAGCAATCCTGCCATGCACACCATTGTTGTTCATTGTGCTCCTGATGGAGGACTCATGAACATTAACATTGATTAATATGGGAAAGGATTTTAGTTGCTTATTCTTTGTGACTTCGAGAAATATTACACACCTTACTCTTGGTGCTATTTTTGTTGGTCAACCACTCCTGAGGAGAGTAACAATGGTCTGGAATTTCCTCAATTTGTACATAGTTTGTCTGACTGTGGATTGGCGGAGTCAAAACTCTTTAGATATGGTTTTGTAACCTTTTCCAGCTTGATGAGCATTAACAACTCTTCTTCTGAGGTCCTCAGAGATCTCCATTCTACATGTGATGATACACTACCACAAACGTGTTTTAAAAATCATAATTTGATAGATCCCTGTTATTTAAAGAAAACACGCTGACATCTAATTGGCATCCCATTGATTGAAGACACCTGACTTTAAATTAACCTCCAAACTATCTGCTAATCCTAAAATTTCACATATTTTTGCTACTCACAGACATGTGTCATTGTGTTACTTTCCTCAATAAAGGATTGGTGGATGGGGGGGTGGGGGTGGAGATCACCTTAATCGGGGTGAGAAGACATAGGCCATACATGCTTCTCTGGAATTCTGGGAAGAAAGGGATGTAAATGAGCTTTTAACAAGCTCTGCCTCTAATTCTACAAGATGTAAGGCAGCTATTCTAAAAGTCAATGTTTGACCCTCTAAATAGGCTTTGAGTCATGTCTCAGACAATAAATAAGGCAGCACCTTATTTGCAGACACCTGGTTCAGGTTGATTGTCCCTCATCAGTGCAGAGCAGAGAGTACTCGCTTAACTGGGTGAGAGGCCTAAGTCAGGATTTGGGTAGTACTATCTCTCCTTGGGGAGAGAGCACCTTAATCGGCATGAGGATACTTATAGACCATACATGCTTCTCTGGAATTCTGGGAAGATTGGGATGTAAATAAGCTCTTAACATGCTCTGCCACCTCACACCGATTAAGGCAATCTCTCCCCAAGGAGAGATAGTACCCCCAAAATCCTAACTTAGGCCTCTCACCGAGTTAAGCCAGTACTCTCTGCTCTGCACTGATGAGAGGCAATCACCCCAAAACAGCTTTCTGCAGATGAGGTGCTGGCTTATTTAATATCTGAGTCATGTCTCGGGGCCTATTTAAAGGGTTGAACATTAACTTACATCTGGTATCATTGATAGCTGCCCTACATCTGGTAACATTAGAGGCAGAGCTTGTTAAGAGATCATTTGCATCCCCTTCTTTCCTCAATTATAATAGTTTGATCAGGACCCTGATATATTTTAAGGTCAAATTTATGCAGAAATATACAAAATTCAGAAGGGTTCAAAAACTTTCAAGCACCACCGTAACTGCAAAGTAAAGTATCTAGACCTCCAGGAACATTACACAAATATACAGTCTCCAGACCCTAAATCTGTTGTAAAAATATGTGTTTTTGCAGGAATAGAAACTTGGCAAATCGGCATTTGGCAATCCCATTTGAAAAATCTCTCTTTTCCCCTCTGAGGTGCAGAAGATGTTCACTCACCAATATCGGTGTCTCGATGACTCTTGATCAGCTCCCCTAATTCAAAATTTCCTGAAATAACAGCTACCTGTTCAAAGAAATGTGAATTGGAAAGAGGACAAGATTTACATAAAGGAAATGTCAGGGTAGAAGACAGATTGAGAATTTTGGAGCTGAAAGCAACTTATAAACATTTAGAAATTGTGATGCAGATAAGAAAGTGCACTAATGACCATTTGCAAATCTTCTGACACAGCAATAGCTATTCCGAATGAGATTGCTTATTGAATTGTGACAAATATTTCTAAATTATGCACAAGCCGTGCAGCCAGGGGCAAGGAGAAGGAAATGAAAGAATAAATATACAAATAATCCCTGTTTCCAATGCATATGGATGGTAAATAATAATATAAGCTGGGGACAGTTGACTGTACTTGCTTGTTGGTTAGCTACACAGAAAGGGTCCGAGTAATTTAGTCTAGGGAGCCTTACATTTTGGAGAATGTAATTAATCTTGTCACAGTCAGGCCTCCTGCAGGATATTAACTTTATTTCTGTTCTCCTCGGCAAGTTTTTTACAGTGAATTAAATGAAATATTCTATTCACTGCCAAGGATATTGTATATCTGTAATACTGAATCAGCCATGGTCCAGGAAGTAAAGGGAAATCCATGCTTGGGCCACCATCCTCCTACCTGTTTACTGGTTGAATCTTACACTTTTGCACCTAGATTGTCCACACTACAGCCAGAGTCAGACTGAAGTCCCTAAGGCTACCCAGAGGAAATGATTCTGAGGGACCACCCTCTGTGTATATAGGGCCTTAAGGACCCCGTTTTATTAGGGGTCCATTGTTTTCAGAGTTGGGGCCCAGAGAAGATCCAAAAACGACAGCATGCTGAGGTTTTTGGCAAAGTGCCTCTTGGCTTGTTTGCCGTGCTGCGGCCGGACCTCTAGTGGCATGGTGACAGCGTTAGCACGGATCCGGCAGGCTGTTCCCCCACCGGAACAGCCTGACGGACCCTACTACCGCAAGTGTGAAAGTAGCCTTAGTTATATGTGTGCTTTCTGTGTATGTATATAAATATAATATAGAATATATATAAATCCCAATAGGCGTTATATGTGTACATATAGATATCTGTCTGTAGCTGTATGCCATTTACACATGGATCTGTGGATCCTGTGGCTTGCACATATTTGTGTATGCGTTGATAATATATGCTATTTATGCATCAGTCTCCATAAGTATATGTACTAATTGTCAGGGAGTGGATGTGAGTTGGCTGGAAGTGTAGATCCAGTAGACAGTATATGTTGGGATCTGGATATAGTGTATATATAGTACATACACATTACTGGCCACATCTGCTTATCATTCAAGGAGGGCAGGAAAGGAGTCCGCTGTGTATGGTGGTGGTGTTCTCTATATAATGTGTTGTATCAGTATCTTCTTGTAATGTACATTGCTTTGTCACCTTTATGTTATCATCAGTAAAGTATTTTTATACATAAGTATCTGCGAGAGTTGTATGTCACTCCTGGGGTGTATGAAGGATTGGAGAGGAAATGGGTTATATAGGGGACAAAGACAACAGTTTGGGAACAGAATAAAAGGGACAGGTTACGGAGACAGATATAAATCTCCTCTTCCCAATAGCCAAGTTCCCTTTATCACCCCACCAAATGCTTCTCCTTATTTGCTTTTTGGACCCTAGTGGGTGTTATGTGAGAGTAATAAGATATTGGGGTTTGAAGACATATCTTAAAACTCCAGGACCCCAAGGTTAAATCTGCAAAGCCACCCCACCTCCCAGGGGACAGTGCTGTTCTTCTCTTATAAAGCACGAGAGCCAGATGTAAGTGCAATCTCTGCACCCCCTAAAGTTATGTCCCTGTTTACATTATAATATGTGAAGGGAGAAAGAAGAAAAACCCAGAAGTAATATTATAGGTGTGATGTCCGAACCTGGAAAGGGGTCTGTCCACTGTGGTTCTTTATATCTTTGCTCGCCCCTCGGTACAGCAATACTCGAGCACAGCTCTCCTGGAGGGCAATGGAAAAGAGTGACAAGTATTTTAGCATGAGTAAAGAGCGACAGGGTTCAACCACCATCATTTTCACAGCTCTGTAAAGGTGCAAGCATGACAAGGTAAATACATCCTGTCACAGCAAGACAAGGGTGAATTAAACAGATAAATGTAAATTAAAGTGGAGAATGAAGTGAGGATGAAAAGATTCATCATATAGGGTGAATCCTGGTGATGAGCACTAAGGGTGGAGGTGCATATACCGTCTGATGCAAAAGTTTTGGTGACCTGCAGTAATGAATTATGGGATGCCAAAACGTTTGCACATTTTTCCCCACTATAACAAATGAAAATTTGTAGAAATATATTCCATACAGAGTTTGATTTAATGTCTTCCTAACAAGCTTTTGCACAAACTTTTGAACAAATTCGTCTGAGACCAGTTTTTGTGTTCCTACTCTAAAGCAGTATTTAAAATACCAGATTCATCTGTCCTGTGGACCACGATAAGGGCACCCCCTTGGCATGCAATGCTTAACATAGCATGAGGGGTTAAAAAGATTTTGACTCAATAATTAAAAATGACCACATATAAACACGTTCATTTGAATACCTGTGAGCTGCAATCCTAGACATGGCCTACAGTCATGAACTTGTTTCTTTACTTTAATTTCCTTTTGCTCCATTAGAAGTTGGAACACGCTCCCCAAATGCCCCCAGCCTTACCTTGCAGACACCATTTCTTCTTCTCAAGCTGCTCCTTTTCTGAAATTTCCCACTAAACAGGTGTTCATTGCATGGCAGGAAGCTGAAACTTGCCAACTTCATGTCAAGCATTGAACTCTTCTGCGGATACTAATACATTGCCAAGTCCACTAATGATAGGCTGGCAGTAGTATCATATCAATGTAAGCTCTTCTTCTCCTCTGAAACACAGACTACAACAGGGATGCCAAGACCTTTGAGACATGGGGTCTACATTTAACACAGTTTGTCTGTGTATCTACCAACTCACTTATTGGACCTAATGTTCGAAATTAGTAGATCAGCCAGCGTCCAATGCATCTCTTTATGGCCCCCATGCACCTATACCTGGTTCACCTTCAGATGACCAACAGTTTCATAGAGTAACATCTAAATATAGTACAGGATTGTCCACACAGTAAACACATCTACTACAATGGCAACTGTATAGATAGCAATCATTAGGCCTAATTCACACGTTCACGGATCTGCAACACACCTTGCCACCAGCCCTATAGAGATGCCTACACTTGTCCGCAATTGCGGGCAAGAATAGGACATGCTCTATATTATTGCGGAGCCGCTGGCCGGAAGATCGGCAGCGCGCTCCGCAATTGCGGACGCGGAGAGCACAGTGTGTGCTCTCCGCATCCATCACGTCCCCATTCAAATCTGCGGAACGGGTGCGGACGAACATTGCGGACGTGTGAATAGGGCCTTTTACAAACAATGAAAATGTATGATTATTTTACTTTCCCTCAACTTGTAATTGATAATGGAATTTTCTCTTTCTTTTCTGTTATCATGTTAAGGTAACAAATTGCATCATATATAATTGTAAAATCAATAAAAAGATTGTTGCAAGAAATGTATCTAGCATGTCAGTGAAAATGGCACATTTGGGGAATATATACCAACATCTTTTGGCAAAAATTATGAATTTTTTAAAAAATTCACCACATAAAAAATAATAATAATCTGTCACACCTTTTTTAGATCCTTTTCAATACCGTATCAAAAAGTGTCTTAAACACATAATACATTTGGTGTAGAATTTGCCACAAAAGGTTGTAGTAACTTCCGCCATTGTCTGTATAGCCGTGCCTCTTTTAGCCTCTGTTCTTATCTACCAAGCACATAGTGGTGTAAATACAGCCAGCATAGTACAGCCGCAATGCTAAGATCATACACTAAAAGTACTGCATACTCAGCGTGAGTACCGCTGGAAACATCAGTTGGATGAGCAGCAATCTTTATTACAGCCAGCAGAGGGCACTGTGATCATTAATCAGGTCCAAGTGATCTATTTTTTTTTTTGTGTATGATTGTTTTATTTTTGGTACTGCATATGTTAGAACATCCATGTATGTGTGTAAGGGAGGGATGGATTGTGTCAGATTCTCACTTGTTACTTTCACCATGGTTATGTCAGATCTTTAAAATATTCATATCCGGCTGTAGCCTAATTACAAGGGGTAGTTACATAAAACTATGAGATAACACTTAGATCAGTGAGGATTGGACCACTGGGACACCCACCAATCGCGAGAACAGACAGTCATTCATCTTTATGGGACTACCGAAGATATCCAAGCTCTTTTTTCGGCAGCTCCATAGAGATGACTGGAGTAGCAGTGCACATGGAAAACTGCCACTCCATTCATTTTTGGGGCCCCTGCTTCCATGATCAGTGGGGATTCCAGAGGTCGGACATCTAGTGATCTAATAGTTATTCTTTGTCATGTAGATAGAGCATCACTTGATGTAACCTGAATAACCTCATTCATCTATTTTTGACTAATACATATTCAGATTTTGCCATGTTTTTATCTATACAGCCAGGCATGTGTAGTGATGGGATATGCCAAGTCTGGAGTGAGAAACCCATTTTCAACTTCCGAGTTAATAAAGGGGATCCATCATTCAAAGCTCCCACAACAGATTGCTCCTACAAAGACTCCCACTCCCTTGAGGATCAATCGGGGATGTATGCAATTACGCAGTGGATCACTGCTAAAAGTCTGTTTTAGTAGCTACTTGCATTCTCCATGCAATAACAATTCTGAAACATCTTTAGTTATAATAACTCTATGTTGTGTTTTTCCTCTATTATTACTACTAGATGTTTAAAAAATATACAGCTAGGTTTTACCAGCTAGGAGATGTTATGGACATTCTGACACTAGAAGCATAATGTCCGACTATGCAGACGCACACCCCCAACTGATATCACTAGTACATTTATTAATAAGCTTCTAGTACTGATAATAGAGAAATGGCACAATATAGAGTCATAAGAAAACATGCTTCCGAATTCTTTACGCGTGGGGAATGCAAGTAGTTACTAAAACAGACATGTCAGGAGAAGTGACGGGTCTTCCTTAATTTATTGCGCTGGTTTAACTGACAACCACTTTTATGAGCCAATATTATCCTTAGAACAGTGGCCACAGCTGGAGACCATGGCTTAGACCAGTTAATAGTCACTTGCCTTCATCTAGATAAACAGGAAGCCACAATTAGCAAAGGAGATAAAGAGGATAGGAAACCCAATCTTAACCCCTTAGTGACCAAGCCTGTTTGGGCCTTGATGAACAAGACAGATTTTAGAAATCTGGCATGTGTCATTTGGGGGATGCTGCTAGCCTTTCTGCTGCCTGAGGCGAAAATTGAAAGAGCAAACCTCCCCCCCCACACACACACATACCAAATTCTCAAAGTAACCCCTTCTTGCCTAACATGACGTATATCAATACAGAACATACAGGGTAATACAGCGCCACATACCTCTTACATCCAGTGGCGTCTCCTTTGATGTAGATGTTCTCTTTCCTCATCTTCTCCTTTCAGACCTTCAGACCAGGACACCATTTTTCAGCCATTTCTCGTCTCTGCAGTTTGACAAAAAAAATCTTAGTTTACTACTTTTCCATCATCCTCCCATCTGATACTAATAGTGTAAACATTACGTCCCCGCAAATAATTGTGGTAAGCTGATACTGTGCCAAGGTGCCCCCACAGTAATAGTGCTCTCCAAAGTCCCACCAATAGTAATAATTCTCTGCTAGAGCACACGTGGTAATAATAGTGCTCCTACAGTGCCCCCAACATGTCCCCACTGTGCCCCAGATGTAATAATGCTACTATAGTGCCCATATTAGTAATCATGTTCCCCATAGACCCACAGTAGTAATAAAGCCCACAATAATGCCCCCCCCCCCCAGTAATAAGAATTCTCCTTATAATGTAACAGTACAGAAAAATGCCTCCTTATAATGTGTGCCAGTGCAAAAATATCCCCTTTTAATGCCCCCAGTTGAGCTAATGTCCCTATTGTGCCCCCATAATGTACCAGTATAAAATGCCCCATATATAGTGCCCCAGTAGATGCCCTCAGTGTCCCCCATAATTTGTAAGTATAAAATACCCCTCCTTAGTGCCCCCAGTAGATGACCCCATAGTACTTCTCTCCCCTCTTCCCCATAGTACCCACCATAATGTGTCCCAGTATAAAATGCCCCTATACAGAGCCCCCCATATAAAATACCCCTTCTTTGCGGCCTCAGTATATGACCCCATAGTACTCCTCTCCCCCCTTCCCCATAGTCCCCACCATAATGTGTCTCAGTATAAAATGCCCCTATACAGAGCCCCCATATAAAATACCCCTTCTTTGTGGCATCAGTATAGTGTCCCCCAATAATGTGCCAGTAAGAAGTGTCCCCATAGATGCCACCCAATAATGTGCCAGTAAAAAGTGCCCCGATAGTGCCTCCCAAAAATGTGCAAGTGAGAAGTTCCCCCACAGTGCCCTGCAATAATGTGCCAGTAAGAAGTGCCCCCATAAATGCCCCCATAGTGCCTCCCCAAAAAATGTCCCAGTAAGTAGTGCCCCCCATAGATACCCCCCAAACCCCCAATAATGTGCCAGTAACAAGTGCCCCCATAGATGCCCCCCCCCCAATCATGTGCCAGTAAGAAGTGCTCCCTCGTAGATGCCACCCTAATCATGTGCCAGTAACAAGTGTACCATATAAAAAAAAATAAACTCACATACTTACCTCCATCAGGCTGGCAGCGATGCGATGCAGGCCTCTTCTGGCCTGTGTCCCGTACTGTACGGCTCAGGGCTAGTGCCTGCAGCCGAGGAACAGGGAAGGGAGACACCTCTCCCCTGCCCCGCAGCATCCATCTGTGTCTCTGTCCTAAGGACGGTGATACAGATGACTATGGAGATGAGTGCTTCCACAATTGAAGCACTCATCTCCCTGTGCCCTGCTGCCGCCCCCCACTTGTCACCAGGGCTGCGCGGCTGAGGCGATCGCCTCACCTTGCCTAATTGGCGGCGCGGCCCTGGTGTCACTTTAGCAGAGAATAACTTCGTAAAGATTTTGCACATCAAAGTAATTCTGACATTGTTTTCTCGTCACATATTGTACTTTACTTAGGTGGTAAAATTTAACTGATACAATATGCGTATCTTTATTAAAAAAGTAAAAATCTATGAAAATTTGTAAAAGTTGGCATATATTCCTATATTCAACTGCAATATTTCACATAAATACTATTCAATATTTTCATCAGAAATATATTTCCACATCTTTATTTTGGCTGCATTTACAAAAAGCATTTACTTTTTTTTTCTATTTAGGAGACTTACCATTTTAACATTAATTTTAACATTTTTGAAGCACATATTTTTTCCTGCAACAAGCCAAGGCTTATAAGTGTCAGAATAATAGAACCCCCCCCCAAAAGTGACCCCCATTTTGAAAACTAGACCCCTTAACGTATTAATCTATGGGTGTAATACGTTTTTTGACCCCCTAGTTATTTAAAGAAATTAATGCTAAGAAGGAAAAAATAATATTATTTTTCTTTTTTACAAAAAAGTGTCAACTTGAAGAATAAGTAAACCCCTTGATGAAAACGAAGAAGTAAACCCAAAAATGTATCACCCCATTTTTCCTGTCTCCAGAAATTTCCATATTGTGGTCCTAATCTTATGTCTTAACACACAGCAGGGTCCAAACATAATGGAGCACCTGGGGCCTTTCAGATAATAAACTGAAAATGGTTCAGATCCCATTGCACAAATGTAATACGTGTAATGGCGTTAAGCTGTCAAAATTATAGAAGCCCCCATAAATGACTCCATTTTGAAAACTAGACCCCTTAACGAAATCATCTAGGGGTATAGTAAGTTTTTTGACCCCTCAGCTTTTGAAGAAATAAATGCTAAGCAGGTCAAAAAAAAAAAATAGACATTTTTTTTTGCTTAGCAAATGAAAATGAAGAAGTAGACCCCAAAATGTATCAACTAATTTCTCTTGTCTTTGGAAATATAGCCATTGTGGCCCTAATATTTTGTCTTGACACACGGCAAGGCCCAAACATAAAACAGCACCCAGTGGCTTTCGGATAATGAATTGAAAATGGTTCATTGCACACAAGTAATGGTTTTGAGCTCCAAAATGATAGAAAACCCTTATAAATGACCCCATTTTAAAAAATAGATCCCTTAAAGTATCCATCTAGTGGTGTAGTGAGCATGCTGAGTGCAAAATTATTATAGGATGAAATAATGAGTATATATGATTTTATTCAAATTGTTAATACAATTTTCACAGGAAATTGGAGAAAAAATATTTTTAGATGGGTACCCCTGTTACTGTCTTAGAAATCCGCCACATTCTTATCTTTGTGGCACGTACAGATGAGAAGTGAAGCTGTGCACTTATAAGGGAGGCAGAATTCTAAAAAGGCATTTGCCTGTACATATGACTATTTTTTGCTAACAAAGCAGTTGTCCCCCATTTCTGTTATTCTTATGCTGTTGTGAGCAGCATTCTGGTCTGACATATAATAAATTATTGCACGAAAAAAACTGAACTGTAGTGAAAGGCAACATAAGCAAGAAAACGGAGCAAAATGTCTCCAACTATGTTGCAAATTCCAGTTTGTTCACAAGATACAAGAACACCGATAGGGCTATAATGACAAGCTGGCATTCCAGGACAGTGACTGGTCATACAAGGTCTCTTTAGCCCCATCAATCCCTATATGAGGTAGAAACCGCTACGCACACAATCAACCAATCACCTATAGAATATATAAAAGGAGAGTGTCCAGAACCGTCTGTAGGAACAGTAATGGATCACTAATTCCCAAAATGATGTCAGTATTTTTAGATAAATTCTTAATAAAGCCCTTAGTGTACTGGTGAGGAACCACTCAATGTCCACAAACTAAACAGAAAATGAAAATAAATTGACTTCCTGAAAAGACTGGTATTAAATATAATTAATCATTAGCAACCATATGGTATGTCTCAAAACAGGGGTAATTGCAGAGGCCTGGTTGTGATGGGCAACTGGGGCAGTAAAATCGGGTGTCCATCCTCCTTCCATGTTTGCTACAACCCGGCATCGTTTCCGAGGATATGTCTTGCTGGCAGTGGCAGGGACAGCGTGAGGGAAGTGGCGTTCTGAAAGCCTTCAAACATCCTCAGATTTAAAGGCTTGTCCAAGTGCGGGGGACTCAAACAGGAGACTCTCAACCACCTTTTCCTGGAACTCGAGGAAGTTGAGGGTTCCTTGGGCCTTTTTAAATAAAACAAAACTTGTAGCAATCTGAATGATGTAGATTGCTACCTTTTTATACCAGGCCCTGTTTTTATGCTTCACCAGGTAGGGTTAAAGCGCCTGGTCCTAGAGGTCTACACCTCCCATAAATTTATTATAGTCTGTAACACAGATTGGTTTGTATTTGCCAGCAGTAGCCCACCTCTCCCTAACTGCTACTGTGGTGCATGCGTGATGGTGGTCAGCATGTAGACATCCTTTTTGTCCTTTGATTTTACTGCAAGCAGCTGGTCACTTGCAAGGGCGAAGGATGTTCCTTTCTCCAAACCCTTGGACACCAGCAGTTGTGGGTACCCCACTCTATTTTTAAGGACTGTCCCACAAGCCCCTGTGTTTGCAGTATGGAGGGATTTATAAAGGAGTATACTGGTATAAAAAATTATCCAAGTACACATGGTACCCTTTGTGTAGGAATGGTGCCAATAGATCCCACACAATTTTTCTTGATGTCCCAAAATTTCGGGGCAGCCTGGGGGGTTAAGTTGGGAGTCTCTGCCCTCATATACAGACAGACCGCATGTGTAACCGGTTGTGCTCTCGCACACCTTATATGATTTTGCCCCATATCTGGCACACTTGGAGGGAATAAACTGACGGAGGGAAAGTCAGCCTTTAAAACTAAAAAGGGATTCGTCGACAGATAGATTTTTATCGGGGGTATATAATATTAAGAATGAATCCCTAAAGAGGGAAATAAGGGGTCTCAATTTATTTAGCCGGTCATAGGCTGGGTCAGTTCTGGGGGGGACTTGGGAATTGTCAGAAAAATGCATAAACCGTATTAGGTCTTCATAGCGGTCTTGGGACATAACTGCTGCAAACACAGGGGTTGAGTGGAGAGTACTTGCAGCCCAATAGGATCGGACAGTTGTTGTTTTTTTTACAATGCCCATGTCCAGGGTAAGCCCCCAATATTTTTTAATTTCAGGGAAACTTGTGGGGGTCCACCGTCTTATATAAGTAGATGTGGGCTTTTGTACAACAAACTGTGTGGCGTACAGATTAATCTGCTGCACAATTAATTCCAGGACTTTATCGTCCACAAATAAATGAAAAAAATCATAAGGGGTAAAATTGGTGACATCCACATTAATTTGGGGAGTAGCTAAAAATTGGGGTATTTGGGGTGAAATTGATGAAGCAGGAATCTACTGTACGTAGTAGAAGGGACGGGAACGCTGGGTGGTGAATGCGATGAGGTGGCGACTTCTACCACCATAGGGCTATGGGGGATGGAAGAGGAATCCCTGCTATCGAAACTATTTCTGCTTCTGAAGTGGTGTCGGATTCAGAGTTGACGGAGCATAGAAATTCATATGCCTGCTCTGCACTGTATAATCTTGAAGCCATTTTTTTTTTATATTGAAGTTCAGAAAGAAAAATAAATTATTATATATATCCCAGCCTAAAAAATTGAAAGTCAATGTTCGGTAGCATCAGTAGCGGTGTGTCCACTGCCCTAACAGATGCCCACTGACCAACTAACAGATTGACAGTGACAGATGGCCTTTGACCGCCAGTGACAGATGGACAGTAAGAGATGGCCTCTGACCACCAGTAACAGACGGACACCCACTTCCCGCCTGTTACGGATGGACAGTTTATAAATTGATTTTTCATTTTTTCCACAGTAAATTGCACAGCCAGGACAGAAGTCTGATGTCTCTCTCTCCTCAAAGAACAATTCCAGGGGCGGTGACGGCTGGCATATAGTATGCGCATGCGTCGGGCCGCCGCTGACATCTTTGTTGAGGGACTGGGGGGTGGGATGAGGATCGGGACCGGGATGAGGATCGGGACCCAGCTTTCCCTTTCCCTCTTACATGAGAGAAGGGAGAAAGTTTAATGCTGGCAGCTACGCTGCTGGCATTTTCGGTGATCGCTGTGATACACTGTATCACGGCGATCACGTGATCAAATACCGCTTGTCACGGTCTTTAATCACTACCTCCAGTAGCTGCGGGCAGGGAGCTTCTGCGCTTTTTAATAGCATTATCTTGGGCTGAAGTGCCGCCGTAAAAAGGCGACGCTCCAGCCCAAGGCCCCTTAGTGACCGCCGCGCTGTAAAAACACGTATGGGTGGTCACCAAGGGGTTTTAAGGGGTTGTCCGGGCTTTTACTATGGATGACCTATCCTCAGGATAGGTCATCAATATCAGATTGGCCGGGGTCCGGCACCCAGCACCCCCGCCTATAAGCTGTACGAAGGGAATGCACGCACGTGCCATCTCCCATCTCTCTTTGTGATCGCTGCTTCCCATAGACAGCGGCAGCGAACAGGAAGAGACAAGGAAGACGGTACGTGCGCACATTCCCTTCATACAGCTAATCGGCCAATCTGATATTGATGACTTATCTTGAGGATAGGTAATCCATAGTAAAAGCCCGGACAACCCCTTTAAACCTGAGGCATGATGGGTATAATTCAAAATAACAATTTAAGGGTCCATTCACACATCCGTGTGTGTTTTGCGGATCCATGGATCCGCGGATCCGCAAAACACGGACATCGGCGATGTGCGTTCCGCAATTTGCGGACCGCACATCGCCGGCACTCTCATAGAAAATGCCTTTTCTTGTCCGCAATTGCGGACAAGAATAGGACATGCTCTATTTTTTTCGGGAACGCAATTGTGGACCCGGAAGTGCGGATCCGCAATTGCGGACCCGGCCGGGACATCGTCTGTCCCCATTGAAACTAATGGGTCCACAATTCCGTTCCGCAAAATGCGGAACGGAATTGCGGACGTGTGAATAGACCCTAAAGCTGTGTTTTTTGTGACCATACACAAAATTGCTTTCCTGTTTCAAAAGAAAGACCCTCATGTCTCTGGTGTGTATACTGTAGCTGCTTATAGTGCTGGTCATATGCAGCAAGAGCAATGGCAATGGTGCTAAATTCCTAAATTATAAAATCTCAGAGGTGCCTATTCATACAGTATGTGAATACTAGTATATTAAACAGGAGATGAGAGACTCTAATCACTGAAGGCACCAGTATACTAACCAAAGGAATAAATGTTAAAAATGATTGTATAATATAAAAAAAACATAAATTCAAATGTGTTTACTCAATGTACACTAATGCCTCATAAAGCAGCCTCCGATTCTTATGGTGTAGTAATTTAGCTCATGTAGCTCATTTTGCCCAATTTCAGGCATAGGGATACAGTTACTGTCTTTTAGCTTTATATGGACTCCGATGGAGTACAAAGGTACCATATGACGATACACTATGATTACAACTTTGTACTATAGATGTCACACTGAGGTCCTGTTGCCTGCGGGGGCCCAAAGGCACCAGTAATATAAACAGTGCACAGTAGGTGGAGGCTCAGGCGCTACAAGTTACAGCTCTGGCCAAATGCATGGTGCCTTAGGATGTATTCACATGGGGTGATAACGGTTCTGTAGAGAGTCTTAAAGGAATTCATGTTGTGTAATTGAAATAAAAATCCATCCTCTTCATTAGTTAAAGTGTGTAGTAGAAAAAATGATGCAACCACCAAATACTTTATAAGAAGTCACCAGAGACCTAGGCTCTGGGCACATATCCAAATCTCTAACTGTGCCAATAGTAATCAAACATTTTATAATACTGCAGTGCCCCATTTATGTGTGTACAAGTGGTCCCCTTAAATTTCTGTATATGTATTTAATGAATTGTAATTCCTAAATTCAGGCTGGCATTGTCATTACATCTATTCACCCCTAGGTGGTGCTGGCGCCACATATTATATATAGCTTGGGGTTTGCTAAAAAAGTTGGTTGAGTGTGGAGGAATTGTTTAGAGGAGAAGCAAGTGTATGAGGGAGCAGAGCAGATGTAGCTGCCTTTCTTTCCTCTGGGCCCTGATCAAGCCTGAAGAGGAAAGACCAAGTAGTCACAGCAGCCCAGCACAGACAAGTGAGTCTATGTACTGTACGAATATAGAGAAAGTCTAGTGAAGATTGGGGCTGAGTCAAGCCAAGGGACTTCACAAGCACCAGTGACCGGGAGGAACTTAAAGGGTTTCTGCAGTTATTTTAAACTGATGATCTATCCTCTGGATAGATCATCAGCATCTGATCGGCAGGGGTCCCAGCTGATAAGCTGTTTGTGAAGGCAGCAGCACTGGCAGTAGCGCCGCGGCCTTCTCACTGTTTACCGCAGGCCCAGTGACGTCACGACTAGTTTCACTGGCCTGGGCGGGGCTAAGCTCTGTTCACTCAAATGAAGCTTAGCCGAGCCCAGGCCAGTGATACTAGTCGTGATGTCACTGGGCCTGTGGTAAACAGCGAAAAGGCCGTGGCTCTACTGCCAGTGCCCCTGCCTTCTCAAACAGTCGATCGGCAGGGGTCCCAGGTGTCGGACCCCCGTCGATCAGATGCTGATGATCTATCCAGAGGATAGATCATCAGTTTAAAATAACTGCAGAACCCCTTTAAAAGTACCTGGACACAATTGGATAATTACAAATATTGGGTAGCGGAGACCGCGCTAATATGTGGCCACTCACAGTCCAGATGCTCACAGAGGTAGTAATCCGCTAGTAGATAATGTATGATATCGGTAGAGATGGTATAGTCCAGCATGCAGTGTGCGCCGAGAAATCTGCGCTCCAGTTCACAGACGCTGCGATCACTCAAAACGCTGCGGCACTCACAGCCAACCACCAACACGCCGACCGAACACTCCTTCTCACCGAACTCAAACCTTCACAGAGGAGAAGAAAACATAGCGCAATACCGCTGATGTATAAAGGTAGACACTAATTTATTCTACTTACAGGATCCACAGTAAAAACAGGCACATCAAATAGCAGCAACGCCCGACCTAGGTTTCGCTGAAGGCTTCGTCAGGGGCTGAAGCTGACAATTAAGACCATAGTTAAATAACCTCCGTGTTACCTCCGGAAGTGAACCCAGAGGCAGCAACCGGGTTAGGTAAAGGTCATACAGACAATAAGTTCGTAGATAACAGTAAATCCATAAAAGTTCAAAATACATACTTAAATAAATAAATATAATTAGAATGACACAATACTTTAACATATAATATAAAATCTCATAAAACAGAGGCTTATGATTATTTTACGCCATACACGCTGATTTAATGTCCCACTCGATGTTCATGCCTGACGGCTGCAGTGTACTCATTTTATATATCCACTCGGCCTCTTTTTTATTGGTTTGTTTAATAGGGTCGCCCCCTCGCCAGTTTCTCTGTACATTTTCTATAGCGCAGAATTTCAGGCCAGTAGGATCCTTGCGGTGGAACTTTTTAAAATGTTTCCAGGCCCTTTCTGATGTTTCTAATATGTTCAGCGATACGGACCTTAAGCTTCCTGAAGGTCCTGCCTATGTACTGAAATTTGCAGGGGCATTCAAGGAGATATATGACTCCTGTCGTCTCACGTGACATATTACCTATGATCTTATATTCCTTTTTTCTTACAGGGGTATACACTTGTTCTAATTTCAATAATCTTTTATCTTCCCTCGTTCTATTACGGCAGCCAATGCAGAAGCTACACCAGGTGAAGACATCATGCAGTTTTGGTTGGGAAGTAGGGTTTTCACACCCATGCACGCTTAAAGATAAATGGCGGTTGGGTGGGAATAAGATGGCCAATAGGGATGACTGAATCTGATAAGCAGGGTAATAAATACAAATACGCTTTCACTACCACATTTTCCACATATTGTCTGCAGTTAAAGCAAGTTATAAAAAAGAACTGGAACATTTTAAAAAATGATAGTACTATTGGCCATCTTATTCCCACCCAACCACCATTTATCTTTAAGCGAGCTCCCACAGTGAGGAACCGCATCGTGCATGGGTGTGAAAACCCTACTTCCCAACCAAAACTGCATGATGTCTTCACCTGGTGTAGCTTCTGCATTGGCTGCCGTAATAGAACGAGGGAAGATAAAAGATTATTGAAATTAGAACAAGTGTATACCCCTGTAAGAAAAAAGGAATATAAGATCATAGGTAATATGTCATGTGAGACGACGGGAGTCATATATCTCCTTGAATGCCCCTGCAAATTTCAGTACATAGGCAGGACCTTAAGGAAGCTTAAGGTCTGTATCGCTGAACATATTAGAAACATCAGTAAGGGCCTGGAAACACACAGTGTCTCCGCACATTTTAAAAAGTTCAACCGCAAGGATCCTACTGGCCTAAAATTCTGCGCTATATAAAATGTACAGAGGAACTGGCGAGGGGGCGACCCTATTAAACAAATCAATAAAAAAGAGGCCGAGTGGATATATAAAATGAGTACACTGCAGCCGTCAGGCATGAACATCGAGTGGGACATTAAATCAGCGTGTATGGCGTAAAATAATCATAAGCCTCTGTTTTATGAGATTTTATATTATATGTTAAAGTATTGTGTCATTCTAATTATATTTATTTATTTAAGTATGTATTTTGAACTTTTATGGATTTATTGTTATCTACGAACTTATTGTCTGTATGACCTTTACCTAACCCGGTTGCTGCCTCTGGGTTCACTTCCGGAGGTAACACGGAGGTTATTTAACTATGGTCTTAATTGTCAGCTTCAGCCCCTGACGAAGCCTTCAGCGAAACCTAGGTCGGGCGTTGCTGCTATTTGATGTGCCTGTTTTTACTGTGGATCCTGTAAGTAGAATAAATTAGTGTCTACCTTTATATATCAGCGGTATTGCGCTATGTTTTCTTCTCCTCTGTGAAGGTTTGAGTTCGGTGAGAAGGAGTGTTCGGTCGGCGTGTTGGTGGTTGGCTGTGAGTGCCGCAGCATTTTGAGTGATCTGCAGCGTCTGTGAACTGGAGCGCAGATTTCTCGGCGCACACTGCATGCTGGACTATACCATCTCTACCGATATCATACATTATCTACTAGCGGATTACTACCTCTGTGAGCATCTGGACTGTGAGTGGCCACATATTAGCGTGGTCTCCGCTACCCAATATTTGTATTTTACCGTGAGGAGATTGGACCTTCTCCTATTGAAGGGGACTGCTGCTTGTCCTATAGAGGGCTACCAGACTGCTTCTTTGTTTTATACAACTGGATAATTAGTGAGCAGAATTATCCTTTTTCACTAAATGCCTTTTGGGACACATTGAACCTAAACATTTTAAGGAGAGCATCCTGCATCAAATAATGTAGCAGAGAGTTTGCCTGCCACGAGAGAGAACTGCCTTATTGGATTGCTCAATATAAAAGTAAGGAAACCATTATATTCAGTGCCTGAGTGCTAGAGATTGGACTTAAAGTAGAATTATCTAAGAAGAGAACTTTTGTCTTGCCTGTAAAGTAACAGCATTAGGAAAACTCCTCTATTGCCAAACCTGTTGTAAGGATTACAGCAAAACTAATTTCTGAATCCCCCTTTATGCCATATAAGTGCAGTGTACTGATGAACTGTACCAATGGTCCTGAGACATTTGATTTAAGTAAATGTTAAACTGTTTCTAGTACAACTGACTCCTCATCCTTTATATTACCCTCAACATTTGCACCTAATGGTGCTGGTGTCATGAACACAAGGGCCCAGCCACCAAAGCACCTTAAACACCTATAGCATCAAGGGCACCTCAACTTCCATCTGGCTGGTGTTCACTGCAATAGAGAGTGCCCCGGAAGATTTAGTGCTGTCTTCCCCTCCACTGCAAGCTGGCCCAGGGGACAACTGAACTGTGAGTACTACTACCCTCACTTGGCACATCATCACCATTACACTCACATACCACCCCTAGGGTGTGGATAGAGGCAGACAGATTTTTTGGGTCCCCTCAAGCTTCAAGGCTCAGGTGTGACTGCCATCTGCTCCACCCTCTGTACTTACACCCTTGGATGTCACCTTGGCATTGAATTACTTTGTGACTTTAAATACTCTAATAATTTACAGTAAAAGAGCCCATTGTGCCCTATATTTGTTTTAGTTTTTTGTCCATGATGTAAAAAGAACATGACTCGAGTTATGGCTCCATATTTCAACCAAATTCAAAGATTCATAATACTGCCCCTATAGGAAACTATCACACTATACCGTACCTCGATTTGCCTCTGTTTTCAAACAGATATGTGACATATGCCATTTATAGGCCCCATCATACCAGCAGATGCGTGTAACCCTGTACTGCCAGATTTAGCCACCTCTAAATGCAAAGTCTTAAACATCAGCATCATAGTGCATAGAATGCATTCTCCTCAGTGACGATATCGCGTGTGCCTATATGTGTCATACATCTGTAGCCAGGGTTACATACTGCCTACATAAAGCAATTATTCATGATTTATTGGCCCCAGCTGCTTGAATGAGGAGTCTGAAGACCATTTACGGACTGTCACTGTGTGTGACCGGAGAGGAATAAGAAGAAGAAAGAGGTGACAGGGAAAGATAATGACACTGGAGGCGATGTGATGGAGAGACCTAGTAGAAATATGGCAGAATGAGACTTCCCAGGGACACCAACCTTGTTGTACAGGGCACAGATATGCAGAGCGGTGTTGCCTGAAGCGTTCTGAGCAGCAGGGTCAGCCCCATAAAAGAGTAGATGCTCTAAGTGTTGAGAGTGGCCATGCTGGCAGGCCTGGGTGAGAGAAAACACATCAACATTCATTATGATGAATCTAGAATTTAAGACACAGCTGCCATTCTAACGCAATGATTAAAGAGGACCTGTCACCATAAAATGCAATGCAATCTGAATCTGTTGTAGAGCAGGAGAAGCCGAGCAGATTGATATATAGCTTTGTGAGAAAAGATTTAGTAAAACCTGTCATTTATATATTTGCTTTTTCTTCCTCCTGTGAACAGCTATTGGTACAGGAGGAAGGAGTTATCAGGAATTGATAGCATTGTTTGTCATAAGTGTGCATAAGAGATAGCTGTCAGCCCTTGATAACACCTCCTCCCTGTACCAATATCGTTCACAGGAAGTGGAAAAAAGCAAAGATGTAAATGTAATAAATTACAGGTTTAACTGAATCTTTTCTCACAAAACTATATATTAATCTGCTAAGCTTCTTCTGCTCTATAACATGTTGCTTTCAGACTGCATTGTATTTTGTGGTGATTTAAGTTATACAGGGAGGAGCAGGGCAAATCTCCTGAATACTCTTCCCTATATACAGTTCTTGAGTTGTTGAGATGGCTATAAATCATGGATACCCCACATTACAGCTCCTACAGGGGTTATTATCCAGCTTTACCAGATTTCTAAATGTAATGTGTGCAACATTGCAGCTAAACCGCCGCAAAACTGTGTCATTTAGTGAAAATCCCAGCAAAAATATGTGGATTGACAGCCTCATGTAAACTCACCATAAAACTGAAACATTTTTGGGACATTTATTAAGACCAGTGTTTTCCATACTTGACTTAAGAAGTCTCTTAACGCTGCTGGAGGAAGTGCCAAAGTTATGTAGAGGTGCAGTTTGGAGCTTGCTCCAGCAGGCTGTGCGACAGACTTTAAATGGAAAATGATTAAAAAAGCAGGGCCTAATGTCCTGCTTGCTTCCCACCTGACGCACCCCCTCCCCCATCCTTTTCTCCCCACTTCGGAAAAGTAGCACGAGCAGGAAAAAGTCACAGATTTTACAGTAAAATGCCTTGCAAGAAAATCTGGAACTTGACCCCACTTTTTCATTAGAAAAACCTAACAATACCTTTATGAACTATAAAGGTGACCTTATGGGTTGTCACCCTTCTTTCCCAGAAACAGATATTACTAGAAATTGCCTAACATCTGTAACAGCTTGATAGAGGATGATGACTGAAATACATAGTCACTTGGTCACTTCTCTAAAATCAGAACTGCCCTTTTTATCATAGTTTCTATCATAGCTGGTTGACAGATAATATAGCTGCTGCAGCGTGCTAAGGGTTGCTGCACTCAACTATTTTAGTTTCCCACAAGAGGAGAACCTAACTGCTACAAACAATTGCAGCCAATCAATGCCTCTAAATCAGCAGATAACTCTGGTATTGCTATTGTCAACCATCCTGCCACTTTGTTGCCTCTGGTGTAGCAATTAGAGATGAGCGAATTTCTCAAAAATTTGATTCGGCCGGTCAGCCCAATTTTCCGAAAAGATTCGATCTGAATTTATTTATGGTAATTCGTTTTAAAAAACAGCTATTTCCTGGCTTCAGAGAGCATGTATAGTGGTGTAGAACACTGTGCCTTGCAATAACACACATAGGGAGTCTGCTGTGGTAGTGAAACAATACTGTGAGTCAGTATGACACGCACATGACAGACGTCGCTCTTAGAATCACTGCACACTTCACTTATTTGGGCAGTTATGGGTCCAAAACTCACCAAATAACTCAAGTGTGACCTTACAGGTCGATTTTAGTGCCAGGTATAAAGAACCGTGCAAAGGCCCAAGATCCTACAGTAGCGTGAAAGAGCGCACTCCTTTTACACCGTCGTCACCTGATTCCACATAGATGTCTACAGAACCTGTTCTATTAAACGCTTATACAAGTAGAGCCCCCCGACAGAGTGGAGAGGGTGTCAGCAGTAAATTTGTGTTGACATCACTGACATCATTTGACATCACTGACATCACTGACAAATTTGTGTTGACATCATTTTGCCCTTTGATCCGTCAGAACAATAACCCCCCAAAAACTGATGCTGTCTGTTGAGCATCCGCCTTCACTCGGTCAGCATTTGGTCAGTAATACATCAGTATTGCTAAAGCCCCAAAAAAACAGCAGTGGAACCAAAACAGAGATGACACGTGAATTAAATATTTGCATGTCTCCTGTGTTTTGTACCCACTCCTGCTTTTGGCTACCAAATCATTTTATTAAGCCAATTCTGATGGGACCATACAAGCCTTACAGCTGCTGCACATACAGGATCCGCTGTGCGTCTCATTTTTCATTTCTTCTGACAGATCAGAAGAAGGGTCAAATAAATGATGATGTCAAACAGGCCATAAAGGCAAAATAGTGGCCCATTCATAGAGTGGGGAGGCAGGAGAACAGCTTGAGAAGTCCACAGAGTGGCCCAAGGACATAGTGTTAAGGTAGCAGCAGCATGAGGAGACTACCGACTGGCCCAGTGACATAGTGGGGAGGTGGCAGCAGCAGCATGATCAGACCAGAGTGGACGATTTACATAGTGTTGAGGTGGCAGCAGCATGAGGAAGCTACAGAGTGGCCTAGTGACATAGTGTTGAGTTTGCAGCAGTATGAGGAGGCCACAGAGTGGCAAGGTGACATAGTGTGGAGGTGGCAGCAGCAGCAGCATGAGGAGGCCAAAGAGTGGCCCAGTCACATAGTTTTGATTTAGCAGCAGCAAGAGGAGACCACAGAGTGGCAAGGTGACATAGTCTTGAGGTGCTAGCAGCAGCATGAGGAGACCACAGAGTTGACCATTTACATAGTGTTGAGGTGGCGGCAGCATGGGAAAGCCAAAGAGTGGCCCAGTGACATAGTATTGATTTAGAAGCTGCAAGAGGAGACCACAGAGTGGCCCACTGACATAGTGTGGAGATGGCAGCAGCATGAGGAGGCCACATAGTGGCAAGGTGACATAGTGTGGAGGTCTCAGCAGCAGCAGCATGAGGAGGCCACAGAGTGGCAAGGTGATATAGTATGGAGGTGGCAGCAGCGTAAAGAGGCCACATAGTAGCCCAGTGACATAGTGTTGATTTAGCAGCAGCATGAGGAGGCCGCAGGGTGGCAAGGTGACATAGTGTGGAGGTGGCAGGGCTAGCAGCATGAGGAGGCCACCGAGTGGCAAGGTGACATAGTGTGGAGGTGGCAGCAGCAGCATGAGAAGCCCACAGGCTGGCAAGGTGACATAGTGTGGAGGTGACAGCCGCAGCATGAGGAGGCCACAGAGTGGCAAGGTGACATAGTGTGGAGGTGGCAGCAGCAGCATGAGGAGGCCTCATAGTGGCACAATGACAGAGTATGAAGGTGGCAGCAGCAGCATGAGGAGACCTGAGTGGTGAGGTGGCAGCAGCATCAGGAGACCAAAGAGTGACCCGGTGACAAAGTTTGGAGGTAGGTGGCAATAACAGTACCCACTGACGATGGTGGTTGCAAGAACGAGCACTTGGCATCAGATGTGTGGCATCAGGCGGGTGGCAGCATCAGAATAGTAGCTGAGGCAGGTAGCCAGAAGAAACCGGTTTCTTTTGTCAAGGTTTGGGTGAGGCAGCTTGGATGAACTAATCTGATGCATCAGGCATTGGTGGGTGGAAATCCTGGCTGATCCACTCCTGATTCATCTTGACAAAGGTCCGTCTCTCCACATTTTGGGTGGACAGGCGAGTTCTCCTTGGGGTAACTATGGCCCCCACTGCACTAAACACCCACTTTGATGCCACAATACTGGCCTGACAGGACAGCTTTTCCAGGGAAAACTCAGCCAGTTGCGGCCACAAATCCAGTTTGGCTGCCCAGTAGTCCAGCGGATCTACAATGTGGGGTGGCAGGGTGCTGTCCACGTATGCCACCACCTGCTGGCTCAGGTTCTGCTTCCAGGTTTAGCTGCTGCTGCTGGTGAGTAGTTTCTTCACTAGATGGGTTAAGAATGCTGCTCATCATCGACTCTAGACTCAAGCTGCTGCTGATGGAGCTGGTACTGCTCTTACACCTCCCACCTCACCCCACCACAGCAGCGGAACGAGAGTGCAGAGGGCCCTCTGGTCAGACCTACGAGAGGATGGACGATGGCATAGATATGCAGCGGCCAACTGACTACATAGGATAACTCTAAAGTAGTTCAGTTTGTCCTCCCTCTAAGCGGGTGTAAAAAAGGCCCCCATTTTGGACCAGTAGCAAGGGTTTAACAAGGTGGAGCCAAAAGTCATCCCTCTGCCGAGTGGTGACAATTCGGCTGTCACTACCCAAGCAAGTGAGCATGCAGTGGGCCATTTGCGCAAGTGACTCGGAGGGACTCCCTGCCTCCATCTTCACTGCATACTGCCAGGGTGTGCCTGAATCATCTGTTTTGTCTTCCTCATCTCCCTCTTGCTCCTCCAGCTGCTCCTGTTCCTCCTCTCCTGTCACCTGTGTAGAAAAAACACCCATTTCGCTACACATTGCTTGGGCTCCAATGTCCTCCTCCTCAACCAGTTCAGCCCCCACAGGGCTCATGTGGCTGTGAGATGTAGGCAGCACGTCTCCAGTCCCCTGACCAGCCAGATGTACTAGCATCTGTTCCAGGATATGAAGCAGTGGAATGACGTTGTTCATCCCGTAGTCCAGGCAACTGACAAATAACTTGGCATCCTCAAAGGGCCTGAGCAAACGGCAGGTGTCACGCATAAGCTGCCACTGGCTGACATCAAAGTTACACAGGGGAGTACTCCTGTCCATTTGGATCATCAAGAAATCGATTATGGCCTTTCTCTGTTCGTATAGTCGGTCCAACATATGGAGCGTGGAATTCCAACGGGTGGAACCGTCGCATATCAGCCTATATTAGGGAATGCCGTTCTGCTGCTGCAGCTCAAGGAGGGTCTGCTTGGCGGTGTAAGAGTGGCTGAAGTGCATGCACAGTTTCCTGGCCATTTTTAGGATGTCTTGCAGATGGGTGGAAGACTTCAGGAACCGCTTGACAACCAGATTGATCACGTGCGCCATGCAGAGCGCATGGCTCAGCCCACCTTTACGCAACGCCGACACCATGTTCTTCCCATTGTCAGTCACCATGGTTCCGATTTTGAGTTGTCGCAGAGAAAGACAGGATTTAATTTCTTGATGAAGGACACGGAGCAGTTCCTCTCCTGTGTGGCTCCGTTCCCCCAGGCAAACAAGGTGTAGAACAGCATGACACAGCCATGCCCTGCACATGTGGCATGCTGTAGGAGCACTGTGAATTGTCCCTGCAGTGCAGGCTGAGGACACAGTGGAGGATGAGGAGGCAGAGGCTTAAATTGTCAAACAACTAACGGCGTGAGAAAGTAGAGGCGGATGCAGCGTCACCTGGCCAAGTTGCTGGTTGGAAGTGGCTGGGCAGGAACCACAGTTAACCAGTGGGCCTTGAAGGACATATATTGTCCTTGACCATAGTTACAGCTCCACATGTCTGCGCTGCCGTGCACTTTGGAAGACACCGTCAGGCTCAAGGACTATTCAACATATTTGTGCAGGGCTGGTACTGCCTTTTTGGCAAAGAAATGACGGCTTGGGACTCTCCACCTCTGCTTGGTACAAGCCATCAGTTCTCTGAAAGGTGAAGAGTCCACCACTTGGAAAGAAAAAGATTGCAGCACCAGCAATTTGGCCTGGAGAACGTTCAGCTTCTGCTCCGTTGGATGCATGCATGCATACTGTTGTCTCTTGGCAATCGCATCGGTGATCGATTGCTGACGGAATGACTGATGAGGAGAAGGAGGGCGAGAAGCAGGAGCATCAGGATTAGTAGATGATTGGAAGGACAGACAGCTCCCTTTGGCTGAGATGGTGGAGCCTTGACTGCCTGAAATTGGGTGTGTGCCACTGGGTAATGCAATTGCTGCGGCTGACCACCATATTGGAGCCACGGTTCTCCCAGGCAACTTTATGGTGACGCTGCATATGTTGACGCAGGGTCGTGATGCCAACATTGGCACCCTGGCCATGCTTCACCTTCTGCCCACAGATTCAGCAAATTGGCTATGTTCACTCACCGGCTTAACAAAAAACTGCCACACCAACGAGTATGTGATTTTACCCCCAACACTTCGCACTGACTGACTGCTACCGCCACTGCCTCCGTGAACCCCTGCACCACTACTTTCCGGGCAGGTAGGCTCCTGCGAAGCAGGTGGTCTACCCTGACCTCCCATTGCTGCCACCCTGCTGACTTCCCAACATGCTAGCTACTTGCTGGCTCCGCCGTTGCCTCACGCGCAAGCTTCCACCCCCTTCTCCTGATGATAATGAAGCCCCTTAATCATCCAGCTCCCAATTGAGATCTGCTACATCATCATCGAGTACTGTCTGCACGTCACTGATGTCATCCTCAACGGTTTCTGAGCCATTAGCCTGACCGCTCGCAACACCAGCTCCCACCCCACTCTCCTCATCACTACTTGCCCGCCTACCGGATGTCTCCTCCAGATCTTGGTTGGGCAGTAGCTGCTGACTGTCCTCTAGTAGCTTGTCTTCGCTGTATAGTGGAGCTGAGCCCAAAGCATATAATACTTCTCTGGCTGAGGGAACAGAAAAGGATAGAGGCAGGTTGAGGACAGGTGAGGACACAGGGCCTGCTTCCGAGCCATGACAACTAAGGGTTGTGTCTGACAAACCCACTGACTCTTGGATGGGGGTGTCTGATGTCATTTGGAACTAAGTGGATGCCCGAGTCAACCATTCAAGAACCTCTGGGTTACTGGTCAAGACACCGCTAGCTGACACTGGGAGCTCAGGCCTCTTGTTGTGACTCCTGCTGCCATGCCCCTTTTCTCTGCTGCAACCTGTGCCTGCGCCAGAAACGTTTAGGCCCCTGCCCCTCCCCTGTGCAGGGCCTGTCACTTCTCTGTCTGACATACTGTTAGATCAAATAAGTGAATAAAAAGGAAATTAATACACCCCAAAAAAGGCTGTAATTTTGTCACTTCACCACACAATGGCTAATAAGCTCTTTTTTGGCACTAATACACGCCAAAAAAGGCTTTAGAACATATAACTACACAGTTGAACAGCAAATCCTTTTTTTTTTTTGCCAGTAATGCACTACAAAAAAAGCTTTAGAACATAAAACTGCACCGCTGAATGGCAAATAATTTTTTTTTTGCCACTTACATGCCAAAAAGGGCTGCAATCTTCTCACTTCACCACACAATGGCTAATAAGCCCTTTTTTCCCCACAAACAAATGCCAAAAAAGTCTTTGTAACATATAACTGCACCGCTGAACGGCAATTAATACATTTTTGTTTGCCACTAATACACGCCAAAAAGGGCTGTAATTTACTCACTTCACCACACAATGGCTATAAGCCCTTTTTTGTCCCCACTAAAACACGCCAAAAAACTTTAGAACATATAACTGCACCACTGAACGGCAAATAATACTTTTTTTTTTTGCCACTAATACAAGCCAAAAAGGGCTGTAATTTTCTCACTTTACCACACAACGGTTAATAAGCCCTTTTTTCCCCACTAATACACGCCAAAAAAGGTTTTAGAACATATAAATGCACCGCTGAACGGCAAATAAGCCTTTTTCCCACTAATACACCCCAAAAAAGGCTTTAGAACATTTAACTGCACCACACAAGGGCTAATAAGACGTAGAAATATTTCCTAGTAATACACCCTGTTAATGGCTGTATTGCACAGCACTTGCACCCCAATAAAAAGAACGGTTTGCTGGAATTATAGAGGTATCATCTATTGCAAACCTGAAAGCAGCAGTATAATGGCAATTTGGATCCGCATTCAGTGCAGCAAGGTGTAATAGGATTGTTCATATTACCCAGGCTGTACACTCCCCTATTAGACCCTGTTCAGCTTCAATACTGTGGAATAATTCCTTCGTATCCTTTCCCTACACTTCTAATGATCTTTCCCTGAACTTCTATTCAGCAAAATAAAAGTTTTCAAGTCTTTCCTAGCACTTTCCCTAGCTCCTGCTGACGTCTCCCCCTGCATGCATGGCATTGTGGATGACCCCTCGTTCCCAGAGTTCTTTGCTCCATGTCCTAACATGTGCAGCAGCCATTTTAGAAAAATGCGATTCGTTACCTCGAAGCGTGAGGAAATTCGGATTCGGTGCGAATCAAATTTTTCCTGAAATTCGTATTGAATTCCATTTGTCAACTTTGATTCGCTCATCTCTAGTAGCAATTGTAAACCATCCTGCCACTTTGTTGCCTCTGGTGTAGCAACTGTAAATGATTCTACCACTCTGTTGCGTCTGGTATTGCAATTGTCAACCATCCTGCCTTTGTTATAAGATTTATGTTAATAATAACCTTTTTTTTTTACCTGGTGAATTTCTTGCCAGCCATTTTCATCCACAGTGCCAATGTATGCTCTGTTGTAGAGCAGTAACTCACAGCACCTGGGGTCTCCTCCCACCATGGCCGTATGGTACAGAGGAGTAAGACCTCGACGATCTTTGTAATTTGGAGAACCACCGAGATCCAAAAGTGTCTATAAAAAAAAGTTAATAAAAGACAAGATTAAAGGTAAAATATATTCATAACTTTTCATTAAAGCCTTTGTCGAATTTAAACCATAATCGATATATGGAATACCCAATTGTGGTACCACATATAAGTAAAACAGCACTTTCCTCAATTCAGTTAATGCATGACATCCCTAAAATAAGGACATAAAATGACACTAATATAATTATTTAGTAAGCCAAAAAAAACTGCACAGATTAGAAACCACAAAGTGTTAATCAAAGAGATTACTCAAAGAGATTACTCAAAAACACCTGTAAAAGCAATGCCTTCAAATGGATATGTTGTTCAGATAAAAGATATCATTACTGGGGATCCATATGCCATATACCATAAGGACATACATATCATAGAGGCAGCCCAGGAAGCTGTTGTTGGACCCATGGAATGGGGGTCTAGCACTTGTTCACTCCAATCCTTTGCAACTGGATGGCGAGAACCTGTGTACAACTACTATTAACAAACAAGGAGATGGGAAATTTGCCAGGGTTCGTGGAAACAGTGTCCGTGAAACCGACATGAACCTCCTTGGTGGAAAAATGCAGCAATATAATGGTTTGGGTGTTAACATTTTGCTATAAGGCACCTTCTCTTCTACTGTATGTGCACCACTGATACCTACCGTTGGGTGTTTAAGTATGGGAATCATTTAAGCATATGTTAAGCCCACAACCTTCTCCTCTTATGCCTTTGAAATATATCTGTAACTGTCAATGATTCCATTGCGCTGGGTCCCTACCAAACAATAAGGAACTTTTGGAGTCTCCCAGCTCTCTGACTTTTAATTTGGTACCCATGTTGATCCATCTTTCCTGCCACCTTTCTATCTTATCTTACATTGTGTCCACCTCAGAAAATTTAAGATTGTATCCTCTCAGACCTCCCTTTTGATGCATATGTTATCCATGATCTATACGACATCTCCAAACTCTTAACATGTCCATTAGGAGACATATCATCTCCTCATGGAGACTGATTTATCCAGAACCTTTTGTGACAAAGAGATTTTCCAGATTTATTTTATGTCTCATAGCTGTTCGTATAAAATAGTTCAAACTATAAAACCGCTTCAAACACATGTTGGAGATGCCTACAAGATCCTGGGACTTGCACATATATGTAGTGGCCCTGTTCTTTAAATACTTCCAGAATCTCTTCTTTTACACAAAACCTGTGTGCTCTTAGGGAGGGCATTCTCGACAATAATACTTCTCCTAAACATCTGTTTACCTTCTAAACCAAAAAGCTTACTAAAAAATGATTCAGAATACATTCTTCAGAGGCCAAGTTTTTAATTCCATTTCATAAAACTAATTTACTCCACCATCTACTTCCCAACAGCTTGACAAAGTAGACCAAATATTCCAAAAGGAGGATGCTGGGATGGCTTAGGAGATGAGGGTCTGGAAGCCTTGGATTGACCTTAGAGCCACCTGTGACTTTGCTTCAATGTGCTCTTTGTGGGCCTCCCATTCTTTGTCATTCTCTCTCAATGTAGGTTAAAGTAAAAAACTTTGTAAAAAATCTTTGCACTGTGTTAACCAGTGAACAGAAAATAAAATTTATGAGGTTCCTGAGTAGTTTAAACCTTTTAATGGGCAAATGAAAAGATGATCACAAAATGGCCTACGAGACCTGGATCTTTTCAGTTAGCCATTAAAAGGTATCAGCTACTAAGAAACCTCTGGCAGTCTTGGTTGGTATATCTTTTTTCTACCGTATTTGGTGTGAGTGGAGGGAAGTGACATCAAAATAGTTGCTATATTTTAATAAACATAATTTTCTTTTCGTATGACTCCAATTATATTATAAAAATCTGTATATGTACAGTAGAAGGATGCAATCAGTTGCAGACACACTACAACTCCTCATATCCCATGTCAATTTCTTTTGTGACGCATTAAAGTATTTGAAGTCAGTGATCTGAGCATTGAAATCACAAGTGAATAATAATAAATATGCATAGCAAAGGTTAATTAGAATGGGGGGTGACGTCTTATACATTGGCATATAAATATATGTTTATATGATAAATATGCAGTGATAACTAACGGCATAAATGATTTACCGCTGCACAGGGCGGCTGGCGTCATATTACGTATTGATAGAAGAAAACAAATAAAAGCTGGAGAGACCAGAGCTCTATAGGAAGCAATGTATATAGAATTACAAGCAGAGCCAGAACTTGAAGCCTCTGGGCCCTAATATAAAACCTGTAACAATGCCTAAAAACCCACCTTGTGTCCTACAGTAGTGTCTTTTTATGTGGCAGAGGAACCTTTGGGTCCTATCTGGCATTAGGGCCTGGTTGTGCTACCTCTGCACCCCCATAGCTACATGATTACCAGGAATAATCTATACATTAACCAGGTAATGCGAAATCCAGATGATGAGTTACAAATTATAACTTTGCAATTGTTCTCAAGGTTCCTAGGCCTCATGATTTACTTCAATAGATCATGCATGAATTGCAGCTCAGATGTACCAGGGATGAAGATGTAATTCAAAGTTTTGGAGCTGCACTGTGTGTTCATTTGCCTTTGTAATGAGATAAGTGGCATCTCTGTGATGCCACCCAAGCACCCACATACTACAGCCTGGCAGAGGACACCAAAACCAGAGCCAGGTTGCTCTAATAACAGTGTCAGTCAGCAGGAGTTAAGCTTTAGTGGGTGCAGAGGTAGCCGTCACACCCAGGCCCTGTAAGCTGAGGTGCTCCTCTGCCACAAAAGTAGACATCAGTATTAAATGATAGATGGGGGCCCAAGTACAGATTTTACATTGGGGCCCAGGAGCTCTAGAATGTCCCCATGGCATTATCAGCCACATTGGACCTATGTACCTGATGAAAGAGTCTCTTAAAAGCCAAAAAATATTCCTTGCTAGAAGACAATGAAATATATTTTCCCTAAAATTAGTACCATCGTTTGGACCTTCTCTAGCTGGGATAACACCTTTTCCATTCTCCATCTCTTCCTAGTCAATCTTGAAGGGTTGGTGACTATGCCATAAAGAGTTAAACTGGCGAGTCTGCCTCCTTCATGCCTATGTAAAGCAACAAACTGAGATATGACAGTGAATTTTGCCAAACGACAAACACCACTCTGTGAATGTGACACACTCAGCCTGCTACATCTATGTTCACTGAAAAAATAAATAAAAAAGGACCATATTGTAACGCATTTCTCTGCGTGCTTAGCTAGGATTACAGCCCCTCGTAGATACGTGTGGCACAGTGGGGTACCATAGCTTTGCTACTATTGACCTCAATTTGCTTCACTCTTATTTGCTTCTATGGAAACCAGTTATAGTTTAAGGGAGGGGGATACAAATCTACGCTAAACTTTGTCTTGCGCTTTTGTCTGATAATTGAAGAGCTTTATATATATTATAACAATCTGCCAGAAAATAAGAGGGCTTCCTATGACTTAAATGTTACCATGGAAGCAGACCCCCTCCCCCAAAAAGCTATTACTCCTGTGGTAATGTTCAGCAGAACTGGGCTGCAGTCCAATATGTGGTGCCAAGAGGGAGTCATGTAAAGTTGTCCAAGAAATTCTGAAACGTGGACTGCGGAGGGGTCATATGTAAATATGGGGGGGGGGGGAATTAGTGCCTAAATTAATACTGCATGTTACGCATAACCACCCTAGATCCCCAAAGGGAAGTAAACGCCTATGTAAAAGCTTGGGTGTCAGTAGGTGCTGGTATCCTATGGTTTTTTGTTGTAGTTTTATTCCATTATTACTATACATATGTTGCCAGCATTAAAGTCGTATCTGGTGCATTATCACACTAGCACTTATTGTGCTGGTTTACTTTAACTATGTGCAAAGCTTCTAAAGCCTAAAGATGGTATCGAGTTAGGGTTCATTCACACGTCCGCAATTCCGTTCCGCATTTTGCGGAACGGAATTGCGGACCCATTACTTTCAATGGGGACAGACGATGTCCCGGCCGGGTCCGCAATTGCGGATCCGCACTTCCGGGTCCGCAATCGCGTTCCCGAAAAAAATAGAACATGTCCTATTCTTGTCCGCAATTGCGGACAGGAAAAGGCATTTTCTATGAGAGTGCCGGTGATGTGCGGTCCGCAAATTGCGGAACGCACATCGCCGATGTCCGTGTTTTGCGGATCCGCGGATCCACAAAACACACACGGACGTGTGAATGGACCCTTACACTGTCCGGATAGTGCACTAACCCACTGATTTTGGTGTTTGATACATCTGTATATATACAGTCGTGGCCAAAAGTTTTGAGAATGATACAAATATTAGTTTTCACAAAGTTTGCTGCTAAACTGCTTTTACATCTTTGTTTCAGTTGTTTCTGTAATGTAGTGAAATATAATTACACGCACTTCATACGCTTCAAAGGCTTTTATCGACAATTACATGACATTTTATGCAAAGAGTCAGTATTTGCAGTGTTGGCCCTTCTTTTTCAGGACCTCTGCAATTTGACTGGGCATGCTCTCAATCAACTTCTGGGCCAGTTCCTGACTGATAGCAACCCATTCTTTCATAATCACTTCTTGGAGTTTGTCAGAATTAGTGGGTTTTTGTTTGTCCACCCGCCTCTTGAGGATTGACCACAAGTTCTCAATGGGATGAAGATCTGGGGAGTTTCCAGGCCATGGACCCAAAATGTCAACGTTTTGGTCCCCGAGCCACTTGGTTATCAATTTTGCCTTACGGCACGGTGCTCCATCATGCTGGAAAATGCATTGTTCTTCACCAAACTGTTGTTGGATTGTTGGAAGAAGTTGCTGTTGGATGGGGTTTTGGTACCATTCTTTATTCATGGCAATGTTTTTCGGCAAAATTGTGAGTGAGCCCACTCCCTTGGATGAGAAGCAACCCCACACATGAATGGTCTCAGGATACTTTACTGTTGGCATGACACAGGACTGATGGTAGCGCTGACCTTTTCGTCTCCGGACAAGCCTTATTCCTGATACACCAAACAATTGGAAAGAGGCTTCATCGGAGAATATGACTTTGCCCCAGTCCTCAGCAGTCAATTCACTACTTTCTGCAGAAGATCAATCTGTCCCTGATGTTTTTTTTTGGAGAGAAGTGGCTTCTTTGCTGCCCTTCTTGACGTCAGGCCATCTTCCAACAGTCTTTGCCTTACTGTATGTGCAGATGCGCTGACACCTGCCTGCTGCCATTCCTGAGCAAGCTCTGCACTGGTGGCACTCCGATCCCGCAGCTGAATCCTCTTTAGGAGACGATCCTGGTGCTTTCTGGACTTTCTTGGAGGCCCAGAAGCCTTCTTAACAAGAATTGAATCTCTTTCCTTGAAGTTCTTGATGATCCTATAAATTGTTCATTGAGGTGCAATCTTAGTAGCCGCAATATCCTTGCCTGTGAAGCCATTTTTATGCAACGCAATGATGGCTGCACGCGTTTCTTTGCAGGTCACCATGGTTAACAATGAAAGAACAATGATTTCAAGCATCACCCTCCTTTTAACATGTCAAGTTTTCCATTTTAACCCAATCAGCCTGACATAATGATCTCCAGTCTTGTGCTCGTCAACATTCTCACCTGAGTTAACAAGACGATTACTGAAATTATCTCAGCAGGTCCTTTAATGACAGCAATGAAATGCAGTGGAAAGTTTTTTTTTTGGATTAAGTTAATTTTCATGGCAAAGAAGAACTATGCAATTCATCTGATCACTCTTCATAACATTCTGGAGTATATGCAAATTGCTATTAGAAAAACTTAAGCAGCAACTTTTCCAATTTCCAATATATGTAATTCTCAAAACTTTTGGCCACGACTGTACTATTATATTTTTGCAGAAGGTGTTGCTATTTTTATATGTCTGATTGGCTTATGGCCCTCGAGTTGTTGGGGCCACATAGAGACTTCTACAGTACATACTGAGCCAGATGTACTAATCCAGCTAATCCAGCTGTGTGCTACTGTGAAACTACAACTCCCAGCATGCAAACATGCTCAGCTGTTCTTCTAATGCCTATAGCAGTGAATGGAGAATTCTGGGAGTTGTAGTTTCAGAACATAGACATACAAAAGATTTTATCATTTTACCCTAAGATATGGTTCTCTGTATCAGAAAAATTAAGCAATATCCCATGTTAAAATACAATGAGGAACATTTATTAAACCTGACATTACCATTTGCCAGCCTTGATCTCCCTGCACTATGAACAGGCAGATGTCTCTTAATAAATTAGGCACATCATTGAGTTTATGCCAGCTACAGGCTCATGCAGACTTACAGTATGCCACTTACTGGCAAAAGTTATAGTGAATCCCCACTAAACCTGATCCCCCTTTTGTCTGCACTTCGTAACCCTAACCCACCCAAGTTGAAGGGAACCTGTCACATTGAATATGTGCAGGAGGAGCTGAGCAGACGGTCCTATCAGTAACTGACAGCCATCTGTGTATACACAGTCATAGAGAGCAGGCTGTCAATCACTGGTAGGACCACCTACTGGACTTCAAAGCCCAGAAGAAGCAGGAATATGAATGTATGAAATATAGTTTATAATAAATATTTTTTCACAAAACTATATATCAATCTGCTCAGCTCCTCCTGCTCTATAATGTCTTGCCTTCAGCTTACATTGCATTTCACTGGTGACAGGTTCCCTTTAAAGCACTGCATCCCTTTAATTTCTCAGGATCAGTGGACAAATCGCTGGGAAACTGATAAAATATCCAAGTGCCATCACTTTAGAGGGAATCTTTTACCCCACAATTGCAATATCTAACACTTACACCATTGTGTCCAATACAGCCCCCGCATTAAAATGCATCTTACCATATTGTTGTCTGTTCCATAGGTCGTCTAAAAAACACTTTTATTCCATATGCAAATCAGTGTGTGAAGGTGCCCAGGGTTTAAACGGCTGGTGCCCAGGCCGCACGCTGATTTTCATTTTCACCCATTTGGCCTGCCCTTTGTCTGGATCTTCACCTCCTTCGTCTGTAGCCAAATCCCGTGCCTGCGCCGATGAACGGGAGGTCCGCGCCTGCGCACTGGTTTAGCCATTGCTGGCAGAACCATTGGAGTATCCAGTGCGCAGGTGCCGGCCCGTACGTCACATTACAGCAAGCGCCGCATCAGAGGGCTGTCCCGGACTTCAAGAAGAGGCGTGTCGGAGCTGGATAACATCTGATTAGAGTCATAATATATTGTCATAGTTCAAAAGTATGTGTCCCCTAATTTTATATATAAAAAAAAGCCCCACAGTTCTGTACATCTGCGCGGACCTCCCGTTCGCCGGCTCAGGTGCGGGATTTGGCTACGGACGAAGGTGGTTAAGATCCAGCCAAAGAGCGGGCCGAATGGGTGAAAGGGGAGTGGTTGCTTATAAAAATCAGCGCGGGGCCTGGGCACCGGCCGTTTGAATGCCGATACCTGGGTACCTTCACACACTGATTTGCATATGGAATAAAAGTGTTTTTTAGACGACCTGTGGAACGGACAACAATATGGTAAGATGCATTTTAATGCGGGGGCTGTATTGGACACAATGGTGTAAGTGTTAGATATTGCAATTTTGGGGTGAAGACTCCCTTTAAAAAATGGCAAACCTCTCCCATAAGAACTTACCACCTATACACAGGTTAGTCAACAAGTATCTGGTTGGTGGAGGGCAGATGGCTTAGACCCCAATAATGGAAAGAGAACGGGGTCCCTGAGCACACAGAGCACATAGATTGAGGGTCACGTATGTGCACTATTGCTCCATTCATGTCTATGAGATATACAATAGCTGAGTGCTACACTTAGCTTCCCTTCAGCAATTCTACAGAGTTAAAGAAGAGCCGTCACCTCTCCTGACATATCTGTTTTGGTGGCTACTTGCATTCCCCATGTAATAATGATTCTGGAGCATCTATTCTTATGACTCTATGGTGTGCCATTCCTTTATTATTCCTGCTAGAAGTTATGAATTATCACTAGTGATGAGTGGCAGGGGCAATATTCGAATTCGCGATATTTCGCGAATATTTGGGCGAATATTCGCCATATATTCGAAAATTTGCGAATTTATAAGCTCTAGTCATTATTTTCTTGATTGCGAAAATGTTTATGCTATTTGTATGCGAATTTTTATATGCGAATTTTCGCAATCAAGAAAATGATGACATTACTTTCTTGATTGCAACAATTTACATATAAAAAATTCGCATAAAAATTCACATAAACTGCTATTTAAAAAAAAACCGAATATTCACAATTGTGAATATATTTTGTGATATTCTAAATATTCGCGAATTCTCGAAGTGCTGATATTCGCGATTAAAATTCGCAATTCGAAAATTCGTGATCAACACTAATTATCACCAGTCTGCAATAAAGGTCCAGATGGTTCCAGTTGAAGGTATGTCCCTGACACTGGCAGCATTGATTGAATAACGTCAGTCTGTGCAGGGACACCTCCCAGCTGGTAACACCCATCTAGACCTATTTTGCAAACTGATAGTAATTCATTCATAACGTCTAACAGAAATAATGAAGGAACGGAACAACATAGAGCCATAAGAATAGATGCTCCAGAATTGTTATTATTTAGGAAGTATAAGTAGTGGCTAAAACAGATATGTCCGGAGAGGTTAGAGGTCCTCTTTAAATGAAAAATTTATGGATTCAATACCGGTGTGATTGTACTTCAGAGAGTAGCTTTATAAAATGAATCAGCACAGAATTGTTGAACCATTAATCTGCCCAGTCCACAAATTTGCCAGCTCATTTAATATAGAGGGTGAATTGATTTGCCACTGATGCACATTTATTTGCCAATAATCAAATTTTAAACACGTCAAATGTATTCACCCTTTGCAGATAGATCACAAAATCAAGTGGTCAATTATGAAAACTGGAATGGGTTGAATAAATTTACTCATCTGTATTTTCATGGCCTGTGTGTGCCACGCCAGCAATGCTCCATAGATTTGATGTATGGACAACAAGCAGTTTTATATGATTGGTCTTTACTGATGCAGAAATCACATAGAGAGGCAGAGAAATAGATGGAACGCATTAAAGTCTAATCATTACTCCTAATATTCAGTCTGCCAGTTATCCCCTATATCAATCATTAGGACATGGAGGGTTACTCTGGACATATCTATGAGAGATGCTTGTTCCTTGCCCTTCTCTCCGCATCTCATAGCGGATTTGTCTAGGACGTGATATATGAACTTGTCTCTTCATTTCTGAAAACATTTCCACTTGGAAAAATGAAAAACAACTCCAGTTATTTTCTTGATTGCAATTTTTAATTTTTTTTTAACCCATTCGGCTTTGCTGGGACATTGGGATTTGCTTGAATACAGTAAATGCAGCTTTAACAAAATGTACATAGTCTATGCCATGGTAAATAAAGTGGGTCTTATTGTAAAATGTTCCTCTGATGTGCTATTCGGGTGGCCTCCCAGTTCGTGCACACCTTAAAGAGATTCTGTCTCCACCTATAACCCCTCTGACCTAAACATATGCTCATGTCCAGGGTAATATCAGGATTCCCAAGCTGGCCCTATTAAATTGATCTGTGGCTTTATTTTCCTAAAAAACAGGTTTTACTAACCTGTCAATCACTAATTTAAGGTGCCCAAGGGGAGGTCCATTGATCCATGGTGCCCGGCCGCATGCTTTGCCGTTCGGTGCCCAGCGCCGCCTTCCCTCTCTTCAGTGCCGTCTTCCACAGCTCAGCGCCACCTCCTCAATATGTTAATGCCTTCCCGTTCCTCTGCCAGATCCCGCGCCTGCGCACTAGGTTGGCGCGAGTCTGCAGGGCCTATCCAGGTTAAGCAAAGTGTGCATCAGGCCGGCGCATGCGCACTTCGCACAAGGAAGCCGATGCCAGCAGTCCGCACGGGCGCATCAGGCTGAGCCTGTGTGCACGCGAGGGATCTGGCAGCGAGAGGAGGGGGAGGGCGAGGCGGCGCTGAGGAGTAGTAGGCGGCGCTGAACACAGGGAATGCGGCATTGGGCATCGAACGGTGAGGCGTTCGGCCGGGCACCATGGATCAACGGACCTCCCCTTGGGCACCTTAAATAAGTGATTTACTAACCTGTCAATGTAAAACCTGTTTTTTAGAAAAATAAAGCCACAGATCAATTTAATAAGGCCAGATTGGGAATCCTGATATTACCCTGGACATGAGCATATGTTTAGGTCAGAGGGGTTATAGGTGGTGACAGAATCCCTTTAAGGCGCTCATAGATATTACCCTGGGTTCAGACCTGAGCGTTCTAAAAACGCGCGTTTTACGCGCGTTTTTGTCGCGCGTATTTCAGCGCGTTTTTGCAAATAGGAAACGCGCGTAAAGCGTTCTTGTGATTGACTACTGTGGTGTCAATCACAAAACGCGCGTCAAACGCCCCAAAAGAAGCTCAAGTACTTGTTTATGCGTTGGGCGTTTTACAGCGCGTTCAAACGCACTGTAAAACGCTCAAGTGTGAACCACTCCCATAGGGATGCATTGGTTTTAATCTGTTGAGCGTTTTACAGTGCGTTTGAACGCGCTGTAAAACGCTCAGGTGTGAACCCAGGGTTAGATGAAAGTTGCTAGAAGCCACCAATTTCAGCAGGAAATAGCTCAACTTTTATAACTTTTATTAAACGATTAAAAGAAATGTTCTAAATTTTCTTACTTTATTAATTGATTTTGCTGTCTTACTAAATAAACACCCAATAGTCCTGGGTGCCTTTGTGCTTTATATTTAGTATTCGGTCATAACTGACTTGTTGGCGGTGTGCAGATTCTACTGAACTGCAGCAAAGGGGGGCATAGCAGACAATGTACAGGCAGGAGCACACATCGCTGCTCCTGCCTGTGCCCCCTCAGCTTGACTAAATGCCGGCATAGCACATCGGTACCCTATGCTAGGATTAGCTGAGCAGAGCAGACTTCTGCCTGTGCCCTCTCCACTCAGCTAAAATCCTACTCTGACAAATGTTAAGGAAACGAAGGATTGGGCATGTTGGACTTTATCTTTTTGCAAGAGATAAAGGGATCTGGTTGTAGTTCATTCTCTTTCCCTATTGAAATAAAATGTCACACTTGGCCAGGCAGAGCAATTGCAATGCAGTTAAGAGGAATGGCTTTTTGTCAAATATGTATGATCACCAAACATACCCCACATGCCTTTCAACACCTGAGATCCTGGAATCAGTAGCACCACTAAGATGTGTAATGATACTCTACAGCTCTGGCCAGGAGTGTAGAGACTGGTGCTGCAGAGGTAGCAATCATATCCCAAAAGCCCCTCCACCACTTAAGAAGTTATAAAATAAACCAAATTGACAAATGTTTTATTCTTACCATGAGCGCATTATAATTTCGGGAGCAGACAGCCTTGTGGAGAGCTGTGGTGCCATCGCGGGCACGAAAATCAATGTGGGCCCCTCCAAGGCAAAGCATCCTAATGACATCCACAGTTCCTTCCATTTGTGCAGCCATGGTCAATGGCGTCTCTATAGAAAAACAAATGGCATCAATCTGTCAATGTAAATGTACATCCTGTATGCCCAATGCAATATATAGTATCAAAAACGTATTTCATACTGTTCATTTCCAAAATATAGATATATTCCTGTATACAGTGACAAATAAAACATATATACATGGATTATTTATAGTTGGATGCTCTTATGTCACCTTAAACAGACATTTTGAACACTTCGGAGAGCTGTGATTGGTCACCTACTAGCACAGAAGTATGTACTGTGTCTTCAATAACCTATTCAGCCCTATTCATCATGCCTTTCATTACTGTGTCTGGTTCCCCCATTTTCACGACTCTGTACCTTTATTACCTATTTGATTTATTACATAAGAAGAAGACATGTTTACACTGAGATATGAGAGCATATGTTCAGTTCTACCAAAACTCTTTGTATTTGTTAGGGAATCCATTTCAACTGGATTCTTATAGATTCTGGCAGATTCCACTTTCAGTATAAGGCCTCATGCACACGACCGTTGTTTGTTTCCGTGTCCGTTCCGTTTTTTTTCACGGATAGGATGCTTCCCCATTCATTTCAATGGGTCCGTCAAAAAATGCGGATGGTCAACCGTTTTTGTTCCGCATCCGTGATCCGTGTTTTCATTCCGTCCAAAAAATAGTGCATGCCCTATTTTTTTCACATTTGCGGACAAGGATAGGCATTTTTACAATGGATCTGCCATAAAAATCGGATCCGTCAAAAAAAACGGTCCGTCATCCGTTTTTTTTGACGGATGCAAAATTTGCAGGAGGAGCGGACGCGGAGGCAGGCGACGGTCGTGTGCATGTAGCCTAAGTCAGAGGCAAGAATATTTTTTATTTATCATTTTCCATTGGAATGGGTTGTATTTATTAATGGCACACTCATACCCTTTTTTTAATTATGCCAAATGATACATTTATTCTCTGGGTCAAAACGACTACAGTAATACCCAATTTATATTGTTGTTTTGAGTAGCTTTACACAATAAAATCACTTAAAAATATATAGTTTTTTTTGTTCCTGCATTCCAAGACTCAAAACATATTTATTGTGGGACAAAGTGCAGTTTTATTTGTACCATTTGGTGTACGTACCAGTTTTTCATCGTTTCCCTTTTTGTGAGGTTAGGAGGAGTATGAACAAAGAACAACAATTCTGCCATAGTTTTTTCTTTCTGTGTTTCCAGAGCAGGCTAAATACAGTGATCTATATCATTACCAATTATATGTGGTGTAGCCCTTTGTAATTCAGAACATTTTGTTTACAGTGTGTCAATATCCTGGTCAGTATGCATTTCGTAATTCATTTTTTAGCCACAAATTTTTGAGTGGCATCAAAATAGGGAATGTCCAGATTTTCCCTATTTGACTCCAGGACGTTTGATGCTGTGGTTAAAAAATGAATTATAAAATGTATACTCATTTGAATACTTGCACACTGTAAATAAAATGTTCTGAATTACAACGGACTAGTTGTCTTGAGTGCCATAGAATTTCCTTATCACTAATGGACAGGGACTGCTTTCAACCACTTTAAGGCTGGGACTATACTGTAATCATGGCAGCAACATCTGTTACATGATCAAAGATCCGTGTCTAGCCATTAAACTGAGGAGGCTGGGTATTCCCGGCGATACGTGTGGGGCGGTTTCTTTGGCAATGCTCACTTTCTAGTTCAGGGCTTACTTTATTTGCAGGTATTGTTCTATACTTATTGATGTTGCATTGCCATTATAACTTTACTATTTGATTTGATTCTACATTGTCCCTGACTTTATATGCTTGGTCCTTATCTGTGGACTATGGTGAGCTTTGTATGTGCCTGGTTTCACTTATACCGACACACTTTCTATTGTCTACAAGTTTAAAAGTGTTTGTGTGTTTTTCCTGAACAATAAAATTGCATATTGCATTTTATATCATTGGAGGTGCAGTCTTATTGTGGTTTTCATGTCTATTAAACTGAATGGGGTCACAGTACAACTCTAAAATTGCCACAACCACAGAATTAATAAAAAAAAATCCTGGAGGTTGATGGATTATTTGCGATTCTGGGTTTGCAGTAACTTGTTAGTAACACTGTGACCCCATTCAGTTGAATTGCTGCACTGCTGCACAATGATCTGTAGTCACACAATGGTTATTGCAGCCAAGATCGCCTTCTAGCCCTACCCTAACTCCCCCGGCCTAACATCCAGGACAACTGTACTATGATGTATAAGCAACCATTCCCTGGTTACCAGTGTAGTAGTTTTCATTCCTCAAACCATACTGTGTATAGCATCTACTCCCTGGTGGACTAGTGTCAGAGGCGAACTATCGCTTCCACATAGTTATATATTTTACCTCCACCTTCAGAATCATGATAGTTGGGATCCAAGCCTTTGTCCAGCAACCTGGCCACTTTCTCCGCTGAGCCATGTTGTACATACTCCACAAACTTTTTCAGACCAGCCTGCAGAAACAAAAGTAATAAGCAATATGAGACAATTTGGTAGAATGACAGCTTGGATATGCAGTCCATTTAAAACTTACAGTCAAAAGAAAAAGGAAGAAAAAATCTGCCAATAGAAAACTAGTTTAGTGCTCTCATTAAGAGAAACAAAATAAGAGTATTCCAGGTTTGATACCTTTTAATGGCTAACAAAAATAGAAGTAATGAAGTTACATAGCGAGCTTTCGAGACATCACCAGTCCCTTCATCAGGCATACTACAAGAATATATGAAGAAACAGCAATATATATGCAATAAGAACAGTGACATGGAGGAATGAATGGACATTTGAAAGATAACAGAACAACATATCAAAGATCTTAAAGAATGAGTCCTTAATTGTCTTACAGATAGGGGGTGTGAAAGTTTTATGGTCTCTAAATTGACGTTATCTCAGAGACCTGGTGCCCCAACTATGTCTATAGAAGACTCTTTAGATCTTGTAGTGTGTCATAAATCCGGGGGACAAATTCAGCCTATAGAAAACTAGTTTAGTGCTCTCATTAGGAGAAACAAAATAAGAGAAAAATAATATAACTTACAGTCTCCTGATGTGCAGGATAGTATATTATGATCATGGTATTTATTATGTTCCCTAATTTATTCTAAAATTTGGGTTCTATGGGCAGAGGTGTAGCTGTAGGAGGTGCAAAAATAATAGTTGTACATGGGCCCCAGTGCTTGAGGGGCCCAGTGCTCCTCTTCTGCTTAAAAAGATACAAGTATTATAATTAGCACATGGTGGATAGGAAGGAGGATGCAGTCAGTATGATATTGGTTACATTATCATGTCAAATGTAAGAGCTCTCATGTTATCCTCTTGGTCCTATGAAAGGAAGACACAGCATACATAATACAGATTAATACTTGAATTAAATTGCACTTGAGAGAAAATTAAAAAAAAAGTACCAGGAACCTTAGAAGTGACCTGCAATTATGAAGGATGGTCAGTGAATTAGCACTAAACATTGCAGGCTAAACTCACTGAGCCAATACTGCCATATAACCTGTAGCTGAATGTACTGTGCCTGCTTAATGACATCATAATGGAGTCAAAGTATGCGAATTCACGATGTCTGGTGATATACAGTGGAGGAAATAATTATTTGACCCCTCACTGACCCCTCCTGAGCAGGGGGACCTTGCGAGCCCTGCAGGATTTTAATCCATTGCGGTGTAATGTGTTTCCAATGGTTTTCTTGGTGACTGTGGTCCGTGCTAATTTGAGGTCATTAACTAACTCCTCCCGTGTAGTTCTAGGATGCTTTTTCACCTTTCTCAGAACCATTGACACCCCACGAGGTGAGATCTTGCGTGGAGCCCCAGAGCGAGGTCGATTGATGGTCATTTTGTGCTCCTTCCATTTTCGAACAATCGCACCAACAGTTGTCACCTTCTCTCCCAGCTTCTTGCTAATGGTTTTGTAGCCCATTCCAGCCTTGTGCAGGTCTACAATTTTGTCTCTGACATCCTTGGACAGCTCTTTGGTCTTTCCCATGTTGGAGAGTTTGGAGTCTGCTTGATTGATTGATTCTGTGGACAGGTGTCTTTTATACAGGTGACTAGTTAAGACAGGTGTCCTTAATGAGGGTGACTAATTGAGTAGAAGTGTCTAACCACTCTGTGGGAGCCAGAACTCTTAATGGTTGGTAGGGGTTCAAATACTTATTTCACTCAATGAAATGCAAATCAGTTGCTATCTTTTATTTAAAGTTATTTTTTCGGTTTTCCTTTTGATGTGCTATCTGCCACTGTTACAATAAACCTACCATTAAAATGATACTGTTCTGAGACTTTTCATTTCTTTGTCATTGGACAAACTTACAAAATCAGTGAGGGGTCAAATAATTATTTCCTCCACTGTACATAGTGAGTGCACAGTGCTTGCAGTATGACACCACAATCAAGTCACAAGCTAACCTGATAGATTGACTAAATGCTTGAATTATGATATCACAGTCTTTTCATAGTATAACATACTATGTTCACTGTGTGAATGCACAAAGGCACCACAATGTACCCACACATAATGATCTGTGCCTGCTCTATGACATTGTAAGTCTGTTGTAGAACAAGCCACTATATTGACCATGTGGTTGTCGTGCTCCTGAATTATGACATAGAAACACTGAAGAGTGACGGAAGAAAAAGACTACATGGTGCATTCAGTCTGACATTATGTGATGTCCCCTACTTTTCTCTTAGGATAGATATATATGTATCTCAGAGAGGTTTAAATTCATTTACTGAAGATTTTCCAACCTCATTTGCTGTCAGCGTGTTTCAAGAATATACTACTCCTTCAGTACAATCATATTTTCTGACATTGCTTGTTCTTCCCCTAGTCCTCGTGTTCAGTATCTTATTAAACAACACTTCCCTCCTTAACACTATTTAAACCTTCAACATATTTACAGGTTTTGATCATGTCCCTTCTTTCCCTACTTACCCAAAGGCTACACAAATTAGAGTGGGTTCACATCAGCGTTATGGATTCTGTTTTTGTTTATGTTATAACGGATAATAACAGAATCCATAAGACGGAAGTTGTAACGGAAGCCTTTAAGAGGCATTCCGTTTTGATCCTTCATAATACAAGTCTATGGGCAGCATAACGGATCTGTCCTGGTTTCCATTATGCAGGAGTCCAGTCCTGCATAACGGAATTCAGGACAAATGCGTTATACTGCCCAAAGACTTGTATTATGACGGAATGCAAAACGGAAGCCTTTAAGAGGCATTCCTCTTTGCATTTCTGTCATAATAGAAGTCTATGGGAATCATAACGGATCCATCTGGTTCCCGTTATGCAGAAGAGAAAAAAAAGTCCCATCGACATAGGCTTCTATTATGATGGATCAAAACGGAATGCCTCTTAAAGGCTTCCGTTTCGACTTCCGTCTTATGGATTCCGTTATTTTCTGTTATAACCATGTTATAATGGAAAACAAAACGGAATCCATAATGCTGATGTGAACCCACCCTTGAAGGGATTGGACCATCTGTGTCATTGATGGCATATTGCAAGGATATGAAATCAGTGTCAAATAAGTGCGGGTCCCACCACTCCTATGTCCAGAACAGGGCCCCTGAAGTGAAGGAGTGTTCACCACGCATGTGTGGCTTGATCTCTTTTAGCAATCACACCTGTGCCTTAATACCTTAGAGGACCCAAATGCCCCTCTGCCACATATATATATTTCTGCATAAATATGACTAGAGATGAGTGAATTTTTATAAAAAATTCAATTAGCCAGTTTGCCAAATTTTTTCAGAAAAATTCGGTTCGATCAGAATAAATTTGCGGCAAATTACTTTAAAAAAACTACTATTTCCTGGCTGCAGAGAGCCGTTATAGTGATGTAGAACACTGTACCTTGCAGTAACCCGCATGGAGTCTGCTTTGGTATTGAAATAATACTGTGAGTCCGTATGACATGCACATGACAGGGGTCGCTCTTAGAATTACTGCACACTTCCCTGATTTGGGCAGTCAGGGGCCAAAACAGACCAAATAAGTCACGTATGAACTCAGCTGATTCCACATAGATGTCTACAAAACCTGTTCTATTAAACGCTTATACAAGTAGAGCCCCCAACAGAGTGGAGAGGGTGTCAAAAGTAAGTTTCTGTTGACGTCACTGATTATTTTGCCCTTCCTCTGATCCGTCAGAACTATAACCCCAAAAAAACTGATCCTGTCTGTGGAGCATCCACATTTACTCGGTCAGCATTTGGTCAGCAATCCATCAGTATTGCTAATGCCAAATAAAACAGGAGTGGATCCAAAACAGAGATGACACGTGAATGGAATATTTGCATGTCTTCTGTGTTTTGTACTCACTCCTGCTTTTGGCTACCAAATCATAAGCCAATTCTGATGGGACCATACAGGCCTCATAGCTGCTACACAGACAGGATCCGTTGTGCGTCTCATTCTTCCTTTCTTCTGACAGATCAGAAGAAGGGTCAAATAAATGATGATGTCTGCCCGGCCGAAAGGCAATATAGTGGCCCAGTCATAAAGTGGGGAGGGTGGGAACAGCAGGAGAAGTCCACAGAGTGGCCCAATGACATAGTGTTGAGGTGGAACCAGCATGAGGAGGCCACAGAGTGGCACAATGACAGTGTGGAGGTGGCAGCAGCAGCATCAGGAGGAGGCCCACAGATTGGCACAATGACAGTGTGGAGGTGGAGGCAACATCAGGAGGCCACAGAGTGGCAAGGTGACATAGTTTGGAGGTGGCAGCAGCATGAGAATACCACAGAGTGGCCCAATGACAGAGTCTGGAGGTGACGGCAGCATCAGGAGGCCGCAGTGGCACAATGATAGAGTGTGTTGGTGCCAGCAGCATGAGGAGACCACAGAGTAGTAGAATAACAGAGTCTGGAGGTGGCGGCAGCATTAGGAGGCCACAGAGTGGTAAAATAAGAGAGTGTGGAAGTGGCAGCAGCATGACGAGACCACAGAGTGGCACAATGGCAGAGTCTGGAGGTGGCGGCAGAATCAGAAGGCCACAGAGTGGCAAGGTGACATACTGTGGAGGTGGGTGGCAATATCATTACCCGCTTAAGATGGTTGAAAGAAGGAGCACTTGGCATCAGATGTGTGGCATCAGGCGGGTGACAGCATCAGAATAGTATGAAAATGTATGGGTGAATGTATAGTATACTATACAGTATTCGCCTTTCATGGTTGCACTTATCTGTTGAAAAGATTTTTGTGTAAAAATAGAAAAAGATTTGGGCCTCATTGCCGTTCAGCAGTGCAGGGAGATAATTTACAGCCCAGTTTGCCGTGTATTACTGGTGAAGTACAAATATATTTGCCTTTCATCGTTGCACTTATCTGTTGAAAAGGTTTTTGTGTAAAAATTAAAAAAATTAGGTCCTAATTGCCGTTCAGCAGTGCAGTGTGATATTTTGCAGCCCAGTTTGCCGTGTATTACTGGCGAAATATAAATATATTCACCTTTTATCGTTGCACTTATCTGTTGAAAAGCCTTTTGTGTAAAAATAGAAACAAATTTGGGCCTAATTGCCGTTCAGCAGTGCAGTGAGATATTTTACAGCCCAGTTTGCCGTGTATTTCTAGCGAAGTACAAATATATTTGCCTTTCATCGTTGCACTTATCTGTTGAAAAGCCTTTTGTGTAAAAATATAAAAAAAATTGGGCCTAATTGCTGTTCAGCTGTGCAGTTATATGTGGTGAAGCACTTTTCGTGGGATGGACAGAATTACGTAGTGGTGAATTTTTTTTATGTGAAACAGGCTTTTTTGGGGAAAATTGATGGGTAATAGTAGACTATCTTCTGTATGAACCAAATTACATTATCCTTTCATTGGTAAATATTTTTATTTCAACCATGTTTTCTTCGGGAAAATTGATGGGTAATTGTACACCTCCTTTTGCGGTATGAACCGAAGTACTTAGTGGTGAAATTCTTTATGTGACACTAGCTTTTTTTTGGAAAATGTATGGGTGAATGTACACCTCCTTTTGCGGTATGGACTGAAGTACTTAGTGGTGAAATTCTTTGTGACACTGGCTTCTTTTTCGGAAAATGTATGGGTGAATGTACACCTCCTTTTGCGGTATGGACTGAAATACTTAGTGGTGAAATTCTTTATGTGACACTGGCTTTTTTTTGGAAAATGTATGGGTGACTATACACCTGCTTTTGCGGTATGGACTGAAGTACTTAGTGGTGAAATTCTTTATGTGACACTGGCTTTTTTTCGGAAAATGTATGGGTGACTATACACCTGCTTTGGCAGTATGGACTGAAGTACTTAGTGGTGAAATTCTTTATGTGACACTGGCTTTTTTCGGAAAATGTATGGGTGAATATACACCTCCTTTTGCGTTATGGACTGAATTACTTAGTGGTGAAATTCTTTATGTGACACTGGCTTTTTTTGGAAAACGTATGGGTGAATGTACACCTCCTTTTGCAGTATGGACTGAAGTACTTAGTGGTGGAATTCTTTATGTGATGCTGGCTTTTTTTGGAAAATGTATGGGTGAATGTACACCTCCTCAGTATGGACTGAAGTACTTAGTGGTGGAATTCTTTATGTGATGCTGGCTTTTTTTCTGAAAATGTATGGGTGAATGTAGACTTTCTTCTGTATGAACCGAATTCCATAACCCTTAATTGGTGAAATTTTTTATTTCAACCATGTTTTCTTTGATTTGTGTTTGTAGACCTTCTTTTGCAGTATGGACCGAATTACGTCGTCGTGGGTCCAGCAGTAAACATAATGAAGACACTGATGACAATACACCAGCAGACTTTGCCATTACCATCTATGCACAATTAAATCAAGCAGCTTCAGTAAGCAGAAAACATTCATGTGTTTTTATCTGCTCCATCTGCATTCGATCTCCTCAGCACACAAGACATGACAGGAGAGCCTCTGCTTTGGAATCCAAGTTCAGTTTCTTAAGATCAGGAGTTTCATCAGAATTGTGTGTAACATTCTTGCTCCCTGTGCAAAGCCATAACAAAAGGACTCCATAGGCATACACATCAGAGAAAGCTGAAGCCACACGTTGCTTACAGTGGTACATGTTTCTCGCTCTGAAGGAAGCTGGGAAGGTTCAGCCCGAACTTCCGGCTAGGAGACAGGGCCATAGCAAAGACCTTCTGGGGTCTCACTTGGCCACAAACAGGGAGATCGGTGGTCTGGTGTTCCTCCCATCTCTCAGGTGGAGTAGGCACCCCTGGGATGAGTGGCTCCGGCTCTGGCTGAGGTCATTCTCAGAAGCAGAGCACACTGTCTGCTGACTCTTGCAGACAGCGCACTTTTCTTATTGCAACTGGGTCATCTGGCCACACCTCCAGTGCTGAGAACGGGACCAGAGGTTTCTTGAGGCAGATTAACACTACAGCAAATGGACCCTGAGGGGACTCCATAGGGGTGTATTCTATGGTGCCCCCTTATATAGGCTGTGGCGGGCCTGAGGAAGGTAATGGCGCTTCACAGAGCGCCTGTTAACATACAGCTACTGCCCGGTCTTGTCATCTTGGATGAAGCCAGACCCCCTCTCAACCAAGAACCACTCCATGCGACTGGTCTTCCTCTCAAAAAGTGGGTCCCTGGGCTGGGGTCGATCCTATAGCCTGACTGCCCAGTCCTCAATAGCTTTCCAATATTGCCACATATTTCCCCCATGGGCCGTAATCTCTCTGTGGACCATGGGATTTAGTCCTTCAAAAGAGCCATGCTTCCTCGGCGGCGGAGTGGTGACTCCGGCTGCCTCCATCGCGTCAGCCGGCATGGGAAATGCCACCTCTTTACCTTTCAGGGGCCGCTACACTTGAGAAACGCGTATCTCTTCGGGTGCTGCCTGCATCTCGGGCACTTCATTACTCCAACACATGCCGCCCCAGTTTGGCTGACGAGTACACGCCATATTTTTTTTCTCTCTGGCTAGCAGACACTGGTGATGAAGGAGGGGCTTCAAGGGAGGAGCTTCCACTTCCTCTCCTTGCACCGTAATATCGCTCCCTTATATATGGCAATTGTAACTTGAGAAGTTTTCCTTCTTTCTATATCTTTCTAGCCTTTGTCCACGCTCTAGCACTCAGGTACTGGATATAATAAATTCTTACTTGTAATTAGAAATCCACAGGGCGGTCTCCCTTACGGCCGGCAAAATACTCTGCTCCATTATTTCTGTAAAATATCTCCTTGCACTACTGAACGGCAATCAGGCCCACATTTTTTTCTATTTTTACACAAAACGCTTTTCAACAGATAAGTGCAACGATGAAAGGCGAACATATTTGTACTTCACCAGTAATAAACTGCAAACTGGGCTGTAAAATATCTCACTGCACCGCTGAACGGCAATTAGGCCCTATTTTTTTTCTATTTGTACACAAAAGGCTTTTCAACAGATAAGTGCAATGATGAAATGCCAACATATTTGTATTTCGCAAGTAATACACGCAAAAAAGGGCTTTAAAACAGATAACTGCCTCTTCTCTGGGATCTATATATGTGTGGAGGATTGTCCGTCCTCCTGAGGATTTTGCACCCGCCAAGCCCTTTGGATGTGCTGCTGCCTATCTCCGGATTTTTATTTATTATATATATATATATATATATATATATATATATTTATTTATTTTTGAGTGGCTATGCAGCTATTATAGCTGAGTAGTTAAGCGCCTTGCCTCTAATGCAGAAGGTCATAAGTTTGAATCCCAGCAGAAAATTTTCTAAAATACAGGCTAAATTAGATTTAAATACACTGGGTGTTCCCAAGCACTGACTGCATATATGGACATAGCTATATATGGAGTCAGAGCAGGGACTCCTAAGCTGCGAACTCACACTGAGGGATTTTTTCACTGTACAGCGAACTTTTGCATAGAAATAGAGGCTAAATTAGATTTAAATACACTGACTCGAGCACACACGGTGTTCGGCCGAGCATAGCGACGCTTGAGGCAAAATGGTATTTGGCTGAGCATGCTCGCTCGACACTAGATCCTACCCTTTCCCTTCACTGTTCCTGATAATAACCTTGATTGATTTTTCGGGGGAGAGGTTGGTTGGGGAGAACTACACCTATTATACAGTGGCCCTCCTCTTCACAGTTGTAAGCCATGTACCTGGGTGGGCTCCCCAGGATACAGCGAAGTCACGAATGAGGAAAGCAACTCTGACACCAGCTTTTGCCAAAACAGAATTTTAATAACACGTGGTAATAAAGACAACCACAAATGCTGAGAACATAAAATAAATTTACATACACCCAGCCCGAAGGCTGAGACCCCTGTGCTGCACAGCAGGGCGCCCTCTGATGGATGCCGGAGGAAATGTTGTGGTAATTTACCTACTGGCAGGCACAACTAAAACTGCCTTGCTATAGCTATTATTACCCTGAAGCAAACACGAACAATTATTTGGGTGCTTAGTACGGGCTAGCCTGTGGTGCATCACAACAGTTTACAATCTTACCGTGCTCTATATTATTCCCCCTCCCATAACTAGTCCGGTAGAACTTGCCTGAGTATTACTCCGGAGCAAAACGCTGAGCTGGATTGAGTTTGTGGGGGTGTTTATCAGCTCTCAAATGTGCAATGTTCCTTTAAGTAATCGAGTCCTTGTAGTAACAGTAGCAACACTTTAGGCCTGACACAAAGCAGAGACCCTAACTAGCTAACTACAGGCCTGGTCTCAGTCTCTAGGAGCCAACACTGCAATGAGGTGCGTGCACAATCTTACTGACCCGGGTCTGCTTTTCATCCACTGATGACTCTGATCCAAACAACCAGTCTCTCCTGCAAACATGAGGTCCCGCAGGGTATGTAGCTTTGTTAGCTCTTATCAGCCCTCCTGGAAACAATCCTCCTTTCCCTGGACAGGATCTGGATCTTGAACAACGATCAGCTTCACTCAGCTGCAATTGTGGTCACTGAGGGGTCCTTTCACTTCTTGATCCAACAGATTCTCTGCTCATACGCAGCTCCTCAGTCTCAGCTAGCTTCTAAGATGGCTTTTCTGGCATATTCTCAATCCCCACCTCCTTTGAATATTCAAATATCTGCAGCCTGTTAGCTGTGTTTAAGAAACAGCAGCATCTTGTGGCCAAACAGCAGAATGTCAGTCCAGAACATTTAATTTAATCCACAGAAACAGTGTTGAAACAATGAGAGCTCTTTCCCATCTCACACTGTAACCACCCAAACGAGAGTGACACAGGGATATCAGAAGCTACTACTACTCTCCTCACCACGGCCAAGCCCATCCTCCTCCCTCTTACACTCTCCTCCAGGCATATTGAAATATGTTCTGAAGAAACTATGACCAATATCCTAACAAGTACATTATATATACCCCATGAAAGCTGAATATTGACCCTAACCTATCAAACCCCAGGTTGCATTTTGGAGCACAACTGTCATATCCATAGAGAACAGTGAGGCCTAGTTCACATTTTACTGATTTGGTCAGTGATTTCTATAAGAGATTGTGACCCAAAACCAGATGTGAGTCAAAAACACAACAGGAGCATTATACTTGATCTCTGTGCAGGCTTCACTCCTAGTTTTGGCTCACAATCACTGATGAAAGTCACGACTAAAACACTGAAGTGTGAACTAGGCCTGAGGGAGGTTTTTAAAACTGTCTAAAAGAAAAACTGAGTTGCCCACAGTAGCCAATCACAGTGCAGCTTTCATTACTAATAGTGCTCATAAAAAATGAAAGCTGAGCTGTAATTAGTTGCTATGGGCAACAATGGCAGCCTGTCTTAGGCTACTTTAACACTAGCGTTTTGGCTTTCTGTTTGTGAGATCCGTTCAGGGCTCTCACAAGCAGTCTAAAACGGATCAGTTTTGCCCTAATGCATTCTGAATGGAAAAGGATCTGCTCAGAATGCATTAGTTTGCCTCCGTTCAGTCACCATTCTGCTCTGGAGGCGGACACCAAAACCCTGTCTGACACAATCTGGCACAATTGAAAACTGATCCGTCTCCCATTGACTTTCAATGGTGTTCAAGACGTCATGGCTATAGAAGACATAATACAACCGGATCCGTTCATGACGGATGCATGCGGTTGTATTATTGCAACGGAAGCGTTTTTGCAGATCCATGACGGATCCGCAAAACACACTAGTGTGAAAGTAGCCTTAGACTGTTTCACGCCAACCCTTTTGCATATTAGTTTATATCTATATATTAGAATGAGATTAATACACAGTCGCGTGGCTATGAGAGAGACCTGTAGATCATTAAAAGACCTGTGCACCTGCCAAAATGCTGGCACAAAGCATTTCTCTGCTGTGACAATCTGCATCCCATTTATTGTTGCACTGTTAAGAAGAAATACATCTGCGTAGTAATAAAGAAGTCCCAAACTGTTCCGTCACATAAATCATTGATATTTTATTATCTCTGCAGCCGCTGACACCTTGATAAACGATACTCACTATTTTCCACTAAACAACTTGGTCTGGTGATTCATCTGTATTTTGCACTATACAAGCTGGGAATAGATGGCAGGGAAAATTTCAAGGTGCCATCTTCAATTCAAAGCAGGCAAAATAATTCCAGTAATTGGAGTAGCTGAAGTGACCACAATGTGTGTTCAGCCTATGTAGTGGTAAATGTCCGCATACAGATTTGCATGTCTTAGACCTGTTTCACATCTGCGTAAGGCCTCATGCACACGATCATTGCCTGACTGTGCCAATATTACAGCCCACAAACCATGGGTCCACAATATGCGGGCACCGGCCATGTGCTCACCACATCACGGATGCGGACACATTCACTTGAATGTTCTATTTTTTTGCAGTGCGGACGAATCACAGACCCCTTCAAGTTGAAAGGGTCTGGATCCATCTGCGGCAGCCGCATGGATGTTGCCCGTACATTGGGGACCGCACATTGCCGTGTGCATGAGGCCTTATGCAGATCCAGCAGGCTGTGCAGGTAGGATGGCCAGACATCCGGTTTTAAGTGCAGTGCCTTGACGCTTATGGTCAGAGGGCAGCGTTGCGCTGTCTGAGCGTGAGCTGCAGCAACTGACTGGGGCTTCTCTCACCCCCAGTCAGTCACTAGAGCCGCAGACATGACTCCCTGTGGCTGACTGAGGGGGGAGAGAAGCGCATCGGGCTGCCCCAGCTCACCTTCTGGGGTAAAAAATCTTCAGTCTCCTCCCCTGTGGTTTTTTGGTCTGTGGTGGGGGTGGAGTTTAACTGAGCTGGGGGCGTGGCTTCACAGGGTTTGCCGCACGGTGAGGTGCAGCTTTCTAGGGTGAAGCCAGTGGCCACCCTATGTGCCGGGCACTGCTGGAATTCTGTCTGTCCCCATTTACTCTAATGGGGACCACTGGAGATCCGTTCACAACCGGCAAATATGCAGTAAATAGGCCGGACAAAAACCACTGAGCATAGTGGTTTTCATTCTTGACACGGATCGATGCTGGTCCCCCTTATAGCGAATGGAGTCACTGTCAGCTAGCATCCGGATCGAGACATCCTGGCAGGCTGCTTCCTGCTGGAACACTCTGCCAGAGAGGCCTAACACAAGTGTGAAATTAGCCTTAGGCCGCTGCACTTAGCATATTAACTGCAGATTTATCACACTGATTTACCGACAGAAAATCTGCAGCTTGGATCTCTCTGGTGGCCGGACCATGGGAGTGCGCATAGGCCGGTGCATTTCCTTATAGTGTGCAAGGATAGCCATCGCTGCCAGATTTTAGGATGGTCGTAACCATGGAAATGAGAAGTGTATAATGTGATGGAAAAATGAATCCAGCCAGCAAAGGAGGCAATACACAATCATAATACATTAGTAAGTGCCTTGTAATAACTTTCTCTACATGATAAATAGCATTTGCTGAATTGAGACAACCCCTTTATTAGGAAGAGCTCTTCTTTAAGAGATCTGATAAGGAACAGCATTTCACGCTTAGGGGCCCTGCATACGAACATATTTTATTTGCGTGTCCGCTCCGTTTTTTTTGCGTACCGTATGGGAACCATTCATTTCAATCGGTCCGCTAAAAAAAAGGTACTCCATGTGCATTCCGTTTCCATATGTCGGTTTTTCTGTTCCGCAAAAAAAATAGAACATGTCCTATTATTGTCTGCATTACAGACAAGGGTAGGACTGTTCTATTTAGGCAACAAACTATTTCTCAGAGAGATAAGGTAACCTTAAAAAATAACTTTAATTGATACATATAAAACTCCCAGTATATCATAAAAAAGGAGAGGTATAAAGACATTAGCTCAGGATCCTACCACCAATTGATGCATATGATAATTGTCACTAGGGTATCGACCAGGTAAGAGGGAGGGAAACGCGTTGGGTAGGGTACGAAGTGTTCGCATTTGTTAGGCACGTTGGTGTCATGGACATGTGACCTGACAGTGGTCACCTGCCCTAGTGCTATATATATATTTTCTAGGAGACTGGTAGTTTATTTGATGTATTATTGTCAATCAGCTTTGGAGAATCGTTCAACCCCCTGGTACATTGGAACAGATAAGACCTATGCTGTGGCAAATTATAACTTGGTCTATCTGAACAATACGTACAAGTTACAGGGCCTCCAACCCCTCCTTCCCTTTCCCCTTTAGGACGAAGCTGGGCAGTCGGAGCACAGACCAGGGAAGTGAGCGAGGGTGGAACAGGAGGCGTCGACCAATTAACAGGGGGAGCAGATAGGGACACAAAAGGGTCAGAGACCCAGCATTCTCTCCCTCCCTCTTACCTGGTCGATACCCTAGTGACAATTATCATATGCATCAATTGGTGGTAGGATCCTGAGCTAATGTCTTTATACCTCTCCATTTTTTATGATATACTGGGTGTTTTATATGTATCAATCAAAGTTATTTTTTAAGGTTACCTTATCTCTTTGAGAAATAGTTTGTTGTTTGATTCACTGGTATCCAAATAGAGACTTTATCAATCTGTGATCTTATGATCCTTGTGTTGTATAAACTGTTCTATTTGGGGCCAACTGTTCCGTTCCGAAAAATACGGAATGCTCACGGATGTCGTCTGTATTTTTTGAAAATCCGTTTTTTGCAGAACGCAAAGTACATACGGTTGTGTACATGAGCCCTTAGCAGGATAAACAATGTACATAACAGAAGTATGCTGTAGATTTTTATAGATTCCACATTATATTGCTTCATTTGATTACCTAAAAAAGTGCATACCATTCTGGACTACATACCTTAGTGTGGAGCTTTGCCAATTGCTTTTCATCAAGGTTAGTCTGCTTGTAAACTCTTGTCTTGTAGCGGAACTAAGAAAAATATTAGCAATTACAGACAGATCAGACAGCAGCCATGAATGCACATCATCTTATCACCTACAGTTATTATATAAAGCCTTCCAGCTATTTTTTTCCTCCTCGCCTTCTAATAGCCATAACTTTTTTACTTTTCCATGCACATAGCTGTATGAGGGCTTGCTTTTTGTGAGACAAGTTGAACAGTATTTTGTAAATGCTACCATTTAATTTACTATATCATGTATTTAATAATGGGAAAGTCTTTGTGGGGTGAAATTGAAAGAAAAAACGCAATTCTTTTTTCGGTTTTGCATTTACTGTACATCATTCACTATGATTGCCAAGTGAATGGGAACAGCACTCCAGTAACCAGCCGCGGCCACCACACAGTTGATAGAGCTGCTACTCTACTGCAGAACAGCTTATTGGTGATGGTGTCGAGAGTCGGATCGTTTATCATACTTTAATAAACTTTTTATGTACCCAAGTGGTATTAACTCAATTTTTTTCCCGGTTCTCAGAATTTACATTAATACAAGGACTACCCAAATCAAATATGCTCTAATTTCCCTGATAGTTGGTATGTAACATTCTCTGGTGTCCTAGGACTTATATTTTTTTCTGGAATGAGAAAGACTCTGGGTTCCTGGGAAAGATATTTAAATTAGCTTTTCTAAGTGTTTATGATACTGGTGAATGTAAGATGTGCTATTTTTATTTTTTACAACAGTCCTCACACATACCCGGCGCCCTCCATAAGGAAGAATAGTACCTTAACCAAGGTCTCTCAGGCAGCCAAGCAAATTTTCTTTGCTCAGCTCTGTCAAAAGGTAGTTACCCAGAAAGAGCTGAGTTCCTGGTATGAAACTCTCTGTTTTCCTTTCATTTTAGAAAGGAGATTAGCAAGTATGTCTCTTTTACAGAGAAACATTATGTGGAGACACAAGCACCAGGTGGAATTCTTATCAGGAAAAAAAAAATTACTGATTGAACAGTTTGAGGCTACCACCAGGTGAAAATCTTAATCTGAACAATCAATGATTAAAGAGTTTGAGACTACCACCAAAAATTTGATGCATAAAAAATTTAAGAATATTGATCTATGAAAACACAAGGAAATATGTATAAATATTTAGCCAACATCTGTGATAAAGATCTCTCTTTCTCTCTCACCTGAAACGAATCGCAAAAAATTGGGTTCAAACTCTGATAGCTTATCTTTAGAACTAACCCATGACTTTTCCATGCAGAATGTGAGGCCAAAATGAACATGTGGATTAGAGATAAAAGGATCAATTCCCAAATTTTTTCAAAAAATCTGAATCCTTAGGCCTCTTTCACGTGGGTGTCAAGTTTGACGCCTGGATAAGATGCGGGTGCGTTGCGGGAAAATGCGTGATTTTTCTGCGCGAGTGCAAAGCGTTCTAATGCATTTTGCACGCACGTGGGAGAAATCGGCATGTTTGGTACCAGGACCCGAACCCGGACTTCTTCACTGAAGTTCGGGTTTGGGTTAAGTATTCTGTAGATTTTAATATTTTCCCTTAAATAATAGCATTCTCACTACAGAATGTTTAGTAAATATAATAAAATAAAATAAAAAATCACCTAATCCACTTGATTGCGTAGTTGCGATCTCTTCTTCCTAAATTAGCTGCCGGCTAAAGGACCTGTGATGACGTCACTGCGCCCATCACATGGTCCATCACCATGGTGATGGACCATGTGATTGGACCATGTGATGTGACGTCACCACAGGTCCTTTAGCCGGCAGCTAATGATTGAAGAAGAGAGAAGAGATCGGCAACTACGCGATCAAGTGGATAAGGTGAGTTAATTTTTTTTAATTTTAACCCCTTAATCCACATTTTACTAAGCATTCTGTAGTGAGAATGCTATTATTTTCACTTATAACCATGTTATAAGGGAAAATAATAAAGATTGTGTCCCCATTCCGATTGTCTCTTAGCAACCTTGATTGCGGATGCTTGCGATTTTCACGCAGCCCCACTCACTTCTATGGGGCCTGCGTTGCGTGAAAATGCACAATATAGAGCTTGCTGCGATGTTCATGCAACGCAGAAATGATGCGTGAAAATCACCGCTCACATGCATAGCCCCATAGAAATGAATGGGTCCGGATTCAGTGTGGGTGCAATGCGTTCACCTCACGCATTGCACCCGCACGGAAAACTCGCCAGTGTGAAAGGGGCCTTAGAATCAGAATTTCTTGATACTCAATTCAGGAGAATTTTTCCGGAGAGAGACACAAGAAAGAGAGATAGAGAAAAATAAGAGCGATACATTTAAAACAGAATTGATTTGTAAACAGATTTTGTTGGGATTTAGACTTAGAATCGTTTCCTAAATTCCGAAAAAGTCCAGAATATGTGACCATTGCCTTCGACCTTATTCACACAATCAGTGTTTGGTCAATGATTTCAATGAGTGATTGGGAGCCTTGTCTGGGTTTGGCTCACAATCACTCAATCACTGACCAAACACTGACATGTGAATAAAGCCTTGAGCCTCATTCACACGTCAGTGTTTTGGTCAGTGATTTCCATCAGTGATTCTGAGCCAACATTATGTCAGTGTTATCCAATACATTCCAGAACTGTAAGGGTTACATAGCATCATAAATCAATATAATGCTATGTGACCCCCGGCAGCGCTATGTACTTGCAGTGTGACAAACACTCGTCTGCAGGGGGCCTAACAAGGTAATGCTAGAAAGGCATCCATCTCATTCATGAAAGAAGAATTACTCCAATTACATTTTCCAACACAAAAAATATTTTTTAATCAGTACATTCCTTAATTCAACTTATTGCAGCTATTCATCTCTCCTGACATTTAATATTCTTTACTTGCTCCTAGAAACAGAGCTACAATTCCAAACAACAATTGTAATACTTGCCTCCAAATATGGAACCCCTTTCTCAAAAGACTGTGGATACTCCCGAAGGAGACGCTCTTCATCCAAGAACTTGGCATCCCTTCCATTGGTTGCTGGTTGGAAAAGGCCATAGTTAAGGACATCCTTCAGGCTCTCATTCAGAGTGCACAGTATCTGTTGCTTTGCAACCCAGATTGTGGCATCTGGGTTAAATCGGAGGCATTTCTATTAAAAAAAATATATAAAATACAAGTTAAAATAAAATATATTGCAATACATATCGACACTGTACAGAAACAATATAAAAGTATGAGATAGAGTATTGAGGAATATAACTCTTTTCCAACAGGAAGAAAACTAGTGTCTATAGGTAGCTACCCTGAAGGTCAACTTCCGACCAAATCTAAAAAAAAAAACAGCTCCACACCTGTTCATAGCTTGTATGCGGTATTGCATAGCCTGTGGACAGATGTGGCGCTGTTCCTGGAAGAAACAGCCATGTTTTTAAATCTTATGCAATCCTTGTAAAACTTGACTAGAAGTCATGAGCTGGAGGGGCATTTATTCATTTACAGTAAGATGAGTTTGAATTCTGAAGAAGAAACATTGGTCCAGCAGGAGCGGGTGCAATGACACATAGATGAAGGTGTGTTTTATGGTGGCATCTCCCCTGCCCTTAGGCTATGAAAGCATTGGTCACTCAATGCTTGAGCCCCAAATACCTGCCTACAGGCCCAAATCATTACAGCAGCCACTGCCATGACTATTGTAATTTGCAGATGAAGCAAAAGTTGTGCGAGCAAGCTTCTGTCTGTTCCATGTGACAATGACAGTGGTAGAAGAGCAGAAGAGCCTCAGGATGCAATGTGTGTGTATTAGTAGGTATACAATATACATAAATGTGCATGTGACTGTTCACAATGGCATTTTACTGGTCATATTTTACAGTACCCATAACAAACCCATAAGGATTTTTCACTATCCATTTTTAGAATTGCAAAGGGGCCAAACAGTTTTGACTACAAAAAATAGTAAAGCATGTCCTATTCAAGCCATCAAAAAGTAATGGATACCTAACAGAAAGAAAATTGTGAACTGAACCTAAGGTGGTTCCTCTTTACCCTTTTCCTCTAGCATTTGTAAATTCACGGACAAGGGTATGTGCCTATGCCCTACATAAACCCTAATATGAGGATGACCCATGAATCCAATACTTAAAAGTTTGAGGTGCAAAAGACCAGAAAGATGTGTCATTTGTCAAAAAGTTTAATTTAAATAATGGGTCAGGTGGTGGCTCAGAAAGCATGGTAGATGCATGGGGAGAAATCTAATGATAGCCGTTTATGGTTACCACATCTGCCTGAATTACCACTATTCCTTGACCTCTCTGGGGGATTGAGACTTTGATGCCTTAACCACTTTAGCCCTCCTAGCTTAAACACCCTTAATGACCAGGCCACTTTTTACAATTCCCACTTTGGAAAGAAGACACCCCAAGGTATTCCGCGAGGGGCATGGCGAGTTCATAGAAGATTTTTTTTTGGCACAAGTTAGCGGAAATTGATTTTTTATTGTTTTTTCTCACAAAGTCTCCCTTTCCGCTAACTTGTGACAAAAAGTTAAATTTTTCATGGACTCACTATGCCCCTCAGTGAATACCTTGGGGTGTCTTCTTTCCAAAATGGGGTCATTTGTGGGGTGTTTGTACTGTTCTGGCATTTTGGGTGGGGCTAAATTGTGAGCAGCCCTGTAAAACCTAAAGGTACTCGTTGGAATTTGGGCCCTTTTGCGCACGCAGGCTGCAACAAAGTGTCACTCATGTGGTATTGCCGTACTCAGGAGAAGGAGGGCAATGTGTTTTGGGGTGTTTTTTTACATATACCCATGTTGGGTGAGAGAAATATCTCTGTAAATTGACAACTTTGTATAAAAAAATGTAAAAAGTTGTCGTTTACAGCGATATTTCTCACACAAAGTATGGGTATATATAAAAATACACCTCAAAACTCATTTTCCTACTTCTCCTGAGTACGCCGATACCACATGTGTGACACTTTTTTGCAGCCAAAATGCGCAAAGGGGCCCAAATTCCCATGAGTACCTTTAGGATTTCACAGGGCATTTTTACGCATTTGGATTCTCACGCTTTAGGACCCCTAAAATGCCAGGGCAGTATAAATACCCCACATGTGAACCCATTTTGGAAAGAAGACACCCCAAGGTATTCCGTTAGGGGCATGGCGAGTTCACAGAAAAAAGAAAAAAAAATTGGCACATATATATATATTTTTTTTTACAAAGTCTCATATTCCACTAACTTGTGACAAAAAATAAAATTTTACATGAACTCACCATACCCCTCACAGAATACCTTGGGGTGTCTTCTTTCTAAAATGGCATCACATGTGAGGTGTTTGTACTGCCCTGGCATTTGAGGGTCTCCGCAATCATTACACGTATGGCCAGCATTAGGAGTATCTGCGATTCTCCTTATATTGAGCATACGGGTAATGAGATTTTTGTTTTCCGTTCAGCCTCTGGGCTGAAAAAATAAATAAAATCAACAGCACAGATTTTTTTCATTCGCATCGATCAATGTGGATGAAAAAATCTCTGCCAAAATCAGTGACTGCGGTGCGGTGGGCTGGGCGCTAACTACCTAACAAGTAGCTAACTAACTGGTGGTGATAAGGGACCCTTATGCCCCATTCACACGTCCGCAATTATGTTTGCGGAACGGAATTGCGGACCCATTCATTTCTATGGGGACAGACTTTGTCCCGCTCGGATCCGGAATTGCAGATCCGCACTTCCGGGTCTGCACTTCTGTTCCACAAAAATATAGAACATGTCCTATTCTTGTCCGCAAAACACATACGGACATGTGAATGGAGCTTTAGAGGGGGGTGATCAATGACAGGGGGGTGATCAGGGAGTCTATATGGGGTGATCAGGGGTTAAGAAGGGGTTAATAAGTGACAGGGGGGGGTAGTGTGGTGCTTGGTGCTACTTTACATAGCTACCTGGTCCTCTGGTGGTCGATCCCAGCAAATGGGACCACCAGAGGACCAGGTAGCAGGTATATCAGACGCTGTTAACAAAACAGCGTCTGATATACATGTTTGATGCTTTTTATTTTACATCTACAGCCTGCCAGCGATTGATCATCGCTGGCAGGCTGCAGTATAACTGCCAAGCCGCGATCTGCTGTGAACGCGCGCGTTCGCAGCAAATCTCGCCTCCCACGTCAAGGAGGAACAAGCCTGCCGCCGCCTGGACGCAGCCCTGCATTAAGCGGTCGGCAGGCGGTTAAAGAGGATCTTTCATGGGTCCAGACATTATGAAATAAGTAGCAGGTTATGTAAGGGATAATTCATGGATGTAAAATTGCTTACTAGTGTGTCTGTCCGGCGCTCTGTTCGCCCGCTGTTGCCCCCGTTCACGTTGCCCACCTGATATGCTAATAATTAGCATCGGTACAGGAAGGAGGAGACTGCGCTATGTCTCAATGGGTGTCTCCTTCTCCCTGGCTGTAGCGCGGTCCAATCACAGCGGAGAGCGTCACAGCCAGGGAGAAAAAAAAGCTCACCCTTTCCCTGGCTGTGACGCTCTCCGCTGTGATTGGACAGCGCTACAGCCAGGGAGAAGGAGACGCCCATTGAGAAACAGGGCAGTCTCCTCCTTCCTGTACCCATGCTATTCATTAGCATACCAGGCGGGAGAAGTGAACAGGGGCACAGCGGGCGAACAGAGCGGAGCCCAGAAAAAATAGCAAGTGATCTTACATCCATGGACTATGCCCTACATAACCTTCTACTTATTTCATAATGTCTGGACCCATGAAAGGTCCTCTTTAACCCTTTCTTCTGGTACTTATTGACTTGTCCAGACTCTATAAATGACCAAGAAGTTGAGTTTCTGTGAGGGGGCCAAATTTGGCTTTGGCCCAAAACCACAAGCTCTCATGATTCATCAGATACAATAGTATGGAATTACAATCTATTAGGGGTTCACTAAGCAGTTCTTTCCAGAAGCCAGCATTATAATCAAAGGCTTTCTCTCAGATTATTACATTATACAATATAATTCATTTATTCATTTCCTTTGCCAAATCTTTGGAACAAGTCATATGATACTAGGCTTGCCTCTCTCTTTTTTTGCATAAGCACCTGCAAAGAGATTTTTCTATCATCGTTTCTAAGAAGATAACAGCTTGTACTCCCTGGTTACTGTTTCCATGGAAATCTTAAGATCACCAAAGACTCTTGCTATGAGTTTAAGAAAGTCCCGAAGGTCTGATTAATGGAGGCATATTGATGCACTATTCCAGTAGATCAATGAGAATTCTTCTGAACAAAACCACAGCTTACCTTCATCTTGTTTATTCATAGTCAAGCCATTGAAAATCTGAGAAAATGACACGTGACTGCAGATATCCCACTATCCTTCATGTATTATTCAGAGGAAGCTGAGTTACAAGGATGTTTTTTGTTTAGTCCTCACACTGAAGTTTGTGGTCACCTGTCACTTTATTTCTATAAAATAGTGCCTCTGCTCAGAAGTTCAGAACCCTTCAAAATGCTGTATTATTAGTCTAAAACATCACCAGTGACGAGAGATCAGCAAACCAATTCTACAGTACATTGATTGAACTTGTTACAAATTTCCCAAAAGCTTGAAGGGGTTAGCCACTTTCTGATTACTGTTGACCAATGCATTTGTAAAATGATTATTGCCAATCACTAAATTCTGAAAATTCTAAATACTGAAATTCTGCACCATTTTCTATATTTCATAAAGTATGTCCCTTGTTTAAAAAGTCTTTGGGTCCTGTCCATAGGATGGAAAGTCACGTCACCAGGCGAATCATCTACATGTGATGTCTCCTCCATTCAAACACACAGCACCTGCACTAAACTCCCAACAGAACAAGTACAGATGGCAGGTGCAGTGTATTTAAGTGCAGACATCACAATGAGGTCACACATGACCCTCCATCAGCAGCCATGTTATCGACAGGACCTCTTTTTGGACAGTAAGAAGACTTTGTAAACAAGGGAGAATACCTTATGAAATATAAAAAATTGTGCAGAAGTTCAACAAAGGCTACATTGGTAAGTGCCATATAATCATCATCACAGTTGTGGCCACTAGTACTAGCCCAACAGAGCTGCACATCTCCTGCCTTGTCCATCATGCTCCACACTTAACCGCTGATTGGGGTTTATCACATACAGGTATAGAACATATAATACTTAGGACTTAACCTAAAGCTCTGGCGTAACTCAAAACAAAAGGCGTACAAACAATGTGGGATTTAAACTGGCCGGAGATTTATTTAATGGTACACATATAAACAAAAAAAGAAATATGCCTGCTTCAACGGGCCACTGAGGGCAAGATATTATAACCCAACATCAAGAGTCTCTAACCGAGAGATGAACCCGTGCGGTACCAGGTTTCAGTCTAACTCCCAGAAAATCATGAATTGTGGACTCAAAACCCTGCCAAGATAAACCTATGACTACATAATACAATAACACAGAAAAATGTACAGAAACAAACTTTATAATAAATATGTTAATATTTTATTTTATTGTTTTATATTTAAATTTGCCATTTTAGCAAACAAATCTATGTGAGGGGTGGGATTGTCACCTCGGAAGGCTGGGAGCAGAATGCCAGGATGGAAAGAAAGCTGACACCGAAAGGTAAGTGAAAACCCCACCCACCAGGGTAGACTGCCCAATCAGGGATGAGGAGAGAGCAAAATCTGTGCCTGGCCAGCGTGAAGACACTCAGTTTCTTCACTCAAGATGACTGCAAAGGCCTCTCCGAGAGCAAATGGATAAGGTGAGTATGTTGTTTTTTACCCTGATTAACCCCTGAAAGGCCTCAATTTTAATGTCAGATGCTGCGATCAGTGATGAATGTGGCTTCTGAGGGGTTCAATGATGGTTAAATGGTTGGTTGAGGGGTTCAATGATTGGTTAGATTGGTTAAGTTAAGTTTATACTAATTACTCTTTTTCAGAAAAAAAAAGTCAGTTGATCAATTTTTTCTTGTTCACTGGCTGATGGAGAGGTTTTTGGCTTTTGCATTAGATGTCTTCAGAGTCCTATGGCTAGAGGCAGCACATTAATCTTTCTTGCAAAACTACTCAGAGCAGCAGTTAATATGCTGCTCTCTCAGCAAAGTAGTTAACAATAAAAGGCAGTTTTCTCGATACAGACCTTCAGTGAGGAATATTCTGTGTGATAATAAATGATCCTGAAGAAGAGCAGAATGATCCTGAAGAATCACAATGACCAAAATACTTTCTTTAATATTTCAAAAAGGAACTGTTACACCTCTGGATAGTCAGGTGGTGAATGTAATTTACGTGGCTCAGACACGCTTCGGATTGGTAGGCCTGGCCCTCTTCATGCTTAGTGTCATTTTTTTTTTTTTGGCATATTCAATTGCATTCAGCAGATTAAGGCCTCTTTCACAGTAGCGTTGTTAGGTTCCGGCGTGCACTTCCGTCGCCGGAATGCACGCCGGATCCTGCACAACGCAAGTGAACTGAAAGCATTTGAAGACTGATCAGTCTTCAAAATGCTTTCAGTGTTACTATGACAGCCAGGACGCTACTAGCGTCCTGGTTGCCATAGTAGCAGTGGGAGCGGGGAGCTGACATTCCGTGCAGCTCCGGGCGCCTGAATGACGCCAGAGCGCTCGCTGCATGGATCACGTGATCCGTGCGATCACGTGATCTATGCACTGGGGCGCCCTGACGTCATCCTAGAGCGCCCCGGAGCCGCACGGAATGTAAGTATGCTGCTCCCCTACTTTCTTACTATGGCAACCAGGACTTTAGCGCCCTGGCTGCCATAGTAACTATTGATTAAAGCTAAACGTCGGTTCCGGCAATGCGCGGAAACGACGTTAGTAAAGGTCGGATCCAGACTAATGCCCTTCAATGGGCATTAATTCCGGATCCGGCGTTGCGGCATGTCTTCCGGATTTTTGGACGGAGACAAATCCGCAGCATGCTGCGCTTTTGTCAACGTCCAAAAAACGTTGACATACTGAACGGAAGACATCCTGATGCATCCTGAACGGATTGCTCTCCATTCAGGATGCATGGGGATAATCCTGATCAGTAGCTTTCCGTCCTAGAGACCCGAGGACGGATCTCTAGGACGGAAAGCTAAAACGCTAGTGTGAAAGAGGCCTAACAGGAAGTCAAAAGGGACAGATGAAAGAAAGTATGATGGCGCAATCAGACTACACAGAGTTTGTAGTCTGTAACCATGGCGACACATAGGAGCTAGCTATATAAACAAAACAGACTTTTAACTATTTGCACAGTACCCCTGGAAGAAGATGTGGGTCGAAACGCATGTCAGGGTCTTAGATTGAGGTCAAGCCTATACATTCAATGATGCCTAATACTTGTAATCTGTACTGTTTGTTAGCACACCTTATGCTGCTTAATTGTTCTCTATTTATGTAATTTACGCAGGATTTTATAGCATCATGCATGCTGCAGAAATATAAGGCTTGCAGTGAGAGCTATGTTTGTATAGGATTACCTATATTGCATCACATAAGGACTCTTTCACGTCAGCGCTATTATTTCCATTCTTCGAAAATAACATAAGTGCTGGATTCAACACATAGCTAGCGGGAACCGAACCTAACCGATTCCATTGACTATAACGGGATCCGTTAGGTTTCCGTCCAGGAGAACATTTTTTTAACAGAGAAAAAAGTCCTGCCTGCAGGACTTTTCTCTCTGCTATTTTTGATGAACTCTGTGACAGAATTGCCTCTTTCGGCACAAATGACAGGAACAGAGCCTAATAGATCCACTTGACTATAATGGGATCCATTCAGTTTGCGTTCTGGAGAACATTTTTTAAACTGAGAAAAAAGTCCTGCCTGCAGGACGTTCCTCTCTGGTATTTTTGATGAACTCTGTGACGGAGGCCCAAAATGGAGCCTTATTTCCATTAAGTTAACGGAATTGCTCTATTCGACAAAACTGACAGTAACAGAGCCTAATAGATCCAATTGACTATATTGGAATCCGTTAAGTTTCCGTTTGGGAGAACATTTCTATAGCGGAGAAAAAAGTCCTGCATGCAGGACTTTGCTCTCTGCTATTTTTGACAATCTCTGTGATGGTGGCCCTGAGCTGAGCCTCCAACGCAGATTTGAACATGCCCTTAGTACTATTCTATGAGCATATAAGGAATTGAGTTTACATATTTTGGGTTTGACATCTGTCCTCCATCACATATGGTTTTAAACTATTTGAATAATGTGCCCTGATTAATAAAGTTTACATAGGTTGTGCATTTTTGTGCTGTATGGAGCATACTAAGAGTGCTGTAGGTGTTGATTTGTGAAGTTGGCTCAAGTCATAGTGTAGATACTTTGGAGCAATACACAGAGGATTGAGCAAACGTTATTTTGATTTACCTTGAAAACTACATTTCTTGCCTTTCAAGGCTGTCTGCATAATTTATTACTAATGAATTACCATTGATATTTTCCGCATTCGCATGATAGAAGACTTACCAATACTATATGCACATGCACACGGAGCTGTAACTTAAACAGTACAGACAGTAGATATATTTGCAAAGTGCAATTAGCAACACAAATAACAAATCAATGGGAGAGAAACCAAGTCCTGCTGTTTGTTGTACAATATATTTACCCAGCAGGAGTAAATGGAAGGGTATTGGTTTCAGAACATTTCAGGGAAAGTGAATTAATAGGCATCCATTTGATTATGTGTAAAATGAAGGCTTTGTTCTTGATGGCAGAGACCATTCTCCCGCCTGCAAATGGAAACACTTCTCAGAATGTAGCAAGGATCATTTGGAGCTACAATGTAACGATCATGTCTTTGCACATAAAATCTGCAAAATCACTTGTCAAATAGTACTTCTAGAGAAGACTGACACTGGGGGGACGTCATGCTGGGATCAGCTGCTATTGCCTTGGGAACCACTGTGACAGTACTCCGAGCTACACAGGACTAGGCTGAATACATGGTGCTCCTTAAAACGGCACATCAATTCATTCAGCGGATGTCATTTGTCCTCCAGTGCCAAAAGTCATTGGCAATGAAGTTACCGGATATGTAGGGTAGTCAAACAGGCCCAATAAGGCGTTAATGTGCAAATAATGAATAAAGTACAGATGTAGCAGTGTTGAACTTATCAGTTTACCAAAGAAGAGTATTTGGCTTCTCCGAAGTTTCCATAGATCTGAGTAAACCATTCCTAAAAGGGTTTTGCAGCTCTCTAATAAAACACTTGAAACTTAAAAAACTGATCTTGAAATAAACAAGTTGGGTTTCCATTCCATGAAAACAAGCAGAAATCCTAAAAAATGGAGATTCCTCAATATAAAAAGTATATTAGAGACTTCCAGAACTTATACAGTATAAAGTATAAGCCTTGTTTGCCGAAACCAGTAACTCAATAGGTAATTGGTAGAGATAGGTGAAAAGATTCCAAAATTTGGATTATTGAAAAAATTCAGAATCTACCAAACCCGAATTTTTTGTGATTCTGTTTAGGAGAATCACATAGAGAGAGAGAGCAAACACATCTTAGAGATAGCTTTCCTAGTTATGGAGTGATCTTTATTATCATTATATTCTGTAAATTTATTCTACAGAGTGTTATATTGAAGAGGATGCGGATAAAAAGCAAAATTCATTTACACTTAATTGCATACATGTTGCTAGATCTGGATCTGCTGGATGATTTCCTTTCACTTTTATCATTTGTTTTATAATGCTTTTTTAGTAGTTTTCATATGCAAAAAGGTAGATATATCAACAGAAATTTAATTTATTGAATGTAACCAATTAACTTCACAACTTCATTAAATGTATCATTCTGAAGATGTGATGAGGAGATGAGCAACGTCTTGTATTCAATCTCAGTAAGGTGTTTTGTTCTTTCTGCTGACATTTACAATAGGAGCCTCAGTCATGGATGCACTGAAGTTAAGATGGGATAGGTGGAGTAGTTGGCTTCCTAGAATGCCATTGAGGTGGGAGTGTAATGGAGAATGGAGTCAGTAGGGCAGCAGTAGTAGCCAGTGGGCTCTTTGTTCTGACTGGGTGACCAGCTGCCCCTGCATTGAAACCTGTGCATGTATGCAAGATGCCACATTTCCCCATGACTTACTTGGCATCAAGGCCTTATATGCGTCACTTTTTTTATGTGGAAATACCCCTTTATCACAACAACAACAAAAAAAACACAGTGCTGACGTTGTCAGTCTCCAAAGCTCCAAGATCCTTACTGTGCATACAGTAAGAAGTTACAGGCCCTGCACAGGGGAGGCAGCAGGGATCAGTTCAAGAGGCCTGAGCTCCCGGTGTCATCTAACGGTCACCTTGACCAGCAACTTAGCGGTTCTTGAATGGTTGACTCGGTCATCCACTTCGTCCCAAGTGACATCAGACATCCCAGCCAAGAGTCGGTGGGTTCGTCAGACACAACCCTTAGTTGGCATGGCCTGGGGGCAGGCTCTGTGCCCTCACCTGTCCTCAACCTGTCTCTGTCCATTTCTGTTCCCTCAGCCAGAGAAGTATTATATGCTGTGGGCTCAGCTCCACTATACAGCGAGGACGAGCTACTAGAGGACAGTCAGCAGCTACTGGCCAGCCAAGATATACAGGAGACATCCGCCACTTCCTCCGGTAGGCGGGCAAGTAGTAATGAGGAGAGTGGCATGGTAGCTGGTGTTGTGAGCGGTCAGGCTCCTGGCTCAGAGACCGCTGAGGAGGAAATCAGTGACGTGCAGACAGTACTCGATGATGAAGCCAATCGCAATTGAGAGACAGGTCAAGAGGGTGGCAGCTTGTGTGTGAGGCAGCAGCGGAGCCAGCAAGTCGTTAGTGTGGCCGGGAGTCAGCAGGGTGGCAGCAGTGGGAGGTCTGGAGCCAAATGTGCCCGGGGTAGACCATCTGCTTCACAGGAGCCTACCTGCCCAGAAAGTAATGGTGCAGGGGTTCATGGAGGCAGCGGCGGTCAGTACGGAGTGCTGGGGGTTAAATCACCTACTTGGTGGTGTGGCAGTTTTTTGTTAAGCCACGGGAGATGAAGATGGCCATTTGCCGAATCTGTGGGCAGAAGGTGAAGTGTGGCCAGGGTGCAGCATCACCATAAACTGGCCTGGAAGAACCGTGGCTCCAATGTGGTGGTCAAGCCTGCCACAGCAACCGCTGCATCACCCAGTGGCATGCACCTGATTTCAGGCAGTCAAGGCTCCACCACCTTAGCCGAAGGGAGCTGTCCGTCTTTCTTATCATCTACCGGTCCTGATGCTCCTGCTCCTTGCCCTCCTACTTCTCGTCAGTTATTCCATCAGCAATCGATCACCGAAGAGATTGCCAAGAGACAACAGTATGCGTGTGTAACGGACCGTTACGCACACAACTCCGTTTAGGCGATATTCCCTTTTCAGACACACCGGCAGTTACTGCAATCACCAACTTCCCGAACTGCAAGCCACACGAATTCACCAACTTCCGAACAAGAGACACACGAACCCTGGAAGCAGCCGAACAGGAAAAGCAATATGAACAGCTTACACTCCTGGCAATCAGCATACAGTCAAATCCCCCCCAATAACGAGACGACACTTCGTTTTGAGGGTCAAGCAGGAACTCTCCTTTACTGGCCCATACAGCCTCTTTTATTCCCAATTCCCAAACACATTACAGCCCACAGGGTTTTGCAGAACAACCAATAAACACATTACAACACATACAATGCAAGTACAGCAGCCAATCAGATACAATGGCACAATACAGACACTCAGCATATTCCTCACCTCTGCTTAGGAGATAATTGAGTCAATTACTGTGTCTACTCAATTATCTCCAAGCTGAAAAGTTACATTTTTTTATACATTTTAATAACTCCCTGATCTTACATCACATACAGATAAAACTTATATTTCTGTGATCAGCATAACTTGGGGAGCAACATATGTAAAAACCACATGAATCCGTCCGGGGGTTACAAGGTTAGGTGAGGTCCCTTTATTATCCCTTGGCAGCATGGCTTTACCTGTCCAAAAAGTTTCCATGTGTCCGTATACTGTTTTTAAAAGGGCCAGCACTGTACAATAAAAGTCCATAAGTCCAAATAGTGTCCCAGGGGCCATAGTCGCAGGGGAGGAGGCGGTGAATCAGTCTTCTCCAGTTCACAGTGGCGAGGTTGGTTTCGCCACAGCGTGCACTCATCCAACAGCGCAGAAGCTGAAAGTGCTCCAGGCCAAGTTGCTGGTGCTGCAGTCCCTCCCTTTCCAAGTGGTGGACTCTGCACCTTTCAGAGAACTGATGGCTTGTGCCGAGCCAAGGTGAAGCATCCCAAGCCGTCATTTCTTTGCCAAAAAGGCAGTACCAGCCCTGCACAAATATGTAAAACAGAAGGAGGGCCAGTCCTTGAGCCTGTCGGCATGTGGAGCTGTAACTACGGTCAAGGACAATTTATGTCCTTACGGCCCACTGGGTTAATGTGGTTCCTGCCCAGCCAAACCAGCAACTTGGCCAGGTGACGCCGCTTCCGTCTCCACATTCTCACACCGTTGGTTTGCGACAATGTCAACCTCTGCCTCCTCATCCACCAGTGTGTCCTCATCCTCCACTGCAGGAAGATTTCACAGTGCTCCTCCAGCATACCAGATGTGCAGGGCATGGCGGTGTCACGCTGCTCTACACCTTGTTTGCCTTGGAAAACTGAGTCACACAGGGGAGGAACTGCTCCGTGTCCTTCATCAAGAAAACGAATCCTGGCTTTCTCCGCAACGACTCAAAATCGGAATCATGGTGACCGACAACGGGAAGAACATGGTGTCAGTGCTGCTTTAAGTAGGGCTGAGCCATGCACCCTGCCATTAACTATTTATTGATGATCCAAGTGGACAGGAGTACTTCCCTGTGTAACTTCAATGTCAGCCAGTGGCAGCTCATGCGTGACACCTGCCAATTGCTCAGGCCCTTCGAGGATGCCACATTATTTGTCAGTCGCCAGGACTAAGGGATGAACATTGTCATTCCACTGCTTCATATCCTGGAACAGATGCTGGTAAGTCTGGCTGGTCAGGGGACTGGAGACGTGGCGCCTACATCTCACGGCCACATGAGCCCTGTGGGGGCTGAACTGGAGGAGGAGTTTGAGGAGGACATTGGAGCACAAGAAATGTGTAGCGAAATGGGTGGTTTTTCTACACAGATGACAGGAGAGGAGGAGCAGGTGCAGCCAGAGGAGCAAGAGGTAGATGAGAAAGACAAGGCAGGTGACCCAGGCACCCCGTGGCAGTATGCAGTGGAGATGAGGGCAGGGAATCCCTTCAAGTCACTTGCACAAATGACCCGCTGCATGCTCACCTGCTTGGGTGGTGACAGCCAAATTGTCATCATTCAGCAGAGGGATGACTTATGGCTCTTCACCTTGTTGGACCCTCACTACGGGTCCAAAATGAGGACCCTTTGAGAGGGAGGACAAACTGAACTACTATAGAGACATCCTATGTAGTTAGTTGGCCACTGCCTATCTGCGCCATTGTCCATCCTCTCACAGGTCTGACCGCTGGAGCCCTCTGCGCTCTCATTCCACTGCCTTGGCTGCTGCTTAAGTCTAGGGTCGATGATGAGCAGCTTTCTTAACCCGCCTAGTGAAGAAACTACTCACCAGCAGCAGTAGCTAGACCTGGAGCAGAACCTGAACCAGCAGGAGGTGGCATACTTGGACAGTACCCTGCCACACCACATTGAAGTTTCGCTTGGCTACTGGGTAGCCAAACCAGATTTGTGGCTGCAACTGGCCGAGTTTGCCCTGGAAAAGCTGTCCTGCCTGGCCAGTAGTGTGGCATCAGAGTGGGTGTTTAGTGCGGGGGGGCCATAGTTACCCCAAGGAGAAGTCGCTTGGCCAACCAAAATGTGGAGAGACTGACCTTTGTCAAGATGAATCAGGCGTGGATCAGCCAGGATTTTCACCCACCAATGCCTGATGCATCAGATTAGTTCATCCAAGCTGCCTCAACCAAACCTTGACAAAAGAAACCGGTTTCTTCTGGCTACCTGCCTCAGCTACTCAGCTGATGCTGCTGCCACCTCACCACTCTGTGGTCTCCTCAGGCTGCTGCTGGCACCTTCACATTCTGTCATTGTGCCACTCTGTGGCCTCTTCATGCTGCTTCTGCTGCCACCTCCACACTATGCCACCTTGCCACTCTGTGGCCTCCTCATGCTGCTGTTAACTCATTGCTATGTCATATTGCCACTCTGTAGTCTCCTCATGCTGCTGCTACCACTTCCACACTATGTCACCTTGTCAGTTTATGGCCTCCTCATGCTGCTGCTGCCACTTCCACACTCTGTCACTGTGCCACTCTGGGGCCTCCTCATGCTGCTGCTGCTGCCACCTCCACACTATGAAAGGGGTGATAATAACACCTCTTTATCGCCAAAAAAAACACATCTAATAATAGTTTGCTTAAATGGGAGAGTTTTCACCCCAAACCTTTGAAGAAAGGGATACCCACAGGACAGTTCCTGCGAACAGTTCTGAACAAAATAATTTCAATCAAGAAGCATCAAAACTTTTCCATAGGTTTAAACAAAGGGGATATCCAAATAATTACCTCTTTGAAGCGTGGAATAATGCCAACACGGTTCAACGATCTGCAACCCAAAAAAGTACAAGACCAACAACAGGCCATCAGGGGGATTGGTACATATGATACTGAATCTGACAAGATCAAGGAGATCTTCAGAAGATATTGGCCATTAATTAAAACGGACCCTGATCTAAAAAAGGTTTTACCTGAATATCCAGCAATCACGTTTAGAAGGGTCCGAAGCATTGGGGACACATTGGTACACAGCCAGTTTGAAACCATGCCAAGAACCACATGGCTATCCAACAGAAAAGTGGGTATGTACGTTCAAATGCGGTAGATCTAAGGCTTGTCCTTTCATTAATGTTGGGACTACCTTTATAGATAACACGAATGAAAAGACCTACACTGCCCGCAGTTTTTCCAACTGTAATACAGCAGGAGTGATATATATGGCGCATTGTGATTGTGGTCTCAAATATGTTTGGGAAAACTAACATTGAGATGTACAAAACAAACGTGACAAACCTATCACAAGAAATGTTTGTTTACACCATGGGGGCAATGCTATTGTGATGCATTTCTCTATGATTAAAACGATTAAGTCATCCATAAGGGGAGGAGATCTGGATCCTTAAGCAAAAGGAGACAAGATGGATATACACTTTAAACACCATAACACCGTATGGATTGAATGAGGGCATTGATTCTGCATGCTTTCTATGACAGGCCGGCTCATCATCGTAATGGGGACATCTGCTCTATATATATCACATATTTAATATTGTGTCTTTTGTAATCTGGAGCGTCCAATGTATGTGATAGCAGTCATCCCCAATACACTTTGAGCTTCCCTGAATATTATATGATAACTGACAACTTTAAAATGTTCCATGACTGTGCTTTAATTTTTACATTTTAAACTGCCCATTCAATCTTTTTTCTTTGTTGGCCACTGAGGGGTTAATGCTCTACATGATATACTGTACCAAGGCATATTCCTGCTCCACATGGCCTATCAGGACCTCTATGGCACTTATAGATGCAGCGCTAGTGCCATCCCTATCGCTGTGCCTTTTGGTATCGGTGTACCATGAAAAAGCCTTAAATCATGAACAAACCTTAAGTCAGCTGATTTCAGGGGGTGTGTTCTATGCAGCCCGTGCTCGGCTCAGCGCAGTACGCAGAAGCCAGTCTCCACGATGGGAGAGGGAAGGAGCTCCCTCCCTGTTAACCCCTTCCATACCGCGGTCCGTACGATGTCAGCAGTTTATAGCAGGGGGTCAGCAATGTGCTGACCCCCTGCTATACCCACTAGACCACCAGGGAAAACATTTCAAAGGAGGCGGGCGGGAGATCACAATTGCTTCCCGCGCCTCCCGTGCCTGCAGCCCGCAATTCCCCACCCCCCCTGCACCGCCCGGGGGGTCAGTAGAATGGCGGGGTGCAGGGGGGGGTTAATTGGTTAATTTTTACATTTAGGTCTCTGATCCCCGCAGTCACAGACTGCGGGGATCAGAGACTGTCACGCAGAAAACCGCAGGTCTGAATTGAGCTGCGTTTTTCTGCGGGGGCACAGGACCCCCCTGGGCATTGGTTTATTCATACACCCGTGCCAACCCCGCGCCTCTGGCTTCGGACCTGTTTCATAACCCTGTTTAGACCTGTTTCGGAGTAGTGTGCATAATGCGCATGCGCCGAAGGACACACCCCGAACACACCCCCTGAAATCAGCTGACTTAAGGTTTGTTCATGATTTAAGGTTTTTTCATGGTACATCGGCATTGAAATAATACTGATAGCGCTGACGATACGATCACGTGCTGAGATGGATCACGTGAGTTCCCGGGGGCAGGAAATTTACACACACAGTAAGCTCGGCAACAACGCGATACGTGCCAAGTCATGTGATCGCCACTTTGTCTACGTGATGCTACACGTCACTTCCTGGACTTGAAATAAGGGCGCCACCTACCACTGTGAGGCGCCGCTGCACTCCAGGACGCCATCCTTGGTCCGGATTACATCTGCGGACCTGTCTTGCTGCCCTAAGCAACTTAACTGACCAGGTGCCTTCTTGATATATCAAGGCATAAGTACGTGCCAACGTATTGGATATTTTTTGCCAACTCTTGCTCTAAGGAAACTTCATAGAGGTGTATGGGGGGTCTTCTCCACTGGTTGCTGAGTCTTGTGTTCTTTTGCCTTGTTACAGGTTTTCCATCTATACAGCCACTGTCCTTGTGTGCCATCATTTGGCTTATCATTGCACTGTATTACCTCTGGACACGCAAGTAGTATCCATATAAACAAATGGGTCTCATTTTGAATAGCTGATGCTATCTTTTTCTATTTCAACCCCTTTATTTACAGTGTTCAACTATAATAATAGGAATTTGCCCCCATTCGGGCTTCATCTTAATGATGTTTTCATAGTGTCCCTTGATAAGACACCACAAGTGTCTGGGCGAAACGCGTCGGGACAGGGAACTACTGACCATATAAGATCCTTGCCATTCCATAACTAAATATGAGGATCAACTTCTAACTACTTTTAACCCCTTAAGGACCGGGGGTTTTGGGATTTTTGCGTTTTTATATTTCCGCTCACATAGCCATATGATGGCTTGTTTTTTGCGGGACAAGTTGTACTTTTTAACGCTACCATTTATTTTTGCATGTGATGTAGTGGGAAACGGGAAAAAAATTCCAAATGGGGTGAAATTGCAAAAAAAAAGCAATTTCACCACAGTTTTAGGGGTTTTTAAATTACAACGTTCGATTTGCGATAAAACTGACTGGTTAATTTTATTCTTCAGGTCAGTACGAATCCGGCAATACCTAATATGTATAGTTTTTCTTGCGTTTTGATAGTAAAAAAAAAATTAAAAGTGGGAATTTTTTTATTTCATTTTTTTGTCGCCATGTTTTGACCCCTATAACTTTTTTGTAATTATGTGTACGGAGCAGTGTATGGGCTCATTTTTTGCGGGGCAATCTGAACTTTTAATTGATACCATTATGGGGTGCGTATGATGTTTTGATCACTTTTTATTCATTTTTTTTTAGGAAATGAAGTGTCCAAAAATGGCGAATTAGCCATTTGGACGCTTTCTTTCCGTTTTTATGTTTACCGTATGGTGAATATTTTTTAATATTATTATAGTATGGGCGTTTTCGCACATTGCGACACCCATTATGTGTAATTTTTTTATTTTTTTATTTATTTTATTTTCATTTTGGGGAAAGGGGGGTGATTTGAATTTTTATATTTTTATTATTTTATTTTTATTTTTTAAACTTTTTTTTTTTTTTTTTACCACTTTCTTATAGTTCCCATAGGGAACTATAAGATGCAATCATCAGATTGCTATTCTCATATATTCCAATGCAATAGCATTGGAATATATGAGAAATCACATATTTCCTATGGAGCCTATTACAGTCATAGGCGCCATAGGAATACTAGTAGTAACCTAGGTTTCATTCACAGAAACCTAGGCTACTAAATGTATGCTCCGGCTCCCCTTGTCGCCATCAGGGAGCCGGAGCAAAACCGAAGTGAAACTTTCGGTTTTGCGCTGATCAGATGCCGTGGTCAGGATTGACCACGGCATCTGAGGGGTTAAATGTCCGCGATCGGCATCGCTGCCAGTCGCGGACATGAGCTGCGGGTGTCAGCTTGATGAATCAAGCGTTTACCCGCAGCTCATGCGCCCGCTCCGTGCGGGAGCGGGCGCCATCTTTAAAGTCCGGACGAAGGGCGTACATGTACGCCCTTCGTCCTTAAGGGGTTAACAATATTGTTTTTTGTTATTTTTATATTTGTTATGTACATCTATTTGGGGCATTGAATGCGCTATTTTTTATTTTGCAAATACGAATGAAGGCTACGTTTTAATGATGGCCACCTGTGAATAATTGCCACCTCCACACTATGTCACCTTGCCAGTCTGTGGCCTCCTTATGCTGCTGATGCTGTTGCCACCTCTACACTATGTCACCTTCCAGTCTATGGCCTCCTCATGCTGCTACTAACTCAACACTATGTCACTGGGCCACTCTGTGGCCTCCTCATGCTGCTGCTGCTGCTATCTTCACACTATCTCACCTTGACACTCTGTGGCATCCTCATGCTGCTGCCAACTGCACACTATGTCACCTTGCCACTCTGTGGTCTCCTCATGCTGCTGCTAAATCAACACTATGTCACTGGGCCACTCTGTGGCCTCCTCATATTGCCATTCCATTCCATTCACGTGCCATCTCTGTTTTGGATCTACTCCTGTTTTTTTTATTTTTACTTTAGCAATACTGATGGATTACTGACCGAATGCTAACCGAAGGCATATGCTCCACAGACAGGATCAGTTTTTTGGGAGGTTATTGTTCTGACAGATCAGAGGAAGGGAAAAATAATCAGTGACGTCAACACAAACTTACTGCTGACACCCTCTCCAATCTGTCAGGAGGGCTCTACTTGTATAAGCGAACAGGTTCTGTAGACATCTATGTGGAATCAGCTGACGACAGTTTAAAAGGAGTGCGCTCTTTCACACTACAGTACAATCTGAGGCTTCTTTCTGGCTCTTTATACCTGGCGCTAACATCGGCCTGTAAGGCTGAGTTCACACTTGAGTTATTTGGTCAGTTTTGGCACTGTAACTGCCCAACTAAGTGAAGTGTGCAGTGATTCGATGAGTGACGACTGTCATGTGCGTGTCATACTGACTCACAGTATTGTTTTACTACCACAGAAGACTCTGTATGCTGTTACTGCAAGACATAGTGTTCTACACCACTATACAGGTTCTCTGCAGCCCGGAAATAGCTGTTTTTTAACGCTATTTGCCACGAACAAATTTGGATCGAATCAAATCTTTTTTAGCGAACCGGCTAAATCAAATTTTTGAGAAATTCGCTCATCTCTTGTTATTAGATTTCTGGTTAAGGTTCGTAGATCCAGGGAGTTGGGTTACACCTCAAAGGGTTTTTTGCCTTCCTATGGATCAACTTGCGGAATAACTGGATGCACGCATGTCTTTTTTCAGCCTTACAAACTATGTCTCTGATTGGATGTTGTTGAAGTGTTCACCATCCCTACCTTTTGTCCAATTGATGGACAGCCCAATAGCAGTATTTCAAGAAGCTGGATGGTCAATACATCAAATCTCAGAGTTAAACAAGAAGTTTTTGTAGCACATCTGTGGTGTCAACAGTGGTCAGAGGAGGACAATCACACACTTAGAGAGAGTTATGGATGGTCAAGACAGACAGATGCACATTAAGATTGTACATCAACTTAAGAATAGCTGCCGTATCTCAAAATACAGACACGTTATCACAGACTGGTTCTGCAGTAGCCTTTGCAGTGACTGCCCTGTCCATAAGAAAATGTCTACTTGAAGCAGGACTGCATTCACGCACTCCACTAGCTTGTTTGCCACTGATATCTTGTCATCGGCAAAAGCACCTGCACTGGTGCGACAAGAGAACCCTAAAATGTCAAATCATAGTTGCAGATGATCGGCGGCTACGGCCGTTTCGCGCGTAGGATCGCGCTTCGTCTGGCCGCTCATACGTTACTGCGCAAACTTGCGCTTCATATAGGCGGCGCTCCGTGGCCATCATCATCAGCAACGGCTGAGCGAAAATTAATGACATTAAAATCACAAGTGTAGGAAGGTACGTACACCCAAATGTACTCCATAATTACACACATCCTCGTGCTGCTCACATGTTCAAGCAGGATATTGCGAAGTGGGATCACACTGCTGACGTGTTCATATCGTGCGATTAAAAACACAACTATTGTGCCAACTATTCAATTTTCACCACCCATTGTGCCTCCAATATAGATCTCGCACACATATGATTAACCTTAAAACAGGGGGAACAGAGGGGAGAGCTCAACTCACAGTGATTCCCAGGACACCATTCCAGATGGTATCATACTCCAAGTTACGGCCATGATGTGTATCCCTACAGGAACACTGACATGTCGTTCCTATCGTTCAAACCCGCTGCCCCGGTACACATAATCCACCTTGCCTCTCTCTGCAGGAGGAGCCGGTGCCGATCCCCCCTCTAGGGATGGGTCGAACCTGCTCCATACCCGCAAAAGAGAGGCAGCGCGGATGGCCGATATGTGCGGCTCTAATATGCTTAATCAAGCGGGGGCATTCCCTGCCCGAACTAATGGAATTGACATGCTCCCGTATCCTCTCAAAGAGTGGGCGTATCGTTTTGCCAATATAGAACCTTTTACAGGGGCAAAAAATGACATATACGACATAAGGTGTTCGACATGTAATAAAATCCTTGACTGTATGTTTAATTCCTCCTACTTGCAGCCATTTGCTACACATGTTCATAGCGCAAAAGGAGCAATGCCCGCACCTATGGTTCCCTTTAAGCTTTTTGTTGGTAAGCCAAGTCTCAACCACTGGTTTATGCATTGCACTGCTAACCACTCTATCCTTAATGGTCTGGCATTTCCTAAATGTAACCAATGGGCGTTGGCTAGTAAGGTTTTTCAGGGTGGGGTCCCCCTTGAGCAGGTCCCAGTTCTCATTAATGACCCGCTTGATGACATCAGCAGCGGGGCTATACTTGAATGTGAAGGCAAAGCGGGGAAGGTCAGTGCTCCTGTCTTTTTTAAAGAACAATGTGTCCCGATCAAGTGCCGCAGCCCTGTGTAAGGCTGTGGAGACATTTCTCCGCGGGTAACCCCGATCCAGCAGGCGGTTGCTCAGCTCCTTAGCCTGGCGATGAAATCTGCCATCAGTGTCATTAATCCTCCGTAAACAGACAAACTGTCCGTAAGGGACGGCCTCCTTCACCGATGGCGGGTAAACAATAGTGGTAGAGCAGTGAGTTCGTCGCGGTGGGCTTACGGAAACTCACAGTGTGTAGTACACCGTCCTCTACTGTGACATGCACATCTAGGAAGTCCAGCGACTCACCCCCAAAATTGAGGGTGAATCGCATGTTGATCCGATTGTGCGCATTAAGATGATCAACAAACTCACGACATGACTCCTCACTGCCCGACCAAACCAGAAAAATGTCATCGACATAACGTAAGAATAAATGTATGTGCCGCAGGAACGGGTTGTCCACACAAAATATATACGTTAAAGCATCTACCTCGGTGAGTGCCGCAAGCCTCTTTATTACTTCCCTCAACGCTGTATCAGTTTTACATAATACAGCATTTTTGAAATAATTATGTTTTTGTGTCTCCATTTTCTGAACACGATATTTATTTATTTTTTCTGCCAATCGTCTTGTGCAGGGGCTAGTTTTTTGCAGGAAGAGCTGACATTTTTATTGGCACCATTTTTGGGTACATATGATTTTTTGATCATTCATTATTATTACAATTTATGGGGCAAGGTGACCAAAAAATTGTTTGTTTTGGCATAATTATTATTTATTTATTTTTACAGTGTTCACCTGAGGGGTTAGGTCATGTGATATTTTTATAGAGAAGATCCTTACGGACGTGGCAATACCTAATATGTCTGCTTTTATTTATTTCACTTTAACACAATAATAGCAGTTTTGAAGCAAAAAAAATTAGGTTTTAGTGTCTCAATAGCCTGAGAGCCATAGCTTTTTTAATTTTTACCAATTGTCTTAGGTAGGGCCTAATTTTTTTGTGGGATGAGGTGATCGTTTGATTGGTACTATTTTGGAGCACAAACACCTTTTTGATCGCTTGGTGTTGCAATTTTTGTGATGTAAGGTAACAAAAAATGGCTTTTTTGTCGCAGTTTTTATTTTTATTTTTTTTACGGTGTTCAGCTGAGAGGTTAAGTCATGTGATATTTTTATAGAGCTGGTTGTTACGGACGCAGCGATACTTAATATGTCTACTTTTTTTTTTTTATTCCACTTTAACACAATAATAGCAGTTTTGAAACAAAAAAATTATGTTTTAATGTCAACATGTTCTGAGAGCTATAGTTTTTTATTTTTTGAGCGATTTTCTTATGTAGGGACTCATTTTTTGTGGGATGAGGGGACCGTTTTATTAGTACCATTTTGTGGGACATATGCCTTTTTGATCACTTTTGTGATGTAAGGAGACAAAAATTGCTTTTTTTGACACAGTTTTTTTTTTTATGGTGTTTATCGGACGGGGTGGATCATGTGATATATTTATAAAGCCGGTTGTTATCGACGCGGTGATACCTAATATGTGTGTTTTTTCCTTTTTTTTCAAATTTTTATTACCATATATAATCAGGGGAAAGGGGCGTTTTTTTATTTTTTTATTTTGAAACTTTATATTTTTTTATTAAAAACACTTTTTTTTTCCTTTTTTATTGTCCAACTCTGGGACTTTTAAGGGTCTGATCCGCTCTGCAATGCATTACAATAGTATTGTATTGTATAGTATTGTAATGTATGGTATGGTATAGTATTGTAATGCATAGCCTGTTAGTGTACTACAGTGAGTAATACACTAACAGGTTGCCTAGGAGACCCAGTCTGGGGCTGGATCTTCTAGGCCCCCGTAGAAGGCAGGTCCCCATGCCGTGCAAGGCATTGGGCAGCCTGTGCATGGCATTGGGCTGCCTTGTCACCCATCGGGTCCCCGACACAGCAGCGCGGGGACTCGATGGGCTGCCTCACCCACCACATGCCCCTTCTATGATGCGGTCAGCACTGACCGTGGCATAGAAAGGGTTAATCCGCTGGCATCGGCTTTTACAGCGATGCCTGCGGATACAGCAGGGGCCCGGCTATCGGGGACTGCGGCTCCAGTGACTGCCCGATCACCATGATGTAATAGTACGTCAAAATGCGGCAAGTCACTTGCCGCCATGACGTACTATTACATTATATGTCGGTAGGGGGCTAAAGCAGGTTCTGTTGGCTGTTGGCTGCATCAGAATTCACAGGAGGGCAGGACAGTGCATATTGCCATTATACATAGTGTGAAGACATAAAGACACCCAGGACCAACACCAGGTGCCAAGGTGTAGGGCGCCATTAGCTATCATTGCCCTTCCTGCCTTGTATTCATAAAGGGAAAATTGACCATCCTTCAACATGTCCAGGACTTTCTATAACTGCTTTTTTTTTGACTCAGTAGACATAGTGTTCCAACAAGATAACACCGGCTCCACACACTGCCCGCATTACACAATGTGCTCTTCAGGATATCTAGCAGCTCTCCGGGCCAGCTTGATTTCCAGATCTCTCCTCCATTGAGAATGACTGGGACTAGAAGAGGTGATGGATCTCCCATGCACACCAACCAGCAAACACAGTAGCAGAAGTATGGCCTCCAGTTGAAAGAGCCTGGAATGACATACCACAGGAGGGTATCCATAATCTGTATAACCATTACATGCCAGAGTTGCAGCCTGTTCACAGCAAGGAGAGATGTCATCAAGTATTAATGTGACTGCCTCAACATATACTCTGCTGCAGAACCCAAAATAAATGGTTGTGTGATCATTGACCAAGCACCACTAGCAGTTTATACTTTGTCCAGCCCAGCTCAATTGCAAGTTAAGTTTTCCAGGTTTTTTTGAATCTTCAATTTTTTTTAATCCAGCATTTGACAATCCAGAACGTCTGATAATGCATCAAAGAACTCCAAAGAACTCCAATATACAGTAATGTGATAAGCAAATTTGAGAGATTAGGAAACTCCTTTACTGAAAAGGTTTTAGACGTTTCTCCAGCAGTCCCAAATCAGGTGACTGATGTCAAATTAAAGTAATTTTACCACAAATGTTCATCTCTACTGAGTAAGATAACAATACTGTATGTTCTTCTTCTAATTTTAACCTTTACAAGTGAAAACAATTCAGTAATATGGCAGCAAAACCATTGTTCATTTAAATACCTATTGTCGGGTTGCATCCAGAGTGTATACCTTCTTCTTAACAGTCCAGTTTTTATAGGACTGTCCTATGTAGGGATTGAAATGTCCCAGCATGTTGGGATGAAATGTTGGGATTTAGGATTATAAATCGTATTTTGGAATGACTATTTATTCATTTCACCCCTTGTTTGGGAATATAGTGATGACGCATGGGTCTCCAAGACAAAACTGTATCACAGATATTATACAAGCTCTTCAGATGAGTGTTCCTGAAAATGACTTTACTTTGGCGATAGAGCTTGAACTACAGTATACAGGAGCTATAGGCATATAGCACGTACTACATAAAGAAGAAAGAGCGAGCTATAAAGCGTGGTATGAGCTCAGGAAATATAAATCTATGAGCAGTGTCTGGAAACTGCTGCTTTTTGAAAAGGTTAATTATTAATAGCAGGGACACTAGTGGTGGATAGCCTTGGGCACTGGTTTGATTTACATTTGATATAAAGAAGTTGCTTAACAGACCTTTGGCAGATTACTGAGGAGTCTGTTAAAGCACATTCTCTAAATAATTCATTTCAGAAACAGTTCTGTACTATACAGCTCAGTCTGCAGCTCATAAACCTTATATACATCTAAGGCCTTGTTTAGGGACCTGGTAGGGAGTTATACAAGTCCCTGCAGCTCTTTATGACATGTGCTTCTATGTAGCATTGCATAATAGAGATATTCTCTCCAAGACACTATGACTCTAGGGAAGAAGGGCACAACTTGTGACCCAAGGGCCACATGTGGCCCGTGATGCCATTCTGTGTGGCCCCCCAACCACTGGGGCACACATTTTTCTGTGTCTGATAACATGTAGTCTCCATGACAGCATGAAGAGGACGATCATACAGTGTGGAAGCAGAAACATGCAAGTACTACTGGTCATTTGTGAGGCCATATCATGAGAATGGGGTCCCTTGACCCCTTTTTAGCACTCCAGACAGGAGTAGATGAGATAAAAAGGTGGCTGTCTATGCAAGTGACTTTCTTCATTGTTTATGAGAAAAATTTGAAAATGCTCAAGAGTGTCTAATGGAGTAAAAGTGAACCCTCATTTTCTTGATACAGTAAGTAAGCATTAGTGAAACCCACACCTATGACACATTTATAGCATATAGATATATATTCTGTATTTTGTGGCAGGCCAAAGTGTACTTGAATGTGGCACCTTATTCTGAATTATTTTGAGTTGCATCCCCCTCGCATACAGTCCTCAGGCCCATAGGTGAGAGTAGAACCGTGTTTCCCAACCAGTGTGCCTCCAGCTGTTGCAAAACTGCAACTCCCAGCATGCTCTTGGGCCTTTGGCTGTTTAGGCATGCTGGGAGTTGAAGTTTTGCAACAGCTGGAGGCACACTGGTTGGGAAACACTGGAGTAGAATATGCAAAAGGTAGCAGTAGCCCTACAAGGCCTGGAAAGGCACCAGTGGTTCCGCTATCATAGCTGATCTCAAGTCGCAGCCATGGGCCAAGGGCATTGCCTTTATCCTTGAGGAAAGTGGTAGTTCACGCATGCAAATAACTTTTTTACAGTATATACCATCTAAAAATAGCAGATCAGTCCTGTAGGGTTACAACACAGCTGCTGTCAATACGAACTCAAGCAGTGAAAAGTCAAGGCATAGAGCCTGGTTGTTAGCTAATACTCAACTATACTTATTATTATATTGGAATCTAAATGAACTATACTTGCTCTGGCACTGCAAAATATACTGAAAGTTGGCAGGGTTAATCACCCTGTCCCAACCCTATCAGGAGAGGCAAGTCCATAAACCTCAGGATCCAGAGCCTAACTGATCACTGTTAAAGTTTCTGCTTCTGCTACAGCACAAAACTGAGAAATATCCAATGTGGATAAATAGAACTGTAAAGAAAGCAATACATAACAAAAAGAAAGCATTAAATCACTGAAACAGGAGGGTAGCAAGGAAGCACTGAAAAACTATAATGAAAAAAATAAAATATGTAAAAAACAAATAAAAGGAGCCAAACTAGAGACTGAGAGGATTAATTGCCAAAGAGAGCAAAACTATTGCAGAATCTAAAAGTAAATTCCCCATTAAAAGTGCCCTGTCTGACCCAGGAAGAAGTACAGTGGCGTCTTAAAAAAAAAAAAATAGAGAAATCATCAGGACCAGATGGCATACACCCCGTATCCTAAGAGAATTAAGTAATGTCATAGCCAGTCCCTAATTTCTGATATTTAAGGACTCTATACTGACAGAAAGTGTTCCACAGGATTGGCACATAGCAAACGTGGTGCCAATATTCAAAAAGGGTCCAAAAACAGAGCCCGGAAACTATAGGCCGGTAAGTTTAACATCTGCCGTGGATAAACTGTTTGAAGGTTTTCTAAGAGATGCTATCTTGGAGTACCTCAATGAAAATAGCAAATAACGCCATATCAACATGGCTTCATGGGGGATCAGTCATGTCAAACTAATTTAATCAGTTTCTATGAGGAGGTAAATTCTAGATTTGACCAGGGTAAGTAAATAAATGTCGTATATCTGGAGTTCTCCAAAGCATTTGACACTGTACCGCATAAAAGGTTAGTATATAAAATGAGAATGCTCGGACTGGGAGAAAATGTCTGTATGTGGGTAAGTAACTGGCTGAGTGACAGAAAACAGAGGGTGGTTATTAACGGTAGATACTCAGATTGGGTCACTGTCACTAGTGTGCCAGGGACAATAATTTAATCCTGTTCTTGTTGATCAGTGGGTGACATATACCCATTTTTTAAGTGCACCTGCACTGCATATGTTCCAGGGGAAGGTAAAATAATATAGGTAATCCGTCTGTGAGTTCAGGGACCCAGGGGGTGACATATTCACATTTTTTTTCTGTAAAGTACCCCTGTGCTGCATATGTAACAGTGTAATCAATTCAGTAACACCATGTGTTAGATTCTGGGAGGACAAATTAAATTTTTTTGCTAAAAAGTACGTTTGCGGACTGTGCTGCATTTGTGATAGTGAAAGAAAATCATAAAATCTATCTGTGACATTGTGGTTGAAAAAAAAAAATCACTTTTTTTTACTAGAAAGTACCTTTGCGGCCTGTACTGCATTTCTGATTGTAAAATATAATCAGTAAATACAACTGACATTGTGGTTGAAAAAAATCACCTTTTTTTTTGCTACAAAATACCTTTGCTGCCTGCACTGCATTTCTGATAGTGAAAGAAAATCAGTAAATCCAGCTCTTAGATGGTGGGTGGACATTTCCACGGGTATCAGGCCAGTCATTCACAAGTGGCTTGGAGGGTATGTTCCTGCTGCACTGCATACCTGACTGGGAAATATATTCTGCAAATCCGTCTGTTAGTTTGGTGGGTGAACGCAAAGAATGAAGAGAGCGTCAAATAAGGGACGTGGTCCTGGTCATGGTGCTGCTAGTGTTGGTGGAGCACCTGTTGCAGGGAAAGGATGTGGTCGATCTGAGCCAGCTAAACGCACAAATGAAACACCTTCCTCAGGTAAACGTAGGCAACAGAACGTTCAGCATTATTTTGCAGACTCGAATGCCACTCTACGAATGGTGAGGCCAGAACACGTACAGGGGATAGTAGTTAGGGTGGCTGACAGTGCCTCCAGTTCCTTCACATTGTCTCCCACCAGGTCCACTGCTGAAAGCTCAGAGTTGGCACCTGCAGCCTATGGGCATCTGTCTTTCACCTCACCCCCTTGCAAATAAGCCAAGCAGTCTAAGTCCCAAGTCATGCAGCAGTCTCAAATGATTTTTCTTGACTCTGCTAGCAGGGTTTCCGTGAGCCATCCACCTAGCGCTGCCCCAGAAGCAGAAGAGATTGAGTAAACCGGTGCCCAACCGCTTATGTTTCAGGATGAGAACATGGGAAGACAACCGCAGCACGTCTCTGATGAAACACAGGTGCCAACTGCTGTGGCTTTCTGCAGTGTGGTTGGGGAGATACGGAGGAGACAGACGATACACCTCCCGCAGAGGACAGCTTGTCGTTGCCTCTGGGCAGTCTGGAACAAATGAGCGACTACATGCTGCAGTGCTGCGCAACGACCGCCGAGTTGCCCACATTCTAACCAGTGCTGATTACTGGGTGGCCACCCTGCTGGATCCCTGTTACAAGGACAACTTGCCATCCTTAATTCCCTCAGTGGAGCGTGATCGGAAATCCACATTTGTTTGCAGGGCAATTGTCATGTTCTTATCCCCATTTTGCTTCCTTTTGCAGCCACCTAGCCCTTCCTATGACTTTTTTAGAGCCGTTTTAGTGCCCCAAAGTTGAGGTCCCCATTGACTTCAATGGGGTTCGGGGTCAAGATCAGGTACGAACCCGGCGAACCCGAACTTCCAGTTGTCCGCAGCTGCTGCAAAGGCCAATAAGATAATAGGTTGCATAAAAAGGAGCATAGATGCCCGTGATGAGAACATAGTCCTACCACTTTACAATTCACTATTCAGACCACACATGGAGTACTGTGTACAGTTCTGGGCTCCTGTGAACAAGGCAGACATAGCAGAGCTGGAGAGGGTTCAGAGGAGGGCAACTAAAGTAGTAACTGGAATGGGGTAACTACAGTACCTTGAAAGATTATCAAAATTAGGGTTATTCACTTAAAACAGACAACTGAGGGAAGATCTAATAACTATGTATAAATATATCAGGGGTCAGTACAGAGATCTCTCCCATCATCTATTTATCTCCAGGACTGTGTCTGTGACGAGGGGACATCCTCTGCGTCTGAAGGAAAGAAGGTTTGTACACAAACATAAAAGAGGATTCTTTACAGTAAGAGCAGTGAGACTATGGAACTCTCTGCCTGAGGAGGTGGTGATTAGTGTTGGGCGCGAATATTCGAATTGCGAATATTTATCGTGAATATCGCCACTTCAAGAATTCACAAATATTTAGAATATAGTGCTATATATTCGTATTCTTGAATAGTGTTGATCGCAAATATTCTAATTGCGAATTTATCGCGAATTTATCATGAATATCGGCAACCAATAGGAAAGTTGCCTACCCCTTAGTGTTGATTACGATATTCTAATCGTGAATTTTTATCGTAAATATATTACATTGACGGTTTTCGCAATCAAGTAAATAATGACTGGAGATCACGAATTATCGAATTTGCGATTTTATGTCGAAAATCTTCCCTGATCACATAAATTGATATTCCAATCCAACCTCAACTGGCAAAGTTGCATAAGTTGTTTATTATCATAGCACCAGGAGTTCTAAGAAAGGGGGCTAGTGCCCATCATGTAAATTCCAGTTCCAGCGTTGAGCATCTGTACTTTGGAGCATTTTACTGGATCACCCTCACTTCCTGGACTCAATGTTAGTGGCATATTCTTCCCCTATGACACATCCATGGTCGGACTGGCCTACAAAAGACGAGAACCTCATGTGGTGGAATGAGTCCTTATACATGAAAATAGCTTGTATGTGCGATGATAACAGCAAGATTTACAATACGATAAAAAGTAGATAAGCACATGTTCTGGTAGGCCCAAGATATTTTAGTCTGGTCTGACACTGTATACACACCTCAGGGGAGCCAAGCATCCACCTAAGAATAATTTTTATCATTGCTCACTTGTCGGTTAATGTTCTTTTTAAACATGTCTTGATCTTGAAATCCACTTAAAATGCCCTTGATTCAATAAAAAAAAAACTATTTATATTACATTAATGTCTTTAAGATAGCCTTGGAAAATGTGATACTTCAGTACCACCATCATAAGCGGGAATTCTTTTCTCTCTTCAGGCAGGATAATTTCCTACTCTTATAATGTTCTCTTAGTAGATGCAAAACTAAACCGCAAGTGTTCAAATAATAGATAATGGATTAATATAGTATCATCTAAAACAATACTGTCCAAGTTTTATTTTTTAGTTTTTTTTTTTTGAAGAGGCAAAAACTGTATCCACATAATACTTCCATGCAGTACCGAGAAAACACTGCTATAGAGTGCTCCAATAATACCATCACAGATTATCCAAGTAACAGTGCCAAACTTGTAGGAAACAGGCCGAACTGGATGGACAAATGTCTTTTTTCGGTCTTATATACTATGTTACTATGTTACTATGTAAACAATGCACAAATAATAGCACCATGCTAAGTAAATAACAGGTTGTCACTGGTAGCTCACCTTTGTTGTGGGAGGGTTGTAAATTCCTCTAAATGTTGGATCCCCAGGAAATATGCCCTGGTCATACAATGCCAGGTTCTATGTTATTTAGATAAAAGCCAGAAGATCAGAAAACAATATATTGATTGCCATTTTTGTGGTTTATATACTTATCATTGGGAATGGACTAGATGCAGCGCTGGGCTGGCCTGACCTTGCATGGTGCCCTGTACTGTACAGCTTGTTGGTGCACCCTATAGTGTACTATTATACAGTGAACAAACAACCATAGTATACAGTGTATATTTAAAAATGCGGTGCAGTATGGTGCTCAAATGCTAATGCCAAATATTGGCCAAATACGTAATTCTTCCATGGTGTGCCCAATGCTATACACTGCCATACATTACAAAAATCTATTACCAAAAAGCACCTCCTCACAATAACAAGCTTACATGGGGGCCTAGAAACTCAGAATTTTGAACCTACAACAACCGCCATTAATCCCCAATAAAATATTCAGAAAAAGTTAAAAAAAAATTATATTTTATTAGACATGAAATCATAACAATTATAAACTGGTGAAGACGAGGGCAAGCTAGTATAGCCACATGTTACTGCTACAGAATAGAAAGCAAACCAATAGGACATAGGACTATATAAATAGCGGGAGGTGCCATTTTTGATTTCGCGATATTTTGTGAATATTCGATTGAATATTCGTCATATATTCGTCGAAATCGAATATTCGTCATTATTCTATATATTGCGAATGTTACGCGAATTTATATTTGCATCGCGAATTAAACTTAGAGCTGAGTTCCTAATGGTTATAACTTGTATTGCTAGAATTGACGAAGATAACGAATATCACGAATATAGCACTATATTCTCAATCTTCGTTATATTCTAGCAATACAACCATTAGGAACTCAGCTCTAAGTTTAATTCGCAATGCGAACATATACTCGCATTGAGAATTCGAATCAAAGCTGGGTTCCTAATGGTTGTATTGCTAGAATATAACGAATATCACGAATATAGCACTATATTCTTAATCTTCGTTATATTCTAACAACGACCATTAGGAACTCAGCTCTAAGTTTAATTCACGAAGTGAACATATAATCGCATTGCGAATTAAACTTAGAGTCAATTCCTAATGGTTTTATTGCTAGAATATAACGAAGATGAAAAATATCACGAATTCACGAATATAGCACTATATTCTCAATCTTCGTTATGTTCTAGCAAGCCAACTATTAGCAACTCAGCGCTGTTTCATTCGCAAAGCGAACATATAATCGCACTGCGAATTGATCTTAGAACTAAGTTCCTAATGGTTGTATTGCTAGAATATAACGAATATCACGAATATAGCACTATATTCTCAATCTTCGTTATATTCTAGCAACGACCATTAGGAACTCAGCTCTAAGTTAAATTCACGAAGTGAACATATAATCGCATTGCGAATTAAACTTAGAGTCAATTCCTAATGGTTTTATTGCTAGAATATAACGAAGATGACAAATATCACGAATTCACGAATATAGCACTATATTATCAATCTTCGTTATGTTCTAGCAAGCCAACCATTAGCAACTCAGCGCTGTTTCATTCGCGAAGCGAACATATACTGGCATTGCGAATTGATCTTAGAACTAAGTTCCTAATGGTTTGTATTGCTAGAATATAACATGATATATCACGAATATAGCACTATATTCTCAATCTTCGTTATATTCTAGCAACAACCATTAGCAACCCAGCTCTAAGTTTAATTCACAAAGTGAACATATAATCGCATTGCGAATTAAACTTAGAGTCAATTCCTAATGGTTTTATTGCTAGAATATAACTGAAGATGACAAATATCACGAATTCACGAATATAGCACTATATTATCAATCTTCGTTATGTTCTAGCAAGCCAACCATTAGCAACTCAGCGCTGTTTCATTCGCGAAGCGAACATATACTGGCATTGCGAATTGATCTTAGAACTAAGTTCCTAATGTTTGTATTGCTAGAATATAACGAAGTGAAACTAACATACCCCCAAAGCTTTAAGTCCGGAGAGACTACTATTAGCACCGACCAATATATGAAATATGTATGTAGTAATATAGAAAGATATATAACAGTGCTAAAGTTTAAACGGGCCCTCCAGAACTAATAGTAATCTCATTAAAATGACGGGAACCAGAAGATAGATGTCCTACGTGGCACAAATATACAAATACGTGAACCACCATATATAAAGGCTTCAAAGTATACCCATAATGAGATGTGTCCAGTCCAATTGGCATAAACTCCTCGACGTGCATTTCGCCACAGAGCTGGCTTTGTCAGGAGGCAGTAACACAGTAAAAAGTCAGGTATTAAATAGGCCAAGCACACCTGAGGCACATAAAGACGCATACCTAATACCTAAATATATTACAAAAATAATGTGAAGCCAGTTTGTCACAAAATGATTAAAAGATACCTAGGATTGATGTTTAAAATTACTTTGCAGAATAAACTGCTATAGTATATGTGTGGTGTATACATAACGACAGAACTATATCAGTAAGAGTATATAAAGTGAAAGGAAATACAGTATATACATGTAGCAAACAAATGCAGAGGCTGCCGGGCCCCTGAGCTTGGTCTGAGAGAACTATGTTAACTAGTCACAGGAGTGAGGGTAGTACGGGAGTAAGGAGGGGTGGGGGGGGGGGGGGAGGAGTGCAAAGAAGTTGCTGGGGGGGCATTCAAAATTTGCTGTGGGGCTCAGTCATTTCTAGTTATGCCACTGGTCATTGCACTGGTTACTCATACAATACAAGATTCAATTTAAAGGGGTTGTCCAACAAAAAATGTTCTACAGTTTTCATACCAGCACCTCGGGATCTGAATACTTTTGTAATTGTATTGAATTAAAAATGCTGTATAGCTACTGAGTTATTCAATAAAATGTATATGTATAGTGCCACTTAATTTCTTATTTCTTTGACCTGCTCATTAAGAAGGCCGCACAGGCTCAGTTTCATCATTCAACTGCCTCCTGAGCTGTGATAGAGAGCGTTAAGACACGCCCCCTTAGCTTCTGCAGAAAAGACACTCCCTTGAGCTTTCAGCTTGATATAAATCTAGAAGAACAATGAATAAGGAGATCTCTGGATACATGTGCGGTCCAGGGATGGTTCTAGATTGTTAGAAAGACATTGTCATGTGCTATATATGTACGATTTGCATTTTTTACATTTTTTCATGGGATAACCCCTTTAACCCTTAAGGACCCATGACGTAACTGTACGTCATGGGTCTGGTCCCTAAACATGGCGCCCGCTCCCGCTTACTGCGGGCGCCATAGCCGCGGGTGGCTGCCTGCTTCTTGAAGCAGACACCCGCGGCTAATGTCCGCGACTGGCAGTATTGCCGATCGCGGTCATTTAACCCCTCAGATGCCGTAGTCAATCCTGACCACGGCATCTGCTCGTGCAGAAAACCGAAAGGTTCACTTTCGGTTTTGCTCTGGCTCCCTCGTGTGGCGATCGGAGGAGCCGGAGTGTGTATGCAGCAGCCTGAGTCTTTGTGAATGACACAAGGCTGTTGCATAGTATTTCCTATGGAGCTCTAGCCTGTAATAGAACTCTATAGGAAATAAGCAATTTTCTCATATATTCCAATGCTAGTGCATTGGAGCATATGAGAACAGCAATCAGATGATTGATTGTTATAGTTCCCTACGGGAACTATAGAAAAGTGCAAATAAAAAATAAAAAGGTTTAAAAATAAAAATAAAGAAAAAATACATAAAAATTCAAATCACCCCCCTTTTACCAAAATAAAAATAAAAGAACAAAAAAAATTAAAAAAATACACATCATGGGTGTCGCAATGTGAGAAAACACCAATAGTATAAACTAAATAAAAATATATTCCCCATACGGCAAACAGAAAAACTGAAAAAAGCGTCCAAATGGGCGATTAAATAAAACGTGATCAAAAAGCCATACATACCCCATAATGATATTAATGAAAAGTTCAGACTGCCCCGCAAAGAATGAACCCCAATACAGCTCCCTACACATAATTACAAAAAAGTTATAGGGGTCAAAATATGGCGACAAAAAAACAAACAAAAACAAATTTTTTCCCATTTTTGAATTTTTTTTCACTATCAAAATGCAAGAAAAACTATACATTTAGGGTATCACCGGATTCATACTGACCTGTAGAATAAAACTAACTTGTCAGTTTTATCGCACATCGAACGTTGGAATTTAAAAACCCGTAAAACTGTGGTGGAATTGCTTTTTTTTGCCAATTGCACCCCATTGGGAATTTTTTCCCGCTTCTCACTACATCATATGCAATATTAAATGGTGGCATTGGAAAGTACAACTTGTCCTACAAAAAACAAGCCCTCAAATGGCTATGTGAACGGAAAAACAAAAAGTTATGGCTCTTGGAAGGCATGGAGTGCAAAACGAAAACGCTAAAATTAAAAATACCAGGGTCCTTAAAGGGTTAAGGTCCTCATTCTGGTTACCCATACAATACAAGATTCAATTTAAAGTCCTCATTCTCGCCCACAAAGCTCTCCATGGTGCTCTGTCTAAATCCTACCTGTGCTCTCCATTCAGTTAATGACTTACAACTGACATCCACCATAATCTCAACCTCTCAATCCCATCTCCAAGCCTTCTCTGGAGCTGCTCCAGGTCACTGGAATGCCCTACTCCAAGCAATTAGGTTAATTCATAACATCCACAGTTTTAGGGGCTCCCTAAAAAACATATTTTTAGGTTAGCCTATTGCATCCCCTGATCTAACTCTCCTTTCACCACCCCATTCACCACTCCACCCTTCAGAATTATTCTTCTGAACCCGATCCATCAGTATCCACTACACTCAGAAGCATTAAAGATATTAACTGGTGGCTGGCTCATGCAGCCTTATATCTAGTCACCTATTGTGTTAAGATGGCAAACCACTGTACAAAACATGCACTTGTCACCTTCTGTGTCACCCCTAACTCCTCATTGATTGTAAGTTCATGCGAGCAGGGCCCTAATTCTTCTTGCTTTAATTGTTGACTTGTTTGCTATTACTGTATGTTATTTACGACTCTGTTTGTACCTGAACACCCTGATTATATATTGCCACAGAATATGTTGGCGCTATATGAAGATTATTATTATTCTTTCCTGTAGAGTCACTCCCTCAATTAGGATCACTCAGAAGCACCATATAGGGGAATATATTATTATATTACTGAGCAGCAGTGATGTGAATAAAGCACACAGGGTGAGATGTAATACTGGATATTGGCTGCACCAGCCTCTGTTTGTGTTTGAGTCAGTTTCTGGCCGTAGGCTGTCGAAACTCAAGATGTTTGTGTTAAGTAGGTATACTTATAATGTGCCAGTAAAAAGTGCCCCCAATTTTCACAGGAAATTGGAGAAAAAATATTTTTAGATGGGTAACCCTGTTACTGTCTTAGACATTCGCTACATTCTTATCTTTGTGGAGTCAGGTTTAAGTTAATCAACAATCAAGAGTGCTGATCAGTAGAGATGGGGCATGTTCTAATGTACAGTAGTGTACTAATAAGTCCTTTCTTGCTTTTCCTCTTGGCTTGAGATATCCCGAAAAGAGTGGCACAAGGTGACCCAGTTATAAATATAAATGACTTTGGTGTTACTCGCACTACTCTACAGAGTAATGCGAACATTTTTTTCCAAGGCTGGTCATCTTACGCCACTCCTCTCAGTATATCTTGAGTCAAGACAAAGGGTAAGAAAAGACACATGTCTATGATGCCGGCTGTATGCTACCGGCATCTGCTCTCTCTCCTTTTCTGGAGTACTTAACCCTCTCACTGCTCCACGTTGTCTTCTACTAGAGGCATTCCCTGTTTTCTTCCTGCCACTAGCTCCCTTAGGACGTGTGCATGCACTTTCCCTGGCTCTTAAGGGCCAGTGTGTACATAGGCTAATCTTTCTCCATCCAATAGTAGCATTCCCTGGTCTCTCTAAACAGAGACTACTCCTAGAGATAGCAGACCTGCAGCAAAGTCCAGAGCACCATGTGGGCGTGAGGGGGAAAAACAGACTTTCACTTTGATAATGCCTTCAGTAGACCCAAGCCAAATCCATTCAGCAGGCACAGTGGATTCACTGTAATTGTATCCCCTTAAGGACTGAGCCTATTTTAATTTTTTATTTTTCTATTCCAAATTCTAATAGCCATAGCTTTTTTATTTTTCCATTCACGTAGCTATATGAGGGCTTATTTTTTGCGGGACTATTTTTTTTTTTTTTTTATTAATAACTTTTAGCCCCCTTAGGGGGCTAGAACCTAGGAATGTTTTATCCCTTGTCCCATTCAGCATAGTAGAGCTCTATTATGGTGAATGGGATTGTGCCGCTCTACTTGCCAAGTTGTGCCTAGTGCACAGCTTAGCAGGTAGCTTACCATGGCAAGCCTGGGAAGCTTTGGCAGGCCCCAGGCTGTCATGGTAACAGATAGGAACCCTGCAGGCACTCCGATCGGGAGGCAGAGGGACCGGCACCCCAATGCCTAACCTCACAGATGACAAAATCTATGTTGAAATCGGCATCTGAGGGGTTAAATGACGAGATTTGACATGACGGCCAATCCCAGTCATTGCGGTCAGAAGCCTGCTTTATTATACAGCTGGCACCTACTGCGTATAGAGTGGGCTAAGCGCAGCAGCCCACTCCATACAATTCACTGCACATAATGCCTTACTTGTACATTATGCGTTAAGGGGTTAAAAAACTAGGGCAGGTAACAGAGGACATATCTTTATATCCCTAGTCTTAGTGCATATAATAATCAACTTAATATCTTAATAAAGCAGCTTGTGTATGAAGTGTCATACTGTACAGTACGAGTTTCTATATTCAGAGGCTTGATGGAATTTTCTTTTCATATCCAAAGCCTGATAATTTGTCGGATTCAGCTAAAATGCTCTGCTAATGAAAGAAATTGTTCAGTGCCTGTAGCAAAATTTAAAAACCTAACAAAGTTTCCACCGCCACTTCTTAAAGTACCTTGTGATCACTCCCCGTTGTACTTCATGTACAGTAAAGTGCAGGATTTAATGAGAGGTTGACTCTGGGGCCGAAGGGAGATGCGTTTATTTGATTTTGTTTGTGCTGAGTAAGAGATTAATCATAACTTTCAGGTAATGACCCCCTTGGAGACCTCACAATAACATACTGTAAGGATGGAAATTGGGGAAGAGTTAGAGATTGAGAATTGAAGACAACATTATATTTGTTATCCCACATGAACAGTCCACCCTTAAAAAAAGTGCTATTAAGCAAACTTTAGTTCATTTAATACAGCATTGCATGAAGAAATAGGACAGGAATATGTCTAAGGTGAAAGATTTGTGGTTGTCACATTATTTCACCTTCATAGCCTTCACCTTCTTAACAAAGAACATAGTAAGCAAGACTTTAAGGCCGTTATACACTATATGGTAAAGCAGTTTGCAGTCTAATGGCTTCCCATAGTGAGCTCATAGAGCGAGACAGATGATGTAGAATGGATATTAGGCAATGAGTAATATAAAGCAAATATGAACAGTTGAGGAGTAGCCATATAACTATTCTCAAGGATGGGCAGGAACAACAGGATATCCTCCAGTTCTCCAAAGTTCTGACACAATTGTAATTCAAAGCTAAATAGTGTCCAAGAGGCTTAGCAACAGATATGTCTACTTGCAGATTATTTTCTTTGGTGGGCTTTAGTTACAGCAGTCTAATAATACTGTACACAAGAACACGTAGGCGGTCATTTAATAAGACCAGCGCTTTAGACGCAGGTCTTAATCACCCCTGCGCTGGTGGTAGATAGAGATGGCCCGAACTATTCGCCGGCGAACAGTTCCCGGCGAACATAGCTTGTTCGCGTCCGCCGTGGCGGGCGAACATATTCGATTTTCGCGTTCGCCCCTATACTTTATCATTGAGTAAACTTTGACCCTGTACCTCACAGTCAGCAGACACATTCCAGCCAATCAGCATACCCTTCCTCCCAGACCCTCCCATCTCCTATCTAAACGCAAGGACAGCATCCATCTTAGATTCATTCTGAAGCTGCAGTGTTAGTAATTGTAAATCGCAATGCGATTAATATAACCTGTATTATTCACATTGCGATTACAACTTAGATCTGAGTTCCTAATTGTTGTATTGCTAGAATATAACGAAAATAACGAATATAGCACTATATTCTCAATCTTCGTTATATTCTAGCAATACAACAACCATTAGGAACTCAGATCTAAGTTTAATCGCAATGCGATTAATATAAGCTGCATTAGTCGCATTGCGAATTCAACTTAGAGCTGAGTTCCTAATGGTTGTTCTATTGCTAGAATATACGTTATATTCTAGCAATACAACCATTTAACTTAGAGCTGGGTGACTAATGGTTGTATTGCTAGAATATAACGAAGATTGAGAATATAGCGCTATATTCTCAATCTTTGTTATATTCTAGCAAGCCAACCATTAGGAACCCAGCTCTAAGTTGTAATCGCAATGCGATTAATATAACCTGCATTAATCGCATTGCGAATCTAACTTAGAGCTGGGTGCCTAATGGTTGTATTGCTAGAATATAACGAAGATTGAATTCTCAATCTTCGTTATATTCTAGCAATACAACCATTAGGAACACAGCTCTAAGTTGTAATCACAATGCGAATAATACCTACAATTATTAATCGCTTTGCAAATCCATTTGATGCCTCTATTTGATTGTATATGACGGTTGACTATGACTACCACCAACGTTCTGCTGCCTCCACAGCAAGATATCTGAACCCCACCGAGGGGCAATGCGATTAATGCAGGTTATATTAATCGCATTGCGATTACAACTTAGAGCTGGGTTCCTAATGGTTGGCTTGCTAGAATATAACGAAGATTGAGAATATAGTGCTATATTCTCAATCTTCATTATATTCTAGCAATACAACAACCATTAGGCACCCAGCTCAAAGTTGAATTCGCAAATAAGATGTCCCAAACTATTCACTGGCAGACAGTTCCCAGTGAACATAGCTTGTGCACGTTCGTCGCGGCGGGCGAACATATGTGATGTTCGGTCCACCCCCTATCATTGAGTAAACTTTGACCCTGTACCTCACAGTCAGCAGACCCATTCCAGCCAATCAGCATACCCTCCCTTCCAGACCCTCCCATCTCCTGGACAGCATCTATTTTAGATTCATTCGGAAGCTGCAGTCCTAGTGAGAGGAGGGACAGTGTAGCTGCTGCTGATTTAATAGGGAAATCGATAGCTAGGCTAGTGTATTCAGTGTCCACTCCAGTCCTGAAAGAATCATCAGATCTCTGCTTTAACTGCTTGCGGACCGCTAAACGCACGGATGCGTCCAGGCAGCGGCAAGTTTGTTCCTCCTGGACGCATCCGTGCGTCATCTCGCGAGAGACGAGATCTGCTTTGAACGCGCGCACGCGGGCGCGCGCGTTAACAGCAGAGCGCGGCCCTGCAGTTATACTACAGCCTGCCAGCGATGATCAATCACTGGCAGGCTTTAAATGTAAAATAAATTAGATCAAAGAGCTATATCAGACGCTGTTTTGTGAACAGCGTCTGATATAGCTGCTACCTGGTCCTCTGGTGGTCCCATTTACTGGGATCGACCACCAGAGGACCAGGTAACTCTGTAAAGTTGCACCAAACACTACACTACCCCCCCACACCCCCACCCCTCACTTTATAACCACTATTAACCCCTTGTTAACTCCTGATCACCCAATATAGACTCCCTGATCACCCCCCTGTCACTGATCACCCCCCTGTAAGGCTCTATTCACATGTCCATATGTGTTTTGCGGATCCACAGATCCGTGCCACGGATCCGTGACGCGGATCCGCAAAACACGGACACCGTCAATGTGCTTTCCGCATTTTGCAGATCCGCACATTGCCAGAACTATATAGAAAATGGACAAGAAAAGGGCATGTTCTATATTTTTGCGGAACGGAAATGCAGACCCGTAAGTGCGGATCCGCAATTCCGGATCCGAGCGGGACAAAGTCTGTCCCCATAGAAATGAATGGGTCCGCAATTGATATATATATATTTTTTTTTACAAAGTCTCATATTTCACTAACTTGTGACAAAAAATAAAATTTTACATGAACTCACCATACCCCTCACAGAATACCTTGGGGTGTCTTCTTTCTAAAATGGGGTCACTTGTGGGGTATTTATACTATCCTGGCATTTTAGGGGCTCCTAAAGCGTGAGAAGAAGTCTGGAATCCAAATGCGTAAAAATGCCCTGTGAAATCCTAAAGGTACTCATTGGTTTTAGGGCCCCTTTGCGCATCTTGGCTGCAAACAAGTGGCACACATGTGGTATCGCCGTACTCAGGAGAAGTAGGGCAATAAGTTTTGCGGTGTATTTTTATATATACCCATACTTTGTGTGTGAAATATCGCTGTAAACGACAACTTTAAAAAAAAATTTATACAAACTTGTCAGTTTACAGAGATATTTCTCTCACCCAACATGGGTATATGTAAAAATACACCCCAAAACACATTGCCCTACTTCTCCTGAGATGATACCACATGAGTGACACTTTTTTGCAGCCTGGGTGCGCAAAGGGGCCCAAATTCCAACAAATACATTTAGCTTTTACATGGCTGCTCACAATTTAGCCCCACCCAAAATGCCAGAACAGTAAACACACCCCACAAGTGACCCCATTTCGGAAAGTAGACACCCCAAGGTATTCACTGAGGGGCATAGTGAGTCCGTGGGAGATTACATTTTTTTTTGCCAGAAGTTAGCAGAAATGGAAACTTTATTATTTTTATTTTTTTCCTCAGAAAGTGTCATTTTCCGCTAACTTGTGAAAAAAAATGAAATGATACATGAACTCACCATGCCCCTCCGCGAATACTTTGGGGTGTCTTCTTTCTAAAATGGTGTCATTTGGGGGGTATTTATACTTTCCTGGCATTCTAGCACTTGAAGAAACATGACAGGTGCTCAGAAAGTCAGAGCTGCTTCAAAATGCCGAAATTCACTTTTTTGCACCATAGTTTGTAAACGCTATAACTTTTACCCAAACCAATAAATATACACTTATTGGATTTTTTTTTTTTATCAAAGACATGTAGAACAATACATTTTGCGAAAAATTTATATAGAAATGTAGTTTTTAAAAAAAAATTACAACAGAAAGTGAAAAATGTCATTTTTTTGCAAAAATTTCGGTAATTTTTGATTAATAGCAAAAAAAGTAAAAATGTCAGCAACGATGAAATACCACCAAATGAAAGCTCTATTAGTGAGAAGAAAAGGAGGTAAAATTCATTTGGGCTGAAGTGGTTAAGGACAGCGTCCTGACAGCACCCCAAAAAGCCCTTTTTAGGGCTAGTACATCAGTCTCCCTCCCAGACCCTCCCACCTTCTATCAAAAAGCAAGGACAGCATCCATCTTAGATTCATTCTGAAGCTGCAGTGTTAGTAGTTCTAATCGCAATGTGATTAATATAACCTGCATTAATCGCATTGCGAATTCAACTTAGAGCTGGGTTCCTAATGGTTGTATTGCTAGAATATAACGAAGATTGAGAATATGGCGCTATATTCTCAATGTTCATTATATTCTAGCAATACAACCATTAGGAACCCAGCTTTAAGTTGAATTTGCAATGCGATTAATGCAGGTTATATTAATCGCATTGCGAATTCAACTTACCACACTCTGCGTCAACTACGTAATTTTCCATGGGAGTTTTGCCATGAATCACCCTCCGGCACGCCACAGTCCAGGTGTTAGTCCCCTTGAAACAACTTTTCCATCACTATTATGGCCAGAAAGAGTCCCTGTGGGTTTTAAAATTCGCCTGTCTATTGAAGTCTATGGCGGTTCGCCCTGTTCGCATGTTCGCGAACATTTGCAGAAGTTCGCGTTTGCCGTTTGCGAATGGAAAAATTTATGTTCGCGACATCACTAGTGGTAGATCTGCCGAAGTTATGAAGAGGCGTCAGCCTCTATATTTTAGACCATTTTTTAGACGTAGAAAGTTTTAATTGAGACCGGTCTGCTGGCCCATCCCCTTCTCTGCCAACACCACGCCCCCTTTTTTAGACCTAGCCTGAGTGGTGAAAAGGCACAGATTGCAGCACAAATAACCTTTGTGCCACAATCTGTAACAGATATTCGCCAGAAAATTAGCATACATCTGATAGTAACTGACCTTCATATTTCTCTTATTCAAAAGCAGAATGGGGCCTATTTTCCCTAAGACCACCTGACAATCTGATTCTGAGGTCCAACCTCCATCAAAACATGTGCTTGCACTATAATCTCTGTTGTCACTGCACACATATAATTATAGACCCCAAATGCCCTAATGGTAACAAATGCTCCAAAGGTCTTCAGCAGGACCTTTAGGTTCCTGTCATCATAGGGTCTTATTTTGTCTGACCTTAGGCCCACTAGAATGTTGGACTTGATTGAGAATATGTTGATATGGCACTAGGGTGCTATGCTATGTTTACAGACACCATGCATAGTTTAAAAGTGTCCAAACCTATTTCGCATAGTCCTTGATTCCATAAGGAAAAGCAAGAAACTTAAGCTCTATTCGACTCTCCAACACCAAAACTTGTCCTTCTATGGTCTCTGTTTTCTTTGGTTTTAAACAGGGAATCGGCTATTATAAGATGTCAATACATATTACCAACAATTACACCTGTATTCTGTTGACAGCGCCAGGGGAGCTGCCTCTCTTTTAACCTGATCTCCTTTGCAAAGTAAATTAACGCATCTGCTTTCCCATCTCAACTTTGACACAGTAGTTAACAGGTGGATCCTGCAAAAGGTATACCTTGACGTTCCTGGGACCCTGTGTAATTGCTATGTTTAGACCTCAGCCAAACTTTGTAATGCTATGTACCATCATATCTAGTAGTATCATCTTGTATAATTAGATACCACCTAATACAATAACACAATGGCAGGTGGGAAAGGTATGTTATTTTGCCTGCATATTACCCACTAACAAAGGATATATAATTCAGTATCTCATTATAATACAGTGGCACACTGCACTGAGAAAGGGGTTCAGAAATGTACCTTTGTATGATATATGCATTTATTGTACTACTTGCCTGCAAGGGGTTAATAGGCCATATTTATATCCACCACTAGATGGGTCTGTTGTCACCCTCTCTATATATAGAGGAGGAGTTAGACTAATTTGGGGTGAGCCTAAGCCTAGACATAGGGGAGAGCACATGCTAAGTGACAGAGCTGAGAGAAAGCTGGATTAGGTGCCAGCCAGATCAAGGCCAGAACAAGAACTTTATAGACTTGAAAAGCATCAAAGTGTTACAAGGAAGTGCAAGTAGAAGCCCTGTGGAGCAAAACCTACACTCCAAACACTGTCTAGTATTGTAAAGGCCCTGGACAAGTTTACAAAAAGCATAATCCGGATGTGCCCAATATGCCATGTCCTGCCGAGGAAAAATGTAGTAACTTTAGCTGTGAGTATGGCAACCTATACAAAAGATGCAGGACACTGTCAGACGTTGTGGACCGCCCTGTGGTTGCATTGTACAAGAGAAAGTGTTGAGCGCCTATTTCTGAACGCTGGTGCAAGATTCAGCTAGAGAAGTGCAGTTTTAAGAGAATTGCTTTAAGGAGACATCTTGTCCTATTAGATACCTGTGCAGCCTTGTAACTTATAAGATCTGTGTAATATGCACTTGTGTAACACCTGCCATTCTATGCATGCTGAGAACTGTAGCCAATGTGCTTGAACTTGAATATTCAGAAAATAACTATTCTACTGCAAAACTGTCTCATTATTGCCTCCTTCAACACTGCAGAGAAATCTTCCTTGCACCTCACAATTCATTACCATCAAGGGCACCCCGAACCACCATCAGGCAGAAGAAACCCCAAGATCAGGGTGTGCCGTGAAATGAAGAAAGGCACCTCCTTCCCAGGCCCAGGAAAGTGTCAACTACAATCACTATTTCTGCTACTATCACTCCTATCCTGTCCTCTGCTCTCCTCTCCTGGGCGTGCTGCAATAGTAGGGAGTCTATGGTCATGGTTATGATTGCAACTTCTGCACTCTATAGATATGTGATTAGTTGTTAGCTCTAATTCTGATTGCATTTTCTTAGCAGGAGCCTTGTTTTAAATGATGGGCCCCTCCAATTCACTGACTAATTGATATTGAGCTGTGAAGGAGAAGCATCTTGGCAGTAGTATGCCATGTCGTTCCCTGTCTCAGCTGGTCATATTGCATACATTTTAGAATAAATCACTCTTTAGAGTGACAGCACAGCAGAGTTTCTAGAAATAGTCTCAGGTATAAATGATGTAATAGAGAAACATTATGGAACAGGAAAACTGGAATAGTCAGTAGATTTGCAGCAAACAAAGCTTTAGCATATCTTATGAATGATTAAATCAGCTAATATAAAGGACGGGCTTTTGTTGCAATATGATGGATAGATAGTGACTGTGGACATCAGAATTTGGTTCAAGATCAACAATTTTTTCCAATTGAGTTGCACTAGCCCACCAGGGTACTAGAGAGACCTACATTATTTTAGGCCCAAGCTCTGACACAATAGTGGACACCAATGCTCCAGTAGAAGACAACCCCGTTTGGATCCTGTAACTTGCCACTGAGGTCTATCTTTTATGGGTTAATTCACAAATTACCTATTAGATCTTATTGATGATGAGCCTATGTGGATTCACACATCGTTTCCTGGAAAACCCCTGTGCCCACAGCACTCACCCTGTCAAAGAGTTATTTCCAGACTACAGGTGCTCGTGGTCATTATTATTATGGAAGAAAACACCTCTGTAAAGACAACACAGGGCCAACCATTCACAACTGGTGATGGTCACAGTTCAGCCACCTCATCCCTGCACAGTGATATCTGCAGAGGCCACAGGGCATGCCCACAACAAACCCCACGTCAATAAGTTATCTCCAGACAACTAAGTTCTTATGGTCCATGTGGCTGCTGTAAAGCATATCTCTAAATGCTCAGACAAGATGGCCGCCCCTGTAATCATGTGAAGAGAACAGAATAGAAAAATCTAAAAATAAAAACAAGGCAGGGCTGTAATATTATGTTTCCATGCCATTCCCATTTGCACCCAGTCCTTACTGTTTGATGTAGGTCAGGGATACCAATGCGAAAGACCATCATACTGAAATTGGAATCGTCAGGAACAGACATGGATCTCTCCTTTATTCTCCTTGCTGCTACTGAGGATGCTGAAAGAGGGTTAGGGCTAGTATTGCTGGTGGCAGAATTGGGATTGTTTTTCCCTCCAGGGACCATGACTTCTCTGGAGCTGTCCGAGTCCGACTCTCCCCCAGGATATTCGGAGATGCTCCTCCTCTCCTCCTCGCTTGATACAGGGCTCTGGGGCATTGTCAGGAAGGCGGAACCACAGCAGCATTACAGGGCCAGCTAAGTGAGAAAAAAGAGAGAACATATTATTGATTCATTAGAGAATTGCACTGTCATCATATCTGCCAGATTTCACTTTTTTTTTTACCCTGGGAGAGGTGCTTTCTCTACTGCTCATTACTGCCCCCTGTTGAGTAATATACATTACTGTATATTGTATGACCAACCAAAAAGAGGTGGTAAAGGAAAAACACAAAATGCTAAGGCCGGGTTCCTATCACCATTTAATCTTCCGTTCTTCTGATCCGAAAATAAACGGTGATGTGAACCCGGCCTTAGGGCTCATGCGCACGACCGTTGTTTGATTCCGTGTCCGTTGCTCCGTTTTTCGTGATTTTCTGCGGACCCATTGGTTTTCAATGGGTCTGTGGAAACCTCTGCAAATGCACCGTTTGTCCTCCGCGTCCGTGGTCCGTGATTCCAGTCTGTCAAAAAAATATAACCTGTCCTATTCTTGTCCGTGAAAAACGGTTCACGGACCCATTCTAGTCAATGGGTCCGTGAAAAAATGTGGATGGCCATCCGTGTGTCATCCGCGTTCCGTGTCCGTTTTTTTTGCGGATCCCTTGGCAGGCACTTGGGAAAAATTGTCAGCCTGTCTTTTGGTAAAATCTTTTGGGTCATGTCCGCTAAAAAAAACGGAAGACACACGGAAACACAACGGAAGGCAAAAACGGACACGGATAACTGAAAAACGGAACCCCTTTTTGCGGACAGCATAAAAAAAACGGTCGTGTGCATGAGGCCTCAAATGTTAACGTTTGCCTTAATGCTGATATAACTTCATTTTCACACAGTTACAGTAGTTATCAATACTGGACATTATAGAAACTGCTAAATATAATTTGCCCTTTATTGCTTTAAATGTGTGTGTGTCCAAGGGGTGGCCTTATCTAATGATTTTAAGCTATCTCTGTATGCATTCTCATATGGGGTAAGTTGTTATTTAGTAGGATCGCCTACTAGACTCACAAGCTCATAAATCGTCTCTGCTTTCTTGCTCTGTTAGATGCTGCCTGCATAAAGGGCAACATGTTCAACATAATGCATTTGGTTTAGGCTTCAGAAAGCTGATTTGATAAAAGAATGCAATATTAGTTGAAACAATAAGCATTAGAACTATTAAAGGGCAACTAAATATTTGTTAAAGGAAAAAAAAAAGCTAAGCTCTGCTCATCTTTTCAAGCACATGGAGTTCAGGACCCATATACTAATTTTCTATGGATCCATACTCCACATGCTCAAAAAAGCCAACCATATCTGGAGGGTCTCATGAGGGATCCAGCCATTATAAAAGAATTGGATGTACGACAGTCAACGTTTGTCATGCACAGTAATGAGTACATACCATAAAGATAAACCATGTGGCTTTATCCACCAATGAAGTTTGGACTAGTCAATGTCTTTTCTGAAGACACATCCCAATGTTAGCAAAAGCAGTAAAAGGAAACCTAGAGACCATTTTCTCTTAAAGAGTTTGGTGGGGGTATAACTTAAATGTCATTTCATGATGAAAATCCCAGTCCTAATGCATACAAAATACTCAATTACCAAGGGGAGCAGCACTCCCCCATGTGCCTAGGTGTGGGGCGCACATTCTGTGGGTTCTGCTATCAGGACCCCCGACCCAGTAGCAATCCACAATACTCTTATAAGGGGACAGCAGACACTGAAGTTGGTGCACTTCAGGATGTATTATTAAGGCTTTACTAAAAACATATTGCAAAGTTTAGGCAAAGCCCTTTATCAAGCTAGGGAGCATGTAATTTGGATAACCATTGTCCACCATTACTCATTATGTGCATTTTAGCCTGATAAAGGGCTTTGATGAAACGTTGCTACATGTTTTTACTGAAATCTTAATAAAGATTTCCGCACTGCTTTAAATTCATTGTCTGCTGACCTAACTGTAATATTGTCTATTAGGGCATATAGTCCCCTGTAGCCAGAATGGAGCAGCCCCTGCTCTGGAAAACTTTGAGCAGCCCTTGTAATACTGTACATGGAGCTGGAGGTTCTGGGAGTATGACGTGAAGCAATCAGCTGATTTTCCTGTAGCTGCTTTTTTAGAGGGGTTGTCAATGATGAGACAACCAAAATAAAGAGGACCTGTCACCACAATATGAAAGTAGTGATGAGCGGCAGGGGTAATATTCGAATTTGCGATATTTCGCGGTTATATGGTAGAATATTCATGAGTTTTCATATTCGAGATTATTCTCTTGACTGCGAAAAATCGGCAATGTAATATGCGCGTTAATCAAGTAAGGGCGGGTTATACCCAACTTTCCTATTGGGTTTGCTTTCTAGAATTCGCGAATATGTAGAATATAGTGTGATATATATTCGTAAAAACTAATATTATTATTTTTTTTTTCATCTGAACCCATTATGAGGGAATGTAATGGGTTCAGATGAAAAAAAAGACCAATATTTGTTTTTAAGAATATATTTCACACTATATTCTACATATTCGCGAATTCTAGCAAGCCAACCCAATAGGAAAGTTGCCCGCCCTTACTCGATTAACACGCATATTACATTGCCGATTTTTCGCATTAGATTAAATAAATTAAATAATGAAGAATATTCTAATTCACTACAGACTACGATATTGCAGCCTTCTCACATTGGCCCACAAGCAAAAAGCAGGCAGGTAATGGGTTCAGATGAAAAAAAATAGACGAATATTCGTTTTTACGACTATATATCACTATATTCTAAATATTCTCGAATTCTCGAAGTGCTGATATTCGCATTGCGAATATACACGCTCAACACTATTTGAAAGTGCCATGTTATAGAGCAAGAGGAGCTGAGCAGACCGCCACAGGCAGTTATGATGACATCATCGCGCAACTGTGACGGGACACAGCACACTGACGTGTGCGCGCAGCGCGCCTGCTTACCATCTACGAGTGAGCGCCAGGAGTCTGGGACACAGGTAAGTATTAGCTTAGCTTTTATTTTATTTTTTTTGTGTGCCAACTTTGGGGGACATTACTGGGGGCACAGGAGAATATTACTGAAGGGACAGTGGGGGGCAAACTACTACATGGGGAGAAAACTACTCTGTGGGGGCAGTGTAGGGACAAATTACTAGTGTGGGGGAAATTAATACTGTGGGGGCAGTGTGGGGGACAATTACTACTGTGGGGGCAGTGTGGGGGACAATTACTACTGTGGGGGCAAACTACTACTGTGGGGGCAGTGTGGGGGACAATTACTACTGTTGGGGCAGTGTGGGGGACAATTACTACTGTGGGGGCAGTGTGGGGGACAATTTCTACTGTGGGGGCAGTGAGGGGGACAATTACTATTGTGGGGGCAGTGTGGGGGACAATTACTACTGTGGGGGCAAACTACTACTGTGGGGGCAGTGTGGGGGACAATTACTACTGTGGGGGCAAACTACTATATGGGGGTAGTGTGGGGGATGTTGCTATTGGGTAGGAACTATAGGGGCACTTCTATTACAAGGACATTATTAGGGGATATTATTTTTTAGGGACACTATACAGGTATTATTACCAGGAGCACAATATAGGATGTTATTATTACTGGGGACAGTCTAGGGGACAATACAATTGCTGTTAATAATGTGAGGCTGCGCCCTCTAGTAGGAAGTGTGGGGCGGGTGGCGGTCATTGAAGCTAAATGCCGCCAGCACGCATGTTTAATAGGAAGTGAGAGCACTTGGTCTGCTGTTGCTTAGCAGCACTGACGATCTGCTGTCCTCCGAACCACACCTCCCTCCCCTCCCCTGCTGTGACATGCTCCGGCACTGCTGCCCTGTATGTTGAGCTGATTGGTGGTGAGCACGGCATGCCCCTTCTGATGAGATCTTTTAAACACTAAAGCTTGGCCATACATATTAGACTTATGTCAGCTGAACCCCCTGATTTGTATGGTGCACCTCCCACCTCTCCCTCAACAGCCGATGATTGGGGAGGTAAGGATGAGCCACACTGGATGAGACACAACTGCCCTTTTCTTTTGTTCTCTGGAAGATAAAAACTTGCCAGATAAAACTACTCACTACATATGTACGAGAGAATTGGGAAAGACAGCTGTCGGCCAAACAAGCATCCAACAATTATCTGCATATATGGCTAAATTAGTTGTCAACAGCTCCTACTTCTCCATAGTGATGAGCGGCATAGGCAATATACGAATTTGCGATGCTTTACAAAATTTTTGGCCGAATATTTGCCATAAATTCTCAAATTCGAGAATTCGTGATCTCCAGTCATCATTATTTGCTTGATTGTCAAAATCAGCAATGTAATATATTCGCAATAAAAATGAAAGGAAGGAAGACCGAGCAAAGGGGTGTCCCCATTACAGAGATCACCAAATCCACCATATTAAGTAGCCCCAATGTCAAGATCCCGCTTTTTTACAAGCTTTAAGGATGTGACGGGGAAGACCTAAGCCAGTTATCCATCCACAGACAGCTGTTTCGAGGTGTTGCCCCTCATCAGTGTGGAGTAGGATTCTGGCTAACCGGGAGCAATGCCTTGGAGACTACTCAAACTCGGGATCTTGACATTGGGGCCACTTATTATGGTGCATTTGGTGATCTCTGTAATGGGGACACCCCTTTGCTCGGTTTTCCTTCCTTTGAGGGATATCTGGTTTTAATTGTGTTGTAAACCCAATTCTGGGGCTCCACATTTATTTTGCATATTACTGTTTCCCAGGGAGCTTTGCACTTTGGATTGCTGTGTTGAGACTCTTAAATGAGGCTCCACGGAGATTTTTGTAGCTGGTCTCCCTGAGATCAGCTATTGTTTTGTTTGAGTAGTCTCCAAGGCATTGCTCCTGGTTAGCCAGAATCCTACTCCACACTGATAAGGGGCAACACCCCGAAACAGCTGTCTGTGGATGGATAACTGGCTTAGGTTTTCACAGTCACATTCTTAAAGCTTGTAAAAAAGTGGGATCTTGACATTGGGGCCACTTAATATGGTGGATTTGGTGATCTCTGTAATGGGGACACCCCTTTGCTCGGTTTTCCTTCCTTTGAGGGATATCTGGCTTTCATTGTGTTGTAGACCCAATTCTGGGGCTCCACATTAATTTTGCATATTACTGTTTCCCAGGGAGCTTTGCACTTTGGATTGCTGTGTTGAGACTCTTAAATGAGGCTCCACGGTGATGTTTGTAGCTGGTCTCCCTGAGATCAGCTATTGTTTTGTTTAAGTGCCGATATTAGCGATAAATTAGCGATTAGAATATTCGCAATCAACACTATTTGCGAATACAAATATATAGCACTATATTCTAAATATTTGCGAATTCTCAAAGTGGCGATATTCGCGATTAAAGTTCACGATTCGAATATTTGCGCTCAACACTACTTCTCCAAAAAAATGAAAATCAAGACAAAAACTAACCAAATGGCCCAGTTCCAAAACAAGTGCCTCCATCAGAAATCTGGATGACTGTATAGTTTTCATAATAGTATGATACAAATAAAAGTTAATCTTTTTCACTTTTTCCACTTAGATCTTTTTTAATATTTCAGGTCTACTTGAAAGCAACTCTGACTGTCTTACTGTGTAAAAGTAATTTACAAATAAGGACGGCTGCCTACATTTCTCCTACCTTTACTTGGAAGTATTATAAAAAAAAAATGTGTGAAATGAAAAATTAAAACATACCTCCTCGACAATGATCTGTTTTGAAATGTTGCTCAGTGGGATACCTTTAAATCAAATTATTAGACTTATATTTATGTTCGCTGTGCCTTTTACTTTTTCCAAAAGCCGAACATTCTGTGCAATGTCCTGTTCTTATGGCAACATCTCTGAATTCCTCGAGTATATGCCTTCCTCTAAAAATGTTATCTAGCAGCATGGTGCACAAATCATAAGATACAAGAAAAGTCAACAAGGCATTATTCTATTCAACCCGGGCTTTATGAAACCAAATGCATATATAATAAATCAGATCCATATTATGCTGGATTCAAGTATCCTTATTTATGTGGTTTATCGGCCAGTGCTGGCTAAGGGCCCTTTCATACTAGCCTTTTTCTTTTTCTGTTCCGTCGTCAGGGCTCGATGCCGGAAAACTACTGATCAGTATTATCCCCATGCATTCTTAATGGAGAGAAATCCGTTCAGGATGCATCAGGATGTTATCCGTTCAATACCCAAACATTTTTAGGCCGGAGAAAAAAACTGAAGCATGCTTTCATTGAAGTGCATTAATCCGGATCCCGAATTAAGCTAAACGTCGTTTCGGCGCATCGCCGGATCCGACGTTTAGCTCTGCGCATGAGCAGCAGCAGTTCCAATCGGGGCCCCAGTGTAAGGAAGGCACCAAAATGATCGTCGTTTCTAGGCAGCAGATCTTCCTGTCTAAACATTGATCTATATTATACATTAAAGGGATTCACTGCCCCAGTATGGCATGTACATTAAAGGGATTCACTGCCCCAGTATGGCATGTACATTAAAGGGATTCACTGCCCCAGTATGGCATGTACATTAAAGGGATTCACTGCCCCAGTATGGCGTGACTGCCCTGATACAGTATAACATCTCCTTGTGGCCCCTGCCCCCATACAGTAGAACGTCTCCTTGGGGCCCCCGCTCCGATACAGTAGAAGTTCAGGACAAGTAGATTGTCATGAGGGACAAGTAGATTGAGCCCCTGCTTTAGTCCTTCGACAAGTAGTTTTTTTTTAAATTTCCACACCCCTGTACTCTAGGCTTTGCTAATAGTAGTTAAGCACCCCTGATATAAAGGATCCTGGGGACTGGTCATCCATAAGTGTCCATCATTTACCATCTAGAATGTTAACAGTACACAGCATCTTTGGAATTTCAAAGTTGGCAACATATTTCAAGGTTAAGAGCAGTAAGAGTGATTTATGTACAACATATACAAAATGTCATGTTTTATCATGATAGGCGACGGCAGTTTCATTAGTCGAAATATTAAATCACTCAGTAGTGCCATGGTACAATTAATGAGGAATAAAACAGATAAAACCAAGCAAGGTTGTCCCCTTTATACACATCTAGTGACAGGCCAGCCGTTGGTTAGCCATTCCGTGAATTGGCGGCCTCAAATTGCGGTCCCCAATGCACGGGCAACATCTGTGTGCATTCCTCAGATGGATCCAGATCCATTCAACTTGAATGAGTCCGTGGTCCGTCCGCACCGCGAATGTACTGATGATATATGTAAGTGATTACAGTATTAGACCAGAGGGATATGTTTATTGGGGAAAACTGTACAAATGAAAAGAGGGTCTAGTATCCTGTTTGGCCGCCTCAAGCCCAAGATAAGCTATGGTTGGGCATGGAGGTATGAAGATTCTGTATGGTATCGGCTGTAACCCAGCAGAACACTGCTAAATAGTTAATTTACTACTAAAAGGGTTAATATCCTCCATTAACCCCTTAAGGACATAGAATTTTTAGTGTGTGCATTTCCTAGTCTTCCCAGAGCCATAACTTTTTAAATTTTGCATTCTCATAGCCGTATGAGGACTTGTTTTTTTCACAGGAAAAGTTGTATGTTCACATGGCACCAAATATATTATATTATATACAATGTAGTGGAAAGCTGGAAAAAAAATTCAAATTGGTTGGAATTGGGAAAAAAAAGGCAATTCCACCATAGTTTTATGGATTTTGTTTTTAAAGTATTCCCCTATGTCAATGGTGGCGAACCTTTCGCACGGGTGCCAGTGGTGGCACTCAGAGCCCTCTCTGTGGGCACCCACACCCTGGGAAAAATCTGTGGTGTACTAATATGTCTTAGACTTTGCTATTTATTAGCACTATAAACAGCACAGGCAGCGCACTGAATGCAGGCAGCTATTATAGGTAAATGATAAAGTACATGGAAGATATACTATATTGGACTGTAGTGTTCAGGGTAAATTGCCGTGTTGGCACTTTGCGATAAATAAGTGGGTTTTGTGATGCAGTTTGGGCATTCGGCTTCTTAAAGGTTCGCTATCACTGCTGTCCTATGTGGTAAAATCAGATCGATTACAGAGATACCAATTTGTATAACCTTTCTTGTTTTAAAACTTAAAATAAATAAATAAAAACTTGATTTTATTATTATTTGCATCACTATATTCTGACCCCTTATAACTTTTTTATATTTTTAGCTACAGAGCTGTGTTGGGCTCGTTTTTGTGGGCGATCTGTAGTCTTTTATGATCTCATTTTGGAATGCATATGCCTTTTTGGTCACTTTTTCCACTATTATTTTTTGGAGAGGTGAAGTGACGAAAAAACTGTGAATTTAGATTTTTTTAAGACATTCGTCATATAGGAAAAATACATTTATATTTAATTATTCGGGCGTTTTGGGACACGGAGGAGCTAATGATGTTTCTTTTTTACTTATTTTTACTATTGGGAAAGGGAGTGAATTTGAATCTTTATATTTTTTTTATTTATTTAAAGAGGACCTTTCACCGGTCCAAAGTTTGTAAGTCAAAGGTATGACATGCAGAGCGGCACCCAGGGATGTCCCTGCACTTACTTGTATGCCTGGGTGCCTGCTCCATTAGTCCGCTGTAGCCCCCAGTAACGGCGCACGCGCTGCTTGTAGTTTTGCCTTGGGCGGAGACAACCTCTTTTGCCCTGGGCGTCTCCTTCTCCCAGGCTGGAGCGCTGGCCAATCACAGCGCTCAGCTCATAGAGCTACAGCGGATGAACGGAGCGGCACCCAGGGATACAAGTAAGTGCAGGGACATCCCTGGGTGCCACTCTGCATGTACATACCTTTGACTAACAAACTTTGGACCGGTGAAAAGTCCTGTTTAAGTCCCTATAGAAGACTTGAACATGTAATCATTAGATCACTTGTCTTATAGACTGCAATGACTGATTCAATACATGCTACAGGTACAGCTCCATAGGAATTAGCACTTTGGTAGCCTTGGATCAGAAGGACCACGTCTACCGCAGGGAATGAACGGCTAGCTAGATCGCCACATTGGGGAGCTGTTCGGAACCCGAGAGCACTGTGCTCCACTGGAAAGTCACCACAGATGCCGTGGTCACAATTAACTGATAATGCTGATCATAGACATTAGCCCCCAGTATCTGCTGGGTAAAATGGAGAGGGCACCATCTTAAAGGTTGGTTAATGTACTTTCCTATGCCATTTATGTGAACCCAAGAACTGAACATGGGAAAAAACGTAGTTATCTGGCCCTACTCAGCAGGAGGAAGGGATGCCCTTCTCTGCCTGAGTCAGGAGTGCAGAGCAGTGCACTTTAGGCAGCCAACAATTAAGGAGCTGCATGTGCCTGTGCAGTGTGAGACCTACTTCAAGGAGCCGTCATGCTTGCATCATTCTTGCATGGTAAAATTACCATTCTCTGAGAAAGGAAGAAGAAAATAATTTACAGACTGTTGAGGGCCATTACAAAGGACTGGTGCAAGGACAGACAGTAAAGGTAATCGCTCCTTTATAGCCTCAGACACTTATCCCCTATGTGTATGTGTTGTCACAGGCAAAATATCTTTAATAAAAATGTGTACGTGTTGGTATAGACCTGTCTGATGCTCCCCATTAACTACAGACCAACTTGATTCAGGGAGACAAGCCTAAGCCAAAGGCAAGAACTTAAAGGGGTATTCCGGTTACCATAAATATAACTTATGTTTCAGAATAATTCATCATTAATAATGTATAATAACCTAATATAATGTAAATTTCACATGTTTACCCTTCAGTAGTTATAAAAGTAGTTTTCTTCCTCTGCCACCCACTGCGTTTTCTCATAAATTACCATGGCACCGACCTGTAGTTCTGAGCCTTTGTCAGGTCGAGCATGCTCAGTGTGTTGCTATCAGTTCTCTAGCTAAATGTCTTGTGAAATAAAGGGCGTGTTAGTGTGCTGGTGATTACTGAGTAGAGGGGGTGTGACTGCACTGTGATATCAGGCAGCCAATCAGTAAACATCAACACTCACAAACAAGCACAGACTCACAGCAGGAAAGCTAGGGATTGTGGGGGTTGTAGTTTTGTGAGGGAGGATCAGGCGCCATGATACTGTGTTGCAGGCTCACACAGGAGCTAGACAAATGGATTGCAAGGTAAAATAAAGCTCTGGTTACATGTGTAGGTATGGGTTCTAGTTGGGTCACCACTTGCAGCCTTAATGCAGTTTTTCAAAAATTAAGTTACTTTACTGAAAAAACCCTTTTAAATGCCTAATATAGTCCAAAACACGGATAACAATATTTACTTCTTCTAAGATGTATCAATGTACCAGACACGAAAATTAATGTTATTTAGTTGTTACAGTTCTGTAAGAGGATAAGAGGTAAATTACAACTCTCTGGTTAAGGCCTTTCATGGAAAAAATGTATTCTGGACAATAAGAGATGAAAGTAAACTATGATAGAAATAACTATAAGATATCGTGTTCAAAGCAAATTCAATACAGCAGTCTGGCTATTGTTCATGTTGTGAATAGGAAGAAAGAAGTATATACCAATAGGAATTGACTTTGAAGTCGGAAAAGACTCCCACATTGTCAGTCACTGTTAAAGCTTATCATCATTTCCTGCGCAGTGTCTACCCCAAGCCTCTCCCCCAGTATATGGATAGCATATTTACAGTCTGCTTTATGTATGGTTGTTACATATGCTGAAGCTACATGGTTCTTGTATGTCTCTTGTATTCTCAAGCTTCCTGCTACCAGAACGCGAGAAACCTAAATCAAGTCAGTGTAGGACGAAGTGGCAGTCTGTTGTACAGCAGGTAAACTTTACAGTGATAGCAGGTATTGCAGATACTTTTGGAGCATTTTAACCAGAATGGTGGTCAATTAGTCCAGCACCCAGAAAAAAATAATAATTAATAATAATAATAATAATAATAATAATAATAATAAAAGCGTCACTAGAAAATAAAACTAAAAGATTATTAGTGGAATTTATCATTCCTATCATTCCCCCCCCCCCCCCATGCCCCTTTTTTTGGTGTAAAAAAGAAGAAAACTCCATGTTTGCTACTCTGCCACTGCGACAACATTTTGTCACTATCCAAAAAGGAGGCATGGTGAGGGCAGAGAGGGGCAGGGCCATCACATTTATCTTCATTTACACCAGTTATCTGGCATAAATGTAGACAGAAATCCACAGCAGCTTGGAGTTTAGGTGCACAGGCCACTAGAGCTTGCACCTAATTTATGGCAAGGCCTGTGCCGATTATAGAAGTGCTCATTAGTACACAGTAGGACCGGGGAGTGGTGAATATAGCGCTCCTGGGTTTTCGCTGTGTGGCGTCAAGTCACAGTGCAGCGCTGCAGGAAGAGAGCACTGGATCTCCAGAGTGGCTGTACCATCCAGAGCAGAAGAAATAAGTTAATTTATTTATTTTATTTTTCATCTGAGGTCTGATAAAGATTGGGGGTCTAATTTGGGGGCTTGATGAAGATTGGTGGTCTGACCTGAGCTCAGATGGAAAATATTTTTTCTTGTTTTCCTCCATTAAGACCTAGGTACGTCTTGTGTCTTATGGTCAGGTACGTCTTGTAGAGCAAAAAATACAGTAATTTATCAGGTTATTTAGTGTAAAACACAAAAGCTATAAAAAATAAACATATACATGTACATTAAAAACAATAGAAATTGCACTGTAATGCATTTGTAGCTCCAAACAATGCCAAAGATAAAGACATTTCTTACACATAAAACAAGGCTTCCTATAGTCACGTCAATGGAAAAGCAAAAAAAAGCTATGGCTATTGAAATGACTAAAAATGACAAAAAAGCTGTAAATAGGTCATTAAGGGGTTTACTTTGTAATCTGTTAATATGGAGAAGCATAGGTCTGAATAGGAGCTGTATACACCAAACAAGGATATTTTCATAATAAGATTTTCTTTAATCTATTGCTTTGATTGTGTTTTATAGATCTATTCTGCCCTATTTTTTTATCCTATTCATAGATCAATTTTCCCCTATTTTTCATTTCATGGTAGTCTCTCTTAAACTGTTCAATCACTGCTTTTTCATAATAACATGATTAATCTATTGCTATGCTTGTGTCCACAGTGCATTTCTGGAAAAGAGCCATGCAAGCCAGTTTTCTTTACCAAAAGAAAGGAAAACTGAATGTCTCGTACCAGGAACCCAGATCTTTCTGACCTACCATATAGGCAGACCAGGCAGCTGCTATGGGGCCCATGAGGAAATGGGACCGCAGTGGAGGAGAGGCCCCACCCCCTATTTGCTCCTGTCTATCTTTCTAAAGCTAAAGGACCTTTGATGATGTCATCACAGATCCTGTAAGGGAACTGCACATTGATGATGTCATCACAGGTCCTGTAAGGGAACTGCACATTGTAAAGTGTAGTTCCCAGGCTAGAACAGTGCATCTGCCAGGACCTGTGATGACATCATCTTCAACATTACAGGTCCTGCAGGATCTCGCAGAGGAACTGCACCAAAAATGGTGTAGTTCCTAGGTTTGAAAGGTACATCTGCCAGGACCTGTGATCACATCATCACAGGTCCTGCAACCCCTATTAGCAAGTATTAGAAGTTCACAATCAGCTCTGCATTGATCCATACAGACTGGAATGGAGTGGTAAGAGGAGGTCCTTTACTTCTCGTCAATTACCCCCCTCCCCCCATGCCCTGTTTTTACTCATTGCTCACTCATGTATAATACTTCAGTTACAGTGACCACTACCTCATGTACCTCACACACACATTGACCATAATGTGTAACTGACCACATACTTCTGTAAACACTGCATCTACAGTATTAAACCTTGTATGTCTCACATCAATACACTGCTCTGTGTGTGTGTGTGTGTGTGTATGTATGTATATATATATATATATATACACACACTGCATATATTACACAGTATTATAGATGCAATATGTACAGATATATAGTACTGTATATACAGTAATGTACTGATATGTGAGGTACGAGCTCATACCTCATGTCAATACATAGTTACTATATACCTGTACACACTGCATCTATTATACCTGGTACCTCGACTGTCAGTACCTGCTGTATATACAATTTATCTGTATACGCTGCATCTATTATACCTCGCACCTCACATATCAGTACACTGCTGTATATACTATATATCTGTACACACTGCATCTATTATACCTCGTGCCTCACATATCAGTACACTGCTGTATATACTATACATCTGTACACACTGCATCTATTATACCTCTTTTGTGTGCCGGGGCTGTTTTGTAATCCCAATCCGGCCCTGATGGTATAAATTATAAAACGCAGCAGCAAGCATAGTTCATGGAACAAAGGGAGAGGCCTGGAATGGGTAGTGGGAGGGGCTATAAAAGGGGAATGGGGGCCCAATTTAGATTCTTGCTATGGGGCCCAGTGATTTCTATGTACGCCCCTGTAAGTATCTTTTAACAGAGCTGAGCAAAGAAAATTTGCTTGGCTGCCTTAGCAAACGGTTGGAGTACTATTTCTCCTTATGGAGAGTGCCAAGGAGTATGCATGAGGAGTATTATAAGCCAGTCAACACTTGTCTAGGTTTTCTGGGAAAAACATATAAAAATAGCAAATTTTACATTTGCTTGCATCAGACAAGATTAGTTGTTTTTCCTTTTTAAAGGAACACTAATTTGAATATTTTTCTCAGAAACCCAGGAGGAGCATTGCCTGGCCTATAATATTCAACACATATACTATGCATACTAGGGGCTCTCTGTCTTTCTCTTTCTTTATTAAAATCTGAGTCCTAGGACTTATACACCAAAATGTCCAGGCAATTGGGTTCTGCTTAGATAGGCTTAACTGTCTTTTCCTTTTTGAAGGAACGCTAATTTAAATATCTTTCCCAGAAACCCAGAGAATCATTGCTTGGCCTACAATATTTTGCACGCATACAATGCATACTAGTCACACTCTCTCTCTTTGTCTCTCTCATAAATCTGAGTCCTGGGAGTTATAAACCAAATTTCAGGGCAATTGGGACATATTTGATTGGAGTCCAAATTTAAAAAAAATTAAAATTTCATGATTTCTACTCAAAACAATTAAGATATTGTTTTTATTTCTAAACCATTTGCAAAGTTTCTTCTTATTTTATTTTACAGCAATTAAATGACTGAATGCAAATGTGTAAATATTCTTTAAAGGGGCTGTCTCAACAAAACAATCGCGTTTCCTCTATGGGGGAAATGTAGAAATTACATGACGTCCATTATGGCCCGGCTGAGTCCACGAGAGATGGAGCCACTCAGACTCAACAACTCAGAGCCATGAATATTCCTCTATGAAGTTAGGCACATCCTCTATAAGTCTACTTTCACACTAGCGTTTTGGCTTTCCGTTTGCGAGATCTGTTCACGAATCAGTTTTGCCCTAATGCATTCTGAATGGAAAAGGATCCGCTCAGAGTGCATCAGTTTGCCTCCGATCAGTCACCATTCCCCTCTGGAGGCGGACACCAAAACGCTGCCTGAAGCGTTTTGCTGTCCGTCTGACGAAGCGGAGCCAAACACAATTTAAGTCAATTTTGGCACACAATTTAAGTCAATGGGGACGTATCCGTTTTCTCTGACACAATAGAAAACTGATCCATCCCCCATTGACTTTCAATAGTGTTCAAGGCGGATCCGTCATGGCTATAGAAGACATAATACAACCGGATCCGTTCATGACAGATGCATGCGGTTGTATTATTGTAACGGAAGCGTTTTTGCAGATCCATGACGGATGCGCAAAAAACGCTAGTGTGAAAGTAGCCTAAATTAGGCACATCTCTGGCCCATTGTGTGCCCAAAACTAAAATCTGCACCAGCTAGGGGCTGAGCTTGGGGCGAGCTAGACTTGAGTTTTAACTTGCAGCTGTTTCTGGTGTAAGTTACGGCTCATGCACATAACAGTATTTTCGGTCCGCATTTTTTGCAGATCGGATGCAAACCCATTCATTTCAATGGGGACTTAAAAGATACTGACAGCACAACGTGTGCCACAAAAAAGATAGAACATGTCCTATTCTGGTCCGTTTTGCTGACAAGGATAGGACATTTCTATTGAAGTTAAAAAGAAAATGGCAGCGTGCACAGGCCCGGGATCCATGTTTTGTGGATCTGTGATTTGTGGACCACAAAACCGATACATCCATGTGTAGGAGGCTTTATGGTAAATCTGGCATGCCGTTGGAGGTTCTGCCCTTCCAGCTAAGCCCCAGCCATTTTCTAACCACTTTACAAAAGAGACGAGAAGCTCAGAAAGTCTCAAATTATAGCACAAATGTGGTGTAAGCCATAAATTGTGACATTTTAACCCATTTGATAAATCTTTCCTGTGTCTTTTTTTTTTTAACCTTATAAACCACGCAGTTTAGTAACTCATAGTACATACGGACAGGGGTTGCCTTGTTTAGGGTCCGCGCAGCAGCTGAACCACTGATTGTATGGGTACAGCAGGCCAACAAGCGGTAATCCACATATGGTTACTGCAGCTTAGCTGCAACATGTCTGGACACCGTTACACAACCTCTTTAGGCCAACAGTTGCGCTATTTCACTTAAAATGATTCATTGTAATAATATTGTCAATGGAGATAAGTACAGCAGCGGCGTGTCACCTCTATTCTAAAATAAATACATTCTGGTCGTTCAGCCTCTACATTTATGTAGACGTATTGTATTTGCAATTCATATTTAATGAAGTAAGGAGCTGACTTAGTGGATTGACGTCTTGTTAATGTTTCATTATTTGCATCATCTGTGAATATTGAGCTGTGTGTTCAGGAGAGCGCTTCAGTTAATTAAATGGTGAAAACATTGATTAATGATGGGTGAATGGGATCAGTTTGCTATAATAGTCTAAGCTTTATGTGTCATGGTGCCTATTGCTTACTGCTTAAAGGGAGGCTGTCACCAGGAAATTCACAGTTTTTTGCATTGTAGGGTTAGCTCAGCTTTCACTCGGTGATCTGTTTCTTCATTCTGGAGGAAAAGTACTTTTAATCGATATGCAAATGATCAGTTAAGAGCTCCGAGGGTTGGCCCAAACCACTGTGTGCATGATTGCTCCTCTTGCTTCCTTTGTCACCTTCTCCTTGTCCTTGTTGATTGACAGGACCAGGTAAGATGAGGGAACCTGGCCCTGTCAATCAAAGAGGAAATTTTGTGTGTACACTGGGAAACTTCCGGATATATAGGGGATCCTTTTATCTGGTACACTTTACTATACCTTTATTTTACTAAATGTCGTGTAGCAGACAATGTTAGCCCATACTGAGGCATCCCAACCCTCAAAAAAAAATTATGAAACAGTAAACTGTTTTAGAATATTGGAGTCGATAAGTAATGTACAGTATGTCACTTTAAGGCTAAGTTCATGCTTCAGTTATTTGTAGAGATGAGCGAATCAGATCCCACAAGGTGGAATTCGATCTGAATTTCAGGATAAATTCGAGCCGAATTTCCTTGTGCTTCGTGTCAGCGAATCAATTTAACCTGAAATAGTGTAAAAAACTAAAAAAATCATACTTACCTCCTCCATTTGCTCAAGACGGGCCGCCAGCCTCCATCTTGATTGAAGATCTCTGCCGAAATTCCGCGCATGGTGGCATATGACATCACCACGCTGGCCAGCGTGACGACGTAATCTCGCGCCGCGCAAGATTTCGCTCCAGATCTTCAAGCAAGATGGCGGCAACCGGCCCATCGCGAGCAAATGGAGGCGGTTAGTTTGAATACTTTTTTTTTTATCTCAGTTTCATATTGTTTTTACACTTGCATGTAAGAATACGGCATCTGAGGGGTACAATGACGGGGCCGGCGCTATCGCTGCTACCTGTCATTGCACCTGCTACTTACAAAAAAAATGCGCTTCATGACAAAGTTATTCGTCACAAAGCTAATTTTTTTGTAAAATTCGGCGAATCAGCCGAATCGAACTTTTAATAAATTCGCTCATCTCTAGTTATTTGGTCAGTTATTTCCGTCAGTTATTGTGAGCCAAAAATAGGTGTGGGCCAAAACCACAGAACAGGAGGACATTTTTCCAGTATACCTTATCTGTTAGTAGACTTCACTAAAGACTTTGGCTCACAATAACTGATGGAAATAACTGATCAAATAACTGAAGTGTGAACTCAGCCTAAAGCCCCTTTCACACAAATAATACGGATTGTATCTAGATGTGTTCAGGAAAAATCTGATGGTTTTGTCTGCGATTGCGTTCAGTGTTTCAGTTCTGAAGACTTACAAACAACATCTCCAAGCAACCTTCACTCAAAAACAACTTGCACCCTGATGCAATGTGTTTTTCACAGAAGTCCCATTCACTTCTATAGGACTAGGGCTGTATAAAAAATGCAGAATATAGAACATGATGCGATTTTTTTTTTTTTCAATAACAGTAAAAAAAAATCTCTGCTGGGTATCAAACCACGACCTTCTGCATTGAAGGTAAAAACTCTAACCCCTGAGATCAATGCTAGTGAGTCAAAGATTTTAGATGGCAAAAAATCTCAGTAGTACTTTTCTACATATACAATGTACAGTACTGGAAGCTAAAACATTAAATGTTTCCCTGTTGGAAGCACCCTTGTGTATTTAACATTTATTAAAGGGGTTTTCTGAGACTTTAATACTGATGAGCTATCCTCTGGATGACACGTTGATTGGTCACATGGCCTAGGCGCAGCTCAGCACCATAGAAGTGAATGAGGCTGCGCTGCGATGCCAAGCACAGCCACTGTACAATGTGTACAATGTGCTGTGCTTGGTGAGGATGGATGAGGCCGTGGCGAGCACAGGAGTGGGGGGTCCCGAGTGTCGGAGCCCCACCGTTTTGGACAACCCATTCTCTGCCGGGAATCAAGCCCATGACCTTCTGTATTGAAGGGGAAAAATGTAATCACTGAGCCATAGAGCTCAATGCTAATAAATTACAGATTTTCCATGGCTAAAAACCTCAGCACTATTTTCCCATGTATTATGTATTCACATATACAATGTACTGGAATAAAAAATAAAAAAGTACAGTAATTTTTCTTTTTCTTTTTGGGAAACCCCTGAATATTGAGCATTTATTAAGTCTCAGTTTCAAAGTTCTCTCTGCCAGGAATCAAACCCACAACCTTCTGCATTGACTGCAAATCCTCTAACCCTGAGCCAACGATTTTCTATGGCTAAAAACCCCAATAGTATTTTTCCACATATCCAATGTACTGGAATCCAAAGGTTTTCCCTGTTGGAGGGCACCCTTTTGTATTTAACATTTATTCAAGAGGACCTGTCACCTCTCCTGACATGTCTGTTTTAGTAACTACTTGCACTCCCCATGTAATAACAATTCTGGAGCATCTTTTGTTACGGTGCAGCAGTCTGCATCAAAGCTTTACCGAGTGTTACTAGTAACTGGTGTGTCTTTCTGACTTGTGTGTTCAATCACTGCTGCTGGTGTCAGACTGTGCAGGAATGAGTCCCCAACTAGTAACACCCATCTGTACCTTTACTGCAAGAATTGCAGAACTGCTGACCATTCACTCATAAAATTCTAGTAGAAATAACCGAGAAAAGACACAACATAGAGTCATAAGAATAGATGCACCAAAATTGTTATTATATGGGGAATGAATGTGGTTACTATAATAGTAATGTCTGGAGAGGTGACAAGTCATCTTTACGTCTCTATTTTAAAGTTGTCTCTGCCAGGAATCGAACTCATGATCTTCTGCATTGATGGCAAAAATGCCAAACACTCTAAGCCATAGATGCTAAAAAGAAATCTATAAATATAAAATGACTGCTGATCTAAAAGGAACGTGTTAAGCATTCTTTAAAAATGTTAATTTTTGAAGGGGTTGTCTCATCTCAGACAATTGGGGCTAGGGATAGACCGATATTGATTTTTTAGAGCCGATACCGATACCGATATTCTGTGAACTTTCAGGCCGATAGCCGATATTTTATACCAATATTCTGCGCATTTTAATTTTTGGAATTTTTTTTTCTGTTACAGCGTTCAACGCTTTTTAAAAAAATAAAAAATTAATAGTTTGAACTTTTTGGGCACCGCGATATGTTTTTATATTTATTGTTTATATATTTTATATGTAAAATTGGAAAAGGGTTAATTTATACTTAATATTTTGGTGTGTTTTTTTTTAACTATTTTTAATTTTTTAACTTTTTATATAATTACTATTTCCCCCCTTAGGGGTAGAACCTGGGCTCTTTACATCCCTTGTCCTATTCACCCTAATAGAGCTTTATTAGAGTGAATAGGATCTCACACTCTCCTTGCTGCCCTGTGCTCTGTGCACACAGCAGCAGGGAGCTGACTATGGCAGCCAGGACTTCATTGCGTCCTGGCTGCCATGGTAGCCGATCGGAGCCCCAGCATTACACTGCTGGGGCTCCGATCAGAAGAGAGATGGTGAGGGGACCCTGTGGCCACTGCCACCAATGATATTAATACTGAAGGGATGGGGTGAAAGGAGGGAGGAAGGGGGAATGGGGGAGGGCGCACTGGCCACCAATGTTTTTTATACTGTGGACAGGAGGGGCGGGGGGCGCACTGGCCACCAATGATAATAACGTTTCAGATATTACAAACACAGGCATTAGAAACACATTGCCCAGACCCTGCCTCTGACAGAGCGCTGCGATCCGCGGCAATTAACTCCTCAGGTGCGGCACCTGAGGGGTTAATTGCTTAAGATCGCAGCGCTCTGTCAGAGGCAGGGTCTGGGCAATGTGTTTCTAATGCCTGCGTTTGTAATATCTGAAACGTTATTATCATTGGTGGCCAGTGCGCCCTCAGCCCCTCCTCCTCCTCTTCTCTCTGTCGATTGGTGGCCAGTGCGCCCTCAGCCCCTCCTCTTCTCTCTGTCCATTGGTGGCCAGTGTGCCCTCAGCCCCTCCTCCTCTTCTCTCTGTCGATTGGTGGCCAGTGCGCCCTCAGCCCCTCCTCCTCCTCTTCTCTCTGTCTATTGGTGGCCAGTGCGCCCTCAGCCCCTCCTCCTCTTCTCTCTGTCCATTGGTGGCCAGTGTGCCCTCACCCCTCCTCCTCCTCTTCTCTCTGTCGATTGGTGGCCAGTGCGCCCTCAGCCCCTCCTCCTCCTCTTCTCTCTGTCCATTGGTGGCCAGTGCGCCCCTTGCCCCTCCTCCTCTTCTCTCTGTCTATTGGTGGCCAGTGCGCCCTCAGCCCCTCCTCCTCTTCTCTCTGTCCATTGTTGGCCAGTGTGCCCTCAGCCCCTCCTCCTCCTCTTCTCTCTGTCCATTGGTGGCCAGTGTGCCCTCAGCCCCTCCTCCTCCTCTTCTCTCTGTCCATTGGTGGCCAGTGCGCCCCTAGCCCCTCCTCCTCCTCCTCTTCTCTCCATTGGCAGCACGGCACAGAGGGAGGGAGAGACACTGCCTCCTTCTCCCCTGTGCTGCTGAGGGAACATGGCCGCGCTGAGACCGACGCGCTCATGTTCTGTGATAGCACAGTTATCGGTATATCGGCCTGGTTAGGTGCCGATACCGATAACTGTGCAAATTTTGAATATCGGCCGATAATATCAGCCATACCGATAATCGGTCGACCCCTAATTGGGGCATATCGCTAGAACCCGCACCTATATAGAGAACAGAGCCCTGATAGGGGTGAAGGGCGCGCTGCGCATGCGTAGCCGCCTTCGATTAATTTCCAATGGGCCTCTGAAAATAGCCGAGTGCTGGCTCGGCTATTTCCGTCAGGCCCCTAAAAATAATTGGGAGTAGTGGCTGGTCATGCGCGATGTGCTCCCATTCACTTCTATGGGGAGATCGTTTGGTGGTGGCCAGAGTCCTCTAGACACCACTTTGCGGGACTCCATTTAGGAGATAGTTGCGGGTCCCAGCGGTCGGATATCATTTTAAAGGATATCATTTTCCACTATCCTTTTGAAGAAATATCTATGGATTTGCTCCTAATTGTTCTGTCATGCTTGTCTTTGCTTCTGCTAAATGAATTAGAAAGAGATCTACCAGCAATGCTTCCAGTAATGAATCTGTCACACTCTACATGAATTTATTCCTGTTCTTAATATACAGTAGAATGAAATGTATGACTTTTACTATACATATTTTACAGCTGTGGCAATGCAACACTTGTTTATATATGAATCATGAGAACTAGACCTGGGTCATAACTAAATAAATCTCCAGGAACAGTATAAACTAAGGGTGCACAAACGTTTCTGGTCTGGGGGCGACATTGTCACATTCGTGGGCGGGCTGGGAACTTAAATTGGCCCTGGAAAAAATAAATAAATAAAAGTGGCCCCATGTTGTAGGTCCAAATTGATGAAAGGTGGGGCCAGCAATACCTTAGCGCCACACAAATTACCACCCCAGCAAAACCAAATATCACAGTGCACCACAAAATACTTCAGCCTCCGCTGCAGTATTCAACTGTATCACCGTCCTGAGGATAGCGATATAGTCGAATTCAGGAAGGGACCTGAAGCTGCTGTCCAGGTGCATAAGTACCTGATGCCCTTAGCATTAATTAATGCTGAAAGCATCAGATCGTTAGGTATCCAGGCTGCGGGTGTGCGGAGGGCTAAGTTGGTCTTCTGGACATCGGCTTGGTGCTCGTTTGCATTGGCCTATTACACGTGCCGATGCAAAGAAAATGGGGAAAAAGAATGGCCACTACAGTAATTGCTCCTTCATTTAGTTCTATTGATTATCGGCAGTACGTCCCTGTGTGCTAACAATAATCATACATCTTTCATTCTAATAAACAATGCAAACCAGCCAACAAATGAGTGATTACTTACTGATCCACAGGATGATTACACAGGTCAGTTATCAGGAATGAGCGTTCCTATGAGCACTTGGTCCCAGTAATTGGCCCAAAAATCATGCAGTGTAATAGGGGCTTAAGTGGCGTCATCTCCTTCCATTTTCCCCCTATTTATAAATGAGCTCTTGTTGGACTACCAAAATCATTATTACAACATTTTTTTACGTGATACATTAAGGTTTTTAATTAGGGATGAGCGAGTCCGAACTGCAAAGTTCGGGTTCATAACGAACTTTGCAAGTTCAGCTACCCAGACCCGAACCCGGACTTTTTCACTGAAGTCCAGGTTTGGGTTAGGTGTTCGGGCGATTTATGAATTACTTTATTATTTTCTGTTATAACATGGGTAAATCGGTTAATAACTTAGTTCTTAGGACAGAATTCAAAAGGGAAACCCTTAGAGGCATTCATTTTGCATTTTTACATAATAGAATGACTCGTTATGTTCACACAGACTTCTATTATGGGGGAATACAAAATGGAATGCCTCTAAAGGTGTCCCTTTTGCATTTCATCTTAAAGGGTTTCTGTCACCAGAATTATCCCTATTAAACTAGCTGACATTAGTGATGTGCTAATATCAGCGGAACCTAACTCGACTATTCTTGTGTTTATCCATGCCCCGTTATTGCACAATTCTAACTTTTATAATATGCAAATTAGCCGCTAGGAGCGGGGGGGGGGGCATTGCTCTTGCTCCCACCTCATTCCACATTGTGCCAGTCTTGATTGACAGGGACAGTCCAGCGTCCGTCTCCTCCTGCTGGCCCTGTGTTCTTGGTAAATCTCGCGCCTGTACCATAGACCTAGTACACGGGGCCGGCAGGAGGAGACATTATATCACTCCAGGAAAGCCAAATACCACAGTGCATCACAAAATACTGTCCCAGAAACTGCTCCTCTGTGGTAATCAGTGCTAGCTGCCCCGCTCTGTCCTCCTACTCTAGTTGCCTTAGGATGGCAATACAGTTGAATTCAGGAGTCAGGACAGGAGTGTCAGATCATTACTTACCATGGTAAGTCATGATGAGGGCTCAGGCAGCCCCGTGATCATTGGCCCACCAGAAGGTGTCCTTGTAGGGTCTATGGCCAGTCCGCCTCTGGCGTAACTTGAAGCTTATGGGCCATCCCTATTCCCTAGTGCAAAACCTATAAGTGGGTCCTTCACAACCATGTGCCAGTTATAATACTGGTGTCTTCTTATGACAGAGGGGTCTTTGGGCCTCCTCAGGCACTACTACCACTACTACTTCTGCATCCCTTCTGTGTAAGTGAAGTTCCCTATGAATGATCCAGATGATACTAACAATATTACATTTGGACAATTCTATGTAAATTAGAAGTTGTGCAGTCTTAAGTACTGCATGATGTTTTCCTCATGTGTTATGACAAGGACTCATATTAGTCACCCTAAAAACTGACTGAATTACAGGTCCATGCAAAAAAGAACAGTGTTGTTCCCCATAGTAATCAATCAGATTCTAGTGAGAAACTGTAAAAAGCAGGTTAGGAATGAGGACTCTGTGCCATGGACAACGTGCTAATGTTTAGATGTGATCCTCAGGACATGTCACTATTATATCTATGAGATACCGACATCAGTCACCATTAGTATCTACTCCATAAGCTTTCCAAACAAGCTCGATAGAATGTAGTTCATATGTTCTTCATGTATTTTTCACGTTGACGTACCAAGTGTTGTGTAACTAAACAGTCATGCAAGGTGAAATTAATGCGTTTGTCTGGTTTAATTAAAGGGATAGAGTAAGATTAGAAAAACATGGCTACTCTCTTCTAGAAGTAATGCCTCTCTTTTCCAAGGAACATGCCTTGAATTGAAGCTTAGTCCGACATATTTGGCTTACAGTGCCTGCAATACCAGTCACAGCCCATGGACAAGAGCGGTGGTGTAGATGGAAGAAAGCAGCGATGTTCTTTTTTATTAATCACACCCAATCCCTTTTAATAAGTCAGTTTCTCCTTGAGCTTTAAATTAATCTGATAGAACAGAAAACATTCTCTACAATGTGATGATTTTCTTGTTACCTTGAGCATTCCTTGTAGTCAAGTAGATTTGTTCTTTATGCAAAAGTTCCCTCATTAACTTGCATTATGTACTTGAAAGCTTTCATCTTTGATTATGCTCGTTTTTTTGTTTTTTTTTTTAATCTAATACCTCTACAATTACTACCTAATGAAGCTTAACAACCTATGACCTTCAACCCATAGGAGTTTGTTTGACCTTTCATGGCTGGGAGAACCCAGACAGAGACAATGAAGACTCTGGCCAGAAAATGCATTATTACCGCATAGAGGCTAGAATTGCCCAGAGTTATATATGAAAATGCTGCCATAGTGGCACATTTTGTGGTTAAATAGTGCTGTATAGATTCCAGAAATACTGCACACATTGTAAAAAAGGTTGCCCATTTAGTGCCAACAGGATCTGGATAGTCATTGCACTTCCCCATTGCAAAACCACCTCTTCCTCCATCAAGAAAAATACAAGTGTCCTGCAAAATGCAGGATATTGTTTTTACCCCATGCTGGCAGCTGCCAGTACAGCCTTGTGAGGTGGGCAGCAGTTTCTGATGGGTTTTAATTAGCCCATGATGCCAACAGAGAGCTATATCAGCCCCCATTTTCAGGCTTACTCCCTAAATGTAGGGAGGTGTCACTGGCGATTCTAACTTCCACCTTAACGTTGGCACCGCCGGTTTTAATCATTCCTAAATATTGAGATGGACGGTACAAGCAGATGTGTGCAGTTCTTCACTCTAGAAGGCTATGACTGTCTATTACATGTGGTCGCTCGTATTATCTGCCATTGCCATTATGCCATGTTTCCTTACACAGGGGCTGTAATAGCGACACACATTAACACTGAGTCTACCCCTGCAGGAACTCATAATTGGGGGCTCCTATTTATCAATGTTAGGGCCCTAACTGGGGAGCCTTAATAATAAATTGTTCATAATGTTGGCTCATAGAGCTTAAAGTACAATTTTCCCTTGTGTTATACGATTCTCTTCGAATTCTTAAAAAAAGTTCTTGCAGCTGCATCACGGCAGGGACACATGACTTTTACTGTTTTACAGGAGATGAAGAGCAGCGTAGGAGGCGATGAACTGGAATGCATAAAATATCTGCACACCCAGAGTATTCCAATAATATCATTAATATTTAAACCCTTTTCTTTCATTCATACACATTCAGCACATTCTTTTCTATCGATTCATACAATATATAAAAGATATTCCTGTTTCTGCCATGTTTGAAAAAACTGACATTCTGTCTTATTCTATCTATCTATCTATCTATCTATCTATCTATCTATCTATCTATCTATCTATATCTATCTATCTACCTATCTATCTACCTTATATATACCTACCTATCTATCTACACAGGGGCGTACATAGAAATCACTGGGTCCCATAGCAAGAATCTAAATTGGGCCTCCACTGCTGTATATACTATATATCTGTACACACTGCATCTATTATACCTCGTATCTCACATATCAGTACACTGCTGTATACACAATACACCTGTACACACTGCATCTATTATACCTCGTATCTCACATATCAGTACACTGCTGTATATACTATATATCTGTACACACTGCATCTATTATACCTCATACCTCACATATCAGTACACTGCTGTATATACTATATATCTGTACACACTGCATCTATTATACCTCGTACCTCACATATCAGTACACTGCTGTATATACTATATATCTGTACACACTGCATCTATTATACCTCGTACCTCACATATCAGTACACTGCTGTATATACTATACATCTGTACACACTCCATCTATTATACCTCATACCTCAAATATCAGAACAATGCTGTATATACTATACATCTGTACACACTCCATCTATTATACCTCATACCTCACATATCAGTACACTGCTGTATATACAATACACCTGTACACACTCCATCTATTATACCTCATACCTCACATATCAGTACACTGCTGTATATACTAAATATCTGTACATACTCCATCTATTATACCCCATACCTCACATATCAGTACACTGCTGTATATACTATACATCTGTACACACTCCATCTATTATACCTCATACCTCACATATCAGTACACTGCTGTATATACTATATATCTGTACACACTGCATCTATTATACCTCGTACCTCACATATCAGTACACTGCTGTATATACTATATATCTGTACACACTGCATCTAGTATACCTCATACCTCACATATCAGTACACTGCTGTATATACTAAATATCTGTACACACTGCATCTATTATACCTCATACCTCACATATCAGTACACTGCTGTATATACTAAATATCTGTACACACTGCATCTATTATACCTCGTACCTCACATATCAGTACACTGCTGTATATACTATATATCTGTACACGCTGCATCTATTATACCTCGTACCTAACATCAGGACACTGCTGTATATACTATGTATCTGTACACACCACATCTATTATACCTTGTACCTCACATAACAGTACACTACAGTATATACTATATATCTGTACACATTGCATCTATTATACCTTGTACCTCACATATCAGTACACTGCTGTATATACTATATATCTGTACACACTCCATCTATTATACCTTGTACCTCACATATCAGAACACTGCTGTATATACTATACATCTGTACACACTCCATCTAGTATACCTCATACCTCACATATCAGAACACTGCTGTATATACTATACATCTGTACACACTCCATCTATTATACCCCATACCTCACATATCAGTACACTGCTGTATATACTATATATCTGTACATAGTGAATTTATTATACCTCATACCTCACATATCAGTACACTGCTGTATATACTATATATCTGTACACACTCCATCTATTATACCTTGTACCTCACATATCAGAACACTGCTGTATATACTATATATCTGTACATAGTGAATTTATTATACCTCATACCTCACATATCAGAACACTGCTGTATATACTATACATCTGTACACACTCCATCTAGTATACCTCATACCTCAAATATCAGAACAATGCTGTATATACTATACATCTGTACACACTCCATCTATTATACCTCATACCTCACATATCAGTACACTGCTGTATATACAATACACCTGTACACACTCCATCTATTATACCTCATACCTCACATATCAGAACACTGCTGTATATACTAAATATCTGTACATACTCCATCTATTATACCCCATACCTCACATATCAGTACACTGCTGTATATACTATACATCTGTACACACTCCATCTATTATACCTCATACCTCACATATCAGTACACTGCTGTATATACTAAATATCTGTACACACTGCATCTATTATACCTCGTACCTCACATATCAGTACACTGCTGTATATACTATATATCTGTACACACTGCATCTAGTATACCTCATACCTCACATATCAGTACACTGCTGTATATACTATATATCTGTACACGCTGCATCTATTATACCTCGTACCTAACATCAGGACACTGCTGTATATACTATGTATCTGTACACACCACATCTATTATACCTTGTACCTTACATATCAGTACACTGCTGTATATACTATATATCTGTACACATTGCATCTATTATACCTTGTACCTCACATATCAGTACACTGCTGTATATACTATATATCTGTACACACTCCATCTATTATACCTTGTACCTCACATATCAGAACACTGCTGTATATACTATATATCTGTACACACTCCATCTATTATACCCCATACCTCACATATCAGTACACTGCTGTATATACTATACATCTGTACACACTCCATCTATTATACCTCATACCTCACATATCAGTACACTGCTGTATATACTAAATATCTGTACACACTGCATCTATTATACCTCGTATCTCACATATCAGTACACTGCTGTGTATACTATATATCTGTACACACTGCATCTATTATACCTCGTACCTCACATAACAGTACACTACAGTATATACTATATATCTGTACATACTCCATCTATTATAGCTCGCACACTGCTATATATACTTTATACTGTATCTGTACACACTGCATCTATTATACCTCATACCTCACATATCAGTACACTGCTGTATATACAATACACCTGTACACACTGCATCTATTATACCTCGTACCTCACATATCAGTACACTGCTGTATATACAATACACCTGTACACACTGCATCTATTATACCTCGTACCTCACATATCAGTACACTGCTTTATATACTATATATCTGTACACACTGCATCTATTATACCTCGTACCTCACATATCAGTACACTGCTGTATATACAATACACCTGTACACACTGCATCTATAATACCTTGTACATCACATAACAGTACACTGTTGTATATACTATATATCTGTACATATTGCATCTATAATACTGTGTAAAATATGCAGTGTATGTGTGTGTGTATATATAAAAATAATATATATAAATGGTAAATGACGAGAAGAGGAGGACCTCCTCTTACCACTCAATTCCAGTCTGTATGGATCAATGCAGAGCTGATTGTGAACTTCTAATACTTGCTATTAGGGGTTGAAGGACCTGTGATGATGTCATCACAGGTCCTGGTAGATGTACCTTTCAAACCTGGGAACTACACCATTTTTGGTGCAGTTTCTTTGCTAGATTCTGCAGGACCTGTGATGTTGAGGATGATGTCATCACAGGTCCTGACAGATGCACTGTTCTAACCTGGGAACTACACTTTACACTGTGCAGTTCCCTTACAGGACCTGTGATGACATCATCAAAGGTCCTTCAGCTTTAGGAAGATAGACGGGAGCAATTAGGGGGCAGGGCCTCTCCTCCACTGCGGGCCCCCCTTCCTCACAGGCCCCATAGCAGCTGCGTGGTCTGTCTATATGGTAGGTAAGCCACTGTATCTACCTTATATATATCAACCTTAAATCTATCTATCTATCTATCACCAGTGTGACGTTTCAGTTGGGACTTTTCGCATGCAATTTAAAAAGTCCCAGTAAGGGCTCATGCACACAAACGTATTTTCTTTCCGCGTGCGTTCCGTTTCTTTTGCAGACCATATGCGGAACCATTTATTTCAATGGGTTACTCCGTGTGCATTCCGCTTCCGTATGTCTGCAAAAAAATAGAACGTGTCCTATTATTTTCCGCATTACGGACAAGGATGATACTGTTCTATTAGGGGCCAGCTGTTCTGTTGCAGACTGCAAAATATATAGGGTTGTGTGCATGAGCCCTAAGTCTACTTTCATACCTGTGGCATGAATTCCGGCAGGGTGTCCCGCCAGATGCAAACAGAATGCCCGCTGGTCCCATTAAGTATAATAGGATCCAACAGAGATTCGGACGCATTCTGACAAAAGTTCCAAGGATCAGCCGGACACAAATCACTGCATGTTGCAGTAAAATAAAAAATGAAGCAACTTTGCAAATAAGCTGGAGTAAAAATATCCTACCGTTTTTTGTCTACAGCTCCCATGCAGAAGTATGCAGACTAAATGCATGTTAGCATGAAGTAGGGGACAGATGGAAGCCATGATGTCAGGATCCGACTACACTGAGCTTTTTTGTAGTATGTAACCATGGAGAAACATAGGTTTGCATGGGAGCTGTAGACACATATGTTAGAATATGTTGAATGTCATTAAGACCTATCAGACCGCGGTGCAGGGGAGGAGATAGGTTTGTGTTGCAGTTATGTTTAGCTCACAGATAATTGCCTAGCCTGATGCATTGTAACAAACTTTCAGTTGTGAGCAGCAGCAGGAGAATCAAGATGAGTGTTCATCGTCTTACTATAAACAGGGGGAGATCAGGAGGATTTGGATCACAAACTACATTAGAAAGTTGCACGACTTTGCGTTAATAAAAGGGGTTGTCCATAATAAAAGTCTACTTTTTTTTTCCAGAAACAGCGCCACTCTTGTCCAGTGGTTGGGTCTGGTATTGCCGTTGCAACTCATTCAGTACATTATTTCTTTCCACATATTTCACCTGTGTCTCTACTCATCCATCACATTAGGGGGGCCATGGCATCTATATGATAATGTAGGTTACCACTAAGCTTTGTGGGGTGCCAGATATGGAAATGGCAGTCAGTAACATGGATCTTATTACCCATTGCTAGTATTACAATCACAAGCTATTCCTAATCTTATCGAAGAAACAGTTTGCATCTTTCTGGTGGAGCTTTTCTCTACTGGATTTTACATTGCCATCGAAGTCCTTCACAAAGACTCGCTGTAGGTTCTGGGATACTTTGATCCCCACGGAGGGAACACAATAGTGGGCTTATGATAATGGTATCAAAGACGTCACGTATACAGCTTTGAAAATCTCTATAGAGCGCTAGAAAGGGCCATGAAATAAATGTATGGATGTTGTCAGTTAACATTCTGGCCTGTATACTGCGATGGAGTATTGTAGGAGCTCTCGCTTTGTCTTTCATCTTCGTCTCATGCTCTTTATCTCTCTCATTTACTCTCTCCACAGGATAACTTGAAGCCTTTGAGCCCCAAAGCAAAATCGATAAAGGTTCCCCCGCAATCCTATGTCACTTATGACTCCTCATTTAGGACAGAGGGACCTCTTCGGCCCACTAAGGCTCCAGAGACCAGATGTGATTGCAGCCTCTTCACCCCCACAGTCATGTTGCCTCTGTGTTCTCTCCATCTCTATAGGTATTTTTCTTTGTCTTTTTCTGTTTTTTGTTTCTCCCTCTATTCTCTCCCCCTTTTACCGTCTCTTCTGTATTTTTCTCTTCCTATCTCTTGGGATGACCTCAGCCAGCAGTGGCTGGAAGCTCTCTAGGTGTGTGCTACCCCAACCACTGCCGGACTGTGACCATGCTTTTCCTTCCACTACACTTGTATCCTGGATCTTCTCTAAAGAATCCTGCACTATTCCATGCAGAGAACATATTGGAGCGACAGGGTTTATAGGGAAAATGAGGTGCAGATTCATGATAGTTCTACGGTATAACATATTTAGGAAGGGACTAATAGGCAGAGGATGCCTGAACTGTTGTATGACCAAAACCAGTGGCGTGCCTAAGGTGTCCTTTCTCTAACCCCCCCCCCCCCCCCAATACTTTAAAAATTGTGCCCCCTCAGTAGTACTGCCCTCATTGTACAACCTTCACAGTAGTTATGCCCACATTATACCTCCCTTAAAGTACTTATCCCTTAATTGTGCCCCCTTCACAGTAGTTATGCCCTCTCTATGCCCCTTCTGAGTAGTTATGCCCTCACTGTGCACCATAAAAGTTATGCCCATTCACAGGAGTAATACCCTCTGTGCCCCCTTCATAGTAGTAAGGCCGTCTGTGCCCCCTTCATAGTATAATTGCACACTGGGCCCCTTTACAGTAGTAATTTCCACTCTGTGTCCCATAACAGTTATGCCCCTTCATAGTAATAATGCCCATTGTCCTCCCTTCACAGTAGTAATGCCCTTTGTGCCCCCTTCATAGTAGTTATGCCCATTGTGTCCCCTTCACAGAAGTAATAATGACCATTGTGCCTCCTTCATAGTAGTAATGCCCCCTGTTGCCCTTCATAGTAATAATGCCCATTGTGCTCCTTCACAGTAGTGATGCCCATTGTGCCTCCTTCATAGTAGTATTGCCCTCTATGCTCCTTCAAAGAAATAAAGCCCTCTGTGCCACCTCTGTGTTAATAAAACAAAAAAAAAACAGTAACTTCTTACGGTGTCCCGTTCCTCAGACACAGATGGTGTTGTAGCACTGTGTGGGAGGAGCAAAGTCAGATTCTCGGGCTGCAGGCTCCTCCCACACAGGCCAGCAGGGTGATCTGTGTCTGCAGGCAGGATGGTGAAGCAGGGAGCAGAAGGCTCCCTGCTTCATCATTCAGTGTGGGAGAGAAGGAGAGTGGGGAGCTGAGCAGTCAGTGAGTGACAGGACCGCAACTCCCTGGTGCTCTGGCAATGATTGCTTCTATCTGTATTGATGGAAGCGTTAATTGCTTCTGACTCCTCCCTGACAGTGGGCACCCTGTTTTAAATTTCCCCACAGATAAATATTTCCCCACAGAGAAATAACTAACAGCAGGAGGAGCTATATAGATAGATTATATTGAATAATGCAGTGGCTATGCTAAATTTTTAATTAGATTCTATTGAAAAAGTATTATTAATCATCAATCTATCCTTTTCTGTCCAACTTGCGGACTTAGCGTACTTTCACAGTTGCGTTTTTCTTTTCCGGCATAGAGTTCCTTCGTCGAGCTCTATACCGGAAAATAACTGATCAGTTTTATCCCCATGCATTCTGAATGGAATGAAATCCGTTCAGGATGCATCAGGATGTCTTCAGTTCAGTCTTTTTGACCTTTCAGGACAGAGATAATACCGCAGCATGCTGTGGTTTTATCTCCAGCCAAAATTCCGGAACACTTGCCAGAATGGCGGATCTGGCATTTTTTCCCATTGGAATGTATTAGTGCCGGATCCAGCATTTAAAATGCCGCAATGCCGGATCTGTCCTTCCGGTCCTTCCATGTGCAGACCGGTAAAAATGTCTATCCGCATGACAAGCCGAGAGACGGATCTATTCTTGCAATGCATTTGTAAGACGGACCCGTAGCCGGATCCATCTTCAAATGCTTTCCGTTTGCATGCAGATTGCCGGATTCGGCAGTCAGTTCCGGCGACGGAACTGCTTGCCGGATCACTCTGCCGCAAGTGTGAAAGTACCCTTACTATTTGACTTGTATAAGGAGTAATTTTTCACTCTAACTGATCTGAACACTGAATTAAAATGCAAGAATATAGTGTATGTTCACATTCTGTATTTCTCTCTACAAACACCAGGTCATCTCAGGGGTTTATTCTTGTCCCAGTTTAGCACATATTCCAGGCCTTGGCAAGCCTTAGTTTAACTGAAGTACACAACGTCCCAGAAAGGATATGCAGCAGGGGGATCAGATGTTCCACTTTACCCACCACTGTCACGTATCCCAAGATTAAATTAACTAAAAATGCCCATAAATAGCACAGGAACATAACATGGTATACTAATTGGGACATAACATGCAATGAAGAATGCTAAAATGTGTCTAATACTTTTAGAAATGACAGCAGTAGGCAAATAGCATACTAGAAGCACCTGCATGGCCTCATATAGATAAAGGACCCCACTGAATATATCAGTACATGTTCTCTATTTCTAATTAAAAGTGTTCAGCCCAATCATATACCACGCATGCCAGTCATTTTCTTTGAGTCAACCAGCCCTGTAAAAGGCCATATTTCATTACGATTTTGGGTGGTCATATTAAAGGGGTTTCAATCTAAGTGACATAAAAAGGGAATCACGAACGGTCGTTAGAACAGGGACTTGCTAGCTAATAAAACCCTGTGATTACAGCAGCATCTGCACTATTTCAAACAATCAGTCTCTGCTCTGGGACAAGAGTGAGAGAAGGTTTCACCTGAGCTAGGAGGCTTCTAGAAACAGTGACAATAACTGGGCTGCAGCTCTACCGTATCTAGAAATCTAACATGGAAGACAACAATAAGAATTGATAGGATGTACCTTTTAAACTCAATTTGAGCTTTTGAGTAGAGAACAACTAGTGGTGAGAATTAAAGACACCTGAGAAATGTCGGACTGGGGTTTTTTGGAAGCAACAGAGGAGACTATTTTTGAGGCCCAACCCCCATATCATCAATGATGTCTAATAAGCTTTGATTCAAAGAAATAGACCCTAGTGGCAAGTAATTGTCTCCAAAGAAAACTGCAAATGTTTGCTTTTCTCCTAGACCTTTGGGGCCCACTTTGGTATCAGAGCCTGGGCCCACTGGAGGAGCCTCTGTTACTCTGCTGATTCAGTCTGACACTGCACTTGAGAAGCTTTGGCAAGTCTATGAAATGAATGTGAATTGCCAGAAGGGAAATAAACCACCAGAAATGGTGCTACATGTACATTTTTTATGATGTTACACAAAAAGTGAGATATACAGTAAGTCAAATTGCTTCTTTTGGTTATGATTTTTTTTATATATATATATATTCTTTATACTGAAGCTCAATCTTTTCTCTGTGGCTTCTGACTAATTAAGCATTGGAGTGTCCTCTGGGCTCCGGCAGTTTCTAATTATTGGTCTACCTTGTATGGCCTTTTCCCCAGAAAAAGATGCAGGATAATGCACACACTTCAATACCCTGATGCAGCTCATTAAACAGCCTGCAATGTGAGATCCACTGGGGAATTGGATTCTCAATGCAATCCACTGCCTTGTTACAAGACCAGAGAGATGCAGTCACGTTTCCCTCAATAATAAGCCAATAAACGCCAAAGAAAAGCTAAACAGCTGCTCCGTCTGCAGTACAAGGACTTTATCAAGAACACTGGCAGAACTTCAAAAGTGCCTTGTAAAAGCAGATGTTAGGGAGAGTTCACATCACTGTTTCATTTTTTGTCCTTCTGATCCATCAGAAAAACAGGATCCTGTAAAAAAAAAACAGATCCCGTGCATCATTTGCCACATTTCGCATCCATTTGTGCCATTTCCATCTGAGATCCATTTTTTTTTTTACATAATCCTGTTTTTTTCTATTCTTCTGATGGATCAGCAGAATGGAAAATGAAAAGGTGATATGAACTCTCCCTTAAACTAGTTGTGCAGTGGAGTAATCTGAATGACCTACTACAATATCTTCAGGATAGGTCGTCAATATAAAATTGGTGGCAATCCGACTCTTGCACCCCTGTTTGAAAGAGTTATGGAGCTCATGTGAGTGCTGCTTTCTCTTCAAAGTTTTCCAGCTCGTCATCTCCTTTGCATCGGTGGTGCACTGCCGCTACAAAGGAGATGGCACACAGAGGAAGCAGTGCTCACACAAGCGCTGAGACCTCTTCAAATTGCTGATCGGCAGGGATGCTGGGAGATAGACCCCCACTGATCTAATTTTATTGATGACCTATCCTGAGGATGCAATCTAATGTGCCTACAATTGCTTCAGCGGTGAGCCACCATGAACCGAATGGGATTTACACTTGGAAACGGTTGAGTGAAACAGTATTTCTTTTGTAAGAGAAACTACACTTGCATGCCCCTCTTTCCACTTCTCTCTATCTTCTATTTAGGCCTCATGCACACAAATGTATTTTTGGTTCACATCCGATACACATTTTTTGAGCCATTCATGTTGTGTGATATCCCCATCCCTAAATCCGTTCCACAAAAAAGATAGAACATCTCCTATTCTTGTCCATTTTCCAGACAAGAATAGGCATTTTTACAATAGTGTGGAACGGGAAAGTGCAGGCCACATTCCGCTGGTATCCGTGTTTTGCAGCCTGTGGATATGATTGTGAGCATGAGGCCTGTACACAGGTTTGTTAGTGATACGGGAGTCCTGTAGGCATCCTGCTGTGAAAGAGCAACTGCAGGAAGGTTAGGAAGATGTTTCCTTCTTCTTATATATTATCATTATTATTATCTAATATATAAAGCTGAGTATATGTATGTATGTCCGCTAAAGGAATCTGCACCGTCGCATTTACAATCACGAAATTTGGCACACAGGTAAATCAGGTGTCCGGGAAGGTTTTAGACTGAGCCTCAGCTCTCTAGGATGTACAGTTCCTGAGATATTCCCAAAAATGCATTAGCCAATAGAAGCCTGGTCACATGACCCTTATCAGCCAATAGAAGCTCGCAGGCCCATAGTCTCCACGTACACACAGTTTTACACCAGGTTTCCATAGCAACTCAGCCATTTTTCTTCACTACTGTAGGTCAGCTTTAAAGGGGCAGTGCGCTTTGGATGATACTGTTAAGAGAGCTTGGTGTTGTGGAGGTCACAGTTCAGGGGGCAGGTAGGGTGGCCATTCAGGTCCCGCTAAGCCACACCCCTGACCCAGTTAGGCCGCTGCCCCAACCCCCCACTCCGCAGCCAACCGGGATTGAAAAAATGAAGGTAAAACTCAACTTCTGTCAGCTGCAGGGGTGGTAGGAAGGGTGACTTTCTCCCTGCAGCTCACGCTCAGACAGCACAGTGCTGATGCCTGAGAGTGAGCTGTTCAAAAGGACATCCCTGTGTCCGTCCAGGCCCTGCGCCGGACCAAGGACAGGGAGTCTGAAAGCCAGACTGTCTGGCCTAAAACTGGACCTCTGGACCCCCTAGGGGCAGGCTGCTGGGGAGGTCACAGTTAAGCGGACAGTCCGCTATGGAGTTCAGTGTTAAGAGGCAGATGGCTGTAGAAGCTAAGGGGACGGGGTGTTGTTGAAATCACTGTTAAGGAGATGGGGTACTGTGGAGGTCCCTCATAAAGGGGCAGCCACTGTGGATGTCACTGTTAAAGGGGCGGGCTGCTGTGGAAGTCACTGTTAAGGGGACGGGATGCTGTGGAGGTTTCTGTTAAAGGGCGGGATACTGTGGAGGTCTCTGTTAAGGGGGCAGGGAATGGTGGAGGTCACAGTTAAGGGACGGTCCGCTATGGAGGTCAGTGTTAAGGGGCAGGGTGCTGTAGAGGTCACTGTTAAGGGGGCGAGGTGTTGTGGAGGTCACATTTTAAGGGAACGGAGCTCTGTGGAGGTCACTGTTAAGGGGGCGGGTTATTGTGGAAATCACTGTTAACGAGACGGGGTACTGTGGAGGTCACTAATAAAGGGGCTGCAGCTGTGGAGGTTACTGTTAATGGGGAGGCCGCTGTGGATGTTACTGTTAAAGGGGTGGGGTACTGTAGATGTCACTGTTATAGTGAATACTGTCAATATCTTTTAACGACACGCACGAACATTAAACAAAATAGATTAAATATACCTGTGCGAAGCTGGGTCCTTCAACTAGTTATTATTATTAGGTTATATTATTATTATTATTATTATTTTAATATTATTGTGGTGAAAATAACCTTGCCACTGGGTTTTGGAGAGGCCTGTGTGCCAGCCTTTTGCCTCAGATTTATGGCCCATATACTAAAACTTTGTTTCTCCTCAGTGAAAAGGCTTGTCTGTGTCTTTTTACTATGTGGGTCGGCAAATGGGATTTACCAGACAAACTACCGAACAAGACGCTTTCAACGAAAGTATGCACGAACGGATCCATTCATGCAATTTGTACATTCTTGAAAGAGAAGTAGACTGGTCGCACAGCCTAAATCTGGGGAACTCTTCTGGGCAGAAAAGCCATGCTTGCGGTCGGTCATAAGTGACTTCCAGGGAATTTAGAAACCCCTGCTCGAATCTGGGTGATTTTTGGATATGTTTTTCACTCAGATCAGAGCTATCCAGGGATGTAAAATTTATGGAGATATGTTGGGTTTTGATGTGTTTTCTGTGTTTTGGGAAACATGTGTGTTTTCTGCCTGTGAGTGATAAGTTAACCCATTGTGTGTTAATTGTATCACAGGCAGAGCCCATTGTGTTTGTTAATTGTATCACAGCCATGGTCCATTGTGGTTGTTAATTGTATCACAGACAGAGACCATTGTGGTTGTTAATTGTATTGCAGGCAGATACCATTGTGGTTGTTAATTGTACCACGGGCAGAGCCCATTGTGTTTGTTAATTGTATCGCAGGCAGCGCACATTGTGTTTGTTAATTATATCACAGGCAGATTCCGTTGTGTTCGTTAATTGTATCACAGGCAGAGCCCATTGTGTTTGTTAATTGTATCACAGGCGGCGTCCATTGTGTTTGTTAATTGTATCACAGCCATGGTCAATTGTGGTTGTTAATTGTATCACAGGCAGAGACCATTGTGGTTGTTAATTGTATTGCTGGCAGAGACCATTGTGGTTGTTAATTGTACCACGGGCAGAGCCCATTGTGTTTGTTAATTGTACCACAGGCAGATCCCGTTGTGTTTGTTAATCGTATCACAGGCAGAGCCCATTGTGTTTGTTAATTGTATCCAGGCAAAAGGGGGGGTTGTGTACATTTGCTGGGAGTGTTTTTATACCGTATATATAATGCATGTGATTGGCTAATGTAAAAGCTGTCTCAGTCTGCCAGTCTCAGTGTTCCCAGGGGAGTGTCCCTTGCTGGAAGACCTGCAAAAAAGGCAGACATGTAGCTCCATTAAAGAGGTCCTTTTCTACCCTTTATGAAGTCTGGGCTCATGTTTGGGGGATTAGAGAACTACACTCTGGTGATTGCTATAATCACTATACTCCTCAGAGTATAATCACTAGCTCTTTTAAGAGCTTGTTCTTGCTTCGCTCTCTGAAGGAAGAGAGGGTCACCCACGGGAGCCTTGTCATAGGTCCAGGGTGGGTAAGAGACGGCGAGACCCCCAGCCAAGCTGTGGCGGTTCGTGGGATCTGCAGTGCTTATGGTGTCAAGTGGAGTGCTTCGAGCCCTCGGGAAGCACTAGAAGCATCCATCAACGGAGGTACCAAGTCAGGGTGCCAGGAGATCCGTTACAATTATATATTATAAAGTTTCAAGGATTTACATTTAGTACTTACTTATGCAAAGTAATGAAGACAATGGTTATCTTTTAGATTAATGAAGCTTCAATTTACGTCTTAGCCTCGCGCATTCCCATGATACCATAACAAGCCACAGTTTCCGAAGTAGCCCGGTACTATGTGAGTGTGATTTCTGCGCTTGATTTTCACACTGTGCCTACATATTTGCTTGCATTCCCAAGAGATATATATACTTTTGATTGAATCTGCGCTGTCATGGCTCCCCCAAGCAACTGTGTTTGGCATGCAGAAAAATAATAGAGTGTAATTCCGGCTGCATCTGTATAGATCATTAACCCAGTTTTTAAACATTCAGAAGAATGAAAAGAGAGTCTTGGAGTTGATGGAAAACATCTGCTCATGTCTAATAAGCAGGGCAGGCAGATAACAGGGAGGAGCACATGAATAAGTTACCAGCTGTTAGATTCTATTTCCGAACACTCGCCCCGAAGTCACCGTAGTACAATGTGCTGCTTTGTCAAGTGCAGACGACTGGCACCATCCCAGGCTGGGCACAGGACAGGAAAATAAAAGGTCCCTTTAAAGCCATGTCTCCCTTTTAAGCGATTAAAAAGCTTTAGCACAATTTATTCATTTCGCTCTTCGCCCAGCCATACTGGGCTCTTGGGCTGAGCTGCTGAGTTTCAAAGGAAATTTAATCTACAGTTATGCAAAAGGGGGGAAATTGAGAATACACAGTGTATAACAAATTAAAAAAAAAACCACTGGAGAATATGTAGATAACCAAACACATTAGAAAGGATTTCTATTTTAAGATGCATGATTACCACTCATAGCTTACATGTCTACAGACTTCTCTCCGCCAAACTCCAGCTAGGTTTATGTCAGAATACATGCACAGTGGGGGTCATTTATCATTCTCGTCTGTTTTTTGGAGTGCGATTAGATCGGCGTAGTGGATTAGCATAGTGTTTATAAAGAGTCGCCCAGCAGGTGATAAATGAGGCGATGCCTCTTTGTATTCGTCAGGATTAAGCCACGTGGATCACGTGCAAAAAGACTGCTGGTTGGTCGGCTCACAAGTTAGGTGCAAAAGTGCAGCAAAAAAGTTGCATATTAGATATAAAAAGTTGCATATTAGTTAAAAAGTTACATATCTTATAGAAAAGGTCGCAGCCATATACATATGTTCATGTTTGTGAAAAGGCGCACATCTACCCACCGATGCTACGATTCAAACAAAGTTGTCAAACGCCCCAGCACAAAGCAGACAAACAGAACTACACCACGTAAGAATTGAAATGTTTTTGCACCTAATTCGTGCCTAAAAAAGCTGACCTACATAAATAGGCCATAAAAAAATAAAAAAAAATTACTAGTAGTAGAATTACTAGAAGTAGTCTAAAACTAAAAATTGTCTGAAACGAGGTGCAAATGTCTCCAAAACAGGCGCACTTTCACGAGTAAATGCACCTAATTAAAGTAGTCTAAAATAGGAACCATTAGACTAAAACAGGCGCGAAACACTATAATAAATGACCCCCAGTCAGTGTGGTTGCATTTTAGAAGAGGCGTCGGCACTCCTGGCACGTCTGAGTTACCAAACACTTGCATTCCCCATGAAATTACATTTACAATTAGAACTTTTTCTTAGATTTCTGCATTGTGGTATTCCTCTGTTAGGCCTCTTGCACACGACCGTATGGCTTTTTCAGTGTTTTGTGGTCCGTTTTTTTCGGATCCGTTTTCCATTTTTTGCTTCCGTTGTGTTTCGGTTCCGTTTTTCCGTTTCGTTTTTCCGTATGGCATATACAGTATACAGTAATAACATAGAAAAAATTGGGCTGGTCTTAAAATTTTCAATAGATGGTTCCGCAAAAAACGGAACGGATACGGAAGACATATGGAGGCACTTCCGTGTGCTTTCCATTTTTTTGCGGACCCATTGACTTGAATGGAGCCACTGAACGTGATTTGCGGACAAGAATAGGACATATTCTATATTTAAACGGAACGGAAAAACGGAAGGCATACAGAGACACTTCTGTATTTCAGTATACTGAACTGAAAAAACGGCCAGTATACAATCCGCAAAATACTGTCGTGTGCAAGAGGCCTTACTCCTCCACAAAATGTATATATGGACACCTGAGTGTTACTTGTCCCTATGCGAATGAAGCAGTACCCTGCCAGATGTGACATCATCCAATCAGTGCTGACAGTGGCAGACTGTGTTGAGACACATTATATACTAGGGGTAAGTTGTCACTTTATTCATATATTTTCAGGATGAATAAGAGAGGAAATGCACAATGCAGAGCTCTAAAAAGGCTCTTTATCACCAGTATTTCATGGATAAAGGGGTTTTCCGAGACTTTTTAACTGACAACCTATCACCAGTAACTGATCGTGGAAATCTCGCAGCTTATCCTAGGCCAGTGATGTCACATTCTTCGGTCATGTGGCCTAGGCGCAGCTCAGTCCAAATTCAAGTGAAATGGGCTGACCGTGATACTAAGCACATCCACTATACAATGAATGGCACTGTGCTTGGTGAGCACGGAGAAGGACGCAGCACTCACAGGAGCTCTGGGTCCTCCTCATACAGTTGATTTGCAGGGGTCTCGGTTGTCAGACGCTCACTGATCAGATACTGGTCACCAGTATAAAAGTCTCAGAAAATGTATTAATACAATTATTTACCAGAAGAAATATGTTAGGAGTGGGGACAGATATTCTTTAATAGGGACTTTACACCTTTGGGGGCAATTTTTTTTAAATGATTGCATTGTACTAATTTTGAGCTAAAATAATTTTTTTAATTGGTCTTTATTCCAAATATGGAACCCCTTTTTCTGTACATCACTGAGATGCTCTAATACAGGCATCTGATGGACTCCTTATCGCAGCTCTCTGACAAACAGTTAACCCTTAGTGACGATTTAAGCCCAAAATCTGTAAAATGCAATCCTAAAAAAAAAATTGACTCCGAAGGCGTACATAGTCTTTAAAGGGGTTTACCGTAGAGAGCCAGTAGTCCCTCTTATGTGCCAGTAGTCCACTTATGTGTCAGTAGCCCCCCTTATGTGCCATAAGTCCCCCCTTATGTGCCAGTAGCCGCCCCCCCCTTATGTGCCAGTAGCCGCCCCCCCCTTATGTGCCAGTAGCCATCTCCCCTTATGTGCCAGTAGCCGTCTCCCCTGATGTGCCAGTAGCCTCCCCCCTTATGTGCCAGTAGCCTCCCCCCTTATGTGCCAGTAGCCCCCCTTATGTGCCATTAGTCCCCCCTTATGTGCCAGTAGCCCCCCTTATGTGCTATTAGTCCCCCCTTATGTGCCAGTAGTCCCCTTATGTGGCAGTAGCCTGTCCCCCCTTATGTGCCAGTAGCTGTCCCCCTTATGTGCCAGTAGCAGCCCCCTTAAGTGCCAGTAGTCCCCCCTTATATGCCAGTAGCCCCCCTTATGTGCCAGTAGCCCCCCTTATGTGCCAGTAGCTGTCTCCCTTATGTGCCAGTAGCTGTCTCCCTTATGTGCCAGTAGCTGTCCCCCTTATGTGCTAGTAACAGCCCCCTTAAGTGCCAGTAGTCCCCCCTCATGTGCCATTAGTCCCCCCTTATGTGCCAGTAGCCCCTCTTATGTGCCAGTAGCCGTCCCCTTTATGTGCCAGTAGCCCCCTTATGTGCCAGTAGCCCCCTTATGTGCCAGTAGCCCCCCCTTATGTGCCAGTAGCAGTCCCCCCTTATGTGCAAGTAGCTGTCCCCCTTATGTGCCAGTAGCTGTCCACCTTATGTGCCAGTAGCAGCCCCCTTAAGTGCCAGTAGCCCCAAGAAAAAAAAAAAAAGAACACTTATACTTACCTGTATAAGCTGTACTGCTCCGGCGGCGCGATGACGTCATCGCGCCACCTGCACCGGCCTCTGATAGGCTGCCGGCCTAGTGCTGGCAGCCTATCAGAGGAACAGGGAAAGGACACGCCTCTCCCTCCTCTGCCGCTGCACAATACAGATGACTATGGAGATGAGCGCAATGGAAGCGCTCATCTCCTGATGTCCCCGGCAGCCGCGTCTGCCCTGGGGCGGGCCCCCTACTGGCCACGGGCCCTCGGTCTATGCCCGAGTGCCCTAATGGTCAGTCCGCCCCTGAACAGGGGTGTGTAGACTTTTTATATCCACTGTATATTCCCATCATAAAGATCAAGGTAGATGGTTCCTGATTTTACTGACAGCACTGAGAGGGTTTACTGTTTGTTGCCATGGCAACTACTCCACTTTTCCTTTTTGGAGAGGTGGAAAAGCCAAATAACACGCTGAGCACCATTCAACCATTTCAACAGAAATGTTCCCATTTTTATATAAAGCCTTTATCTACACATCTTAATATTGGAAAATCATTCAGAAAAATGTCCAAGTATCTGAAAGATTGGGCTAAGGGTGATGACCCCAGATTTGCACGATCCAGGAGACCCAAAGGCATCCAATTTCTTTTTAGTAAATAAGGGCCTCTGATTGGTGTGATGATTTAACACCTGGGTGGTCGTATCCATCAGGACACAAATTGCACTATATTGAGGGTCAGTTACGAAATGGCCACAACGTTCACAGATCATTTGTAGGAGCCTCCTCACATCTACTTCATCATCTTTGTAGATCAATTTGAAAATTGGACGCTTGCTGGGAATAGTAGAAAATTTGATACTAAATGGAAAAACTCCAGAGTCCAATTTATTGTTATATTGTAGAACTGTATTTAAAGCAGTTTTCCAGAAATAGAAAATGAAGACCTATCTTCAGGATAGGTCATCATTTTCAGATTGGCTTGGGTCCGAGTCCCAGCACCCTGGCTGTTACAGGGAGCTGCTACGCTCACTGGAGCTCTGGCTCCCAGCTGCTCTCCAAGCACAGCGCCATACATTGTATAGTGGCTATGCTTAGTATTGCAGATCAGCCCCATTCGCTTCAATGGGGCTGAGCTGCAACTAGGCCATGTGACCTATGTATGGTGACATCACATGGCCTAGGAAGATCTGATATTGATGACCTATCCTGAGGATCGGTAATCAATATTAATTACCAGATATCCCCTTTAAAAAGTACAAGGTCGGTTAATTTGTTTTATGGTGGCCACCTAGACCTCATCTTCTTGGAAAGTCTTACCGATTCCATTTATTCCTTGGTGACCCCCTACCAATTTCCGATATTCCCCAGTGATCTCGACTGAGAGACCACAAAGCCCTCTTTTGAATAAGATGAGTTTAGGTATGGTTGCTGTCACGGAACAAAGATGCCAACCATCTTCTAACCAATGTGAATGCCTCTATATTATTATTATCAGGCCTGCAACTGTATGGATCTCTCTAAATTCATGGAAAGTACTGTAGCAGTGTGTTTGACATTAGCCGACGATTGGGTACAGGATGGGTATTTAGATGGTCATAACATATTCTCTGGGCCTATTAGCCGACGATTGGGTACAGGATGGGTATTTAGATGGTCAGAACATATTCTCTGGGCCAAGGGCATGTGTATCACCAGGAATAACCATGCATCTGCAAAGAGACATGTGGGAAAAGGGAGCAGTTCATCCATCTTTGCTACAGTGTTTGTCATTTGCACTTGCACAGGGTTCCACAATGAAAGTGGTGTTGGATATCTCCTGGAGGGTAGATATCCCTTTTGAGGGACGTTAAAAAAATAACATATATAGTCCGTGTTTACTAAGGCTAGTTTCACACTTGTGTTCAAAGATCCGGTAGGCTGTTCTGGCCGGTAAACAGCCTGCAGGATCCGGCACTACCTGAATGCCCGCCAGCCCCATAAACTATAATGTGGCCCGGTGGAGGTCCATGCTGGAACAGCCTGCCAGATGGCTGTACCGGTAGTGTGAAACTAGCCTAATACAGTACAGCTCTACTTGAGTCAGCTGCAGTACCAGAAACAGCCTATGGACAGATGTGGCGCTGTTTCAGGAAAGACAGCAGACCCTTTTTCTAAGCCTGGACTAACTCTTTAATGAAGGGGTGTGATGACATCAATCATCAACCAATATTTTCTATGAACACCCTTCTGGTCGATCCATTGACAATATTTGGTAAATGGCGTTGATCCCTGTATGCTATGGAGGGAATATGAAATACGAAATTCAGGTAACTCATTCTCACATCTAAAATATTCATGGTTTATCCAAGCTGATGCTCCAATTGAATGTTATGTAAGATTTCCCTGGCGACAACAAGCAATCAAGAGCCTGAAATCTGCCATGTCCTTTTCTAACAAGCCTCATGGAAGAAACACATGTTACATGGGAAAGAACATAGAGATAACTGAAGTTGAGGATAATAAGTCAGATGTTCTATTGTTTCTATGGCAACATACTTGCTACTGTAGCATTGCCAAATAGATTTATACTTCTTCCTATCCATGCCCTGTAGTACAATACTGACAAGAGAGCATCAATCACTTGTTCTATGAGGGTTGAATAATAAAAAAATAAGTCTTTGCAGCGAGCTCATTGGAGACACAGAGTATATAGTATAGCAGTATGTAGCAACACTTACTGCGGGATATAAAAAGACTCGTACTAAGATAAATAGTCACCTTCTTATCCCATCTAAAGGGAAGATCAATATTATCATGGAATCGTTGAGGTACATCCACACGTGGCATCAATACTGCTGATGCAAGAAACATCAGAGAACAAACACCCTGTAAGCATTGCTGGAGGAACATAAGCTGGTGGTGGCAGCGTTACGGACTGATATGGATATGAATCTATCCTTGCAGATTACGTACAACCATACATGCTGATTGTCTTCCATGGGGTGGTAGAATCTTGCAACAAGACAATGTGACATGTCACATGGCTAGAAATGTCGGACATGACCAAGACTTTCAAGTACTACCCTGGCCCCCTAATTCCGCAGACTTGAACCCAATTGAGCATGTGGGACCAACTTGATCATTGTGTTCACTATATAGATCCTCGCCCATGGACCATCCAGTAGCTATGCAAAGCACTACATTCAGCATGGCTCCACATACGTGTGACAACCTACCAGGACCTTATTCAGTCACTCCTAGCCCGTTTAGTTGCTGTCCATGCTGCACATGGCGGTTACTCTGGATATTAGTTGGTGGTCATAATAATGTGACTCGACTGTGTATATGGCTATATCAATATATTGCACCCAAACACACATTATGTTGTCTGTCCAGTAGCAACCCCCCCCCTTCCCCCATCGAGTACAGTGCAGTGCTGTGAGATAAGTCAATGAGTAACTAGTTCACCTCCCTTATTTATTTTGTACATATTTAATAAGATACGTAGTATTTCCATTGTTGCCATGGGAACAGCTTTCCTCTCATCTTACATAACTTGCTCTTGCGTTATACAGTAATACATTTCTATGGGGATATTGCCCATACAAATTAGCATGCTGTAGCTTTAGGTATCGATGTGAATTCATCTAACAGTAACTCCACGCACTGGTTGATGTCTTCTTTAAGGGTTCTCCAGTTTTTTAATTAACTTTTTTATCTGCCCAGAGTACCCCAAACACTGCATAGTTTGACCTGATATTACCTGACCTGTTTTTCATGTCAGCCATTTACTTGTACTTTTCTCAGTATCACTGCATCTTGGCAGGGCGTTTACATGCAGAACTTCCTGTTTTCATCTGTTTCCTGTTGGGTTTTCTAACCAAGCCCAGCATGCTTTGATCTGTAATGTTTCACAGGGCTTTCCCCTCCTAGCTAACATGGAGAGGGGAGGAGTAGGGGGCATGACTACTGCAGAGAGAACAGTGTGGCAAGTGTATCAAGCCCTGATAAAATTTAAAGAGCAAAGCATGCTGGTTAAAATACCCAGCAGGAACCAGGTACAAACAGGAAGTTCTTCATGTAAGCATCCTGCCCAGATGAAATGATGCAGAAAAAAGGTGAAGAAAAATTCTGACTTGAAAACAAGTATATGAGGCAAAGATATACAGTGCTTGGAGTAGTCTGGTTAGGTAAAAAAATGTATTACAAAACAGCAGAATCCCTTGAAGGTGCCAGGTGTGCATTGCATCTCCTCTCTTCTACCCATAAAATGCCTCTTGCAACTAGATCAGGTTATGCTAATGTATGTTTAAGGCTCTGTACACAGACTCTGTATGACAGAACCCTACAGGCCAGTACTATGGACTGATGGGCAGTATGTGTGTCACCACATGGTGTGTCTGATCGGGATAGCAATAGCATGCGATGGAAATATCATTTCATACAACACAATCTACACTATAAGCTGAAATTGATGGTGCATTCCCCCTGATTAACTGCATGGGTCATCTAAAAAGTGACACCTTCTCTGAGCACTGTTTTGTGGCTCAGGAAATTGTCCCTTCCCACACACAGGTTTGGAAAATAGCTATAGTGATATATTCAGGTGAGAATAGTTCCATTTACAGTGCATTTAGAAAGTCTTCACACCCATTAACTTTTTTTTAACTTTTGTTATGTTGTGGCAAAAAAAAATCTACTTTTTCGCCATCAATCTGTACTCAATACCCTATAACGAAAAAGTAAAAACAAAATTTTACAAATTTGTTGCAAATTTATTAAAAAGAAAAAACTAAAATTTCACATGGACATAACAGTATTCAGACCCTTTTCCAGTGACACTTGAAATTTAGCTCTGAGGCCTTCCATTATACTTGATCTGTCATCTCTGAGATGTTTCTACAACTTGATTAGAGTCCAGACTGAGAAACAAGATTCTCTGGTCTGGTGAAACCAAGACTGAACTTTCTGGCCTCAATTTTAGGAGTCATGTCTGGAGGAAACCAAGAACTGTTCATGACCTGCCCAATACGGGGCTTAGGGACAACTCTTTGAATGTCCTTGAGTGACCTTACCAGAGCCCTGACTTGAACCCAATCAAATATCTCTGGAGAGACCTAAAGAATGGCTATCCATTGACCGTCCTCATCCAACCTGACAGAGCTTGAGAGGATCTTCGGAGAAGAATGGCAGGAAATCCCCAATTCCAGGTGTGCAAACCCTGTGGCATCATACCCAAAAAGACTGGAGGTTGTAATCGTTGTCAAAGGTGCTTCAGCTAAGTCCTGCATAAAGGGTCTAAATATTTATGTCAATGAAAGATTTTAGCATTTCCTTTTCAATAAATTCATTAATAAAGGCTTCTGCTTTAACTTTGTCATTATGAGGTATTGAGTACAGAATGATTGAATACCGTATTTTTTGCCCCATAAGACGCATTTTTGGAAGTGCTCATTACTACCAGAGGACCAGGAAGCAGTGAATGCTCTGTACTCACCGCTTCCGGGTCCATAGCTGTCGGCTGTGGCTGCGCACAGTGCAAGGGTGCTCTGTGACCTCACACTGTGCGCATCTGGTCGCAGCACTGCCGACGGCAGGAGGAAGAAGATTGTGCTAGAGGAGAGGAGTGGCGGCATCTGGAGCAGGAGAGGTAAGTGTTTTTTTTTTGTTTTATGTGTTATGTGGCTGAAATATGGCAATGGGGGCTGAAATATGGCAATGGGGGCTGAAATATGGCCATGGGGGCTGAGGTCTGATTGGGGTTCATTCCCATTGAGGTCTGAGCTGAGGTCTGATTGGGGGTCTAATCTGAGGTCTTATTGGGGCTTATTAACATTGGGGGTCTGATTGGGGCTGTCATCTGGGGTCTGATTAACATTGGGGGTCTGACTGGTGGTCTTACCTGAGGTCTAATGAAAAATATTTTTTTCTTATTGTCCTCCTCTAAAACCTAGGTGCGTCTTATGGGCCGGTGCATCCTATAGGGCGAAAAATGCAACATAACAAAATGTGAAAAAGTTAAAGGGTCTAAAGCTTTTTTGAATGTATTGTATATGCTGACTTGTCTTATCGTTAATTGGGTGCTGAATCAAGACCATGAAAAATGCCTTTAAGGGCAATGCTGTACTTAAGCCTGACTGAATATCTGTATAAATACCTGAGGTGTGAAATTATTTTATTCAAAGTGTACCATAAGTGCACGCTAAAAGCCCTTGCGTATCAGCATTTACAATGTGACTTGTGGAAGTTTGAAAAAAGAATTTCACATTCAGGAGCTGTGATACAAAGTATTGGCAGAGGTGTGATGGCTCTTTTTAATATCATGATACATCTCACAGCATAGCCGCAGGTATCCTGAATTCTGTCAATCTACAACTGGGTAATCAACTGGGGCAAGTATCAAAGGTAAAGAGAAGCTTCACCAAAGAGAAAATACCAATTGTACACATTTGTCCACGGACTTAGGTAGGAGAGATAATGTGACAACAGCTGATAACCTGCAAGGCACTGAGAACAAGCAGGACACTAGTCAGTAAACCATCCCAGGCGCTCATTATTGCTTCACACATTGTCACACAGCACATGGTAGACAAGGTCTGTATATAACACGTTGTATAAAGTGGCTGAAGACTCGTTTCTCCAAACTTGTTTTTCCAAAATCTATTAATTTCATATCAAAAACAGTGTCAAACTTGATATAGGAAAAAAAGCCTTATCTCCATTTCTCCCTCTCAGGCTGCAAGCCAGACCCATAATTTGGCGCTTAAGACAGTGGGCTATATATCTTAAGAAAATCATAGAGGATCCCTGAGAAACAAAATCGTGACATGATCTACTGCATGCCTAATGTGTCGGTATTCTCAACTAGAGGCATTGCTTCTGGGGGAAACATTGAAGTCTCTTGGAAGGACCATATAGTGGCACAGAGTGTGCCTAAGAATCTATAATGCAAGATAAAGTCATGTGAATGGACAAATTGGCATACCAGGAAAAAATTATACTGGGGAACTCCTTGAGGCTGAGGTACCAAGGGGGAATTGCGAGCTTGATGCGGCCAAAATCAATAACTGTAGCTAAATGGTATTAGCAATGAAACTTCTTCTACTTGCAGTCAACTTGAAGACCATGCCAGTCTACTTGGTGCAGTTTCAGCCACATCATGGATCGTGGCTGATCCCAGCCTTAACGTACGGAGACAGGGAGCGGCCATGATCCGGTCAGGCTGCGGCCGTGCTGTGCTCATGAACCATGCGGCCAATTATCCCCCAGGTTCCTTTCATTTAACTTATGAAGACCACACTGTATAGTCAGTCTTCATTGTTAATGGTGGCGTGGCACCATCAATACCGCGCAGCCATTAACAATGAAGACTGACTAAACAGTCTTCTTAGCTAAATAAAAAGAAGCTTCAGGCTAAACTGGCCACACAGTTCATGACCACAGCACAGCCGCAACCCAACCCGGTTCACGCATATCCTTCAAGGAGTTATCCCATGATTAATGCAAAAAAGTGAAAATCAGACATAGCACAATCCACGACAATCTCTTTTTTTTAACTAAGCTAGGACCAGGCCAGCCCTGTACAACACATGGCTCCAGAACTCTCTCCCTGTAACTGTCACATGTATGAACAGTAGATACCACTGGTGACAGTTGAAAGATGGAACTGAGCATGTGCGACCACCTCAGTGATGTTACAGAGGTGGACAGGGTAATAAGGAAAAGAACAAGCAGGTCACTCCGTAGATCTTCTAAGTTTTTGATTACTTACAATTTCAAAAGTTTTCATATCCAGCTGCTGGTTTGAAAAAGGGAGTCTATTTTTTGTGGAATAACCCCACTAATAGCTGCATTCCTAATAAAAAAAAATCCTAATATTAGAATTTATTTTCAAGAGAGATCAGTGTACATGACCTGCTTTCTGCTTGTTAAACATTCTTCAATTATTATTCCCATATGCAGAGATTTCTGCACATATGGTATGATAATGCTAACAATCACAGCCCATCTGAGCAAGACAGTGAAATCCATATCCCATTATGGCACTGGGATCTGCTACTAATGAAGGCCTCCTCTCCTAATTGATGGGACAGGCCACATTGCCATAAGTGGAACATACCGTATGTAAAGGAGAGAATGACAGGCCTGGGTCTTGCACATATGGTGAACTGAATACTTAGGCCTCTTTCTTCTGGGGCCACATTGTGCAGATGATAAATGTTATAAAGGATCCTTTAACAATCACTAATTTATCTAAATTTTTCATCCTACTGATGTCAAGGGGTTTGCTGAGAATTGGACTAGGTTCTAACCTATCGTTAATGAAGGAGAAGAGTTCATGACCATGCTCCACTGGAAGAAAAGGGGGGCTCTTGAAGCAGAAACGTACTTAAAGTTGCTAAAGAAGGCTTCCCAATTTTGAAAACACAGATTCCCGGTCCTCGATTCCCTTATCTCCAATGGCCTGTAATGAACAGTGAACAAATAAAGGTCACTTTACTGCAGGTCTACACCAGCCCCTAGCTGCCAGAGATGTGACTAATTTATTAAGAGGCCTGTCACTCCAGCACACAGGGACAAGAACGGTATTCCCATACGCATGTCCCTCTAAGTCTCTTGTTTTCACTCGGGAAATAAGTTTGGACTAACATGCACAAAGCTTGGTCTACCTAATTCTGCATGAACCTGGATGATTAGGATGAACAATGGTGTCATAAGTAGCAGTATATGCAGTGGGGTGATGGGGAAGGGATCAGACGAAAAAAGAAATTGCAAACTATAGCGCCTCCTGCATGTATCAGATTTGACTAGGATGAAAAATGCTATAGGTCTCGCGGTATATGAAATGGGGTGCTAGGAGAGGTGTCAGATGAAAAACAAATATTTTAATATTTAATATTTTAAATGGTTTTTCTGGGCTTTAAACTATGCCCCTTTCCCTTTTGCGTGAACCATAGGATAAAAAATGCTATAGGTTTCATAAGCAGCAGTGTATGAAATAAGGGTGTTGGTGGTGTATCTGGGGCTGCAAACTATGAGCACCCCCCTCTGCATGAACCAGGATGATTAGGATGAACAATGCTCTAGGATTCATAAGCAGTGGTGTATATAATAAGGGTGATGGGAGGGATTAGAGGGAAAAAGCTGATTTTGAATGGTGTATCTGGGGTTGCAATCTATAAACACCCCTTCCTGCGTGAACCAGGATGATTAGGCTAGACAGTGCTATAGGTATTATAAGCAGCAGTGCATCATACGTGGATGATAGAGGAGTTCGATGAAACAAAGCAGACTTTAAATGGTGTGTCTGAGCTGCATACCATGACCCCCTCCTGCATGAACCAGGATGATTAGGATGAGCAATGCTATAGGTCTCAAATTGTATGAGGTGAGGGTGGAGGTGCAGGGGTCAAAAGAAAATCTGGGCAGTATGATGCCCCTCCAGCATGAACCAGGATGAGCAGTGCTTTAGGCCTCATACACAGCAATGTATGAAATAGGGATGCTGGGGGAGGAGAGATTTTAAACGGAGCCTAGCAGCGGTTACCCTGCAGCCATGTTTTCTTGCTATTAGCAGTGTGTATTAGGTAAAAAATATTGTTTAAACGCTCTTAAAGTTTAAATACAAAGTGTTTACCAAGACGTTTCCGAATAATAACTCAGAAATGTATCGCGTTGCTAAGCATTTTTCTACTTATCTGTTCACTAACATCAGCCATCGCCATGGCAACCTCTGTGCACAGTATTAGGAGGGCTGCAGTCATTTCAATTTCCCTTACAGGCAAATCTGCAACAATTCATGTCCAGATAGTAAGTAATGAACCCAAAAAATAATAATAAAAACAGCATTCACATTCCAAGCAAAGCAGGAGTATCTTGTCGATGTACTGTCCATGGTGCTGAGAAGGTGAGGAGGCCAGGGACAGAAGATGAGACCCATGGTGGAGAAGGGAAGTAGGACAAGCTGGGACATAGGACAAGACTTATCTATGTGCTCCATCTATACAAGTGGCTACATAAAATGGGCCCACATATGATATCTTTCTTGCCCAGGAGCCATTGGCAGGGACTGAAGTTCCTTGGGCCCTCAGCCTCATTTACTCTGGAGGACCCAAGGAACTTCAGTCCAACGCTATCTGATCCTCTTCTGTTCTGCGACTCAAAGGCTGGTTGTCACTTTTTTTTTATCCTCCAACAATGCCACCTACATTTGGGTTTTCCAGCTCCATAAAATCATTTGAAAACGGCTACGACAATGTTATAAAAAAAAAGCTACAATCACCTTACCAATTCCCTGAGGACACTTACCCGATATTCTGTCAGTCTGTTTTTACCAGGCTCCAGTGAAGAAGCGGCATGGTAACACATCGAATGGCTGTAGCGGTCATGTGTTGACACCACTGAGGTCACTGCTGTGGCCCGTAACTGAATGCAGCGTATATACTGTGTCCGTGACATCACTGGAGCTGGGTAAATGATTGGCACATGGTAACACAAGCGCTATTCAACCTAGGTACCCAACTTAAAGGGGTTGTGCCACTTCAGCAAATGGCATTTATCACGTAGAGAAAGTTAATACGAGCCACTTACTAATGTATTGTGATTGTCCATATTGCCTCCTTTGCTGGCTGGATTCCTTTTTCCATCACGTTATAGACTGCTCGTTTCCATGGTTACGACCACCCATCAGTGGTGGCCGTGCTTGCACACTACAGAAAAAAAGCTCCAGCCTATGTGAGCTCCCACGATCTTGGCCACTAGAGAGGTTGGCGCTTTTTCCTTTAGTGTGTAAGCACGACCACTGTTGATGCATTGAAGGGCGGACTTAACCATGGAAATGAGCAGTGTATAATGTGATGGAAAAATGAATCCAGCCAGCAAAGGAGACAATATGGACAATCACAATACATTAGTAAGTGCCTTGTATTAACTTTCTCTACATGATAAATGCCACTTGCTGAAGTGAGACAACCCCTTGAAAGGAATCTGTCCTTTCATCAGCAACCTCCCAATCAAACTATTGCATAGACACATAGCTGTGGTTCATCTGATTAAAACACTGTTCTTCTTTTGTTATAGGGGTTTTCCAAGATTTTTTAACTGATGGCCTATCCTTTGGATAGGTCATCAGTATCTGATCAGTGGGGGTCCGACACCCGGGACCCCTGCTGATCAGCTATTTGAGAAGGCACCGGTGCTCGCAGTTCCGCTATGGCCTTCTCTCTGCTTAGGAGCACAGCATTGTACATTGCATAGCGGCTATGGTTGGTATCAGAGCTCAGCCCCTGAGGATAGGTCATCAGTTAAAAAATCTCAGAAAACCCCTTTAATCCAGGTCTTCATTCCTGAGTTACAATACTTTTTCTTACTTCTGATGCAAGCTCTGTTGATTTCTGTGGTCAGCTCCCCCCGGCTGCTTCGATTGACATGGTCGGACACTGGCAAAGTAGAGACGGAGGGGCTGGCCACAGAAACAAGCAGAGCTTGAATGCAGCAAAAGCAATGGTGATGCCCTCGTTGCACCAAATACTTGATTGGCATAACTCGGGAATGGAGCCTCCGATCACCAATAGAAAAACAGCATTTTAATCATGTGAACTACAGCTACAGTATGTGAAACCGTTTGATAGAGAGGTCACTGCTGTTAGATTCCTTTTAACTCAATAACACTGACACCAGAATTCTGTTACTAAATTCATTAATTCAGTATTTAAATAGCCACCAATAAAAAATAATCTATAACTTTGTTCATTTGGCATCTGTGACTCACATTCAGCTGCTTAGGGGTTAATCAGGGGTTTAAAAAAAAACTATACTCACCTCATCCAGGTCATTTGGCGGGTTTTCTTCAATCAAGATGTGAGCCGATGGCTTCTCCGTGATCAAGTGGATGAGGTGAGTATAATTTTTTTTTACTTTCATCCAGCAGGAGTCCTGATTACCGTTCTCACACAAAGTGATTAAAACACTGATATAGGGAGATCTGTCAATCATCCTGTGTCAGTGGGGTAATCAGGACTCTTTCTATCTCTGCTATGAGTCCTGTCAGGAAACATCCTGGTCCAACCTATATGTGACCTAGTGTTGATCACCAATATTCGAATTGCGAATTCTAAATATTTAGAATATCGCGAAATATATTCCTAATCACGAATATTCCTTTTTTTTTTTTAAATACCAGTTATTGCAAATTTATATGCGAATTCTTATGCGTTTTTTTATTACGAATTTTCGCAGTCAAGAAAATAATGACAATTCTTTAATGTATGGTGAATATTCACCCAAATATTGACAAAATATCGCAAATTCGAATATTGCCCCTGCCGCTCATCAATGTGACAAAGTTCTGCTTCTCTCCATCATGTTCTACCCAGATTGGGCAGAAATCACCTGACCAGTTCCCTTTAAGCCTAAATCTTCCTACGATTCTACGCTTATTTATTACATACAATATATTAGTATTACATATCTTTTTATACTTAAAGAGGTTTATACATCTGTCATAGACCTCAATAATAACTCCATCTTTATTAAATGCCCCACTGCGTCTCTTAGTGGTAACTGCAGGTAGTCAGAATTTTATCATAGTTATAGGGAGGGAGGCAGGTTTAGACCTTTGACCTATATAATATGTGTGTATATATATATATATATATATATATATATATATATATATACATAATTAAATTATATAAGTGCATAATTTCCGACCTATTTAGAGAAAATAACAAATATTAAAAAATAATACTATGTTTTACAATTGCTCAATGTGAACGCTCTTTCATATCTGAAAACAGCGGGTTAATCTATTTACTGCCAGATTCCAATTACTAGACTGTATTCTAGTTAGTCAACAATCCTGTGAAACACAGTTTAGTTAATCCCTGTAGTAAAATACCTTATTGAACCCCATGAGGTTGGTGTCATTTAAATCAAACACAAAATCTTAATAGAAATAAAGCACAAATGTTAGTGTGGAAAAGGAGACCTGGGTTTCAGGCATGGAGTATAATTGATTGTGTTCGATTGTGCCGCAAGCTCACAGGGGACGATTCATTAGCTGACCTTCCTCAGTGTGTAGAGAAATAAACTCCAAAGGTTCTGTTTACTAAGGCAACGTTTAGATTGGCAGAAGACTTTGTAGTTGTCTGTAGTTAATATAAAAAACATAATTTTACATAAAATCATAGGAGTTCATTTTCCTACATAGCTCAGTTACTCAAATTTACAAAAGAGAGCATCTAGTACATTAGGGAGAGCCCATGGTATGCCGAGTACACATGCGCAGTATTGTAGACTAAGCGATGCCCCTACTATGCCAAGTACATGTGCGCAGTATTATGTAGTATGTCGTTGTTTTATTCCGGCCACCTCTTGGCATGTTTGCCGTGCTGTGGCCGGACCTCCAGCCCGCCCCCATTATGGTGAATGGGGCCGGAGCAGACTTTCAGTGGCACGGTGCACTAGCGGTAGCATGGATCTGGCAAGCTGTTCCCCTGCCGGAACAGCCTGCCGGAGAAGGCTGCCGCTAGTGGGAAAGTAGCCTTACCCAGAAATCCAGAGGAGCATTGTCTAGCCTACAGTAGTCGTCATGTACGTCAAGTGCCCTCCATAATAGAAATAGTACCCACCCAGAGGTTCCCCCTAAGTCCTTCTAACTAGAAATGTTGTTCTCATTTGCTTTTTGTCTGGTTTGAAACAAATCATCAAAACTTTTTGGGAAGTGCAGACCAAATCCTGAACCGGTAGAACCAGGTTGTTTATCCTTAATGCACTGAGCATGTGGGACCACCTTAATAGGTGCATGTGAACATTACTATACAGATTAAACATCAGGGGGTGCTGTTATAATGAAAAGAAGATAATACTTCCCAACTGGACCATTCCTATAACAGAAAGTAAGTTAGAAAAGTAACTAGTTCTTGCTAAATTATATTAAAATAGCATTTAATGGTAGCACAAAGCAGTGGCATTAGCACAAAGAGACAGGTAGCCCTTATCCGAAACATTCCTCCAGGGGCCAATTGACCATTCACTCTACAGGGAGAAATTTCAGTAAGTCATCCAGATTATGATGTTCTGAGGCCATCCTCCCCCCTAAAAACAATGCAGTGGGGTGGCATGCCAGCTTGCATGTCACTGATGACCTACGTTGGTGCTATGCTATGAACTACTAAAGTGCCGTATGTGTTATAATAGTGCTCCATATATCACTTTAGGTCTGTAATGTAATTCTGATTCTCAGTAGTATTACTATAAGGTTCTTTATAGAGTTATAGTTATGATGTGCCTTTTTTCACTACAGGAAATTATATGTAATGAATAGGCTCCACATATAGGGCTCACTATAGGGCTATATATAAAATGATGGTGCTCCATATTTAACTATAAAGCTGCATATAGGGTTGGGGTGCTCTGTCTTAAAGGAGTATTCTATTTTTGCACTGGCCCCACCTACCACCAAAGTGGCTATCGCTGAGAGCTAACTGATCCCACTTACCTGTGGCAACTTTTAGATTTTTTTCCCTTAAGGAGGTCACTTTGGAACCAATCGCTTGCTGCTAGGGTCTATTTCTCATGAGCTGATTTACAAATAACCTATTAGATCTTTTTGATGTCCTGTTTTTGAGACAATTAATAGTGGATATACACACTTTATGCATAAATGGTGGATGGACTCTCATAATCAAGTTTTCTGATAAGCCCAGGGAACCTTGGGCATTGGGCAGCACTATAGTTAAAAGGAACATTTTTGACCATTTTTGACCCTGCCATTAAAATTCCACTCAGGACAATCAATTGACCAAAAAGGGGAGACAACCAGGTAACCTTATTGTGATGCACCCCTGTTTACATGTGGTCTGGTGACTACAGGAATAAAGAATGGTGAATAGACCTGACGTGAAAAGGAAATTTGCCCTTCTTTTCTCAGTGTTGGCCATCATGCCATCTTTGTAACAGGGACATTCATCCTCTTATACATCCCTTGTAAGGGAGAGATAGACCTGTGGCTCTTGGACTGCTTCCCAATTATCTTATTTGTTAAAAGATTTGTCCATCATGATTTAAATTCCAACTGTAGACAAGACTGAGTTAAAAAAACTAAAATACAATCACTCCCCTTTTAAGAGTCTTCCAATCCGGCAGACCAGTACTGAGGGGTACACGTTCTAAGTTACATGACTGTGATCAATCAATGGCCTCGATGGTCATGTGTGCAAGAATGGCATGTCACTGCTGAGCCTCAGCTTTACAATAGTCATGTTGAACAATATAACCTGAGGTTCCCTCCATCCATGGGCCACCTTGTCTTCTTCTATAGTATGTACAGTATGACCCTGTCTATTAACTCAATGTACTACTCATGGTGCTTTGTCTGGGAAGATGGTGGAAGAATATGGAAATGGGCATATATGGTACAAGAGATGGTAAAGATAGATGGCTTATGGTTCTCCAGAGGTGTACACAAGGGATTTACCTTAAAGGTGTTTTTTGGGAGTAAAATACTGATGAGCTCTGCTCAGAATAGGTTATCAATATCTGATAGGCGAGGGGGTGACTACTGGCACTCCCTACGATCAGCTCATTGCAGAGGCCACAGCACTCCTCTCGCTCCTCTCGCTAGGCCAGTGACATCAAGTTCATCATTCACATGGTCTGTATGCAGCTCAGTCCTATTCAAACGTATAGACCTAGGTTGCAATGCCAGAGCCACTATACACTGTTCTTGGTAAGCTATGAGGAGGTTTCATCACTCACTAGCTCGCCTTAGCTTCTTCAAACAGCTGATTTTAAGAGTTGCTAGCAGTCGGGCCCCCATCAGATATGGGTGACCTATCCCGAAGAAAAGTCACTAATATTCTACTCCTGGAAAACCGCTTTAATGTCTTTATAGGCCTGTCTTTACTTCCCTACTTTAATTGTCTAATAACTAATAGACAGATAGAAAGTTAATTCTCTCCTGATTGCAAAAGTTTAATGCATAGACATATGATAGTAGATAACTGCTAAAAACCTGAGGAGAATGGATGGTGACACACTGCAATTATGCAGCAGAAAGAGTGTAGTTCTGTTGAAGAGTTAGCGTTGTAGACAGGTAAAGAGTATAATAATGCATAGTACATGCCCTGATTGAACAATATTGACATGTCAATGCATGATTCACGTCAATGGTTCTTTACTGGATAGACATCAAATAATCAAATATTATTTGTATCAATAATAAAAAGAAAATTACATAGAGATTATTATTATTTTTAAGGGAACTTTGTTTCATAAATTAAAGGTTCATTTAGCTTAGAAAGAAAAAATAATACAATGCAACAGCACTCTGCAAACCAAATAAAGTACAATAATGCCAAAGTAATAGAAAACATTCTGGTGCTAATGCTACGTTTATTTTGTAAATTTGAGATTCTTGGCAAATACATTCTGTACAAAATTATTTGGGCCCATCTGCCAAACGTCAAGGCGATCTCTGTAAGACGGGAACCTAACACTAAATGCTACCTGTTATGTGCCATAATGGCCACCATAAAATTCAGGGAGTGCAGGTTCCACGTGTATGCTGAGCCCACTCTATACCGCTCTTGGTGCCAGACGGCTTCCAATAAATGCAATGAGAGTCCGCTCTATACCTCTCCTGGTGCCAAAAGGCTTCCAGTGAGTGCAGGGAAAGCAGGCTACAGCTTTATACTTACACTAATTAAAATCAGCCTATGGGGCAGACAGGCCTAGTGGAATGTAAGATGAGGCAGGGAAGGGACCACCATCTGATGACTGACAGATATGAGACTCAGACCTAGAAATGAGCACAGAAAATCTAAATTATTGAAAAATGTTATGCATTTCTTCAGTATTTCATGTAAAAACCCTACATTACATAGTAACATAGTATATAAGACCGAAAAAAGACATTTGCCCATCCAGTTCAGCTTGTTTCCTATAAGTTGATCCAGAGGAAGGCAAAAAAAAATGTAATTTATTTCTGTTATTTATTATTTATTTCTGTTATTTATTATTTATTCTATAATTTATTTCTGTTTTAATCATGAGAATTATGGTAAAAACAAAGAGTTTGTTAGGGACATGCCTTTTACTCTCTTAGAAATACATTAATTGTATCATTTTAAGAAATACACTTATGTGGTGCCGACTTAAAGAAGTAGACCCCCCCCCCCCCCACAACAATATGCTGATCACAGGGTACCTGCCATTAAAACCTCCAGTGATCAGATGGGAATTTAATACCAAGTGTTTCATTTTCCTACAGTGCCACCACAGAGAGGAAGTGTTACACTGTGTTCATTAAGATCATTAGGCTGTCCATGTAATGCATGGACACGCTGGGTTCTCCAGAGAATGACACACTCTCTATAGCCATTCTCCTACTTAGATAAGAGATGAGGAACCACTCTCAAAGTTCTAAAATACATAAAATAAATTTTATTATTATTATTATTTATTAGTAGGTCAATGAAAAATTGGGTTTCTAAACTGGACGACTAATACAAAATTAAACACCAATTTTTGCATGAGTCTAAAGGAATAGCCACTGATCAGTTAGCTGGATGAACTTATGGGCAGTACTGACTGACCATTTAATGTGTATGAAAGTCTCAATCGTTATGTTCCAAGAGAAGATACTCTAGGAGTCATGAGAGAGCCAAAAGAAACTGTCAGCCATCTGTAGTCTACAAACCTATCTTTTGCTTGTGCTAATAATGAACCTTTTGTCATAAGGAAGCCAACCTACCTAGTCATCAGTTGATCTCACCATGGCAAGCTACAGGCTGGCACACATTACACAGTATAATGCATGTGAATACATACATTGGCTTTGCTGAAGTTCATTTCCACCTAATTCCCAAACCTCCTGCTTCCATGAAATTAAAATATATTTTTTTAACTAATTCTCTATTGCAAACAGATTTTTCTGCTACAACTATTCACAAAAGAAAAAGAAGTGGCCCAAGAGTGGATAGTAGAACTTTATCAATGCTTTAAGGGGAAGAATCCTATTTGTTCAGCATCGCTGAAACAAATATCTATTATTCCTGAAATGGTGAGTGCTTTGTAAAAACGCAAGGCTAAAAGCCACTCTGAGGGATACTTGTGAAAGAGATGCAGAAAAATATGTTGCTAAAAGCGATCAAAGAACAAGACTTCTACACCCTGGATAGCAAATAAATTGTCCTCTTCGCAACTAATGTACTGTTCAATATGAGATGAAATTGAAGAGACGCCGATAATATTTACACACCTGCCATAGCTCCAAAATTGTCTATCCAATGTAATAGATTGTTGCAGTCACACAGGGTGCATTGACTGTCACTACTGAAGAGACTGGCACTTGCTCTGATGGTCTGGACACCTTGACCATGAATGCCACACTCATGGACAGACAAATGTACAGAATGCAGCTACATTTGCTAGTTTATGGATTTGTCAGTGTCATCTAAGCACTGTATAAGTGAATTATTTGGGCATCACATAGTACCTTATAAGGGGGACAGCCACACACATCCACACAGGGCATCTTCAAAGTTCAACCAGCATCTCTACATTGTGGGGAATAGGTGTTATCACCATGAGTGGACATACATTTCCTATTCTATGGGTAATGCAGGAGAAATATGGCATTGGCCTGGAGCTCCATGATGTCCCAGAAAAATGTTGGGTTATAATGTTCTTCATGCAATAAGTTTCCCAATAAGGGTAAAATGTATATGAATAGCAGCAGTGATGTAGCATAGACTTGAATGGTGCCCATTCAATCTGTAATATATGGGCACACTGAGTCCTCCAAAGTGGGTCACCATCTTGCAGTGGCTATTCAGACACATAGCCTAAGCCTTCTCCATGATGTACATTTTCCCTATTAAGAGATGGGGCAACCTCTTTTTAATATGTGCTGAATTAAAGGGGGTTGGGCCTATGAACAATAATATCACTCATCCACAGAATATGCAAAATAAATGTGGAGCCCCAGTATTGGGTCTACAACACAATGAAAGCCAGATATCCCTCAAAGGAAGGAAAACCGGTGCAAAGGGGTGTCTCCATTACAAAGATCACCAAATCCACCATATTAAGTGGCCCCTATGTCAAGATCCCGCTTTTTTACAAGCTTTAAGGATGTGACGGTGAAAACCTAAGCCAGTTATCCATCCACAGACAGCTGTTTCGGGGTGTTGCCCCTCATCAGTGTGGAGTAGGATTCTGACTAACCGGGAGCAATGCCTTGGAGACTACTCAAACAAAATAGCTGATCTCAGGGAGACCAGCTACAGAAATCACTGCGGAGCAACATTTAAGAGTCTCAACACAGCAATCCGAAGTGCAAAGCTCCCTGGGAAACAGTAATATGCAAAATAAATGTGGAGCAGTATTGGGTCTACAACACAATGAAAGCCAGATATCCCTCAAAGGAAAGAAAACCGGTGCAAAGGGGTGTCTCCACAGAATAGGTCAACCACTGGGACCACCACCAATCACGATCACGTGCATGTGCATGACTACTGCTCCATTCACTGTCTATTGGCTTGGCTATCCCTGGAAGTCCCATTGCAATGAGTGGAGCAGTGAACAAGCATGCAACCTAGTGCTCCATTTACCGAGGGGACTTGGGAACCTATATACTCGTGATCAGTGGTAGTCTCATTGGTCAGATCACAAGTAATCATACTTTTATCAAATTTTCTGCATATAGGTGATACATATTGTTCATGGGCCAACCCTTTTTAAGGCAGTTTTCTTATAGTATGATGTCCATCTGACACATAAACTAGAAGCATGACTACCACAGTGATCTTGCGCTTCCAGCAGATGTGTTATACAATGCTCATACATATTAAAAATAGAAGCCATCAAACAAGACAGGATGAAGGAACTGTTTTATTAAGAATAAAACCATAAAATGTTTTACTGCACAGTGAAATGAGAAACAGAAGCTATATCCACACAATTAAGATGTCAGCTGCCAGGAAGAATCACAAAGGATTCAATAAATCTGTCTTGTCTGAAAGCAGCTACATATGTTCAGGAATCCAACCTTTCCTGGACAAATAGACTCAGCTGGTACCAAAGGTCATTACCATTTAATGGAAGTATGTCAGCGCTTGAATATAATATCACAACATGGTGCAATTATTGAGCGTGATAAAACACATTGCCAGTGGATATATAGTATGATGCAAAAGTATTTGCCCCCTTACAGATGTTTCCTACTTTTCACAATGGATTCTGACACCCAGCAGCCAAATGGCACTGTTGAATCACCGTTGAAAAATTTATACAAGAAGCAAAGTTATCCAACAACCAAATTTAAAGGAGTATTACTCGCCTTACCAAATCCCCGCCACTGCCCTTTTTAAGCCTGCTGGGTCCCAGCTGGTCTCCACTTCATGGTCCAGCTCAATATGTAGCAAATGCTTGAAGATATCAGATCAGCCAATCGCAGTGGTAGGCACGACATCGTTGATTGGCTGAGCAGACATATCCTGCCAAGACCGGGAAGCGAAGACCAGCGTGGACCCTGTAAGCATAAGAATGACAGTGGTGGGGATCAGTGAGGTGAGTACTGCTTCTATTTCTTTCTATCCTGCTCCTATACATTGGAGCTTACCTCAGAACCAAAACCACCAAATATCCTATTAACCCATATTAGTGACAAATCCTGCATGTGCAATCATAACAAAAATGACCTAAAAGTGTGTGTGTGTGTGTGTGTGTGTGTGTGTGTCAGGTATACACAGAGCATGGGCCCTTGGAATCATTTCCTCTAGTGGGCCAAAGAAACTTAAGTCCAATGCTGGAAGGTTTTGTTGGTGAATGCCAAGGTAGACAATGTAGACCTGTCAAAATTGCACCAAAATTGTCCAGGGAGAACATCTAAAGACCTGAAGGCTTTTTTTTTTTTTTTTTTAAGCTTCACAGCAAATGCTTTAGGAATAATAGCTAAAAAGAAGGCTGGGCTAATATAGGAGTCATGAAAGAGTAGAAAGGTAGATGCCACTTCTATGCAAAAAAGGGCATAATTGCAAAACAATGTGAATGTATATGACAGAAAACAGGGCAGTGCTCAGGCATTTTTTAGAACATCTGCTCATTTGTTATGGACAAACAATTTGGCCAATGCAAGCAAAAACAAGCATTGGAATGATAATCGGTATGTCTATGGTAATGACTAGGGATGAGCGAATCGACTTCGGATGAAACATACTAAGTCAATTCGCATAAAACTTTGTTCTAAAACTGTATGGAGCAGGAGCTCTGTACAGTATTAGAATGTATTGAGGAGCCAAAGTTATTGCTTCGCGAAGTCCTTTATAAATAAATTGGTACTGTAAAAAACCATTTCCCGAACTTGGGTTCGGTTCCAAGGTACCACTTCGCTCATCCCTAGTAATGACATGAAAAATTCTGACTAATAGAAAATGATTTATTTATTTTATGCACTTATATATCGCTATTATATTCCACAGTACTTTACTGTCCCCAATGGGGTGCACAATCTAAGTTCCCTATCAGTATGTCTTTGGAGTGTGGGAGGAAACCAGAGTACCCGGAAGAGAACATACAAACTCCATGCAAATGTTGTCCTTGGTCGTATTTCAGTCTTTCTATTAAAAAGAACTGGACATGTATCAAAATGATTTTGTCAATGGCCTCTTTGAATTGTTTGACAACTATTAAGCTTACCAGTACTGCTACTTACAAAGATTGAGTGAGGGAATATAGATAATAGGTAATGGATTTGGAGATACAGGAAAGGGCAGCACGGTGACTCAGTGGTTAGGACTGGTGCCTTGCAGCAATGGGGTCCTAGGTTCGAATCCGACCAACATCTGCATGGAGTTTGTATGTTCTCTCAGTGTTTGCGTGGGTTTCCTCCATATACTCTGGTTTCTTCCCACACTCCAAAGACATACTGATAGGGAACTTAGATTGTGAGCCTCAATGGGGACAGCGCTGCGGAATATAGTAGCGATATATAAGTGCATAAAATGCTTCATGAATGATATTCTTTAAGTGACTATAACTCTAGTATTGTATGTGGGAAAACCTGAGAACATAGGGTTACCAATATACTGTATCCCCCAAGAATTGTATCACTGCATCTAGGAATAAAAAAGTGGAGAAGGAACCTAGCGTACCACCACTAGGCAAATGAAACCTTACATGGAGACTACTGACATTTAATGGACTGTCCATGTAGTGCCCAAGAGAAGAAGAAGAAAAATACTCTCTTTGTAATCATTATTCACTCTAGTGTACATGAGGACTAATTTTCCATTAGTCAGAAAATGTTTCAGACTAGCCTAAACATTATGTTGATAGACATAATCATAGCCATGCTTTCTAAAGACAATAGACTGAGAAGCCCTTTTTCAAGTCATGTGCACAGAACTCTGGGCAGGGAGGAGGAGCTGATTTTTGTTCATCGTCTACTGTGCTGTCAATGATGTGATCCTGTGTTACCTGCCTCTAGCTTTACAATATAGGTGTTTACAGGGCACAAGATGGCAGAAAGTTCTCATTGACCAGAGTGAAACAGCAATATTTTAAGATTTGAATTCATAGACAGGGTGATTCAAACAGAATAGTGCAAAATCATAGCCTCGGTATTCATAACTGGGGGAACCCAACACAAATATATTAAGATGAATAGACACACTATCTATCCAATTGTTATCTCTAAACTACAAATGTTCAATGTGAGCCTTGTTGGTTACATGGCAGAGGTCTAGGCAGTGGTTCAGTTCTGTCCAAAGACATGCCAGCACATCCTCGGATATGGACTTCACTTTTTCAGTAATACGTCATTCAGATCCTGTGGCTGTGGGGTAGCCAGATACACTGAATTTTTGATGTAGCCCCACAAAAAGAAGTTTCAGGGTGTTAGAACTAGTGTTAGTGGAGGCCAGTGCAGAATTAGTGAATCTTTATTCTGGCTTGGTTCATCCAATGTTCCACATTTAACATATCCAGGTAGGAGTAGCCAGTGACAGTATCCTCAGCTAGTGTTGGACTGTGGATCCTTGGGCCCACTAGAGGAAATTATTTTTGGGGCCCAACCCCTATATCTTCAATTATGTCTAATAGGTTTTGAATCAAAAAAGCAGACCCTGGTGGCAAGTGATTAGCTATAGATGAGATTTTTCTCCTGGAGTTTTGGGGCTCGCTTTGAGACTGAGTCCTCCGGTACTCTGGTGGGCCATCTCGACCCTGCCCTCAGAAAAGAAAAAGTAGACTTTGCACCTGCTCATTGCACAGAACACATTTACTTTTTGTGAGTCCTTTATGTGTTTGGTAAGAGCACATGTGTTTTCTGAGCCAGATTTTAGTCCTCTGGTGATTGACCTGAAAGGTAGCCTCATCGTTGAACATTATTATGTCAGGAAATTTGTCCTCTTCCAGTCAACCCTGTAAGTCAATGAAAAAGTCACAGCATTTTTTTTTGTCAACCGGTTTCAGCTCCTAAAGAAATATACATGTATGGCTTACAACGTTTCGAGAAGACACTCCACTTCAATTTTGACACTTGTAGTTCCATACTAGTCAGCCTGGTCAACTTTCTAGGACTATGCTCATACACAGCTCAAATCCTGTTCTCTGTCTCATATGAAATCTTTGAGTGGCCCAGACTTTTTCCATGCTATAAACAGCCAGTGGTCTCTAATTGCTTCATCCAACGTTAAATGCAGTTTCTATGTGAAGCACATTTACAAAAAATTTTATGAAAATTTCGCTGTACTGTCACAACAGACCCCGCAAATTCCAACACGCAAAAAGCTTTTTTTTGCTGCAGTGTTGCCATCTTAAACCTTCCCCTTGTGTATAGGTTTAAACTAACCTAAAAGGCAGATTCATAAAAAACTGTCTAAAAGAAAACTGACTTTGCTGCCCCTAGCAAACAATCACAGCGCAGCTTTCATTTTTCAAAAGCAGATATTTTTTAACTTTAACTACAAGCCTTTACTTTTGCATGGATGAGGACCCATTCATATTAATGGGGCCACGTGTGCTGTCTGCATCTGTATGTCTGTGCCTTAATCCTGTAAAACAGATAGAACATGCCCTAAGGATAGGCATTATTATAATAAGTCCTCAAAAAGAAGGATGCAACACAGACGTCATCCGTTTTTGTTTTGCGGATCTGCGTTTTGTGGACCACCAAATATATATACGGTCGTGTGAATGCACCCTGCCCCCACTCCTAATAAATGCAGAACCAACCTATCCCCTCAACAGCTGAGTGCAGCTACTTATACAGCTTCTTTATGCCTGTTCTTGCTGTGGTGTCCCTGTAGGGAAAAAAGAGCACAATCATCTGCCCATAGTAATTTAATAGAGCTCTATAAGAAGTTAAGCCTGAGTAACATCATCAATCTGCGCAGATATTATTCATCTGCCATACCATTCTATTAACACCTCAGTTGCCCACTTCAAATATAATTACACATAGCCAATTCGCAGGGGAAAAACTAATACTATAAGTGCTCTCACCCTAGTGAAGAACACCTGAGAAGAATAGATGGAAAAGGATTTTTGTAGAGTGTGCTTACATGGGCACTTTCATAATCCAACGTAGGTCGGTGACTTCAGCTAGACCCGTCTTTCTGATGCTCATTTACATGTGTGGCAGATGCACGAAGATCTCGTTTTTCACACTGGTTGTTTAGTTGTTTGTAGTTTATAATTATTCTATTAACACAAAATGCACTTTTTCAGGTCGGCATTATATATGCAGTGTGGAAAGTGTCCAGACAGGGCAATATTACCATAGATTTGCAGTACATTTTGATGGGGTTTTTAAAACCCTATCTGCGTGTAGTGAAGAAAGAGTGAAAGGAGATATGAGCATGCTGCAGCCCTGGAAGTCATGTGCTCGTCGCATGCTCATTATGTTGTGGAGCAGTGCACAGGGGGGAATTCATGGTGGAAATTATGCACTGTCCCTGGAAGTTATGCTCAATCATATTAATATGCTCAGCTTCTCCTGATTTCTAACATACTGCCCACAGATTGGACTGCATGCTCAAAGTGCAGTGTAGTGGCGGACCATTGCATAAGGAGCGTATGTGCTTGGCTTATGTATTTCCCCCCAACAGTTGTATATAGGGAGAAGGTTTTATTGGCTTGGACCCAGTGATAGTTGCTGGGTGTGTGCTGGTCCCACCTCCTCTAGTGGGCAGCTGCTCAGTCTTGTCTACGCTGTGCATGAGAGCAGAGGTGGCCATACTGTCATGGTAGGGAATGGTGAAGCCCTGAACTCACACACACTACTTCCCTACCTACTTGCACAATCCATCATAAAGCGACAGCCCACTGGACAACACTTCCTTCCCAATGAGGGACAATACAAATGCATTGTTGCCAACTATCCCAAATTTGGTGACACTGCCCCTGATTTTCAGAGACAGTTCCAGCAAATTGGGGCTGTCCATGAACTCTGCCCATAAGCGGGCATTCCCAGGCGAGACAGTGTATTCCCAGGGGCAGGGCTTAGATGCCCCTATTTTACCAACTAAAACATTGGTAAGTATGCAAAATTGAGAAAATAATAAACATAATGACAGACAGGCAAAACCAGGACTGGCTCAAAATCCATAAGCAAAGCCAAAATCAGGACAGAGTCTAAACCAGACAGGTATGTCTGATCCAAGACACCATACAAACGCATTCATTTAACAGATGGGGTCAGTCCACGAGATAACATCATGCAGTAAATGGCAGTGAAGAGCAAGGTCAGGGACAATCAAAAGGTACAGGGATCCAAACAGAAGCTGCCTTTTTAAATCTCCCTCTGGCAGAAAGCATGTGACACTGGAGCCTTGCTTGATTGGTCAGACGCATTTGTCCCCTGATAGGCTGAGCAGCTCCCATGTAAGTGCGGCTTGCTGTCATGGTAACGGTACTATGCCACAGCATCACCATAGGGTGACGGTACCTGCCACTAGAGCAGCAGGTGAGTTCCTAAAACATAGGCCTCTTTCACACGACTGTATGGCTTTTTCAGTGTTTTGCGGGACGTTTTTATCGGATTCGTTTTTCATTTTTTTATTTCAGTTGTGTTTCCGTTTTGGTTCTGTTTTTCCGTTCCGTTTTTCCGTATGGCATATACAGTATACAGTAATTACATAGAAAAATTGGGCTGGGCCTAAAATTTTCAATAGATAACGCAAAAAACGGAACGGATACGGAAGACATACGGATGCATTTCCATATATGTTCCATTTGTTTTGCGGACCCATTAACTTGAATTGAGCAACGGATCGTGATTTGTGGGCAATAATAGGTCATGTTCTATCCTTGCACGGAACAGAAATACGGAAACGTAATGCACATGGAAACACTTCCTTTTTTTGCGGAACCATTGAAATAAATGGTTCCGTATACGGACCATATACGGAACGCAAAAAAACGGTCTGTACACTCGCAAAAGCAAGTTTGTGTGAAAGAGGCCATACAAGCAGAGTGCTATGTGTCTGTCAGAGAATGTTACAAATAAACTATGGCTATTGACTTCTCTGTATCTTGTTTGAGGCAATGACCTTCAGGCTCCCCACCATATTAAAAGGAAAGTCTGGTCATCTGTTTGAAACGCGGCACCCCACTGTGGGTATTGTGAAAGTATAGGTATAGTGAGAATGAGAGAGAAAGGTTGCACCCCTTGGCCAAATTGGGAGTATAGTGAAGATTATCTGGAGAGAAACTCACAGGGGCCTTCAATTGTCTACATCCCCCTATACACAGTCTTAGAAAAGCTGTCTATGCAACGTGTATGATACACACTGTGCCTTCCTCTGCCAGCATGTGTTTTTGTAAACTGCTGAAGTTGCTAGTAATTTTGTTCATCTGTGACAGCCGAAGCTGGCCTTGTCATTGCATGCAACATCTGCAGTGCCTCGACATTATATCTGCCTCTATATATTGCCATTTTCATGGATTGCCTACTTTGCATCCCAAAAACCTACTGACATCAGGGGCACCCCAAACCACCACCAGGCAGGATAATTCCCAAATCCAGGGTGTACCCTGAGGGAAAGAAAGGGTGCACCCTTCCCTTCACAGCACAGCCCAGGGAGCACCAGAGTAAAGACTTCTACTGTGGGTACTACTGCCACTATCCATGCCGCCACTACCACTTCTGTCCTCTTGCTCTCCCCTTCTGGGCTCGCTGTAAATGTAATAAGTCTGTCTGCAGGATCCACCCTATTAAAAGGAGTCTGTGAGCAGATAATTCATCGATAAATGAGACACAATCGGGGGGATTTATCAAAATGGTGTAAAGTAGCAGCCTATAGCAACCGATCAGATTCCACCTTTCATTTTTCCCAGCTCCTTTGGAAAATGAAAGGTGGAATCTGATTGGTTGCTATGGGCAATTAAGCCAGTTCTACTTTATCTTGTAGGGCTAGCTTAGCTGAATGTAACGATACTTAGTACTTAACGATCCCTTGCTTTAATCTGGAGATAAAATAATTTTAAATCCATTTAAAAATGAGCAGCTAAGTGCACCTCAGTTATTAACAATTGGTATGCAGCTGCCAGACGCCTTTAGCGCCGCTAATCAAAGGAGAACCAATGGATATGGCTGGATCTTTGTGTCTTTCTCTCCAATGGAAAAAGTAACAGGATGATGAGATCTGCACACCCTTCTTACAATGTTGGGTGCTCACAGAGGACAAGTTGTTGTGTAATATCAAAGTAGAGGAATCCGTGGCACACCAAAATTTTGCGTTTCAGGTATTAGAATATGTGCTGCCGAAGCAATGGTGCATGATGGAAGGATAACTGTAGGGTCCAAAAAATACTAGATTGTTGGCGTAACCCACTAGAACCTTTGGAACTTGCCATAATCGATGGCCAGTTTAGTACGTGCTGGTGACATTATTCAAGGTGTACCCATACAAAAACATCATAGTGTAAGGTGAAAAAAATGAACCTATCATTACGTTAGAGTTTCCTCCATTCAAGAACTTCAAAGCTATCGCCTTCGAAGTACAGTATACTATGCTTCCATTCACCGAGAGACCTATTAGCTACATGCTGCATTCAACCGTTGTAACCGGCAGTGCCAGGAAGCCGAACGAACAGCTGTGACACGCTTGAAAGAGATCACTGTATACGAGCGCATCATCCTCCAGAAAGCGCTGACAAGTCCTTTGTACAGTTCTCTTTGAAGCTGTTAGGGAAACATGCAGCCCAAACCCAGTGTGAATATGGATTATCTCTCACTTCCACTTAGATTTATAAGGAAGCTAGAACTGGGGAAAACACTATATCCCCATAGGGAGCCCGGTTGGAATATTAACGCATCAACACTGATAAGAGCAGTAGGATGATCTGATTAAGTCATTCATCATCTTCTGGATACTGGTATGACACGTTACATTCAGTGTCGGACTGGGACGCCTAGGGCCCACCAGTAAAATTTATTTTGGGGGTCTACCATACGGATACATTCAAATATTACCTTCTCACACAGCAGCAGTGCTACCAGATGATTGATTATGGATGTCCCTGTATGTACTTTGAGAAGGTAGGTCCTGGGGAGGACACTGGCAGCTTTCCTCTATATCTAGAAGTCATCTCGGCTCTGATTGTGTCTATAATAATAAACTGGGGAGTTTCTTAATATTCTATTGAGTTTTATATATGTACATAGGCTGTTTGAGGTGCTGTACATTGAATATATGTACGTAGTGCAGTAAGTCTACTGTGTTATGAACCACTTGTGCAGGGAGTGGGAGACTAGGGGCCCACCTTGCTCAGGGGCCCATCGGGGGATTCACCTGTACCCTTGTGGGCCAGTCCCATCCTGATTACATTCCAATGAAACTCATTACAACCAGGTGGGAACAACATAAAAGAACTGTAATAAGAATTAGCATCTGTGGTGGTGGGTACATCCTAATACCCCCTGACATATACAGCCTCAGGATAATTATAAAAGCGAGGATTTTACACTGATCACATAAATCCACAATAGCCAAACACTCGGCCCATTCTACTTATATGTACAACGCTGCAAAATGTTAGCGCAATAAAAGCCTATTTCATGCATACACACATGGTAACATGGTATATAAGGCTGAAAAAAAAATCTGTTCATCCAGTCTGGCCTGTTATCCTGCAAGTTGAGCCAGAGGAAGGCAAAAATAAACTGTGAGGCAGAAGCCAATTTTCCTAATTTTAGGAGGAAAAAAATTCCATCCCAACTCTAGTCAGGCAATCAGAATAACTCCCTGGATCAACGACCCATCTCTAGTAGCTATAACCTGTAATATTATTACACTCCAGAAATACATCCAGGCCCCTCTTGAACTCTTTTAGTGAACTCACCATCACCACCTCCTCTTCAATGTTTGTGTAGAGACCTTCTTTCCTCTAGAGTAGACGCAGAGGAAAAAAGGGGAAATTTGATAGGCATCTGTGTGCGGACAAACATGGAGTGGCCAATAACTGCACGATCTTGAAGGTAAATCTTTATTTATGCTTACAAATTTTTCTTTGGCAATTTTACACTCACAGTATAAGACCAAGACCGAGAATAGTCCAAGCAGTTTCTGGCAGGGGGAACACGACAAAGAAGTTCAAAGAATATTGAGGCTAGGATCTCTGTGTCATGCTCCGCCCCCTCAGGCCCTGCACTAACCTCGTATATCAGGTTTGTCTAGTGTGCGCCTTTAACTGTGATGCATGTCTAAAATACATCACCAGCAAATGTAATAAATATATCTGCTTCTTCCAGTGACAATAATATTTATATATCTATCAAAAAGCCTTGGCAGTCAGCAAATTTCTAGTCTTCTAAATAACAAATGTAACCATTTATGTATCAACCTAGGCCCATTAATGAGAATGTTTTAGTACTAATATCTATTGTAATCTGTAATTGCCTAATACACCAAAAATTCGATAGTCCAAAGGCAGAATGGAAGCAAAGTGGAGGATAAAGGATATGAGAGCAGCTGCCCCCATTCTGGTGTGTAATAAGGACATGATAAGGGTGTGATTTCCAGTGAAGCAAAGGGGGAGGAGTATACCCTATGTTGTATAAAAGTTTTTGTTTTTAGTGCACAATGTATTGTCTTGATGAAGGGCTCAATACTATAACCCGAAACGCGTCACAGTCACATTTTGTCTCTCCATGTGATGTATGTCGGATCTTAAACTTTGCAAGCCTAATAAAGAACCATCCATTTTTTACGCAAGAAGCTGGAATTGACCTTTTGTTTGGGGAATAAGGACATACGTATTGCCATGGGGCGTCTGGAGAGAGGGACCCTTTCTAAGTTGATCACGTCCAAATTCTAATTTGAAGTGTCGACTTTAACTGGTATGGAGTCTCCACAGGTGCTGTAATGTTAGAAAATGGGTAATGTGAATTTTTTTTTTAAAGGGGTTATACCATGAATAATGTAACTAATAAAAATTCATCATATAGTACATGACAACCTCTTTCTAACAAAGCTAGAACCAGCCCTGGTTGTGTCCTTTCTTGGGGGCATGTCTTTCCTCAGGGGCCATGTCCTTTCTGGGGCAGCTCTCTCCCTGTAACTGCAACTGCTTCTAACAGAAGATATGTCTTGTGGCAGTTAAAAATTGAAACTGAGTATGTGTAACCACCTCAGAGAAATAAGGAAAAGAGCAAACAGTAGGTGGAGCTATGCACATACATTTTATGGAGCAGCTCAGTGGCTATACATTTTTAATTGCATGCAAAATATGGAATATTTTACGCAGCATAACGCCTTTAAGTTATTAAAATATGTTGGATGCACTAGGACCTCCTGTCACAAGTGTATGGTGGTATCAAGAAATTCCAGAAACAGCCTTAATCTTGTCTTAGCTATGGAACTCATGGTCCTCTATAAAATAGCATGTCATAGATTGGACTGCAATGATATGACCTGCTGGACTCCTTGAGATGACAAAAACTATTTTTTTTATACGTTATATTTATGGGTTTTGTTGATCTGCTAAACTGGAAAATGAGTCTGGTGGGTGCTATGCCAGTTAAAGGTTCAGAGAATGTATACCAATAGACTGTTTTTTACATGATATATTTTATCAAACAGATATGGGGAGTCATTTATTAAGACCAGAATTTTAGATACCGGTCTTAATAAAGTCCCTTCATCTGGCAGTGGATCGACGAAGTTATGTAAAGGCGCATTACTTCGGAGCATCCAGCGCCAGTCTAAATGTAAGCCAACTTACGATCTGTCTGACATTTAAACCATTTTCTACACCTAAAACAGATGTAGAAAATGATGAATGAGACTGGCCGGTATTATCACCCACTGTCCTGGGTAAGATGTTCTCCTTTTTGGGGTTATGAAAGTGGCCACTGCCAGTACACACACACAGTAAGGGTCCATTCACATGTCGCAGAACAGATCCGGACCAATTAATTTTCAATGGGGCCGGAAGAGATGCAGACAGCACACAGTGTGCTGTCCACATCCGCGTTTTCGGTGTGCGTCCCCGATCTTCCGGTCCGCAACTCCCGAAAAAAATAGAACATGTCCTATTCTTGTCCACAATAGCAGACAAGAATAGGCATTTCTATAGGGGTGCCGACCCGGTGTATTGCGGATTCGCAATACACAACGGACGTGTGAATGAACCCTATGAATGAGTACTGTGTGTGTGCCCAGGCAATGTCTGTCATTAATTACGACCAGGGCCTCATTCCCCAGCAATGCTCTCTCCAGCAGGTTCGATGCCGTGACAGTGCCTACTGAACTGAGTAGAAGATTGCACAGGCTGAGGATCATTCCCCGGCCTGTCCTTGTCTACTCATTCCAGCAGGTGCAATTACTTCACTGCAGGGAACCTACTGGGGAAAGTGGGATGTGCTCCATTCATTGGGAGAGCAGGACAAGGTGAATTTTACCAACTTATATTTTATTTACACCATTGGGGGCCTACACTTATATTAGGACTAGTACTACTGCATGGGGGCATTAAGGGGGAGCACTACTGTGAGGATGGACTAAGGGACCTAACTACTGTGTAGGGGCACTGAGAAGGCATAACTACTGAGTGGGTAGCAAGTGTAGGAGGTTTTAATTAGCTGTGGGAGAAAGGTTCAGGGGAAGTTACGCCCTTTTTTTAATTATGCCCCTGGATCTGATTCAGGTGCAGAAGGAGGTGGGCTAGGCTCTACAAGCATGATCATCATCACGCTTGGCTCTCCTTGCCCGCCTCCTTCTACAATTTTCCATAGTCCTTCTGTGGGTTAGCAACCACAGATGTTGTGTCGGAACACTAGGTGGAGATGTTCAGTGAAGATTATACTCAATGTTAGGACACCAAGATCTAATGCCTGATCTAGAGCGTGGTGTAGTATCACACATTTATTAGCACCTAAATGGGCATAACTACTAAAAGGGGCATTATACAGTGTGGGTGTAAAGATAAACATTGGATGGATTTAGAGGCATAAAAAAAGTTGCCACGACATGCATGCGTGCCTGAAAGATTATCACCTCCTTGGGCTTTTTAAAAACAAGGTATGTTAGATCCAATGTCACAAGACTTTCATGACGCACAACACGTCACCATGTACCCCCAGCCTTAGCAATCATCAATAGAGGATCTTTGAGACTAGTGATGAGCAGCAGGGGCAATATTCGAATTTGCGATATTTCGCGAATATGCGGTAGAATATTTGTATTCGAGATTATTTTCTTGATCAGCAATGTAAAAATCGCATAATGCCAATTCGTAACGTGAAATTCGAATATTCGCGCTCAACACTACTTGAGACCAAAACTTGACCTGTACCCACCTTCTGTCGAAAAGTAGGTAAGGGGAGAGGAAGTGTGGTTTCTCAGTTTGATCATTATTGTTTGGGATTGGGAACAGTTGATGATCAGGCACCCATGAGATTTTCCCTGGAAGAAAAAGACTTGTGTAATTTACTTAATGTGGCTACAGTTCTACCAGCCTCCTATGTACATTAAGCTGGAGTGGGTACAATAATCGTTTCTCTTTACAGCAGAAGTATAAAGTACGTTCTTCCTAAAATGTTTTCAGCAAAAGAGATTTTCAAGGGGTCTTCCTATGCTAGTATCTTGAAGATTGGCATAGTTATACATCAGACAGGAAACTAGGACAGGAGATCACTATTTGAAATGAACATTCATTCCTGACTGAAAGAATTTGAAGATTTTCTGGCTGTGGGCAAGAAGAAAATGGTTTTAGATCCATATGACAATAAATACGGTATCTTCAAATGAAAAAAAAATAAGTGCAAAGCAGTTATAGCCTCCAATTTAATATTGCAGCCTCCTTAGAGAGCAAGCGAAGCAGCAGCTTATCACTCTTTTCCACCTGCTTCATAATGTGCTAGGCTTGCAGCTTTTATTTAAAGGGGGTGTTATATGAAAATCGTTAGCTGATATAATAAGGATATATAATTTGGTTCGGCTAATCTTCCTGATCATCATTACTTGATTATAGGGAGGCAGTATGGCAGTTGTCCAGGGACCTTTACCCCATAGGACCTTTACCACTCAGTTTTCTCCAGTCCTTCCCAGATACTCCCAGCAGCAAGCTATCAGACCATTATGAAATGGTCACATTGCAGCATGAATGCTAACATGTGGTCATGGACTTCTGTATAGAATTATATGATGTATATACAGATGTATTAGGCCTTAATATCTTCTCTAACAGTTTCTTTTATGCACCATGATAACTTAGATTTATGTGCAATCCATTGTAAAACAATAAGACTAACAACACTGTGCTAGTAACCTCCCACCAGTTATATAGACTCTCCCCTATCACTGCCCCTAACACCCAGCTAGCTTATAGCTCCTCCCACCAGCTAGTTACATAGACACTCCCCTATCACTGCCCCAAACACCCAGCTAGTTTATAGCTCCTGCCACCCAGCTAGTTACATAGACACTCCCCTATCACTGCTATTAACAACACCCAGCTAGTTTATAGCTCCTGCCACCCAGCTAGTTTATAGCTCCTCCCACCAGTTATATAGACTCTCCCCTATCACTGCCCCTAACACCCAGCTAGTTTATAGCTCCTCCCACCAGCTAGTTACATAGACACTCCCCTATCACTGCCCCTAACAACACCCAGCTAGTTTATAGCTCCTGCCACCCAGCTAGTTTCATAGACACTCCCCTATCACTGCTATTAACAACACCCAGCTAGTTTATAGCTCCTGCCACCCAGCTAGTTTCATAGACACTCCCCTATCACTGCTATTAACAACACCCAGCTAGTTTATTGCTCCTGCCACCCAGCTAGTTTCATAGACACTCCCCTATCACTGCTATTAACAACACCCAGCTAGTTTATAGCTCCTGCCACCCAGCTAGTTTCATAGACACTCCTCTATCACTGCCCCTAACCAACACCTACTTTATAGCTCCTCCCACCCATTTAGTTACATAGACACTCCCTATCACTGCCCCTAAAAAAACAGCTAGTTTATAGCTCCTCCCACCAGCTAGTTATATAGACACTCCCCTATCACCCATCTAGTTATATAGACACTCCCCTATCACTGCCGATAACAGTTTATCAGTGATCTGCCCGAATTACATAGACACTCCCCTATCACTGCTACTAACACCCAGCTAGTTTATAGCTCCTCCCACCAGCTAATTACATAGACACTTCCCTATCACTGCCCCTAACAGTGAGCAGCTACTTTATAGCTCCTCCCACCCAGCCACTTCACTTGTATCTCTCTACGCTTTTCTCACTTTTCGCTTTATTCACAATGTGGAAGCACAAGTTTCTGTTGCTGCCCAGGAGGAGCAGAGGATGGGGGTGGTAGTGTCCCTGGCTGCAACAGTTATTCACATAAATCACAGTGACAGCCCTCACACCAATGCTACTGGGGACGGTGCAGTGACAGGAGGGCACACCCTTTCTTTCCTCGGGGCACACCCTGATGTTGGTAGTTGGGGTGTCCTTGGTGTTATGCTTTCGGTATAGGTGCAAGGCAGGAGATGCAGGTGCTGTGGCCGGCAAATGGTGCTGGAGTAAGTAATCGGGTCAGTTCTAGAAAACAGACAGGTCTCTCTGTTGTCAAAACATTGTTCCAAACTATTCACAGTACAAATCTTCCCTGAGAGTAATTTATGGATGTAGGCAAAGATGGGGTTGTAGCACACTTTCTCTCTATCTTTCCAAAGTCTCTCTCTCCAGAATCTAAGGACAGCAATGAGGTTCTTGCAAAACTTGTCTGCCATTCCCAGGCTGATGGTTACAGGATCCAGATATGCATTGCCAGGACTGTGTCTATGTGTGGAAGGGTGTATTAGTAATGTCCCTCTCACTGCAGTAAAGTCTTTATTTGCCTTACACAGCGAATACCTTACTGACTAAATTTCTTTCTCTCTTTGGAGTACTGTGAAGTAGAGATGGCTTTCTTTATGCAAATATCTCAGAGATAGGGATTCTCTGGGACTCAGGCCTAGTCTTTTGAGGGATGAGTGCATGTACCTCCTCTCTCTTCCTGAGCTAACACTAGACTCACTCTAAAACTATGGACAGACCTACGTTTATCTCAAAGCCTCCTACAAGGTCAGGGTCAGGATTGTTAACGCTGACAGATCAATACAAAGCTATGCAGTCACACTGCAATACAACCCAAAATTGCATTACATAACAAGAAACCTATTCTGGGATACTGCATTTCCACTGCGGGGTGTAGTTCTTAGCAGTCTGCCAAAAAAGCATGAAGCCTCTCCTCTCATGGACAATTTATCTGTCATGTCCACATTTTTCGGACAAGTTATCTCCACAGTCTTTGTTCTTGCACCTCCTTTCAACACTGATATGCTCCACGATATGTCAATTTTCTCATCTTTTTCTCCACTTAAGCTGGTTTTAAAACTTTCTCTTCACATTGTTCTTTGCATCTGCTCACTTCACTCTCTCGGTACTGACTTACTCTTCCCTACGAGGAGGGTGGAACAGTCATTCTAGCAATGGTTACTAACGACTTGTGAACTCCCTTTTCAGTATGCATATAAGCTTTGCACAAAATATATTAACCCTCTAAGCAGTGGACCCTGCTGTAGTAGTGGGACACTGCATACGTAGTACAGGCCTGCAGTGACCCATGTGCATACAGGTTATGTGATCATGGACTTGCTTGAGGCCTTAGGTAACACATGGACACACCACGGCACATAGTTCCAAATTTTATATGTCTGGATGCAGCAAAAGGTTGCCTTATAAGCATTTTTACAAAGGCAGTGATCACTTCTGACATATGCGTACACATTTTATTTGGTAATTTGTGAAAACCTGCTAATGGGTGAAAAACAAGTGGTAACCAAGGAACCCGATAGAAGATTATTCCAGTTCTATATGTCACGGCTGTTATTTTGAAGAGCGAGGAGAAGGTGGAGCTGTTGCTTTAATGTCTGGAAACGTGATTTGACACAGATTTCGATTCATAGATGCGGTACAGCTCTCAGATGAGATTAATTTTTAATAGCAGGATGTTTAAATTAGAAACTTGGTAATGCCACAGAAGCAGATGAGCTCTACGACAGAAACTCTTTGCTAAGTGAAAAATTGGTTTTGCGTCCCAGCCAATAGCAGCGGCCTTAGGCGAGCAGAACATTTCAGTAATCCATATGAGGGACACAACCAGCATTAATAGGCAGATTGCCATGAAGGCTCCAGAAACCCATAAGTCCCAGTAAAGCAAGTAACTGGCAGTTTTCCAAACTAGCATCTTTGGGCACTGATAAAGTTATAGGGGGTCATTTATTAAGATCAACGATTTATACGCCAGTCTTAATACCTTGTGCTGGCGGTGGATTTATACGTCGGTCTTAATACTCTTGCGCTGGCGGTGGATGGCAGTGGGCCAGGCCTATACATAACTTTGGCGCTTGGTTCCTCCAGCCGTGCAACATGGTTTAAACTACACCAGCTCCCTTGCTGGTGTAGTTTAAGACTATTTTCCACGCCATAAACTGGGGTAGAATTATACACACACATACACACACACACACCGTGCCCCCTTTTTCTGCCACCTAGGAAAAGTGGCATTAGCAGGGAAAAGTCGCAGATTTTGCCGCAAAACCCTTTTGTGACAAAATCTGTGCCTTAAATACACAAAAAAGTGGGGTATATTTTGTAATAAATTACCCCATAGTCTCAAGGCCCGAGTAATCAAAAGAAAACTGGTTGCTAGGAGAGGGCTACCTAACAACTTCATAGAGACTGTGGTTCTTAGGCAGCATATCCCTAGAAACAAGACTGTTAGGCATGCCTCATGTAGATAAAAAATGAATTCAGGTCCCATAGTGAGAAGTAAATGAAAACTGGGTTAGTTGGTCATAGCAACCAATCAGATTCCATTTCTTTCCTTTCATTTTTGAGACCTCCTTTGGAAAATGAAAGGTGGAATCTGATTGGTTGCTATGAGCACCAGTTCTGATAAATCTCCCCCATAGTGCTGTATTCTCTCCTCATGGCATGACAACTTTTTTAGGTAAAAAGGCACAGATAGCAAGATGGCAGATGGGCCTAACATCAGACACTAGCATACCGCCAATACAGGGCAGCCAAAATATAAGATTAGGTCCTCAGCAGGTGATTACAGGGATGAAAATGGAAAGTACATCATTTTAAACTGCATAGAAGATCAGGACTGGTCCTATTAAAATGGGAGCCAAAGATGGCCACCCTAGATGGCCTAGAATTTTAAGGATCAGAAGGAAGAGGTCACTTTGTTTAGAAGTGTTGAAACAGAAGGCCCCGAGAGAAGTCATGGAACGTACATTTGGGGAAACAGGAGTGGCGAGGCATAAGTGTGTCTATGTAATTAATGAAGCATAGGTGAGCTTCACAGGTGACGGATCTGACTGTGATGCATGAGGAAGGGGGTGGTGCCCCCTGAAACATTACGTGACAGGTTCCTATGTGAATTACATCATGCCTAAATATTAATGAAGTATCGCGCTGCCAAAAATAATTTACTATATAATGTCATATAAAGTTACAGTGCTACACAACGCCATAAAAAATGCTTCCAAAAATACCAACATACAATGATCAAATCATTCATAATATGATCTAATAACAGAACAATACAATATCTAAATATCTACATACAATGTCTAACTGGTACAAACCTCCCAACATTGTATGTTAGTTCCAGTTGTAATGCAACAAAACAGGAAAAATATCAAGGGGATGAACACTGTATGAACCTCTGAGAGACCAGTAAACTAAAATAGACTAGATTAGGACTCTTGCAGTTAAATATGTTGTCTGAGATTTTCATAATTATGACCTATCCTCAGGGTCCGAGTCCCTGCTGATCAGCCGTTTGAAGACGCGGGGATGTTCTGGTGAGCACCATAGCTTCTTCCTAGGCCAGAAACATCATGTTCATTGGTCACATGGCCTAGGTGTTGAAATACCAAGCACAGCAGCTAACAGATGGACAGTGCTGTGCTTGGTAAGCTCCACTTACTATTCAAGAAATTAACAATAAAGACATGTCCTTCACAGTCAATAAAGATTTCACTGGATTTATAACATGTGGACTTCACCAAATGGAACCAATCAACAGTAGAGTTAAAGGGGTCACCTTTGAAACCCTATTCTGGGATACTGACATACCTCCTTTTTCACCCAGACAGCCCCCCTGAATTGAGCATCGGAGCAGTTCGTGCTCCGATGCTCTCCTTTGCCCTGCGCTAAATCACGCAGGGAAAAGGCATTTTCCGGAGTTCCTGTGATGAAATGGGCTCTCCATGGGGCTGCCAGGAAGCCCGATGACGTCACCGGCACTGATGGGTGGGCTTTAACGCTGCTCTAGCCTGTAAAATGGCTAGGGCAGCACTAAAGTCGGCCCATCAGAGCCAGTGACGTCATCGAACACACTGCTGGGGGGAAGCTTCCATCCGGCAGTGTGCTATTGTAAACAAAAGAGCACTTGCCCTGCGCGATCTAGCGCAGGGCAAGGGAGCGTGTTGGAGCATGAGTTGCTCTGATGCTAAGATCAGGGGGGCTGCCTGGGTGAAATTATATGTATGTCCGTGTTCAGCTCTGAACCCGGAAAACCCATTTAAAGCTTGAAGGGTTTCCTTATTATAGCTAGAAATATTCTTTGATATTTTCTCTATTGAAGAAGCTTTCTGCATTTCGACAATTAGAATGTATTGACTTCTCCTTGTTCCCCTGAAGCTTGTGAACATATTGTTGGCTTGTTTTCTATCTTTCTTTAGTTTGAGAAAGGATTAATGTATTATAACGGCAGGCCGAGTTGTTCAATGCTCATTTTGCAGAGATTCGTCACTGGTGTACCAAGACGTAAATACTGGATACACTGACACAACAGAAAAAACAATGCCTTCAAATTAACCAAATTATACAATCTCACAGTATCAGTTCTACATGGTCTTAACTGTCTTATATCAGTCATGAAAGGAACTGCGCTCGTTGGACAATCTCTTATGGTTGGGATGATCTCTTAAGATCAAATTGGGTCACAAGGTGCCTTCAGTGATCAGCTGTATTCTGTGAGAGAACATTGCTGCTGGTATTCCATTTCCTGCAGCAGCTCAACGTGGCCCCCACTAAAACCAATTCCTCCAAGGAAAGCTGGAAATACGCTTTATAAGTCCTTTATCCTAGGAGTATGATATTTAAGCCATGATGATTCTCCTTCTATAAATCCCATTTAAGATCAGAACTTGCATATGGGATTCAGTTTTGGGCTCCACTCTGTAAAAAGGATTAAATGGGATGGAAGGTCTCTTTTACAAAGAGAATGTAGAAAAGTAAGGCTTGTTCAACCTGGAGAAAAGATACCTGAGATATTCTTATTTATATGTACTAATACTTGTGTGGTCAGTACAAAGAACTGGCACATCATTTATGCATTCCAAGGAGTTTACAGAGGACCATTCAGTCAATGTGAAAGAAAGGACAGAAAAGGGTTCTTTACAGTTAGAGTAGTTAAACTAAAAGTCTGAATCTGATGGACCTGTGTTTTTTTTATCCTACGTCAATACTGTGCTCCCCCAAGTTACACTATTAATTGGTTCCGGGGTGACCATTGTATGTTGAAACTATTGTAAGTTGAGTAATCTGTTCCAAAGCCCCAAAATGTCATCCAAAATAAGAGAAAATGAAGATTTTCAAAAAATAAGCAGATAACATATAAAACAAGTCCGTCCATATAATAGTCAGGAATAGCTGCTAAGTAGTAACTAATACCGCTATTTTACCAGAGAAGTGGACTTGATTGTTTGGATCAGAGTCTAAGGCATTGTATGTTGAGTCTGGTTTAAACTAAAGATGGGTCAGAAAAGACCATTGTATGTTCAAAATATTGTATCCTGAGGCCATTGTACCTTAAGGGATCACTGTACATAACAATTTGATGACAATAATGATGATTTTTGCATTTGAGGCAAGAGAGAAAAACTACAGATGTAGCAAGAGCCAACAGGATGTTTATTGTGTGCTATGCTGTTAGGCCTCTTTCACACTTTCACCATCGCCGGAAATGCCCCGCCGGATCCGTCACAACGCAAGACAGTCTTCAAAATGCTTTCAGTGTTACTATGGCAGCCAGGACGCTACTAAAGTCATGGTTTCCATAGTAAGTAGTGGGGAGCCAGGGGAACAGATACTTACAGTCCGTGCGGCTCCCGGGGGCGCTCCACAATGACGCTGCGGGCATCCTCCACCGTATGCATTTTTGCTGGGGATCGCCATTAGCAACGGGCCACAAGTGCAGGATCTGCTCCCCTGTATATATATGCACAACTGCATTTTTGGGTTGAATACATCCTGCTTCATGCCACCTTTCAGTTGGTTTGTGTATATATAATTGTTTGGAGGTGTATAAACTCCCATGTAAATGTAACCTGTTTTCCATCCACAGGCTATATTTAGGTGCACCTGTGAGGCCTGGGCCATATCAGCCAGTCTTGGGTGGGGCTCACAGCCTTCTCCCTCCTCCCATTGCAGGCATGGTTACATGCTGGAGGTAACTGAGGAGTCTACTGTGAGTCGGCCTAATACATTCCTGTAATTTTGCCCACTGGCCCCTGGTATTGCCCATATGGCACAGGTAGGTGAGTGTTAGGTCCCGAGCTACTTGAGAGACCTTGTCGTGGTGCTCGGGCTTAAGACATGTCCTCCACTGTAGGACATGTTGACTAACCTCTCAATTTTAATATCAGTTTGAGGGCTTAGTAAGACTGCAGTGTGCACCTGTTTTGTCATTTGTAATTGCTATATTGTTATATTATTTATCACATCCACACTATTGCCATCTTGTGTAGGATGTCTATTGTGGTACTTGTGGTCCACTGCAGGCATCCTCCATCGTATGCATTTTTGCTGGGGATCGCCATTAGCAATGGGCCACAAGTGCAGGATCTGCTCCCCTGTATATATATATGCACAACTGCATTTTTGGGTTGAGCACATCCTGCTTCATGCCACCTTTCAGTTGGTTTGTGAAATTAATAAAGGCCCGTGTTTCATACACTGGTCAATCTGAATTATGCTGGAGTCATTTGATGCATCTGTGAGGTGTTCATGTACCAGAAAAGCAAATCTACCCCTTCTATGACCAGACCTAGATTTGTACCATAATTTATGCCAGTTACTGGTATAAATTATTGTATATCTATTGGGTCACAGAAGGCCACATCCCCTCACACTAAGGCATACCCACACACAATTGTATTAGCGAGGATATACTATGTCAGCGGCAAGCTAAGCTGGTACAGTAGCATGGCGAGCATTCATTTGGTGCACGCTATATTTCTATTCTTAAAATATTTTGTTTATCAATCAATCTCATTTGTTTTACTGAATAATTAATATATATTGTAGCTTGTGCTTGTCTATATATATATATATATTGTGAATAGTTCATAAATTGGAATAATGTGGCGCTGCTTTCTAGCCCACAGAATTGTGAAATCCTGTAAGGGCAAGTCCAGAATGATGGGTTAACTCTATGTGTATAACAATAGAGTAAGGTCCGGAATCCACACTCCTGGCTCGGACGAGACACAGCATACAAGGGAAAAGTAGTGAGTCTCCAATATAAAAGGCAAAAAGATTTCAAAGCAGTATAAAAAAGATCCTAGGATAACCTACGCGTTTTGCAGGATATACATTATATTATTATATATATTGAGCTAAATATACATGTAAATGCCGCAATTGGTTTGTAATTCAGTTGATTCATCAAGCTCGTTCTAGCTGAAAACATAGCTAATGATGTGCTTAATAGTGCAAATTATCTCCCATGCTCACATCCAGAGAATTGTCAGTGGATAGAGAGCAACTGCACAGATAAATTAGAAGGGCAAATATGATTGTAAGGATTAAGTTTATTCTGAACAGCTCTTTCCTGCTTATTTACAGCTTAAAGGGGTATTCCTATCATGTTAATGAGGCCCCTTCATGCAGCCAAAGTAAACAGAAAGCGGTTACCAATGACATTGATTTATCGGAAGTGCCTTCTTTCACAAATGTGGTTCTCTCTTCCCCTTCTTTGTGTTTTACTTGTTTTTAGGGGATGCAGCCACCATTTTGATCCAGCAGTGGCGGCTGCGCTTGTGCAGAGTGCGCAGCAGCTCCTCCCAACTACCCTTCTGCAGTAAATCAGGTTTCAATAGAACAGCTCCAGAACATGTGCAGTAACCCTGGAGCTGGTGTATAGAGCTACACTGAGAGAAAGCAGCTGATGTTTTGGGGTAATGCTGCTAATGAAAAAGTCTATCGATGTCATCATAGCGCTGCTTGTCTTTTCTGTCAATCAAAGGGTCCATTCACACGTCCGCAAGTTGGGTCCGCATCCGTTCCGCAATTTTGCGGACCCATTCATTTTTAATGGGGCCGGAACAGACACTATGTGCTGTCCGGATCCGCATCTCCGCATCCGCACTTCTGGATGCGCAAATTCCGTTCCCTAAAAAAATAGAACATGTCCTAAAAGGCATTTTCTATTATAGTGCCAAATTGCCGGTGTCCATTTTTTGCGGATCCGCAAAACACTTACGGACGTGTGAATGGACCCAAACCCTAACATCTTGAGATACATTGGTTTTTCTATACGCAGGAGATCATTCACTACTGTAGACCATATTACATGACTTGGTTACTGGAAAGGGTTACTGACTGTCACCTCTTATCAGGGAATGCTTTGCAAATTGGCATGTATGTAATCTTGGAAGAATTCCTTATCAACAGCCTCGGGGCAAATATATTTCTACAGTAAAAGCAGCTTAACAAATAACTATTTTATTATAATAGGTCTTATCAATTTCCAGGTTTCTATTATCCCTAAACTGCTATTCTTTATTATCCTATTGTCAGTGGTTGAAGCTACAGCATGCTACATCTGGCTTCATGCAGTGTTTCACACTTACAATCTTCCTTCTTCTTGCCCTTTTTTTCTCTTTTCCTTTTGCTGTGTATTCATCCTGATGCTTCCTGATTGTCCTCTGTACTAGTGATGAGCAGCATAGGCAATATTCATTTTCGTGGTATTTTGCGAATTTCTGGCCTAATATTCACCATAAATTCGCAAATTCTAGAATTCGTGATCTCCAGTCATTATTTTCTTGATTGCGAAAATTGGCAATGTAATATGCGCGCAATCAGGGCCTCCATCAGGGGGGTACAGCCCATACTCCAGTAAGGGGCCCAGACCCTGGGGGGGCCCGGCCAGTCCTGAAACTTTTTTTTTTCGGCTCTGGGGCCCAGTGCTCCTCCCCCTCTTCCTTCTGCAGCCCGTCCCTTATCTCCCGGGGCCCCGGGCCCCAGCTATCTTGTTCTAAGAACAAGATAGCTGGAGTCTCGGCAGATCCATGGGTAGAATGTAGTTGCTAGAAGGAGGTCTGTGACATCACTGGTCACATGCTCCTTAATAGTCACATGGACAAACCCCGAAAGCAGCAGCAGCTTGTGGAGGGAGGAGGGGCTGTGTGCCTGCAGGCTGCTCAGTGATGGAGGGTGTGCTGCAGTCCTGGAGTCCACAGAGCTTCATGGAGAGCAGGTGAGGGGCAGCTCATATATGAGAGGGTAGGTGGAGCACTCAGGAGCAGTGGGGTTTAAGTGGAGTGGAATCTGGTGCAATTAAGGGGGTTTATAGCACAGATCCAGGTGTATTCTGAGGGCCATGGTGTATGTGTGTCTGTCCCTGTCCCTGTGTGTGTCTCTGTCTTTCTGTCCCTGTGTGTGTCTGTGTCTGTCTGTCCCTGTGTGTGTCTGTGTCTGTCTGTCCCTGTGTGTCTGTGTCTGTCTGTCCCTGTGTGTCTGTGTCTGTCTGTCCCTGCGTGTGTGTCTGTCTGTCCCTGTGTGTGTGTCTGTCTGTCCCTGTGTGTGTGTCTGTGTCTGTCTGTCCCTGCGTGTGTGTCTGTCTGTCCCTGCGTGTGTGTCTGTCTGTCCCTGCGTGTGTGTCTGTCTGTCTGTCCCTGCGTGTGTGTCTGTCTGATGTGCAAACTAGCTAATTTACTCACCTCACTGGCGCTGACATAATTGAAGAGAAGCGCTGTAATCTATATTATGTAATAAATTAACTAGGAGGCGGCACTGGGCTCCGGAGTGTGGCACGATTCTGAAGAAAAAAAGGTCTTTACTTTATTATATCACTATTAATTCTGAGTGTTAGGGGTCACTTATGGGGGATCAGTGTGGATGGCACTTAGGGGGGATCTGTGGATGACATATATATAGCATAAGATGCCATATATGTGCCATCCACAGATCCCCCCAAAAACTGTGCCATCCACAGATCCCCCTCAAAACAGTGCCATCCACAGATCCCCCCAAAACAGTGCCATCCACAGATCCTCCCCAAAACAGTGCCATCCACAGATCCCCCCAAACAGTGCCATCTACAGATCCCCCGCCAAAACAGTGCCATCCACAGATCCCCCCCAAAACAGTGCCATCCACAGGCCACCATTAGTTCAAATCCCACCAAATGCTCACCTTATGGTTAAAAATATTTTTTTTCTTATTTTTCTCCTCAAAAACCTAGGTGCGTCTTTTTATGCTTTTCTATCTTGAAATAAACTAAACCTTTAATGTTATGAAATTTAAATTTAATTTATATTAATTCACGCCCCATCCATCTACTCTTGGCCCAGCCCCTGGGTCCAAAGCCTTTATTTAATTGACCAGTTTTCTGTTGTTCACAAAAAAATAAATATTTTCAATATGTTCCTGTTATGGCATTTCTAATATACATTTAAGCTTTTCTATCACGTCGTCCCTCCCCTTCATTACATTCTCAGAAACAAGCAGAGCATGGATGTCAATAAAATTATGCCCCCCCCTGGAAAAAATTTTGCGGACGCCCATTCACAGAGACTGGATTTAAGGAAAGGGTACCTCCAGCCGGTGCTGGGGAGCGAGCTGGCCGGAATCAGCGACACAAGTACAGGGGGTGGGGGGTCAAAAATGGAGGGCTGTCTGGGGGCAAAATTAACTTGTGTGGGGGCAAATTACTTAGTGGGAGGTCAGTGTGGCGGGCAAACTACATGGAGGGCCATGTGGGGGCAAAATTACTTAGTGTGGGGGCAAATTACATAATGCAAGGCTGTCTGGGGGTAAAATTAACTTGTGGGGAGGGGCAAATTACTCAGTGGGGGTCAGTGTGGCGGGCAAACTACATAATGGAGGGGCATGTGGGGCAAATTACTTAGTGGGGGCAACTTGCATAATGCAGGGCTGTCTGGGGCAAAATTAACTTGTGAAGGGGGAAATTAGTCAGTAGGGGGTCAGTGTGGCGGGCAAACTACATAATGGAGGACCGTGTGGGGCAAATTACATAATGCAAGGCTGTCTGGGGGCAAAATTAACTTGTGTCGGGGCAAAATTAACTTGGGGGGGCAAATTACTCAGTGGGGTGCAGTATGGCGGGCGAACTACGTAGTGGAGGGCCGTGTGGGAGACGTCATTGGATGTAGGAGGTATGGGCCCGATATATGGGTGGGGCTGTGTGTGGGTGTGGCTTGAAGGTGGACGGGGACACAGGGGCCCCATGATCTCCTATTCCTGGGGGAAGTGCCCCTCCAAAGACCAGGCTCTGGATCCGCCACTGGGGCAGTGTCGGAGGGGGGGGGGGCCCAGGCCTTGAGCTGTGTAAGGGGCCCCAAAATTTCTGATGGCAGCCCTGCGCGCAATACAGGCGTGGCTCACGTTTGCTACATCTTTCAAGCTGCTAGACACTAATCCCTATCACAGCACAATAATTCCTATAACACTACCTAACACCCTGCACTGGGACCTATCAGCTACACTATATCCCAATCTAACCCACACTGACCATCTCCAACTAACTATCTGTATTCTATATATGAGCTAACTAACTAACTAACTATCTAATGTAATGACACAGCAAAGCACAGAGCACAGCAATGACACTGCTGTCTCTCTCAGAACTGCAAAAAACAGCAGAAAATGTCTGCTGGGGAGGTTCCTATATAGTAAGGGGTAGGCAAATTTCCTATTGGTTGCTAGAGATGTTGGTAAGCTCTGACAAAGATATTGCAGCCTTCTCATTGGCCCACAAGCAGTAGCAGAAAATCTAGAATATTAGCGATTATGAAGATATAGCACTATATTCTAGATCTTTGAGAATACTAGAAGGGCAGATATTCGCGATAAAAATTCGAATAATTAAAAATATATAATAAATATTAGAATATTCGCGATCAACACTACTGTACTCTCTACTATGGGACATAGGCAAGGCCAGCTTTACCTATAGGCATAGAAGGTCTGTTCGAACGAATGATGCCTGCTGAAGGCAGAGTGTATTCATGTGTAATTTATGTTTTTTTTCGATGACCCTGGATTGGCACAGTGTTCTACGAATGGTTTGGTTGTGCCTTGTACCGCAGTTCAGCCCTGCTAAGCCCAATTCACTTGCTAAGCTTAACTATTAGGCACAACCACACCAGTATGTAAAATGCCGAACCTGGATAAACAATTAAGATATCTGCTAATTCACTGATGATATATCCTCCAATGTTCCAACCCACAGCAAATCGGCCATCTCTGAACATGCCTTAAAGGGGTTGTACAGCTTCTTTTTTTTTTTTTAATCCAGCTGTACCATTTGAAGAAATCCATACTCATCTGCCCCCCCACCACTCCATTCAGGCTCCCTGTCTTTCTTCACTGGGCCTCCATCTGTCAACTTACACACAGATGAGGTCATGTGCACCACTGCAGCCAATGACCTACTGCTTGGGGTGAAGAGAGCCAGGGAGTCCGAACAGAGTGGCAGAAAGCATGTGAGTATGGATTTCTCTGCAGGTACAGCTGACTGGGGAGGGGTGGCAAATAAAAAAAAAGTGGACAACCCCTTTAAGTCTCCTTCATGCTCCTGAGATGTTAGAACAGCCTTGCGTACAGGACTATATAAATACATGTAGCTATGCATACTGGTTATGGTACAACTGCAAAAAAAGAGGGTCAGCAGCACCTCCCAATGCGCAGGTGCACGCTGCCATGGCTAGAAACACGAAGAAAAAACACAATGCAACAGCACTCTGCAAACCAAATAAAGTACAATAATGCCATAGTTATAGAAAATATTCTGGTGCTAATGCTACGCTTATTTTGTAAATTTTAGATTCTTGACAAATACATTTTGTACAAAATTTTTTGGGCCCATCTGCCAAACGTCAAGGTGATCTCTATAAGACGGGAACCTAACACAAAAATTCAGGGAGTGCAGCTTATGGCACCAAAAATGGTAAAAAGCAGAGTGGACCCAGCATGCATGTGGAACCTGCACTCCCTGAATTTTATGATGGCATTTATGGCACATAACAGGTAGGATTTAGTGTTAGGTTCCCGTCTCATAGAGTTTGGCGGGATTGCCGTTCCCTGTCATTGCGGCTGGGTGCCGCATACAATTGCGGGCGCATAATGCCGTGCATGTACGGCATTATGCATTAAGGGGTTAATATCTTGGGTTCTTTCTGTTTTATTGCAATGAAAACCTCCAAAACCCTAGCATGGCAATACGATTTTTGCCGTACATCAAAAGGTTTTTAACTAAGTTTAGTAGCTATGTTTTCCATGCCTTAAAATATTCCTTCTCCAAGGCTATACATGTTTATTCTTAAATAATAGATTAGGACACGAAGCAAAAATAGTTTACTTTGCTGCTGCAGAGTTTAAATCAGGGATGATAAAGACTATGGAAAGGAATTTATCAAGTCCTGAACGCCAAAATTCTGGATTCAAAATAATTGCTGAAATGAGGTTTGCAATATTTCGGGGTCACTTGGGTAAAAAATAAAATTGCTACTTTTTGAGCACATTCCAGTGCCACCTACAGATTTGGAGTGAACATTTGGTCAGGATTTCATAGTAGATCACCTTTCTGTCACATTTGTGAAATTGGAAAAAGGTGGCATCTCCAGGTGAGACTTTCCCAGGTGTACTTTCACTGAAATATGTGCAACTACACTGCGCTTGCACCAAATTTTATTATTACCATGAGCCATTTTCATAAATTTGGCGCAGCTGCATACAACTCCAATCTAAAGACTAACTTCAAATACACCTATTACAGTGACCCAGTGTTTCACTGCTAAAGGGGTTAATGGTATTATGTAATGTTTTCTAATCCTTGAGGGAAATGTGTCATCAAAAATGACCTACTGTTTAAATCTCATTTTTATGTTAAACATTATTTTTTATTGTGAAAATATCCCAGCAGGCGTGTGTATTTTTCAATCTTGCTTCTTTATTCTCATATAACAAATATAGTAAGGATTATCCCCAAAATACACACGCCTGCTGGGATATTTTCACAATATTTGTCTGGAGGTGGCTCCTTCCCGTGCGGCGTGGATCAAAGTGGAAGTGCCGACTGGTTCCTTTTCTAAACATTATTTTTTAGACATTTTGTTGCGTTTATTTTAATTTTCCATTTTACCATCTATATTTCCTGTTTTTTACATGATATTATCAAGCAGAATTACAATGACATGTAACACCTCTGTATAGATAAGACAGAACCCACTATTTACAATAGGTGATATCACAGCTGGAAAACTCTCCCATAGAAGTCAATTGGGTCCCCTCCTGTCCGTTGTGTCTATGCCCATATAGCTGCCCTGAAAAGACAGAAAGTCTTACCATATTTTAGGCCTAGTGGCCATTGTGCAAATTGCAGCATTATATACTTTTTTTTAAATATACATAGTGACATGGAAAAATAAAAAAGTCAACTAAGATAATATGTTTAACATAAAACTGTGATTTAAAGAATAGGTTATTTTCTCGTGACACATTTCCTTTAACCCTTAGGATTTTCTTCTCTATCTTCCTTGAGCCCTAACTTTTTATTTTACTGTTTACATAGCTGTATGAGGGCTTTTTTTTTGCAGGACAAGTTTTCCTTTCTAATGCCACCATTTAAGCTGGGGGGGAATTGGAAAAAAAAAACTAATTCCTCCACCGTTTTACAGTTTTTCTTCCCACAGCATTCCCTTTGCATAAAACTGACCTGTGCTCTTCATTCTCTGGGTCAGTACGATTACAACAATACCACATATGTATGGGTTTTTATGCCTAAATAGTGTAAAAATAAATTTAAACGTAATATTTTTATATTTTAATAGTAAGGACGTTTTAGGACGCAGTAATGCCCATGATATTTATATTTTTTGTTGTTTATGTATTTATTTATTTATTCTATCGAAAGGGGAGTGATTTCAACTGTAATATTTTTTTAAAAAATTATATATTTTTTAATAGTTTTTTTTAAACAGTTTTGTATCATTGTAGTGCAGTGCAGACCCGCAGGTGAGACGTGAGGGCAGAGAGGATAGGTATGGTGATGTGGAAAGGATGGGGTGGTTGTAAAGTACTTATGATGGTAATCGTACTTCAGCGCTCCCTAGACAGTGCATTCAGTGGCGCAGCCTTTTTTCGCCTTGAGGCACGCTCTGGTGGAGAGGCCTTTTGGCGGTAGTTCGAGGTGCTCCACAATTCACAGCACCAGAATAAGAAGCGTGGGACCCACACCTAGAAACCATATCTAGGGCTTTTACTCCATATACAACCTTTAACCCATTTGCTACCAGCACCATACATGTACGGCGCTTGAGAAATGGGCCAACATGGTGCCCGTTCGCGCTTGACCAACCTTCAAAATGGGGCCGCTTTTATTATTATTATTTTTCACAGACCACTTTAACTTCCCAGTCCGCCCTGTGACTGCTACAGGCAATGGGTAACGGTACTTTGATGCTTTGCTGAAATGAGTAACAGTCCAGAATCATTACACAATCAATATCCAATAAGACACGTGGAAATTGCATTAAAGAGGGCCTGCATGCTCTCCTGCCATATCTGTTTTAGTAGCTACTTGCAGTAGCTACTATTCTGGAGCATCTATTCTTATGACTCTGTTGTCCCATTTCTTTATTATTGCTTCTAGAAGTTATGGACATGGAGCCTTAAGAAATGAATGGGGAATGTAAATTAAAACATAACTTTTACTAAGTATACAATAAAAAGTGTCAAAAAAACACCATTAATATAGTACAACCACCAAGGATAATAAAGGGGGAAGGAAGGATAGTTCCCAATAATCGTGCGTACCCCGTAAATGGTAGTAATCACCAACAAGATGTCCAAAATGATTATATTGAATTCAAAATTTGTGTCCGGGACCCGGTCCAGGGAGAGAGAGAGAGACAGATAGGATCCAGTTGAGGAAACTCGGAAGGTCCTGTAGTCTGAGTAGCGTAATTCTTAGAAATAGTGGCCAGTAACTAGCAGACCCTAACAAGGAGGGAGGGAGCTAGTTAGGCCCTACCTGTCTACACAGCGCACCCGCCCCGAAAAGGGCAACCCCGTCCCGATACCTGCCCCTAAACGCGGCCAATTCCCTAAACTATAGTCCCTAGTGCCCACTCCCGACGTGGCACGTTTTGGTCATTCATAACTCACCAGGGGAAGAATAAGGGTATCAATTAAGAGACTACACATAAAATGCACAGGTTGCTGAACTGCGCTTCGCAGTCACGTGGAGAGGAACAACAAATAAGAGTGAGCGGGGAGGTAAACACCACAACATCCCAGAAACAGTTGTTTTGTGTAAATCCGGACCACTCCTTTTAATTGGCCTCATTTCAGGGATCTATGGGTAGCCCCCGTAAGCATTATCCTACTCCTCCCTTCCGTAGGTTATTATTTAATCTCACTATTGTTTTCAATCCCACTATTTGTTGTGTGTTTACCTCCCCGCTCGCTCTTACTTGTTGTTCCGCCCCACGTGACTGCGACGTGCGCGTGTGACGTCACCTGTGATGCAGCCGAAGAAAAGCGTAATTACTTACTACACATGGTGCTGGTAGGCGCACGCCTAAACCTGAGTGGTATTTTATCCCGTGGTTATTGATGGGAATACAATTCCTGTAGGCATGCTAATGATTTATTGACTCCTAGAGAGGGTCGCTGTACCCACTATTTGCATGCTATTTTTTCTATAATCTTGTATTATTCTTGGTCCTCCGGATTTTTTTTGAACCAACTCAGCAACCTCTGCATTGTATGTGTACTCTCTTAATTGATAACCTTATTCTTCCGCTGATGAGTTATCAATGACAGAAATGTACCACGTCGGGAGTGGGCACTAGCGTTTAGGGGCAGGTATCCAGACGGGGTCACCCCTTTTTAGGGTCTGCTAGTTACTGGCCACTATTTCTATGAATTGCGCTACACAGACTCCAGGACTTTCCGAGTTTCCTCAACTAGATCCACTCTCCCTGGACCGGGTCCCCAACATGAATTTTGAATTCAAGTGACAGATCTACACTGGATCTAGTAAGATTGTTTAAATATAATCATTTTGGACATCTTGTTGGTGATTACTACCAGTTATGGGGCACTCACGATTATTGGGAACTATCCTTTCCTCCTCCTTTATATTTCTTGGTGGTTGTACTATTTTAATGGTGTTTTTTGACACTTTTTATTGGATACTTAGTAAAAGGTATGTTTTAATTTGGAAAAAAGCAGTGATGTGGTGACAATCCTGTCCTGCCCAGTGTGGTCAGGTACACGCCTCCAAGTCCACCCAAAGACCAGAATAAATCCAAAAATACAGCATAGAGGGGCACTCAATACACCAAATCTATAGACCAGAGGTATCTGAACTGTATCAGAGACTTTATTAACCGCGGTACTTAAAATAAAAGGAAAACATCCTATTATAAAAATAAATAAAAATAAAAATAGAAAAATAGTTCATATAGTGACATAATTCATATAAAAAAATGGTTCATATAAAAAATATATCATAAACGGACAATTCTGTACTATTTAGTCCAATCAATTCAATCGGCGATGAGATAGACTTCACAATCAGATTCAATTGCTTACTAGTGTAGAAAAAAGGTCACAAATAAGGATATATATATGTTGAACTCAACAAGTACCTAATTCATATCTGATTTCTCCACATCCTCATTAATGGTTGTACTAGATATTGCGGGCAGCTTGAATTAGTCCCATATATCTGTAGATGGTGTGTCTACGCCACACACTATATATGACTCAAATGTTCCGATTGATAGTTAAAAGTGTAAGTATATTACCACTCCTTCAAGGGCTCTGTATGCTACAGAATGTTCCGATTAGTAGTTAAAAGTGTAAGTACATTACCACTCCTTCAGACTCCGGCCGTCAGTGTACTCAGCTAGTTTAGCGCCCTTCTAGGACCTGCCGCGGCGTCCCACTTGGTCCTATACGTTATCACCTGTGGCGTCGCACATGATGAGGGCTGTAGCTGTTGATTGGTGCGGCCTCTGTATGTTTTAATTTACATTCCCCGTTACTTTCTTGAGGGTCCATGTCTGAATTGTGATTGGGAGTGCCACAGGGGCCAACTACTGAGGCCACTTGAATTTTGCCTTCTAGAAGTTATAAATAAATGAATTAATAAGTGCAGTGAAGGTCCAATGAGAAGAGGGGGGGGGGGTGTCCCTGAACAGTCTGACACTGGCTGACTGGATAGTATCATACTTTGCAGGGACAAACCCCCAAGTGGTGACACACATCTGGACCTTAACTCAAAACTGCTAGCAATTCATTCATAGCTTCTAGATAGAATAATACAGGAATGGTATTGCATATAGCAATAAGATTAGATATCTAGAACTGTTATTACATTGAGAATGCAAGTA